>CM041776.1:490131565-490731565 GCA_023374045.1 Limonium bicolor
TTACTCCTATGATATTCATATCTTTGTTTTACACGTTGACAATGTCCTTTTTCCTTAATTAATGTTTTAGAGCGTTTTAAGCGCTAGTTATGTAACAAGTTTATGTAACACAGATATAACCCGTCTAATGTGCATTCCCTCCTTATATGAATAGGTGAGAAATGTTTTAACCCTTGTATAGTGGTAATATAGACCATGGAATACCCCTAAACCCATATATACAGCAGTCCAAAAGTTTTAAAATCTGAAACACAAGTCCCTTGTAACACCTTATCCAACTTCACTCTTAATGTAGTAATTGATGTGTAACTTTCTCCACATGCTTCGGTATCCTAGTTATGTTCATTAGCTATTATTTGGGTTCATTATTAAACTAGAATCACCCTTATAACACCCTAGTAACACCGTTATACAGAAGCTCTAATATCAATGAAACTGAAGCACAAGCTACACATTCCCTCTTGGTTCTTGTTGCTAGTTAGTTTAGTTTATGTTTGTTTCTTTCTTGTAGTGCTTACCCAACTAGTTATGGGTGTTAGCTAGATTATAAGTTCGTACACAAGCCATTAAAACCCCCTTATACCTACTGGGTGATAGCTCTACAGAGGTAACACTGTTATAGGAATTCTGAAACATAACGTAAGTGTTTCCTCTTTTTAACCCTCTGTTCATTCACTAATCTGTTTTCCAACGTTTCCCAAGTTGCTTGCCAAGTTAGCTAAGTATATCAGGTAGTCTCAAACTAAAACCCAACCCAAAACAACTCCATTAATACCTCTGAAAACCCATCATACAGAAGCAAGAAGGCTAAAACTCTGAAAACCAACAACTGTGTATTTCCTTTTCCTTCCACCTTTTTATGTCTGTTGAACTGTCTCCTAACCTCTCCTACGTGTATACCAACCTAGCTGAATGCAATAGCAATGATTTAGGTTGATTATTAACCAAACACAACACTCTTATGCCATTAATATTTCGGTTATACAGAACTAGACAAGATGGAAAACTGAAGCATGAAACTGTTATTAAATGTGCTATTTCTTTTTCCTTCTGTTTTTCATCAGTTGCTTGATTCCTAAATTCTCACATGATTCTGTCAACTTAATTTACCTCTTTAATAACGTTTCTAGTTCATACCCAAGACACCATAACCCTTCTAATATCCCAGTAAATCTGTTACAGAAAACTGAAACTGACCACCACCTGAAACTGAAACTCGGCACCACTGTTGTTTTTATCTTCTTGGTTTTACAGACCGACTTCCAAATCTCCCAACTCCTTTTGGCTACTTAGTTAAACATCTCCGTATGGTTTTTAAGTTTCAGATAACCCAAGGTAATCAGGTCTGCACACCCAAGATCCCTTTATGCAAGGTCTGTAAACTGAAAAGAACAGAAAGCAGGTAATATAAACTGTAATTATTACTAGACAACAGAAACTTATAAACCTTTCTCTGTTACTTTTCTTTTATTCATAGTTTGGTCTCCAGTCCTCTCCGACTTGTTATTACCTTTAGCTACATGAGTTGGCAAGGTTTTAAGCTTATAAAACCCTCAATATAATCCCATACACCCCTCTGTCACAGGGTTAAACAGACACCAAGTTCCTAGTAAAACAGAAACTTAGAAACTGATAATTTATCCTTTTCTCTTTTCGGTTATTTAACTTGACTTCTACCTCCTCCCTATTTACTGAGTTATGTAATTAAGGGTTCTAACACTATTTTATACTCCAGGCAACCCAAAACAACTTGTTAAACTTACAGGAGCTGCTACTGAGGTAAAAACTTCAGAAACTGAAATATGAGCTAATGCATTCCTTTTCTGTCATTGTTTTCCTTCTGTTTTTTTCTTTCTATTCGTTGATCTACTTTCAGATTACTCAACTTGCTCACTCACTTAGTTTAGGTAGTCTAC
This sequence comes from Limonium bicolor, assembly GCA_023374045.1. Classification (NCBI taxonomy): domain Eukaryota; kingdom Viridiplantae; phylum Streptophyta; class Magnoliopsida; order Caryophyllales; family Plumbaginaceae; genus Limonium; species Limonium bicolor. The sequence continues at coordinate 490,133,482 of CM041776.1, forward strand.
CTAGTCTTTGTCTCAAAACACACCCAAGACAACCAGGGTTACACTTTCGGAAATCTGTTACACAGACTAAAGATTAGAAACTGAAATGGGTGTATCTTTTGTGTTATCGATTTCTGTTGTTCTATTTTATTTGATCTCTAGCTTCCCCAGGTTGTCTAGCTATTTAATTAGGTATCTTTAGTACAGTCTTAACCTACAAAACCAACCCAAACAGTGAGGAACATGCCACTGTAATATATTATACAGAACTGTAATATGTTGCAGAAATTGGAGTATGATTGATATCTAGTTTTTTGCTGTTATTTTCTTCTGTTTTACTCACGAGTTTGAACTTCAACTTTCTCTCCTTATCAGCTTAAGTAGTATAGGGCGTGATAGGTTTTTTAGTTTCAGCAGACCTAAACTAGCCTAGTTAACATCCCTGAATAACTTTTACATAATCAGGGCCTGTAATACTAGAACACTAGCACTGGTGTTCCCTCTATTGTATTTCTGTTTTCTGTTTACCATTTGGTTTATACTTCTTCCCAATTTCCCCTAGCAGTATTAACTTGTGTTAAGTTCATTACTAAATCATCACCACTCCACGGTACACCCTAGCCAGCTAGTATACAGACACAACAGGTTATAGGATTCAGTTAATCCTCAGTTTGACAGGACCACTAGACATCAGGTTGTGTTGGTGTTCTTTTCTTTTTCTTTTTCCTTCCCAACCACTACCAAATCAGTTACTACTTTAGTTGAGGGTATTAACAAGCTTTAGGTAGATTACCAATTCGATAATGTATCTACTTCCTCTCTGGAGTTCTAGTTATACAGGAAGGTAATGGGTTTTAAAAAAAATTGTACAGAAGGCTAGATTCGATACCTTTGGTTTTCTTTCTGTCTTTTGGAATGGGATTCCTCCTGGAGATTCTTGGCACGGTATAAGCTCTTGGATTCTTGAACTCACGACTCCACTGGAAGGATTTCTCATGTGTTAATCTTTAGCAAACCAGAAGTGAAAATGGATGAGGTGTTGGAGAAATTTAGCTTTGTGCTCATGGAGGTTTTCTTTTACCTTCTGTTTATGTCCTAGCAGAGTATAGGTTGCGAGATTTCCAGTGGTCCTCTCCCTCTTAGCATGTATGGCCTCTTACGTGAGACAGTAAGGAGGTTAGGAAGATTGATGCATTTTCAGGCAAAACTAAACAGAGAAAGAAGGGACTTGTTGCAGTCTCTTTTTACCTCACTAGCTCCTTGAGTTTATTGTTTCGGATTTCAAAAAGCTTGGGTACCAGCTCGATCAGACAGACAGGAAGAGTGGGAGGCATAGTTTCCTGATGAAACAGAAGGAATGCAAGAGTAGAGTGTCAGTTTTTTTTTCGAACTGAAACAACAAAACAGAAGAAGTTCAAGAGTACCATGAAGGCTTGGGTTTACCTTCCCGCATGAGCAACAACCGAAGCTTACCTGGATTGTTGTTGGCACGGCATGCAAGGGAGGAGGAGAATGTTGAGCAGTGTATTAATCGGATGCTTCCCAGCACTAGAGGTTGACACAGGAGTATGGTTTGAGGTATATTTTTTTGAAATCAAGATAGCTCACGTTGGGCTTCAGGTTGCGGGTGGTCTTGAAAAACAAATGAGTATGGTGTTCTGGGTTGGTTGTCTCCTTCGTTCCCGCCATTGCAGAGAATGGACAGAGAGAGTAAGAACTTGTGTGGGAATATCAGCACTCTGACGAATTTTTTTTTCTTCTGCTCCTGGGATCGACATCAGTTCCTGTCTGGGTACTCTCTTGTGTCTGTCGATCAAGCAGCCAGGAAGTGAGGGCATGAGAGTGCTTAGTGGGTTGCAAGTTACTAGAGAAGGTTATGGGCATTTGAATAAAAATTAGAAACTATCTCCAGTGCGGTTGTTTCCTCTGGTTTCATTTTTTTGTTCGATCTGATTGTAGTGAGGAGGAAGAAGATCGATGCCATACCGAGGTGCGGTTGTTGTTTCTTTTTTTTTTGTAGTACCCGATTAGTTTCAAAATACTAGTTTTAATTCGTGTGTGTTAGTTACTGAATTGAGCATAGCTCAACTGGTTAAAGCGTTCGGGGAAGGTACGGGAGGCCTCGGGTTCGAACCTCAGCGAGAGCGTCTTTGGTCCCCCTTTTTTTCATAATCTATACACATGTTCATTTTTATATATGTACGACTATATATTATATCGTTTTTTTTTGTAACGATGTTATGCGACGTTATTGTTACTTATTTACAACGTTACAATATCGTAACGTTACGTACATGTATTTTCGTACAAGTATGTGACTATATTAATATATAACGGCGTCACGCATTCGGACATGTATACATACTAAATTTAATTGTTCGTACATTTCTTTTTCCTTTTTTATCTCCGAATTATAAAACGCGTCTTGATTTAATGCGTTTAAATGTTCAGGGGTGTTTCAACTTACCCCCCTTAAAAGAGACTTCGTCCCGAAGTCTTACTTCCTTAACTTATATTTTCCACTCCTGGTAATCTTAGGGATCCAGTCCCACATTCATTATCGATACCCAAAAGATTAAGTCCATAATTATAATGCTCGGTGCTTCTAAGCACCGTGTCACATCAGTGACTTCACACAAGTTCTCATAGTAGACCAAGCAGCTAGCAATGTGTATAACATGCTAAAGTGCAAGCCAAGGCACACAACATTCATTCATATAGAGCGTACATATACATACATAACATTCTCACACACAAGTCTACCAACCATCAACATGTGGTTGTAGGATTACAACATGGTGACACACGTAAAACATCCAAAACAAAACGCGCTTACCCCCCTTAAAAGAGGGGTACGCCCTCATACCCTACACTAAACCGAAGCATCGATGAAAAGATGGGGATACATATCTCTCATTTTATCCTCCAGCTCCCAAGTGGCTTCCTCTATATCTTGGTTTGACCATAACACTTTCACTAGTCTAATTGACTTGTTCCGGGTCTCCCGAGTCTTAGTGTCTAGAATTCTTTGAGGTGTCTCCACTGATCTCAATGTGGGCTCTAGGACTAGCCTCTCGGGCTGTAGTACATGTGAGGGATCAGGCATGTATTTCTTGAGTTGAGAGACGTGGATAATATCATGAACTCTTCCCAACTCTGAGGGTAGATCAAGTCGATAAGCAATTGATTAGGTGATGAATTAAAATAATTAAGGTATCGTTTTATAAATTTGGTAATAAATTATAAGTGTTTTAGGTGATATTATTTATATGGGAATTTAGATATATGTATAAATATATGTATATGTAACAGGTGAACATTAGAGATTATAAACCTACATATATAATTATATATATATATATAATATATATATATATATATAATATAATAGGTATACATAAATATGATTAGAGGATTAGAACTTTATACTAAATAAGAGAAATTAAATTATACGATATTGTATAATTGAATTTGAATCATAAGGTTGGAAATTTCTTGGCTAAATAATATAACGCCATTAAGGATATTAGCAATTAATAAAACTTATGTATTATATGTACGATGAAGGAGGAGAATTATAACCTTGACAAGCATTTGAATTAAGAAGATGTATATATATACTTCTATATATACAATTGGTATTTAAATTGGATATAATATGTGTATATATAAAATCTCAATAACATATATACGAGAACATATATATATATATATATGAGATAAATAAACAAAGAGAATTAGTATGTTATGTATATAGTAAGTGTTACATGGATTATTGTGTATTAATGTGATTTAAATGAAACAAAGTTCAAGTAAGAATGTTCACTTGAAATAAATGTGATAATAATGAATAAATGGATTCATAAACTAATGAGTATAATGAATAAACTTTAGAAGGTCATTATGGTATTATATAAATGTTACATGATATTAAGATAAGAATCTTAATATAAGTTTGTATAATATAATACTCCCTCCGTCCTGAATTGACTGTCCTGTTTGCTTTATGGCACGTTTTTCCACTTTAATATTAAACATATAAGATAAAATAATTTTATAAAACTAAATTTTGTAACATATAGTTTATCATGTAAGGAATCATATGTAAAACTTAAATTTTCAAAATTACTTTATCTTATATGTTAAAAATTGAAGTCAAACGACATGTCCAAATAGTAAACAGGACGGTCAATTCAGGACGGAGGGAGTACACACTAGTAAAAATAATCATCTTACATAAAATAATGAAATGTAACATATAGTAAAAGGGTTTTATAATTCATGTATATTTATGTATAAATAAAGGCGTGACCAATATGAAGAAAAATGTGTATATAATATGGTTGTGAACCATATAATATTTAATGATGAATGTTATGAGATGAATATAATTTATAAACTATAAATTATAAAGTCTTAAGGTTATGTGTAATATATTACAAGGTAAATGAATTATATAATACAATGTATTATAACGAAGGTTATAAACTAATGTACTTAGATAAATCAATCAAGTCAATATGACTAGTCTAGTCAACATGCTTGACCAAGTTAACTAACTTGACCAAAGAGGCCAAGTTGACCAATACACACATAAAATGCTAGATTGTGAAATTATAATATTACATAGTCTAATGTGGCATGTATACATGCAACTATATGTTATATACTTATATACATATACGAATATGGTTAAAATATACAAGTAAGTATAAGCGTGGATATATATATAAATATCATGAAGCACAATGAAATGAACCCGAGCATTAGAAGATACTACGAGTAATGAATTTTCGTAACGAAACCCGAACCAATTAACTGTTAAAATCCTGGGATGAACTGTCGGGGTTTTGATGCCACTCGGAAATACCGGATTTAGTTTGTCATGTGGATTCACTCGTAGTGATATGATTATCCAGATCGTACGTTTGACAAGGGCGCCGGACGAGCATAGGGTTTCACGCATCCTAGGTCTTGGTGTACGGTATGTAAAGGGGTTTGATCTGAGATGACCTAAAGACTTCCTCGGGCTCAGATATGTTTGTTGTATAACGTATGTGATGTATTTATGTGTGTATGTGTAAATATTATGTGATGTTTAACTGTTTATTTTCCCGCATTATATTAATTATGCACGAACGTCCTTCGGGACTAATACTACGTCGACTATAGATCGACTAATATAAATCTATATATACGAGCAATGTGTTTGTGACTGCCGTTACTTGACTTAATACTCTAAGTATTATAAGTTATGTAAATTATAACCTAAAGTAAAATACTTAGGAACGAGATACGACATCGTCGATCTCTAGAGCTTTGACTCGAACATGAATACGACCTAGATTATTTCTAGGCGTGCCTAAAACTATACTTGGGTAAGTGACTAACTAAGTCAAACGTTGGAGTGTGAATGAGTGTGATGATTTACCTAAACTCAGTTAGTCACTGGCTACTGGCTGCGCATAGAGATCTCTTGAGTTAACACCCAGATCGGGTTTACTCTAGTTAAATCCTGATCGAGCCTATATAGATCGTCAGGTGGAGTGTGCTACCGTTGGCACCAGGCCCTTGGCCACCTATGGACGCTTTTAAAAAGGCAAAGTGAATAAGACCCGAAATCTTCGGTTCCTCTGGGCAGTGAGCACCTCGTGTGTTCTTGGGACCACTGTCCATGTGAGTTATTTCGGGATTTCCTAACTTGACTCCCGACAGTGCTAACAAGAAAGTGTAAAGTTATGTAAGGGCCCGGGGGGTCGTATGTGAAGTTTGACTGCAAGACCATTACTTAACGGCTATGTGTTTATCGTTTGTTGTGATTAAATGTCTTAAGTATGTACTGTTGCGTGTGATCTGTGTTAACTGTTTCATTTTATCGCCATTCATGAATTTACTGCTTTGATATACCTGTAAACCGGTAAAAGCATGTAATGAATCTAATAATGGCGACCATGACTATTAAGTGACCAATAGGGTCCAAACCCGGCATACTCAAGCGTTTATCGCTGAGCCTTTATGGCATTTGTGCAGGTGGTGTTATCGTTGAAGCCGAAGTGCGGGAACCGGGTAGTTAGGGTTTCGTTTTACCGCACGAGAGTTTTATAATGTATTAGGATGGTTATTTAGTTACTATGTTATAAACGTTGTATACAATCGGAGAAATTTAGACGCTCACTTGTCATTGAGATTGATTATGGATTTAGAATGATGTATAGGTTAGTATCTTGTTATCACTGCGGATATGTATGTACATTCAACGCTGTTTCATAATTATTCTATTTCTACTTCTTTACTCGTATGGACGAGTAATGGCATGTGACACCCAAGTGAGGATTGTTGATGTTTTAACTACCGCTGCAAGACGTGTTTAATTACGCTACGTGAGTGATTATGATGTGATTACCGAGTGGGGTGTTACAAAAAGTGGTATCAGAGCAGAGTACCGCTCTGATGTCGTGATAATAGGATTTAAGACAGTGAGCCTAGAATTTGGGAAATACGGGAAACGTTTGTGAGGTACGAAACGTCTTCACTTTAATGAAATTATGTGTTAGCAATGCCTTTGGCTTGCAAGTATTAGCCCTTGAGGCACACAAATGTGTTTGATTGTAATATGGTCAGTTATCGAGTAATGAAAAAAAAACGAACGGTAATACCGATGTCTAGTGGTGGTGCGGGCCAAGAAGCTGGCCAGGGGCATGAAGGCCCGGGAATATTACTCCCGTCAAGGACCAGTTGAGAGCTCAGTCAGGAGGAGACATACGGACATCACGAGTACATTGGCGACAGTCCACTTCCATGTGGAAGTCCGTCATGGACTACCGCCGACAGTACCCCTCCCGCCACAACCCAATGAGTTTAATACTACCGAAAAACGTAAACCCCCGAATAAAGGGAAGAGGCTAGCAATCCCAATAGTTCGCCTAAGCGACTTCGTACTGAAAGTATAAAAGTCTTACTCTTATAACGATAATAAAAAAATTCAATACCCTACCTTCCTTAAAAATGACCAAGCGTTAGTGATAGGCACCGCCGGGGGCGAGCGCCATTGCTACTGTAAACGGTGTGTAAAGGATCACCAGGGCGAGTGGATTGGGAGCACCCTGAGCTCCGTGAGACCTTTGTTAGTCATGAAGACTTTTGACTACTATACGACCGTATTGTAATACCAAACACTAGAGTGAAACCATGCTGTGAGTATGGGAATCCTGTAAAAGTTCACCTGTTTTGTTTTGTCCGAATTCCGTACCTAATCTTGTGTAGACACTACTGTAACACTAGGACCTCGTCGCGACGACATACATGAATAAACAAAATTCCGAGCGTTTATGCCATCATGAATCGAATGTGAGGTAGTACTCGGATATCCTAGTGACAATGTGGTCAGGAAAAATCTTTCCAACTGAATTATCATCCTTTTTAGGAAGGAATTATTTTAAATCGTATTTGAACAACCGAAGCGGTAGTAAGACGAACAAATCTGAAACCGGCAACTCTACTTGCATGGCGCGCTTGCTACTGCAAGCGCTAGGTTAAACAATGCACTAATAATTCCGTCTATCCCACGCACTTGCTACTGCAAGTGCTGCAAACAACTATGACTGTAGTTACAATTACTATTATCGTTACAAACGAATTCTGTAAATTGTGTAGACCAGTGGTACAACACCCTGGCTACCAATAACCGCCAAACATTTGTACGAATCGAATACAACGACTTAACCACAATGTATCACCTTAGAGCTACGAAACCCTTAAGATACGAGGCCTACAACCTCGGAAGGACCCGATGAGTCCGACCAATACAACTAAAGGGCATACACCAACCATAACAAATTACCTTCATTAAACAAAATAATCAATAACATCGGCTTATGAGCCAAGTACTATGACAGACTTATAAAATTATTTAATGGCTTGAAATGGACGTGGGAGGTGGAACTTGATCCGGTACAGGTCAAGGGAAGCTGAACACAAATTGGGGTGGAAGGATAGTTCAACACTGGTGCTGATCACATCAGGGTCGGATGATCCTGAGACTCTCCACAAGTTGCCATAATTAATTACATTGAGATAAATAAGAACTGCAGTAAATAGCTACAAACAGCTAGCAACAATTTAACAATAAAGAATTAAATAAGAAAACTTATAAGTAACAACTCACTCCCATACACATACATATAGGGAATTGTAGAGGAATTATGATCACATAACGATCAATACCAATACTACACCATAACGGCTTACGCCAACATGTGATGACACCAGAAAAGTTGTAAAACATGTCAACCACAGTAGGACCAAGATTAAAAAGAAAAATTATACCGTAACAAGGTTATTACCTATACCATTCGCAACAATAAACGCGAATCGATGTTGAACACATGAATAATTGCCACCCAGGGCAATACCTTTACCAAGGAGTGCCGTAACCAACAAGAGATGAAACAAATGTTAAGATAAGACCTTATACACTATTTATACTCCATTGATCACACTGACATCGGACAAAGTACCACAAAAAAAAAGAATGACTACCGTCATTGGCGTTCTGCATGCAAAAATGTTAAGTATGTGTACATGTAAAGACGCGTCGTCTACTATTAAGACGACTGTCAGTGATAAATGAATACGTAAATTAAAACAATGGAAAAACAACCTGCATACGAAACATCAAAGTTTAAACCAATGAGACAAGGCACAGCCTAAGTGAGATAACTGATATACACCAAAGGGCACGAGCCAGGAGAACGGGAATACTGCCTCCGATTACCTTTCAATGTATGTTACTAAGATAACAATGCCTAAAATTAGTATGACAGATAACAAGAACCGTTTAGAACCAAACTACCATAAGGACTTCCATAAAGGAGGGATACCACATCCTCGCCATGGAGTCCGGTATTACGCCAAAAGACGTGACCAAGAAATATAATAAGGTTAAGAGAGCTACGTACATACCGTAAGCCACACGAATAACAAACAATTAATTAACAGGCGCTAACCCGCACACATGGAATCTGAATGACAGCAGTTTAGACCCAGTATACAAGTAACTCCAAAAACAAATCACTAAACCAATAAATAACAACAGTTTACAAATACAAAAGTCCTGGATTTTTCCTTAAAGATATCAGTGAACCAATATTAATAATATACTCAATAGCAAAGAGGAGAAAAACCATCTCCTATTATTACGCAAACATTAGGATAAATATAACGAGCAAATGCCAATACAAATACACGAACTCATACCCATTGGGCAGGGAACCCAGGGAACCAAACATTCCCTCGGGACACCCCCAATACTAATAAAAAGGAGATTGACAACAGAATACTTCACGAACGTGTGACGGACACTACGAGTTATAAATGAGTTATGGGACGACCACACTCCATAGGAGCTTGTGGGCGACAGACTCATCATGAGTTAGTAGAGTAAGTAGTAATGTATCAGTAGGGTACCCCATACACGTAGACAAGTGGTGAAAGGAATACAAGAGGTAGTCAACTCCATACAAAGGTTAGAGATGTAAACCCTGATCAGTTGTAAATACTCACCCAGATGAATCAACGAGTAAAACCCCAGTTTAACTAACAAAATGAATGGAACCTACAACCTTGAATATCATATGACAAGTCATAAACTCCGCAAAGGAGTGGTTAATACAAACTAGTAAGAATAATCATCTTACATAAAATAATGAAATGTAACATTAGTAAAAGGGTTTTATAATATAAGATAGAATCTAATATAAGTTTGTATAATATAATACAAACTAGTAAGAATAATCATCTTACATAAAATAATGAAATGTAACATTTAGTAAAAGGGTTTTATAATTCATGTATATTTATATATAAATAAAGGCGTGACCAATATGTAGAAAAATGTGTATATAATATGGTTGTGAACCATATAATATTAATGATGAATGTTATATATGAATATATTATAAACTATAAATTATAAAGTAAGGGTTAAGTAAAGGTATTGTAATTGTAATATATTACAAGGTAAATGAATTATATAATACAATGTATATGAAGGTTATAAACTAATGTACTTGATAAATCAATCAAGTCAATATGACTAGTCAAGTCAACATGCTTGACCAAGTTAACTAACTTGATCAAAGAGGCCAAGTTGACCAATACACACATAAAATGATAGATTGTGAAATTATAATATTACATAGTCTATTGTCGCATGTATACATGCAACTATATGTTATATACTTATATAAATATACGAATATGGTTAAAATATTCAAGTAAGTATAAGCGTGGATATATATATATATATATATATATATATATATATATATATATATATATATCATGAAGCACAATGAATTAACCCGAGCATTAGAAGATACTACAAGTAATGAATTTTCGTAACGAAACCCGAACCAATTAACTGTTAAAATCCGGGGATGAACTGTCGGGGTTTTAATGCCACTCGGAAATACCGGATTTTGTTTGTCATGTGGATTCACTCATAGTGATATGATTATCCTGATCGTACGTTTGACAAGGGCGCCGGACGAGCATAGGGTTTCACGCATCCTAGGTCATGGTGTACGGTATGTAAAGGGTTTGATCTGAGATGTCCTGAAGACTTCCTCGGGCTCAGATGTGTTTGCTGTATAACGTATGTGATGTATGTATGTGTATATGTGTGTATGTGTAAATATTATGTGATGTTTAACTATTTATTTTCCCTCATTATATTAATTATGCGCGAACGTCCTTCGGGACTAATACTACGTCGACTATAGATCGACTTATATAAATCTATATATACGAGCAATGTGTTTGTGTCTGCCGTTACTTGACTTAATACTCTAAGTATTATAAGTTATGTAAATTATAACCTAAAGTAAAATACTTAGGAACGAGATACGACATCGTCGATCTCAAGAGCTTTGACTCAAACATGAATACGACCTAGATTATTTCTAGGCGTGCGTAAGACCCACGGGGCAGCCAAGTAAATGTGATTTCTCCATACCTAAAACTATACTTGGGTAAGTGACTAACTAAGTCAAACGTTGGAGTGTGAATGAGTGTGATGATTTACCTAAACCCAGTTAGTCACTGGCTACTGGTTGCGCCCAGAGATCTCTTGAGTTAACACCCGGATCGGGTTAACTCTAGTTAAATCCTGATCGAGCCTTTATAGATCATCAGGTGGAGTGTGCTACCGTTGGCACCAGGCCCTTGCCACCTATGGACGCTTTTAAAAAGGCAAGTGAATAAGACCCGGAATCTCGGATCCTCTGGGCAGTGAGCACCTCGTGTGTACTTGGGACCACCACCGTCCATGTGAGTTATTTCAGGATGTCCTAACTTGACTCCCGACAGTGCTAACAAGAAAGTGTAAAGTTATGTGAGGCCCGGGGGGTCGTATGTGAAGTTTGACTGCAAGACCGTTACTTAACGGCTATGTGTTTATTGTTTGTTGTGATTAAATGTCATAAGTATGTACTGTTGCGTGTGATCTGTGTTAACTGTTTCATTTTATCGCCATTCATGAATTTACTGCTTTATATACTGTGATATACCTGTAGGTAAAAGCATGTAATAATGAATCTAATAATGACGACCATGACTAGTATGTGACCAATAGGATCCAAACCCGGCATACTCAGCGTTTATCGCTGAGCTTTATGGCATTTGTGCAGGTGGTGTTTTCGTTGAAGCCGAAGTGCGGGAACCGGGTAGTTAGGGTTTCGTTTTACCGCACGAGAGTTTTATAATGTATTAGGATGGTTATTTAGTTACTACCTCTGTCCCACTTTCATCTTCCTGTTTACTTTTGGCACGTTTTTTCACTTCAATATTAAACATATAAGATAAAATAAATTTTATAAAATAAATTTTTATAACATATAGTTTTTTACATGAGGATTCCATTACAAAAATTAGATTTGTAAAATTATATCATCTTATATGTTAAATATTAAAGTCAACGACATGTTCAAATAGTAAACCAGACAATCAATAAGGGACGGAGGAAGTACTATGTTATAAACGTTGTAACAATCGGGAAATTTAGACGCTCACTTGTCATTGAGATTGATTATGGATTTAGAATGATGTATAGGTTGGTATCTCGTTATCACTGCGGATATGTATGTTTATTCAGCGTTGTTTCATAATTATTCTATTTCTGCTTCTTTACTCGTATAGACGAGTAATGACACGTGACACCCAAGTGAGGATTATTGATGTTTTAACTACCGCTGTGAGACGTGTTTAATTACGCTACGTGAGTGATTATGACGTGATTACTGAGTGGGGCGTTACATCATTGGAGCTACATAGATTGATAAATTCAGCCCGATTGTGTTTGTGCAACTTCATCTATAGGATCGCTTATAAGACGTTAGCAAACAGAATCCAACATATTTTACCTTATATTATCTCCCAAACCAATATGGCTTCGTGAAGGGTAGATTGATTTCGGATAATATTATCCTTGCAGGAGAGTTCACAACTTCTTAGAGAAGAATCAAGCTACTAAGAAAAGCTTTTTTGCTCTAAGATGGATCTGAGCAAAGCTTATGACAGGCCAGAGTGGTCTTTCCTCCATGAGGTGCTCATTTTGATGGGGTTTCCTCCGAATTGGCCCAATCCAGTTATGAATTGTGTTCACTCAGTTAGATGCTCGATCCTCATCAATGGTAAACTAGGTATATCTTTCGATCAGACCAGGGGTATAAGACAAGGTGACCCACTTTCTCCTTTATTTTTTTTTATCTGGCTGAGGAAGCTTTTTCAGTTTCTTGAACAAAGCTAATCTATGTGGTGACTTCAAAGGTATCAAACTCAACTCTTAGTGTCCATCTATCTCCCATCTAGCTTTTGTTGATGATATCCTTTTATTTGCTATGGCCAATCCCACAAATATGTCTTTTCTAAACCGGACCTTAACAGAATTTCTTTATGCCTCTAGACTCAAAATCAATTTAGCCAAATCCGAGCTTGTTTTTAGCAAAAAACTATCCCCCATAATAAAGAACAATCTAGCCAACATGATTAATGTACAAGAGGTCACTTTCTTCTCAAAATATCTTTGCCTTCCCCTCAAAATTTGTAGGAAGAAATATGACCTCTTACTTATCTCCTGGATTCAGTTCACAAAAAATTTCCAGCTGGTCGAAACCTATGACCCAAGCAGCTAGATCCATCTTGGTTTCTAGTGTCCTTCATGTTACTCCCAACTATACCATGTCCCTCTTTTCCCTCTCAAATAGTATGATATTCAAGCTTAACTCAGCCTTCTCTTCTTTTGATGGAGTGGTAGAGTGGAAAGAAAGTCCCTCCATTGGATTAAATGGTCCAAAGTTTGTGAAAATTTGGGTAATTGTGGTTTAGGATTCAGAGAAGTAGAAGATTTCAACAATGCCCTCCTAGCTAAGCAGCTATGGACATTGTTAATCTTCTGATTCCTTGGTGGCTCAAGTCATGAAAAAGATCTATTATCCTAATACCAACATTAGAGATTCTCACTAGGTAATAAAGGGAGTGCCATTTGGAAATCTACCTCTTCTGTTTTGGACTTATTCAGAAATGGCACCAAATTGCATCACGTAGCTGGATCTAGCTCGTCTTCGACTGATGGAAATGTTGGGAGTGATAAGTGGATATGGATTCATTTAAAAGATAGCAATTTCTCCGCCAAGTCTGCTTACCATACACTTATGAATGAGTTGGTTACTAAGAGCACTTCAAATCCTTCTCACTTTGCTAGCAGAGTGGGTACTAAAATCATCTCTACCATCTATAGTCTTAGGATTAAACTCAACATCTGAAAGTTTATAAGTAATATCATTCCGTGCCAGGACAATCTTCTAGAGAGTATTGGGGGATTCCTACTAACTATTTCTTCTGTAAGGCAAAGAACAATCTTGCCCACTATTTCTTCCTGTTGTTGTGTTACTATACTTGATGATGCTGTCTGGTAATAGTGCCCTTAATGTGCCCCTGTAATGCAGATGGGCTTATTGATTGGTTGTACCACATGGATAAGGTTTGGAGTGCTAAAAACTTTCCTATACTGCTAATAACCTTTGGGTTATATATGCTTCCAAGAATAAAGTCAAACATAATAGAGAGCTCTCTTGGTGGCGAACAGTCGAAGACAACAGAGCCTTTACCAAAGCTTTCATTCAGGTGATGAAGAAGGATAATATGTATATTGCTCTTGTCCAGTGGACCCCTTCCCCTCTGGTTACTCTAATATCAGCACCGGTATGGACAAAAACTATGGAGGTGATCTTATTATTGTGGGTTTAATCCGTAATGAGTTTGGGAAACCTATGGAAGCTTTCAGTCGAAAAATTTCTAGCACTACAAAGGTGCAAGTAGCTAAATTGAAAGCAAGAAGAATTGCTATGGAACTTGCCTCCTCAACGAGTAGCCATAACATTTGCTTTGATTCAGCTAGGGAGTAGTTTTTAAAGATGTTCTTAAAGAAGGAGCTGGTAGTTGGGACAATTTTGTTTAGCAGGAAGTTTCAAATATTAGGAATATTATGCCCTTGTTCTCTAATATTATTTGGGGAGATGCTAACTCTTATGATAATTATCCTATAAGACTTGTTTGTAATTTAGGATATCCCATTTTGGATAGGGATCAATGTTGGATAGGGGAGGATCTTCCCCTTAGTATTTATACTGCTTGTAAGTTGGATAAGGAACTTACATAATGAAAGGGCAAGGTCTCTTTCTATCTGTCTTTTGTTTGGCTAAGTTAATATATGGGGAACATGTTGTAATGAAAAACACAAAACAATTCAGTTGAAAAGGATTCAAGTGCTAACAAAGTAATAGTAGCGTTCGAAGGTTTAAAGTCATTGACATTGTCAAAACCGCCCTAAAAAAAGCTTGTCTTGGCGTCGTGTCATGTGCTGCTACTGTTATGGTTATGCTGATGTTTGGGAGTAGGGAATCAAATAAGAAAATCAAGGTTGAGTTGAATAGCTATGGAGTCACTGCTGCTGAAAAAAAGGAATAAACAACGTTTTTATTTGTCTTTTGGAACGTTTCATAACCGTTTTTTATGCCGGCGACGCAAATGGTCGAGCCTCTTAAAGAACGCGTTATAAGCGTTATTTATACATTAATTTAAAAAAACGCTTATCCCTAAAGCGTTTTTTTAAGTGGGTAAGGTGGCGGGAATCTACGAGGCATAAAGAACGCTTTCACCTTGAAGCGTTCTTTATGTCCGACTATAAAAAACGTTTGTTTATTATAAGCGTTCTTTATGAATATTTATAAAAAACGCTTATCAATATAAGCGTTCTTTATGTCATTTGGCGCGAGAGTATAAGAAACGCTTATACATATAAGCGTTTCTTATATTGTCCTTTTTTATATTTTTATTTTTTATACAATTTATTACCCTGTGCATAACACAAAATTAAAATCACAAAATCATTCAAAACCTATTTGTATTGAATATACCATATCAACCAAACTGAAGAATTTTAATTAATAGATCAACAGTATTATACTTTGTTTGTAATATAGCGCACATACGCTTAAGTGTATATTATATCGATCAACTACAACATTTGTAACTAGCTAGTTAACCAAAATACTAAAAATGGTTCAAGTACTTCGATCGATCATACATGTACAATACAACCATTTGAAAAAAGAAAAGATATATAGATCATGACTCATGACTTCTTCTGATCAATTTAGTGTATTCAAACACATGTGTGCGCCCCTCCTTATTGACAAACTTCAGATCGATCGGCTTGTGAATAAGTATTGAGAAGAAATCAACAAGCTGCACAACAGAATTATAAAGCGATTAAGTACACCATTTAAACTTTATCCAAACATGCGCAAATAATTAAAATCACCAATTCAAAGTTAAGCGTAATTATAATATGTACCTGAGAAGAAATTTCCAATTCGCTAAGACGGTTGCTGCCTCTGTTGAAGATGAAAGTACCGACGATCATGATGATTCTTCTGCTGATACAAAAGAGACAGAAGAAGAAAAATATGGTACAAAAGAGACAGAGGCAGATACAGATGAAAGGATGAATGAGAACTCAAAAACAGAGAGGTTGAAGAAATTGGCTAAATAGTTAAGTGAGGCTTCCACGAAGTAGAGTCCGGTGGCGATTAACGAATTACCGGCATACTCCATGACCTTGAATGAAGAAAACAGTTTTCTAGAGTAGTTGTATCAGAAGGATAAGAGGAACCTTAGTCGATTATATGGTGGCATGGGGGACTATATGAAGATAAAGTGGTACCAGATCGCCCGGTTGATGAGTTTCATGACTTATGGATGGAAACGGAGGTGGAGAAGATAGACACTTCTCCATCTTCAGTTTGGATTGGATTCGCATCTTCTTTCAGTTTTGAACATCGATAGGTCGGAGAATCTTCAACACTTGGACATGAATGTCTGTAGATTGCATGCAGTCAATTGGAATACTAGCCACACATTGTTGATGTGGGGTGCATCATACCTTTTAAAAGAAACTAGATGAAAAACTCTTGGCAATTAAAAAGATTGAGAGATTCCCCCTAAGTATGATTCCCCCTGAGTTTGCATGTTAAGCGACTTTAACAAATGATAGCAATAAGTGATAGTTTTTATGCACAATAAGTGACAACTTTTATGTTATAATGTAACCTTAGTAGATAACTTTCTACTATGGTTATAGTATAACATAAAAGCTGTCACTTATTGTGCATAAAAACTATCACTTATTGCTATCAAGAAACAGATGATAGCAATAAGTGACAGCTTCTATGCACAATAAATGACAGCTTTTATGTTATACTATAACCATAGTAGAAAGTTATCTACTAAGGTTACAGTATAACATAAAAGCAGTCACTTATTGTGCATAAAAACTATCACTTATTGCTATCATTTGTTAAAGTCGCTTAACATGCAAACTCAGGGGGAATCATACTTAGGGAAATATTCTGTCAATCTTTTTAATTGCCAAGGGACATTCATCTAGTTTTTTTTAAAAGATACGATGCACCCCACATCAATAGTGTGACTAGTATTCCAAATGACTACATGCAATCTACAGACAGTCATGTCCTAGCATTTAAAGATTTCTCAGACCTATCGATGTTCAAAACTGAAAGAAGACCCAATCAAAACTGGAGATGGAGAAGTGCCTAGCTTCTTCACCTCCGTTTCCATCCATAAGTCATGAAAACCGTTTTCTTCATTCAAGGTTATGAAGTATGTCGGTAATTCGTTAATCGCCACCGGACTCTACTTCGTGGCAGCCTCACTTAACTATTTAGCCAATTTCTTCAACCTCTCTGTTTATGAGTTCTCATTCATCATTTCATCTGTATCTGCCTCTGTCTCTTTTGTACTGTGTTTTTCTTCTTCTGTCTCTTTTGTATTAGTAGAAGATTCATCATGATCGTCGGTACTTTCATCTTTAACAGAGGCAGCAACCGTCTACATCGGCCAAATTCGTTTGACTTTTTATCCGATTTTCTCTGTGATGTTTCAGTGTTGTCCAGTTCTGATTGCTCGGTCTACTGAAGCTTCTACAGCATACATACTAGTCAGAGGTGACTAAAGGAATCGAAAAGGAGAGAAGAAAGGTCGTGAAGGAAATAAAGTTGGTGGGCCCGTCCGAGTTCAATTTTTTTTATTATAGGTTGATGACGATTCGATCATAGGCGCTAGCCAAAAAATGTAAAGGGATACTAAAATAATAACTACAAGAAATTAAGAAGCTGTAAGTACCGCTAGAGGTCTCTAATATGGCCAATGGTGGTCATATAGATTTCCAAAACATTAGAGGGTTAATTGGAATGCCTAGCTTGACCGGATAACAAATCTGAGAAGAATGTGAAGGAACTTATAAGTTTTTGATGTTGGTATTGGTAGAAACGTAGATAAACTTCTAGGTGGATGTTAAGGTAAAAGCAATATGGGGAAGGGGAATACGTCAGGCAAGCTGTCGTAATGCTATGTCTTTGTAACTAATTAATACATCTTATAGTCATCTAATATTTGTACCCTAGGTTATACTATAATATAATATATAACATTAATTAATACACCCTATAAACATCTAACCAAATTAATTTCGCCACAGTTTGGTTTGCATGCAAAATTATTCCCAAACAATACACACACAATAATTTCCATTCACGCCTTAATCCCAAACAAACAGACCCTTAAAACCCCCAACAAACAGAGCATGTATTTTCCTGATTAAGAAGTTTGGTTTGCAAAAATACCTCATCAGCCCAAGAATAGAGCCGAAAGATCTAGCGCGCATGTATGTACGTTGTTCCTTTTGCTAGTTGGGGTTGTAATCCAGAGGCGCTGTGCGTGCGACAGGGCATGTATGTCCTGTTCGTGCGATTTTGCAAACATATTATACTAATCGAAAGATTATATATATGACAAAAAAGGATAGGCATGCATATATATATATATATATATATGTATATATCTGTTCGCAGATCGATTGAGGGCAAAATTACTGATAGCGAGAGGCGCCGATATCGATCTACGCATGCATGTGGCCTGCCTTCATCGCCCCAATGCCGGAAGGTAGAAGATCGATTATCGGGAGGGAAAAGAAGAGAGGCGCCGCGGCGGCAAATATTGTGATGTTTCTGGGTACTGGTTTCGATTGAGAGGAGATAAAGCGGAAAGAGCGAGGTTTTTTACAGAGGGAGAGCAAGGTTTACAGAGTGAGAGCGAGGTTTACAGAGAGTGGGTGGGTAGGGGAACAGTCGCGATTAGACTGATGAGAAGACTGGGCGGGAGGGTGAAAACTGTTTATAATTTAGGTAACATAAAGAACGCTTCACTTAAGAAGCATTTTTTATGCTACTTACGATCAGCATAAAGAACGCTTCTTAGCTAAAGTGTTCTTTATGTTATCGCGCCCAAAGACATAAAAAACGCTTCTTTTGAGAAGCATTTTTTATACGTATTTCTTATAGAACACTTTGTAAGCAAGCGTTGTTTTTGTCTTTGGGCGCGATAACATAAACAACGCTTTCTAAGCAAAGCGTTTATTAAGATGTCCAGCCTATTATAAAAAACGATTTACAATATAACCGTTTTAAAGGGGTGTTGTTTATTCTTTTTTTTTCCAGCAGTGAGTTTCGATTGGTGAGATACAAAATAAAGCAAATTGTTTGATCCACTTTCTCAAATTTTCATGTTTCGTGATCAGAAACACCCACAGGTCTTGGTCGGAATTGTGCCTTTGGCATGATATTGGCGACCATCTCCTATGCTTCTAGTATCTTTTCCCCGTTAACGTAGTTGGTGATTGCTCTCTTGTTCTTCGTTTGCTGGCGAATCTCTGTGATTTTGTTCTTCATTTTCTCTACATATTCATGCTAACATATCATTTGAACTGGTTTATTCTGAGCCCAAAATAGGAGTGAGTCATGACTACTATCAGGAGCGTAATCAAGAATGAGAAAAATCACATCATACAATTTGAGTCCTGCCTTGATTGATGCTTTCTTGTTGTTTTCCCGTGCATCTATTGTTGCCAGCTTCTGTTGTGCACTGTTTCAATCCAACCAGAAAGATAAAAGTATTCCCAGTAAAAAGGAACCAAACAGAGTGCCACACAAATCTCTAGTCCAGATAAAAGTATACTTGTTTGTTGCTTAGGATGTTTCATTTTTCTCTCATGCCTTAATGAAAGAAGTCTTCTTCTCTAATTCAACTAATGCAAGCACCACATCTAGAGGACCACCGCAAATTCAAGAAAATTGAAGTCTTAGATGAATCATTATGCGGACTAGATTTGATAGTTGTATGCTAACAAAAACACATTTATACTTGAAGAAATTTCTTTCTTCACAAATATGTAAACAGGTAGAAAACCTAACAAAAACAAAGCTTGTCATTGCCAAAGTTACCTCAATTGATTTAGATGTAAGTTATTTTTTGTTTTTGCTTCTTCATTATAACAACTGACAAACATGAGTTAATTGTATTGTTTTTAGCAGGCTTCAGCTGGTGTTGGGGCCCATTTTCAAGTAATATAAACAAAATAAATGACTTTGATTTAAGGAAAATCTATTAGAGTGGTAAGTAAACTTCTTTATATTTAGTGCATAGCGACTTCAATTATGTTTTTATATATACTTAATCTAATTTAATATTCTATTATACTCTTTCAGGTTAAAGATGAGTAGATGTTAGGTGGCTTATTAGCACAGCACACTCTTTGTGAAGTAGGTAATGCATATAGTATTATTTTGCATGAAAGCACTACAACAATGTTTACCAATGGGGGCAACTTGTATAAGATCAAGGGAGGAAACCTAAAACTTGCCTCACTTCATATAGTCAAAGGAGGTGAGTAGGGTTATCGCTTCTGATGGTCAAATCAATGGAGGCGAGCAAGATTATTGCCTCCGTTAGTCAGATCAATGGAGGCGACTATCTATATGTGCCTCCATTGGGCCGGTGTGGTGTCTCACTGTATATAATCATTAGAGGCGACTTTATACTTGCCTCCGTTGACGAGACCAACAGAGGGGACTTATCTTGGTTGCCTCCATTGAACCATCACAATAGAGGCGAAGCTTCCATTTTGCCTCTGTTGTGCATCCTTAAATATGATTAACTCAGGCGCCTTAATTTAGGTGCCTCCATTGGTTCGTAACAAGGGAGGTGAGCCCTTCACTTGCCTCTATTACTATACTTATGCTTGTGTATTTCAAAATTGAAACCCCAACTATTTCTATCTTTTCCATCTTCACACACGGTATTCCTGCTTATGTTTATGTGGTGGCAAGCCAAGCACTGAAACACCAACAATGGCCTCCCTATGACTAGCGAGAGTGGGAACCAGAGGTTTGAGATCTTTAAGGACAACTTGAAGTTCATCGACGACATAATTTCGACGAGACCAAACCCTACAATCTTGGACTCAACAAGCACGCCGATCTGACCAACGAGGAGTACCGATACTATGTAGATCGATTGTCCCAGCTTAATAACATAAACAATTTGGTGGTCTCCGTTCGCATTTGTCATGACATTCCCTCCCAGAGATCGCTGGGTTATGGCTATCTTAACTTTGCGAACCCACAGGATGGTGAGCTTTTCTTACTCCCAGCTTAATAACATAAAACATTTGGTGGTTGGGGTTTCTGTACTTGCCTCGTTGATACTATGTTGTTAAATAGACAATTGATGAATTGATCAGTCTGGTTTGACTTTCAGTAAAGGGAGTAGATGCTAGTACTTGGCAAAGATACTTGCTATTTGATTACTCATCCGGTAAATGATCAATTGTCCTATTCGTGGTTCTAACTTGGAGGCACCTATTTGTGAAGTAGGAATACAACTTAGGGGTCAATAAGTGCGTTCACTATATGATTTGCTTTCTAGGTCTCCATGTGATGGTATAGCTTAACTTTATGAGGAAATGATCAGTTATTTCTTCACAAAGTAAAAGCATCTATATCAATTAGGTATTAACGAGAAGGAATGGAATAAAAAGTGACTGTTGCTGGTGACTTCAAGACTGTTGCTGGTGTCAGGTAAACCAATTTTGTTCACTTTTTTGACAACACACTATCTACACTTACCTCTCACAAAAGAGGTACTTACTTCTGTATATATACAAATTGATGTACTTTTGCTTTATCCTTATGTTCTAGTCCTCTGTTGTGGGAATCTTTCGTCATCTTTCTGCTCTTAAATGTCAATGGTAAGATTCACTCTAGAAGTCACTCACTTTCAAGTACCACCAACTGATTTTGGGCTAATCAATTGTACCATTTAATAACAGGTTTACCTTTTCTGTCTAATTAGGTAATAGTTAACTATCTGTAGCAGGATGACACTTATTGTTCTTTGCGTCTATAGTTCCTCCTATTGTAAGGCTTGAAAATTGAAAATAATGTTGCAATAATCTATTTGTTGTATGAAATACTATAAGATACTACAAAGTACCCCTAATCAATCAATTTGTTCAATTTGTGTTATTGTTTAGATATTGATGTTGGTGGGAACAAAACTACAAGCAATTTTAACAAGAATGACAATTGAGATTACTGAAAGACACGCTGTAGTTTAAGGGATCCCTCTCGTACAAGGTTCTGATCACTACTTCTGGTTTTCTGCACATATTGTCCTTGTAAATTTATTTATTATCTGCACTTATTGTCATTGTAAATGTATGTGTGCTTCACTGATCTACTCTATTGTTCCATAAATTAGTGGGTACACCACCCCAAAGCTCATTGATATTAGGATGATATCTTACCCTAAAGCACATAGCTCATAGATGAGTGCAATTTTGTTTTCTTTAAGATGTAACTTCTTTTTGTCATGGAACTTTGTATTTCCATTGGCAACTGGATACAAATCCTTCTTGTTTTTTTTTCCTCTAGATTTTTGAATGAGTTCAATTTTGACCCTTCCATCTCTTACAATGCTCTTATGTACAGTGTCGTAGACTCTTCTATGGAAATGATGTCATTGACTTCCTCTTCGGTTCACTTGATACTCCATTGATTAGGCTAGCCTGAAGAAATATATAAACTTGTTACCATAATATCATCCTTTGGTAATTCTACGTTGTTAATTCTGACTGATACTATCTAGGTTAGCTTACTCTGTCTGACAGTGACAATTTAGGGATTCAAGAGGGTAAGGCTGGAAATAGATGTTGCAGTCTATGAATCAATTGTAGAAGTGATGCCATGTTCATCATACTCAGCACTAATTGTAGACTCATCATGCAATAGTTACCATAGTTAATGTCATTACTTGTCATAAAGTGCCATTCAGGTTGCTACAATTTCAATTGTATTTACATGTTACTTGAAATATATTTGGATATATTTTTTCTGAGCCATATTCTAAGATGTCGATTCTTTTAATATCGAACCTGTAAATACACATCATTTATTCAATGCACGAGAAAACGATTGGGGTTTAGATCCTTTATGCCCCTTGGTGATTTATATGATCCTACTAGAGGTTATGTTGTTAATGATACGGTTGTAGTGCAGGCTGCGGTGGTAGTTTCTAGGGTTCCTCAGTCCTGATGTTTTGATTCAAAGAGGGATACTGGTTGTGTTGGCTTAAAAAATCAGGGAGCAACATGCTACATGAACTCGCTGCTCCAGACCTTTTTTCACATTCCTTATTTTAGAAAGGTTGACTACTGCCTCCAACTTGTCTTGCTCGATATGATATGAATCAAAGGTGCGGCATTTCCAGGTAGAAATGTTGTTAGTTATTGATAGCTTATCATGTCTTTGATTTGTGTCTAGGCTGTGTACCATATGCCGACAACAGAGAATGATATGCTAATTGCAAGTACTCTGCTGGCTCGGTAGAGTATATTCTACAAACTGTAGTATAGTGATAGCAGTGTTGCTACCAAAGAGCTGACTGAATCTTTTTACCATACCATTTTAAATAATTATGGACTTTGTTTTTCCCTGTTCTTAATTTAGATCAATGATCGATATGAGTTCCCTCCAACTTGATCTTGTTCGTGAAGGAGGTACATATTTATCTCCTGAGGCTAATAGGAGTATCCATAATCTTTACACCTTTCACAGGTACAATTAATGTTACAGATCTGCCTTTCTTGATGCTGAAAACTTACTCATCCTTTTATGATGTATCTGCTCTAGATAGCTGCTAGTTGCTCAATGCATCGTCATCGTGGTCTAATGCACCATCAACTTTCAGACAAGAGAATCAAATGCAACAACAAATTGTCACTACTGATTACTATTGTCAACAGAAGCAACACATGAGAGACACTACTTCTCACAGTAACGCTTCAGATGCAGCACATTAATAGTTTCCTGCTACTACTGAGCAGCAGCACATCAACAGTATGTACTGAACATTAATTAAATGTGTTTAGACAAATGTGTATGCTTCTGTTCATGTTCACTGTTCTTAAAATATATTTCTCTATACTAGGTTTCGCTTAATGTTGAATCTTCAACTTGCTTCATTGAACAAAATTTGCTCATAATATTTTCAATCTAATATGATATTTGACTAAATATGTAAGTTCCCATTGGTGTATAACTATTTGCTTGTAGTTATAAAACAGTGAACTGAAGAGCTCTGAATTTTAATGCAATAGTGAATATCTTGTGTTGTGATGACAGGTTACTACATTCATAGTCCAGAAGATACTACTAGATGATGTTGGGTTGGAATACATTTGTACCACATCATCAGATGCTACCATCAGCTTGCGATGCACTAAGGGACTTCCTGCCAGACATGTTACGTGATACTACCTTTGTGAGTTGCCTTTGTGTAAGTCATAATCTGTCTAGTTGTGTCTCACGGTGGCTTCTACATTGGATTTTTATCTCTTCACAATAAAAACTTGATAAGATTACACGATGTATAGAGGAATTGGTTGTTGAGAGTTCTTTTATGTGTTTGATGTCATTGCTCTGTATGTTGATATTGTATTCTGATTGAAGTTTCATAGTAAGAGTTTGATGTTTTTCTGGCAGAGCACAAACATGTTGGTTCCATGAATTTCAATCTCCTTAGTAGCAGAAGTCATACCAGTTTTACTTTGGTATGTTTTCTTATTTTGCATGTGAACAGAACTATAACTTTAATGATTTAATGGATGCCATCATTAAAAGGGATCTGGAGTACCTATTTCCGTTTCCATTTTATTTATTTATTTATGTTTCTCTATAACCTTTTTATTTTATCATTTCCATCTTCTTACTGATCACAAGTTGTTTCCACCAACTATAACTTGCATGATTTAATATTGTGGTCCTTGATTAGAGTGGATGTTAAGATGATGAACTGATCTATGTTAGTTAATGAATATATGTATATCGGGCAGATTGGCTTGCTCTTGTTGCTCGATTCATTATCTAGATCCACGTCCTTGATTTTAGATTATTGGGAATTTTTAACATTTCTATTTACTTTAGGATTATCATACTTGTTTGGTAATTGGGTTGTGGTTTCTGGCTGGATATTAGCTAACTACAAGACTTTTTGTGCATTTCTATCATTTTGCTAGAGATATTCGGTGCATACCGTGATGGATTTAGGGTAGTTTCGAGTATCATTGTGTATGATTTTGTATTATATTTTTTATATATAATAAAAGAACAATGGGGGCAACATTAATTGCCTCGTTGATTGTATCAACTGGGGCGAGAGACATCAGTTGCTTCGGTTACGTTTTTACTGATGTGACCAACGGAGGCGAGTTTCAATTAGTTGCCTCATTTGTTAAGATCAATGGAGACGAGTATGACTAGTCGCCTCTATTGTATGTTTCTATATTAGCCAAGGGAGGCGAGTTTGACAACTTGTCTCGTTTGTTTAATATCGATGGAGGCGAGTGTCAATGGTTGCCTCCATTGCTCAAGCGCTCAGGCGAGTTTCAATTAGTTGCCTCATTTGTTAAGATCAATGGAGACGAGTATGACTAGTCGCCTCTATTGTATGTTTCTATATTAGCCAAGGGAGGCGAGTTTGACAACTTGTCTCGTTTGTTTAATATCGATGGAGGCGAGTGTCAATGGTTGCCTCCATTGCTCAAGGTGGTTGCTGCACCAAACACAGGCGAGTTTGACAACTTGTCTCACTAGAAGAAGAGCAACGGAGTCAAGTTTTCCACTTGCCTCAGTTGTTTAAGGTCAAAGAAGGCGAGTTTAGTTGCCTCCATAGGTTGAATCAATAGAGGCAAATAATTTGTCGCCTCCATAACCAACTGAGACAAGCTTTTAGAGGCAACATCGGGGCAATTATTTTCTCGCCCCTGTGAGCCTCGATTTTTAAACCCTATCCTAGGTTGATTCGAGTTGATTAGGACCTGATCGGGTTTTAGGTCCACTTATAACCTAAGTTTAATAACTAAGTCATATAACCATAATTATTAAAACCTAAGCTAGTTCACTGGAACCTATTATGAGTCGCCACCTAATTTTAACCTAGATCAAATTAGGAAAGGAGAGTTCGGGTTCGGGGGCTTGATATTCGACTTAATTAGGGTTCAATTACTTTCATTACCCCTCGAAGTTGTTTTTCCTCTACTTAGTTAAATTACGGCTTATAACGAGTTGTTTTAACCTAAGTGCGTGAACTTCTGTTTTTTTTAGATTTTAATCATTTTTTGACAGAAAAATAAAGTGAAAAAAATAATACCTAAACTAGGGTTTCGGAGGCAGAATTAGGTCAAATTTTGATTCCGTCCGTGGCCACGGACCTAATGTCCAAACCCACGGACCCTAGTTAATCTAAGTGACGATAAAAGTCGAATTAAACAGAAAGCACGATTTTGAAAAGTCCGGGGCCACAGACAAGGCGTCCGTGGGCCCGGACATAAGTTGAAAAACCCTAGATTTTGAAAAATAAAATTGTCCCGCCACCATCCGGGGGCGTCCGGGCTTACGGACAGGGCATCCGGGACCCCGGACATAGCGTCCGTGGGTGCGGACCACCCTCGGACGGCGGCGTTTGGGTGGTTCCCGGTGGTGTTTTGGCTCAAAATTTATGGGTTTGTAGCCTGAAAGATTATAAACACGTTAGTAATCAAAAGTTTTCAATTTGACTATGAATTAAAGATGAAACTTATTGAACAAGTTAGTGGACAAAAACGTAAATAAATCTTAATTCTGAAGCAAAGAAAAGTCAATTCGATTAGAAATTTCAACCAGAAGTGTATTGAGATTAGGGGAGTTAAAGAATTCGAATTTCAACTTGGTTTGACTTCGGGATTTGATTGTTCCTTCACGTCGGGAATCTTCGAGAGCTTCGTTGATGGCCAATCCGGTTCGACTTTGACCCGAGCTTCTGACCCCTTCTTCCTTATTTTTTTTAACCACGGGTTGGTTCTAGATTTTTGGTGTTTTGGTGCTAGGAAGCTCAATGGAGAAGAGGGAATGTGTTTTTTTTTGTGATTTCGGTATAGATTTGAGACTTGGGAGTGCAAAAACGTGGGAAGAAGGTTAACGGCTGCCTCTTCTGACTTGGGAATGTTCTCCTCTGCCCTAGGTCGCTTTTGGGAAGGTCTTTTATAGAAAGAGCATGGCCAAATTGAGAGAACACGATCTTTATCTAAAAGCCTGATTTTGTGCTCTAAGGGAATATGATTTTTTAGAATATGCTGCAGGACGAGAAAAATTATGACATTTTAACTGAAGGCAAAGGATGTCGTTTAAGAATTTTGAGAGGTGGAATCAGGTTATTTTGATAAATAACGGATTAGATAAAAATCTTACAATCTGGAATCTCCCATAATTCATAACTTATTATTGCAAAGTCGAAATAACGAAATTCCAATGACATTAGTCTCTAAAAATCATCCTATATCTTGTATTACAATTTCATGACATTTTGATTTGATTTCAGTATTTTCCAAAGGAGAGAGAAAATTGCAAAAATGATTGAATTTCTCTTTTAAATTTTGGGCTAAGGTTCCAAATAAAATAATTTCAGGTTTACGATTGTATGTAGTCATGCTAACCATGTGCCAATTTTATTTTAATTTTGGTAACCTTTTATTTCGATTTTGAGGCTATTTCATGTGTTAATTATTAAAGAAATTAGCTTATAATATGAATTAAAAGCTAAATTTCTAGAATAAATATTATCAGAAAATCATGAAATACCTTTCATAATGACTATTATTTTGGAAGTGTCTGGAGATAGTGAACAAGTCATATGAAATTAGAAAATCCCGAGAATGTCCTTGGAAAATCCCGCATTGGTGCATTTGGACCATTTTGCCCTTTGTAACATGTATGCCTTAGAGACTACTCCACGGGGGGTTAAAATTGTGGGTATAACAGATTGCCCCCCGTCAACTAGACTTTGTAATGAATATGAAAAGTCTGGTTGATGCTTGAGTGATACCCCAAAATTTTGGATTATAAACAGACCCTGCATGCCGTTTGAAATCTAGTGGGTTGCGTCGAGCTATTCGAAGGCGCTGACTACCTAAAGGAGAAAGAGATGTTGTTGAACTATTCGAAGGCGCCAACTACCTGAAATGATATTTTGTCTAGCTATTCTAAGGCGCTGACTACCTAAAGTGATGAGAATTATGTCAAGCTATTCTAAGGCGTTGACTACCTAAAACGATGAAAACGATGTCAAGTTATTCTAAGGCGTTTGACTACCTGAAAATGATGCCAAGCTATTATAAGGCGTTGACTATCTGAAAATGATGAAAATGATGTCAAGCTATTCTAAGGCGTTGACTACCTAAAAAATGATGAAAATGATGCCAAGCTATTCTAAGGCGTTGACTACCTGAAAATGATGAAAATGATGCCAAACTATTCTAAAGCGTTGACTACCTGAAAATGATGCCAAGCTATTCTAAGGCGTTGACTACCTGAAAATGATGAAAATGATGCCAAGCTATTCTAATGCGTTGACTACCTATAATGAATGAAATGATGTCAAGCTATTCTAAGGCGTTGACTACCTATAATGAATGAAATGATGTCAAGCTATTCTAAGGCGTTGACTACCTATAATGAATGAAATGAATGCAATGTGTTTAATGGAAGTAGATAAACTAAGGAGTGGTGCTAAGTCTTACTACGAGCCTAAAGGGATGATGCTAGGTCTTACTACGAGCCTAAAGGGATGATGCTAAGTCTTATGACGAGCCTAAAGGTGGCAATAGGTCTTATGAGTGCCCGAAATGATTGAATGCAATGTAGGTCCTATGGGTGCTTGAGGTTGTTTTTTTTTGTGGTGATAGGACTTATGTGTGCCTAAGGTTTGGAGGTGAAACCCATCCTAACTCGGTCGCTTATGGAGACCAAGACCCACCTAACTCAGTTGCTTATGGAGACTGAGATCCATTCTACTCGGTTGCTTATGGAGACCGAGACCCGCTCTACTCGGTTGCTTACGAGACTAAGATCCATCTAACTTAGTTGCTTATGGAGACTAAGATCCATTCTACTCGGTTGCTTATGGAGACCGAGACCCGCTCTACTCGGTTGCTTATGGAGACCGAGATCCATCTAACTCATTTGCTTATGGAGACTGAGATCCATTCTACTCGGTTACTTATGGAGACCGAGACCCGTTCTACTCGGTTGCTTATGGAGACCGAGATCCGTTATACTCTTAACTAGGCTAATTGAGGAATGCAGTATGTTTGATGATGCAAAGATGTGAAGTATGTTTTGTGTAAATGATTGTGACAAAAAGCAAATTGTCAAAGTTCCAAACATAATGAAGAGGTTTACGTGGGTATTGAAAAATGAAATTGAAGTGCTTGTAAAGACTGAAAATTGTCCAAAGTAAGAAATTGCTGGAAATATGCCAAACATGGCGATGATGCAGATTTGTACAAAGCAAGAAATTGCTAGGAATATGCCAAACATGGCGATGATGCATATTTGTCCAAAGCAAGAAATTGCTAGGAATATGCCAAACATGGCGATGATGCAGATTTGTCCAAAGCAAGAAATTGCTAGGAATATGCCAAACATGGCCATGATGAGATTTATGAAACCTAAGTGTTTGAAGGAAAATTGTCCAGGACCAGAAGTTGCTGAAAAAGGTGCCAAACATGGAAATATTTAAAGAAAATTCTGTCTACTGAAAAGGAAAGTGAAATTATCGTTTCCTGACTAAAGATTTCAGACTCGTAATTTATCTCCTAGGAGATGAACATGCCACTGGTGTGGTGTGATGTTTGATGTGGAGATCTCTTAAGTGGTGATCAAGGCTTATGACGGGCCATGGAATTTATATGGAGGTGAAGGCTTATGAGGTGCCCGTGGTATATGATGTGGAGGTAAGGGCTTATGTGGGCCTGTGTGGTATGATGTGGAGGTAAGGGCTTATGTGGGCCTGTGTGGTATGATGTGGAGGTAAATGCTTATGTGGGCCTGTGGTGTGATGGTGTCTGTGGTGCTTAATGTTTGGGTTTCGATTGGTGTTGTCATAGCAATTGTTGGAACCAACAATTGCCCCCAGTATTTTCCTTTAAGACAATCTGAGCTAGAGTTCATGGCAATCGATCGTTCGATCGATTGCCCCCAGTATTTTCTTGATTAAACATGGGAACAAGTCTCATCCTCACATGGTCAAGGATTATGTCTTGATGTGGTGCTTCCTAACCTACACTCGACGTGTTTGGTGTTTGCACTCATTTCTCGTTTACGGTCACAACTTCGAGACCATTGAATTTGATATTTGATGGATTTACACATTCGATATGTTACTGTCACATAATTAGATACATAATTACCAAGTTGGAAGTCTTTAAAGCTTATAACGTGGCCATGGGGTGTGATGAAACACAACGGGACCATGGAGGGATATTTGAGGTATGTGGAGGTAAAAGGGTGACCAAAGCTGCACCTTGCTTCTTCTCTCGGATTCATCTACCTTGTCTTGAAGTCGTCTAGTTGCTTCGTTGTAACACCCCTTATTCCTAAACCTGTAATAAAAGTCGCAAGTCGTAGTAAAATAAATACGTCGCAGCGGAAAATAAATCTATCTAACCTTGGTGTTACACGCCGTTACCCACCCTTGTGAGTAACAAGGCATCCTTACTCTTTCCAACTAATATACTCCTCTCGCTGTGATGAACCGATACTGAGCACTCTAATTATTACAGACCAAATCCAAAACTAAATGAGAAACTAATTAAATACAACAATCCCAAAATACAGTACATATTAAATCTAGAAAATGTTTATTAAAAGCAAAGCAGCTACCCTGTTCCTCGCACTCCAGCTTGTGTCTTCTTTAGTAACCTGAAATGTTTTGCCCATTGAAGGGCTCAGCAATCGAAATGCTGGTATGCTAAATGTAGTCCTAAGTCATCTAGATTCCTTAAGTCGTTTAGTCATCTTGATATTAGATTCATTACATAAAATACCGGTTTACAATAGCAACAGTAATAACTGTAAACATTAACAATCACATAACAATTTACCTGCAACATCAGTGCATAATAAACAACAACCTGATAATCAACACCAATAATCCCAAACAATAACAAACAAGTCACGTGTATTAATTAACTGTACTTGTTAGTAGGTCACATGACCCTTAACCTTTTAAATGAACCACTTAACTTTTCCAATTAAATCCACCTCAGGCGTCATGTCAAGACAACCCTTAATAACTCAATAATGGACAGTGTGTCCCCTGGGTTCCAAAGGAACCGTTACCAGCTGACCTTATGGTCCTGGATAAAATTTGACCGATCCGGTCAAACCTGTGCACCAACGGTAGTGCCCTCCGCCATCCCCAAATGTGGCTGATGGATTCCCTTGAGTGACTCCCCATTGAAGTCTCTCGTAGTGATCACGATGCGCAACCAGAAAGTCGAAACAGTCTGGATTCCTCTCTTTATAAGTTAGCCCTTTAGTTAGTGGTACAATAACCAATACTTGAATTAAGACTGTAACATTTGACCATCAGTTAGGTTCAATAATACCTAAGGTCAGTTAGTCTTGTTCCAGTTTAGATGTGTAAACTTTTAGTCATAAGACGTTCGCGTATAAATAAAACGCAACAGTGTTGAGCAATACAGTATACATTATCATATACATAAAATCACAGATATCGCTCTTAAACAATTAACACATAATGTCTGGACCTTAGGAAAATCCTTAGGACATTCAGACCACACAATTAACATACCGTTCACCGTGATAATAGCTAGCTTGACAATGAACGCTCTAGTAATTCTTTCCCGTACGCTGTTATTTATACATGCAATAACGGGTAGTATTAATATGACTGTCCACTAAATATTACAGTACAGTCACTGTAGAGTTTATTCTCGTTGTATACTAACTCTGTATGTACTTTATTTTCCCCCGTTATTTAACAGTGGTTCTGGGTAATCTAACAATTCATTATTTTATGTGGAGTTCACATGTGATAACGAATTTCCATTATATAGTATATCCTTCCTCATTAATTATATATTCGTAATTGTTTCCACTTATTCTTTATATTATATCATTCAGTTATTTTTATTATAACCACCTTCATTTTATAAACTTTATATTGTATTCCATTTACTCTTTATACCATAACATTTGATTTTTTTTATTATGACCACAATTATTTTATAAACTTTATATTATATCCCATATTATACCATAATACATTATATTACTTAATCTTAATTCCTTTCTTCATTAAATTACAAATCCAACCATAATAATTCGGTATTTATATTTTGTACCAAACAACTTTTATAAATTACCGAATAACCATATAACTTTTATAATTATTAATTAACCACTTAATCATTTCGGTAATTACCAAATAAATATTCTAATCTTTATAAATTACAATCCAACCACATTTACTTTCGGTTTTCATCAAATAAATTCCTTATATTACATTTTAACCCTTAACACTTTACATATGTTACATATTAACTTATAAAATATAGTTTTATCATTTAATTATCTTTAAATACCGAAAAGACCCATATTTTTTGCAAATTATATTTTCGCCCATATTCAATTCGGTTTTTACATATATACTTTCATAAATTACATATTCATTCCAAAACTTTTTAAACTTAATATTTTATGTCATAAATCATTTTAACCCAAAGTTTTTGGTCAACACTTTGACCAAGACTTAATTTCATAATTAATATTTTAATATACCCATAAAATCATGTATATTCTCGGTTAACTCTAAAGTTTCCACTAATTACAAAATAGCCCCAAAAACTTTATAAAGTTATTTAAACACTTAAAGACTTATTTAAATTCACCAAAATTCTTAATATTAATTCCTACCTTATATTATATCATAATTATGCCAAATAACCCCTTATGTTCTTGGTTATTATTTTGTGCACTAAACTTTTCAAAATTTACATTTTAGCCACATAACTTATTAAACTAGCCATTTAAATACGTGTAGCTATTTTAATATTCCAAAATTTATAATATAAGTTAATACACTTATATATATTTCCAAATTCACCAAATGTCATATATTGCTCTCGGCTTTATTTATGTTTTACCATATGGTTTTAAAACTTGATTTAAACTTTATAATATGTATATATAAATGTATATAAGCCATATAACACTTCTAAAATTATGCTTATGACTTAGAATGATTATAAACTCAAAATAGAACATTAAATCCCTAGACCATTCAGTTTGGTTGAAATACCCCAAACCTTAGTATATTGATGAACTATCTAATTATAATATATTAAGGCTATAATATGCCTTAGAAACATTAGAAAAGAGTTTAAATAACAATGCACACAAAAACATACCTTAAGCGTTTAAACCGAAAACGCACCTTAGAGCACTAAAATGTGCTTTAAGGAAATATGTGCCTTAAGCATGTATACATGGAACTAAAAGGCTAATGAGCCTAAATACCATTAAGAAGTAAGGTAACAACAATAAAATGGTCATAGGAGCCATAGCGTATACACACAAATTAAGTATACAAGTCCACACAAAAACCGGTACTAAACTGACAAAAGTCAAGGAGAAACCACTAAAAGACTTGGTTTAAGTTGGAATTAGCAACATGCTATTTCACGAACAAAGTTTCTAAAGGTTGTAAATGTACTAAGATCACATTTAAACTAGCCAAAACAAATTGCAAAATCAATGTGAACCGGGAAGCACATAAAATGTGTTTTAAGGCATTTTTGGCCTTGTAACATACCTATAACATGGTATATGTCATAATGAACGAAATTAAGTCATTAAATGTTACATAAATACAAGATAAACAAAAAAAATTTAGATCAAATGGAGGGAGTGGCTGCTGACAGCAAGGGCACTCACCAAAGAAAAAAAAAGTTTACTTTACTATTACACCTAATCAAGACTTCCTTGCATTGCATTATTACCTTGTCCCCTTAGTGAATGATTAACCAGACTCTTACCTATCAAATGAGAGCTTCTAAATTCGGAACACATCCTCTCTTTGAAGGAAGAACACCAAACAAAGCCAAAATTCACGGTTTTGAACCTTAAAGAACACCCTTCCTTGTAAGAATCATAACTTTCTCGTCTAGCTCCAAATCACAAGCTTGATAGCTCGTTGGAATCCTCTCTTTAAGAGCTTTACAACCATAGGTCACGAGCCCCAAGATTCACAGAAAAACCCACTAAGAAGTGTCTTTGATTCTCGAGGTAAAACATTGCCTTCTTGAAAACTTCTTATTCTTTGGTTTTTGTCACAGCCGATTGGCATGGGATACTAACCCATCTTATTCTTCATCTTATTGTGTAATTTTGGGGACAATTCCTTTAGCAAATTGCTGGCTAAATTTCTAAGGAATTCAAGCTTAAATATTAAGCTAAAAGGTTAATTTACAAGGTAAACTCTAAAACTACCTATTTCATGGTTCTAAATGTTGATCTATATATGATCTAACCTATCATATACCTTGTTTATTATTACCAAATTTAGTAGGTGTTAGGTTTAATTTTTAGCACCTAAAATGTTAATATTTTGTAAATCTAAAATTAGATCTATAATCCTTATGATATAAGCTTTAATAAAAGATATCATAATATATAAGAAAAGTTAATATACTATTATTTGGAGTATGGCCGAAAATTAAGAGACCTTAGGTGAGTTAGAAAAATTATATAACTAAGTTAAATTATAGGAATTAGTATAATTAAGTGTAATATGTAAAATTGGTGAAGTTTTGGTAATATATATATAATTTCCGAAAACATATATGAATTATTATGAAATTTATGAAGCTTAGATGATGGGAAAATAATTGTAGAATTAAGTTTACAATTTATAAGGTTTTTGGTATATTTAAAGTTAATAAAAGATAGTATATATATACTACAACATTATATAATTAAATCTGGTGATTTAGAGATGTTTAAAATGATTTTTGGTGTTCAAAAATCTGTAGGAAAATTGGTTACGAAAATTAGAAATTAATTGGAGTTAATTTGGTTAATAAATGAGTTAGGATAAAAGAAAAGACCACAAGGGTAGAATGGTAATTTCCCTGGTCAAACTTGGTCAAACGTGGTCAAACTTGGTCAATGACAGTTTGTAAAATATTTTGGGGAGTTAGAATAAAATTTGTAGCAAAAGATTAGATATTAAAAGGATAAAGGAATAAAAAGTTAAGTTAAATTAACTTTAGGGGTAATGTTGTAAATAATGGAAAGTTAGGGGGTTTGACAATAAAAGGCTGGTCAAACTTGGGTGTATTTTGATAATTGACCAAAAATAAAAGGAATTAATTAATTAAGACTTTGGAAGAAATTAGAAATAAAATAACAAGTTTAGAACTTATTATAAGAAAACTAGAGATTAAGAGGAAACTATGGGAAATAATGTAAATAACACATCTTTATGTGTTTAGAAGGTTAAGGAAAATAAATAAAGAATTTAGAAACAAGTTGTAAAAGAAACAGAGTTAAAACAGGGTTAAAGGAGACCCGTATATAAGTTAAGGTATACGAGGGGTATACCCGTAATTTAATAAGTATAAGAGAAATTGTTACTTAAGTATTTTTAATGAAAATACAAGTTATATTCGGAAAAGAAATAAATACGTATGATACAGAGTATCATACGGGCGTATACGAAAAATTTTAGTGTACATGAATAGTACGCGTATACGTGAATAGTATACATATAAATGAATAGTAAATACATATACATGAATAGTAAATACGTATAAATGAATAGTAAATACGTATACATGAATAGTGAATACGTATACGTGAATAGTAAAATACGTATACGTGAATAGTAAAATACGTATACATGAATAGTAAAATACATATACGTGAATAGTAAAATACGGTGAATAGTAAAATACGGTGAATAGTAAAAATACGAAAATTAAGTTATTTAACCACGACGTCTTAATGAACTATAGGAGCGGAGTAGGTGACCAGAATAGTTGAGACGTCATCCAGGAGTGGACAAACGTCGATAGGCTAAGGTATGGGATTCTTGTAACTTGTTTGCTAACGAGGTCTACCTCGGTTTGTGTGTTGTGTGTTATTGTGATACGACCAAGCAAGATTAAGCATGAAACCGATTTATTGTATTATTATTGTGGGTTCATTGCGCACTAACACGAATTGATTCAGAGCTTGTTCATTAACTATGTTTAATAACAATTGTATAAGGTTACAAATATGCCCTATTGTTAGTTGGTTAATACCGAGAGAGGTTTAACTAACCAATTGTCAAAGAGACTTCAGCTAACTGGAACTTGTGAGGAGAGGAATCCGGGACTGACTCCGGTCATGCATGTTCAGGTTTAGGAAGTCGGCATCTGCATCAGATCTGTCTTCCGCCTAGGGTTGACAAACTGACCCAGCCATCTCGAGTGAACAGTTCGAGATGGGAGGCAACTTCAGGAGGCGCAGGAGGGTCAAGCCTACATCCCTCATAACTTAAGAATTATTGTTTATTAAACCAATGGAGCTAATAACTCATTGGCTAGGGTTACTTTGACCCGACAAAATAAACAATTCAGTTAGAGAACAACCAATTCTAATAGGAGAATGGTTGACACTTATAAAGAATGGTCAAACACGAGAACTAAACAATTCTCAGGCCTCAGGATTTAGGAATCTAACTTACTCATTAATGGACGTCCATTACGACATTCGATTTATTTGAGCTGTGAATGTTTCACATAAATGTATTGTTGTTATTGTACTTCTTATTACTGTTGTATGAATAATCAACTGCATGTATACGACAAGTAGTCGTGTGTAGCCTTGATAGCTTGTGGGCTGCACGTTTTCTGTACCAGCAATATGCTGAGCCCCTTGGGGCCTGTGATTTAAACTTTGCAGATAGGTGCCAGACAAGAACCCAGCCTAAGAGTAGGAGTGGGTAGAGCACTGTGGGTTTAATTTACGTTACGAGTGTGCCTGTACACTCGCTTATAAACTGTGGTAGTAAGTTGTAATAATAGGAGATACTTCAGACTCGGTATTGTATTTGTTTTAAGACTTGTACGCACTTATGTTCGGTACACTCGGGTCCATCAGACCGTAGCTTGAGACTGGAATAGGCCTAGTTAGTCACATGGGTGACTAACGGCGGTAACACCAACTTTTAGTACTTTCTTCCGCTGTGTTGTAATATTGTTGCAGGTTCGTTACGTGATGGTTCAGGTTTAGCAGTTGGGGTTTACAAAAAGTGGTATCAGAGCGTAGTTACGCTCTGATGACTAGAGTTACCGAACTAGAGTAGGTACCGAGTTAGAGTAATAGTCATGGGTTGGGGTGTGAGATAGTAGTGCGAGCTGAGTCAGATAACCACCAATAAGGGTGGAATATCTTACTGATTAGAGGCTATTATAAGTGCTTAGACAAAAACCTTTGTAATCACGAGCTTACTGTGTATTTATACTTATTCAGATGTTAGGAAGAAGAGGAGGACGAGGCCGAGGCCGTGGCGAAGAAGGAGATGAGGCTGCTGAGATCCCGGGTGGACAGACGATAGCTGAGATCGTTGCTGCCGCCCTGGGGCACATGGGCTATCAGCCCGGTGCGGGACCGCCTGCTCCACCACCACAGCCCCGGGAGCCAAACTGGGTGAAGAGTCTCGCTGACCTTCGACCCCCACCGTTTAGAGGGGAGACAGATCCCACCAAACTTGAGGCGTACATCTCAGAGCTAGAGACCGCCTTTGAGACACTTGATGTACCTACAGAAGCCAAGGTGCGACTTGCTGCATTCTACTTGAAGGATGCGGCGAGCGATTGGTGGAAGCTAGTTAGGGCCGAACATGTGGCCAACCCTAACTTCGGCTGGGAGCAGTACGCAGCCTTGCTGAGAGCCAAGTACTACCCCACCCATGTCCAGACTAAGAAGCGTTTAGAGTTGGACGCGCTGAAGCAGACTGACAAGATGACGGTGGACGACTACTACTCTCAGTTCACCGCTCTTATCCGTCTTCTACCAGGATTGGGATATTCAGATTAGATTCTGGTCGACCGCTTCTATGGCGGGCTGAGCCACCGACTACGCTATGGCATGGGCCCAGCAAGCTACACTACCTTGCAGGTAAAGAAAGTTGAGATTAGTTGAACCGAATGAACGTTATATTAGAATGAATGTGAGACTGATATTTTTAAGAACAGGAGTGCTATCATGCTGCTGCTAAGGTTGAAATCACCGTCCAGCTGAGGGACAAAGATCAGGCACTGAAGAGAAAAGTTGCTGGTAATAGTTCTGACAATCAGGGGCAGGGGGGACAGAAGAAGGGTAAGTACCAGCCCCCACCCCAGAAAGGTTTCAAAGGTAACCAACCTAAGGCTGCTGAAGAGCCACAAAAGCAAACCTACGGTATAGCAGCGAAGCCTCAACGCTCGCCTGCACCAAAGGGTAACAAGTAACTCCTTAAATTGAGTTAACAGTCAGATATCAACCTTGAAATTCAACTACTAATGTTGTAAACAAACAGGTACTGAGACGGCAAGGGACCGGCAGGGGATATAAGTGCCGCTACAACTGTCACAGGTGCAACCAAGACCACCCTGGAGTTGATTGTGAAGGCAATAAGTGGTGGAGTGCAATTTATGTGGTGTGTTCGGACACCGAGCTTTCGAATGTTTCAGAAACCCTGAGAGTAAAGCCTATTGGGAGACCTGGGTGGACCAAAGGCAAGGGCGTGGCCGCTCCGAATCCTGGAACCGACGGTCCAAAGGTAACACAGCCAGCTGCTAACAGGGGACCCCGGGTTGTCCAGCGATCAGGGCCGCCCGCACTACATATGGTGGACCGGGAAGACGAGGCTGAACGCTCTTCGAGACCAGGTACCACTACAACCTATTAGGGAGAAAACTGTATGCTTATCGCATTTCATGCATGAATCAGTGACTATATATTTTGAACGAGTTTCTAGTTAGTTAATTAGAACTCATGTAAGATAAATTATTACCACCTTAGGAAACTTCAACACTTGTTATCCAATACCTTCAACACCTAGCCTAGAAGAGATCAACCTAAAGATTCACGAATTCCCATGGGAGCAGTGTCAGGTCATCCGGTCAGGTATGATCTTATTAAAAGGATACCTGTCACCAAAGGCACAAATCGCCATCATCAGGAGATGTAGCCAGCTAGGAGTGAGACCGGGAGGTTTCTATACACCGGAATACCCTGGAGGATCGAGAATGAAACTAAGAATGATGTGCTTGGGTAAGAACTAGAACCCTTACACCAACACTTACCAAAAGATAAGGGAATGGGATGGAGCAACACCACCAGAGATACCCGAGGAGTATCATACGGTTAATACACAAGCCGTAGGGATCGCTCAACAACTTGAAGCTGATCCAATCCCGGACCTTGAAGCAGACCTCTGCATTATCAACAACTTCTATGAAAAGGAGGGACGACTTGGACTACACCAAGATAAGGACGTACGAGACAGCGGAGTCTCTTAACCGAGGGATACTCGTAGTGTCTTGGTCCATTGGAGACGACGCCGAATTCCTATATGGCGAGCAGAAGCGCGTAGACCTTGCCCAGAAAGTGGTGCTTAAGTCAGGAGATATTCCAATCATGGGTGGAAAATCGAGAATGCTGTATCACGGTATCAAGAAGATTAAGTTGAATACGGCACCATCAACAGTAATCAATGCCACACACATGTGACCTGGATGCTTGAACCTAACCTTTAGGAAGTACTAGCCATGTAATACACTGAAGTATTGTAATAGAAAAACTCATAATGTAAAGGATGGTTTAAATAATATCAGTGTTGATTACTCATTTTTGACTTGTATTATACCATCAGTACTTATGATCCTTATGAAATACTTAGGTTGTGGATTCGGTTCGGAAGGTGCGCTAAGCTTACTCACTGAGGCACAGGCCAATGAGAGCGGAACTATCCTCACGGGTACCTTTCCAATCAATGGCGTTGATGCATCAGTACTATTCGACTCAGGGGCCTCGCATACCTTCGTCTCATCATCATTTGCAAGGAGGTTGGGGCTGAGCGACGCTACGACTGCCAGTTTACGCTCCCCGTCTAAGGAGAAGGTTCGATGCACTCGCTACTACCGAGCAGCCACTATCTGAATTAGAGGAGAAGACTTTCCTATCACCTTGATTGAGTTCAGAGATTTAGGGTTCGATGTTATATGCGGGATGAACTGGTTGGAGCGGCACAAGGGTCGTATCCTCTGCGCCGAGCACCGACTGCTACTCGGGAGTCCATCTGGGGTTACTATATCATACCACCAGAGACCTAGAGAGCCTTCAACCAAGATCATCACCGCTATGGCCATGTATCGAGAGCTGAGAAAGAATAAAGAAGTGTACCTCTGCTATGTTCAGGATATAGAGAGAGATTCAGTTTGACCCCAAAGTACCAGTGGTGTCGGAGTTTCCCGACCTCTTTCCAAGGGAACTACCTGGCATGCCACCACCACGGGAGGTAGAGTTCACCATCGAGTTGCTACCAGGAACCGGACCGATAGCCAAGGCGCCTTACCGCATGGCTCCAGCCGAGATGAATGAATTGAAAGAATGATAAGTGTGAAATATATATACTTTTACGGTTTTAATTCTTCCTATTTTTATAACAATTCATGTCATATTTCTCACTTATCATATGTTTTTCCTTATATTTATGTTTTGATGTGAACTGATATATTTTATGTGTCAAATGTGCAAAACGATTATATATATATAACCACTCACGTACAAAAATTATTAATTATCCACTAATTCTTTTACGTGGATCTGCATCATTTTCAAGATCATTAGCCCATTAGTATAGTTATATATAGTTGCATGACTTACGTGGAAGATATAGTTTTCCAATATAATGATGCATACTCACAACTCACGTGAAGATTAATGGTTCATGCTGATCATTATTACACAAACGATTCACGTCACTTTTTGATAACAGAGGCGCAGACTGAACTGAAGATGGGTTTGAATTTGTTAACAAATCAACGAACAGCTAGGCTATCGAATTGAGTGGGCTTTGGACCATTCACGAACAGGAGAGCAGCTCATGCACGTGAACATGATGACAGTCATATGACTTTTATAAACAGACATCTTCGAAAACGCGATTTCGAACATGGAGAAGGTGCCATGTAATATGGAGAGCCACATGTCAACACTCTATTGGAGGAAATAAGAATAAAGATTGTTACTATAATGGAGAATGTGATCTTGCAAATATCAGGATACACTTCACACACTATTCAATATAAAAATAAAATAAATGGAAAAGTAAAAGTAAAAAAATAAGTGTGCAAGAGACAGTTGTTGAACAGGTACATTCTACGGGTACACGGGGAGAGAGGGAAAGAGAGAAATTTTTATTTTTTTTCAAAATGCCATAACTTATAAAATATAAGTGTAAAAATAAATAAATTATACCATTGTTCATCATTTTTCATGCTCTTCAAAATAAGACCAAACATGAGTATGTTTTGATAATTTTTTTATTTTTCATTTTTTGTATGTACATATTTTTAAGATTCGTTGTGAATCTTAAGTTTAAGAAAAGTGAATCATAGGGTGTTACAAAGTGAATCAAAGGTTGTTAAAAAGTGAATCAGACAGTTGTTTCAAAGTGAATAAGAGGTTAAAAAAACGAATCTCATAAACAAAGATTGTTTAACTAAAGTGATTCTGATTGTTTGACTAATGTGAATCAGATGTTTTAGAAAAGTGAATCAAACGTTGTTAAAAAGTGAATCACAAGTTGTTACAAAGTGAATCAGAGTAATAAGAGTGAATCTCGTAAGCATAGATTAAGAGGTTTAAGAAATGTGAATCAGAGGTTTTTATAAAGTGAATCATGCATTTAAGAAAAAGTGAATCAAAGGTTTAAGAAAAAGTGATTCTTGTAAATAAAGATTGTTTTAACTAAAGTGAATTAGAGGTTTAAGAAAAGTGAACCGGAGGTTTAAGAAAAGTGAATCCAATGTTTTTAAAAAGGTGAATCAAAGGTTTAAGAAAAATGGATATTTTGTTTAATACTAGTAAAAATAATACCACAAACTTATACGAGGGTGGTTTTTAGGGTGTTTGGGGGGAGGTAGGGTAATCTTTTTGGCATTAGTTCAACACTTTATATTGTCGTCACTACTCGACAGTTTTTTAGGGTTTGTGGTTAGGGTTTAGGGTCGTTAGACCCTAAACCCTGCACTACAAACCCTAAAAATGCCTTCGATGTTTTTAGCTATCCTAGGGTGGTGGTTTTGGGGTTTGGGGTGTAGGGTAATCTTTTTGGCATTAGTTCTACACTTTATATTGTTGTCACTGACTCGATAGTTTTTTAGGGTTTGTGGTTTAGTGTTTATGGTCGTTAGACCCTAAACCCTACACTACAAACCATAAAAATGACTTCGACGTTTTTAACTTTACGATTGTGGTTTTTAGAGTCTTCGGGGTAAGATTCATTTTGTTAATGAATAAGGTTCATTTTATTATTAAAGAAGATTCATTTTGCTAATGAAAAAGATTCACTTTAAAAATACCTAATATATACTCATACTAAAAATATAAAATTTTAAGTTTACCAAAACATATCCATGATACATCTTGTTTTGAAGAGCACGAAAAATGATGAACAATGATATAATTTTTTTTACTTTTACACTTATATTTTATGAGTTATAACATTTTGAAAAAAAATATAAAATCTCTCTCCAACACTCTCCTTTCACGCGTGTGTTTACGCACACCTTTTCTCTTTTTTTTTCATTTTTTTTCTCAGACCCAACATTATACAGAAAGTTTCTGTTTATTTTTTTCCACTCAACCATAATAAGGCACGTGTACAAGAGCCACCTTACTCCGTGGCTCCAGCGCCAGGGTCGTCGATCTGTAGTCGGTAGATTGTACCCACCTCATGCCCGGGCGCGGCAAACGGGGCAGTCAGGGCGCGTTCGCGTAGAAAGAAAAATATATAAATAAATATAACTCACGCCGCCCATCTATACACCGCCCCACTACATATTGTTCCTTCCAGCAAATAAATCCCACGATT
The DNA here is from genome assembly GCA_023374045.1 of Limonium bicolor. Taxonomy (NCBI): domain Eukaryota; kingdom Viridiplantae; phylum Streptophyta; class Magnoliopsida; order Caryophyllales; family Plumbaginaceae; genus Limonium; species Limonium bicolor. The sequence continues at coordinate 490,176,463 of CM041776.1, forward strand.
GGTACGCTCCACGTCCACTACTACTACTTTCCAGCAATCATTTCTTTCCAACTCATTTTCATATGATTATCCCCATCATGCATCATCATCTTCTAGCATTAAAAACTCTATAAATAGAGCTCTACAAATCCAACGAGAGCGCACCACCCAGTAAGGGGCTCTACGCCTCTGTTCATCTCATCACCACTCAAACCCACCGTTCACTCCATTCCTTCCATCACCATATCACCACATCAATCCTCCATCTGCTCATTATCCATCGACCCGTTATCATTCCTTCATAATCCATTCATCCACTTTCCATTCACACTCATTATTCAACCGATAAATCGACATATTATCAGTCCAAATAACAACGCAATATCAGGATGTCAGATAAGATGATTTCTTATTCTGTCTATTTATTTATTATGTCGGTTTAGAGGATTTACTCTGGGGGATGGTTTAATTCAGTTTATGTTTTAATTATGTAATTTAATTTACTGGTTTAATTAATTGCGGATTGTTACGATTAATGTTATTGTTGCGCTTTTAATAAATGTCACGAGTTATTAAACTGCTTTACTAAATCTATTTTGATCCGACCAAGTGATAAATAGATCGGTTAAATTAATCTGAATATCTGTGGAATTATTGATTGGATTAATTAATTATTCATGCAGACGCAAATTATTATTCCTCGTACTTAATCCGTTTACATGTGTTTCTGCTTGAGTCTAGACTAGACCCTGCATTTCTGGTAAACGAGTTCTTCTGAGACTAGGATTTAGCTCTTAGAAAATATTAGGGATTTTGCCAGTCTGTCTTTAATTAACCAGTAGACATAATTAATCAAACGGTTTTAACCTGAACCCAGAGTCCCGTTCATCCATATCATCTATCATTTTTTTATCTATTATTTAATTTCCTGGCTGTTATTTTATCTCATTTTTGTTATCTAATAAAATCCCAAAACCAAAACAAACCCCTTTTTGAGTTACCCATTGCCCAAGGCTAAACTTACCACATCAAGTCCCGTGGATTGACACCTGGTCGCTTCATAAATTGCTATACTATTTCGACCGGGATTTTTGCAACCCGACGGTTTATTGATTTGTGATTTCTAGGATTAATTTTAGCATTTAATACATCAAATTTAATCGTTTGCAAAATGGCGCCGTTGCGGGGACTTGACTTTTGTCTAGTCCCTAGCCTTGGTTAATTCGTTACTCTATTGCAACACACTATTATAATCGTTTTTGTTTGTAATATTTTGACTTTAATTTATTTTGTGTGCCATTTATACAATTGTTTTTTCATTACTTAAAAAACTCACTCATTTGTTCCTTTTCTCGGGCTGATTATAAGCACCTAGTGAATGCGCAGAACACGCTCAACTGGTCCCCCGGATACAGACTTCGATCCCGAAATCGAAAGAGTCTACCTCCAAGCTCTGAGAGCAAGAAGGCAGCTTGACTTCGACATGGCGGCAAATCATGACCAAATTGGAGCAGGTACAGTGGCCCAGTACACGATGGGAAGGATAAACAGACCACCAGCCACACCAAGACGAGGCCAGTGGTTCTACCCAATCTGACTGCAGAACTTATAGCCGATTGGCAAAAGGTAAAACCTCTCACCAATCCAATGCTGTTAGAAATCACCCTGCAGGTACTTTTTCAGGTGCAGACCCATCGGATGCATTAGACCATGTACATCGCTTTCTAGTGCACTTGGACTCTCTTGGCTTATCTCAAGGATTGGAGGAATACGCCAGATTGAGCCTGTTCCAGCACAGCTTATCAGGAGAAGCCTCGAAATGGTTCCACAGACTACCACCAGGCATCATTACCACCTGGGAGCAGATGATGGACAAATTCTACGAGAAGTACATTCCCATCTCCCGGACACGACAAATGATTGCCGACCTGATGGCATTCAGACAGAAGGGTAGTGAGACAATCTGTGAAGCGTGGGACCGATTCAAGGAACTACTCCGCCAGTCCCCACCATGGTCAAGACATCACCTCATTGGCTCAGGGATTCTTCCAGGGGTTAAAAGACGAAAACAGAGGCGAGATAAGATCCGCCCTGGGAGGAGACCTGCTAGCAAAAAGTGGGGAGGAGTTCATGGCAGCTATGGAGTCCTACTGTGAGGAGCTTCGCCAATGGAGCAGCAGTGGAGGACGAGTATTCTCAATAGGTCAGAGTTCTTCCAGAGCTCCAGACCGATGATGGAACAACTAGCCTCCGAGCAAGCACAGATGAGGACCACGATGGGAAGCATGGCGAAATGCTTGAACAGCTCACCATGGGGCCAACCACCAGGCAATCTGCCAAGAAAATCTCTACGAATGAAGCTTGCTGCTCTCAGTGTGGGGATGCACACGACTATGAGGACTGCCCACTAGTAGCCGAGATGAGGCAAACCGAGGAGGCCAATGTAATAGGCCAGTTCAACAACAGGCAACCCTGGGTGCAGAATCAGCACCCAAATCTGAGGTACGGAAATCCTAACAATGCACTTAATTCACATCAAATGCAGCCTCAGAGGACGAATCAGGGGGGACCACCCGGTTTTTCAAGGCCTCAATATAATCAATTCCGGCCACAGCAACCTCAATCTCAGCAAGCATCTTTGAGCTCAAACAATGCAAATCTAAAGGAGATGGTGGATAAGTTGATGGCTTCTCAAGAACAGCAAACGGTAATCAACCAGAAACTAGAGAACGCCATGGTGGAGATGCAAGGAACAATGAGTCAGTTGACTCAATTCCTCATGCAGCAGAGACCTTCTGGATCATTGCCTTCCCAACCAGAAACCAATCCAAAGGAGCAGTTGAAGGCAGTGTCGGTCTCAGACGAAGACTGCGAGGATTCTGAAGCAGCAGCAGCAGTTGCCCTGAGAAGTGGAGGAATTTAAAAGACCAAGTGGCAGGAAGTCGTACTGATGAAGAGACCGAGCCACTTTCTAATACCGCCGGTGCACCATCAGGCATCCCGCCCCTCCTGAGGTAGTTTCTGAGGAGACCCAGGCTCCTATTCCTTCTTCCTCTCTTTCTACTGCTGTTAAAAATAAAGGAAAATATCTGCAAAAGAACTTCCATTTCCAAACCGTCTCAAAGAGCGAGAGCTCGATGAGCAATTTGGAAGATTTTTAGATGTTTTTAGAAAGCTGACTATCAATATTCCTCTTATTGATGCGATTAAGCAGATGCCGAATTATGCTAAATTTGTAAAGGATCTGATTTCGAATAAGAGGAAATATAAAGAGAAGGACACCATCCAGCTGACCGAAACTTGTTCAACAGCTCTCCGACAGATGCTGCCTCCAAAGCGTGGTGATCCTGGTCAGCCCATCATCCCCTGTTCAATTGGAGACATGGATTGCGGATACGGTCTCTGCGATCTAGGAGCGAGTATCAACCTGATGCCATACACCATGTTTAAAAAGCTTCATGCGGGTGAGCTCGTTCCCATTCATTTCAGACTCCAGCTAGCTGATAGATCATCGATCACACCCAGAGGTATGGTTGAAATGTAGTTGTTAGTGTGGGTAAGTTTTTTTCCCCGCTGATTTTGTGATCCTTGACATGGATGAAGATGTTGAGGTACCTCTGATTCTAGGTAGACCTTTCCTCAGAACTGCAAAGACTGTTATTGATGTTGACAAAGGAAAAATTACCTTGAAATTTCATGATGAAGAATTAAGCTTTGACATAAATAAGATGATGCAGAAAAACACTTCTTCTCAAGCTGTTTTCTCTGCTGATTTAATTGATAATTCTTATGATCTTGATGATGACTACACCTATAGGAGTATTGATTCTTTTAACTCTTTGTTTAAGTTTTCTGATACTTTAGAGCAGGTAATAAGTCGATCCATTGAGGATGACAAAGACAGTTTTGAGATGGCCTCGGTCGTCCAGCAGCTGAATCATGGGAAATCATACTTTCGTTCCTCCTCTCCTCCTGTGGAAAAGTTGGATCGATCCATCCAAAGACCCATACCTTCAATAGAGAACCTCCTACCTTGGAACTTAAATCTCTCCCCTCCCATCTCAAATATGTTTTCTTGGCAGAGGGTAACACCCTGCCTGTTATTATCTCTGCATCTTTGTCTATTTTGCAGGAATCTAGACTTCTGGAGGTGCTAAAGAAACATAAAAGTGCCATGGGTTGGACAGTTGCTGACATCAAGGGGATTAATCCGGGTTTCTGCACACACCGGATTCATATGGAGGAGAATTACAAGGCAGTGAGACAGCCTCAGAGAAGGTTGAATCCAAATCTAAAGGAGGTGGTCAAGGCCGAGGTACTAAAGCTTCTTGATGCAGGTATTATCTACCCTATTTCTGACAGCCAGTGGGTATCTCCAGTCCAGGTGGTTCCAAAGAAAGGGGGGATAGTTGCAGTGCCAAATGAGAAAGGTGAATTGGTACCCCAGAGGCAAACCACAGGTTGGAGGATGTGCATCGATTACCGGCGCTTGAATGAGGCCACAAGGAAGGACCATTTCCCACTACCGTTTATTGATCAAATGTTGGAGCGGTTAGCTGGGAAGGAGTTCTACTGCTTCCTTGATGGGTATAGTGGTTATTTCCAGATTCCCATTGCGCCAGAAGATCAGGAGAAGACCACCTTCACCTGTCCTTATGGTACTTTTGCTTACAGGAGGATGCCCTTTGGTCTCTGCAACGCTCCAGCTACATTTCAGAGATGTATGATGGCAATTTTAATGAGTTTATTGAGAAAAGTATTGAAGTGTTCATGGACGACTTCTCTGTCTATGGACAAAGCTTCGATGTTTGTCTGGAGCAATTAGACCTGATCTTGGCTCATTATGAGGACATTAACCTTGTGCTGAATTGGGAGAAGTGCCATTTCATGGTACAAGAAGGAATTGTGCTTGGGCATAAGGTATCAAGAGAAGGCCTCCAGGTGGACAAGGCCAAGATAGAGGTAATAGAAAAACTGCCCCCACCAACTTCAGTTAAAGATGTAAGATCTTTTCTGGTCATGCAGGGTTTTACAGGAGGTTTATACAGGACTTCTCAAAAATTGCCAAACCCCTGTCAGATCTGCTACAGAAGGATATCAAGTTTCAGTTCACAGAGGAGTGCTTGACAGCATTTCAGACCATTAAAGAGAAGCTTTGCTCAGCACCAATTGTGGTCCCACCAGATTGGTCCGAACCGTTTGAGATCATGACGGATGCAAGCGACGATGCTTGCTGTTGGCGCTGCACTATGTCAGAAGAAAGATAAGATGCTGAGGGTAATCACTTATGCTAGCAAGACCTTAATTGATGCACAGAAAAATTATACTACTACAGAGAAGGAGTTGCTAGCTGTGGTGTTTGCTCTGGACAAGTTTCGACCATATCTGCTTGGAAGCAAGGTGATAGTCCACACAGATCATTCAGCCCTCAAGTATCTTTTTCAGAAAAATGAATCGAAACCAAGACTTCTGAGGTGGATCTTACTTCTCCAAGAATTTAATCTAGAAGTTGTGGATAAAAAAGGGAAGATGAATGGAGTTGCTGATCACCTATCTAGACTTGATATCCCTGATGATGGAATCCCGATCAACGAATTCTTCCCTGATGAAACGGTGTTCAAAATTGGAAAAGTAGATGAACCATGGTACGCTGACCTAGTCAATTACCTGGCTACTGGTTTGATTCCTCATGACTACAACTATAACCAGAGGAAGAAATTCTTGTCAGAAACCCGCCATTATATCTGGGAGGACCCATATCTGTTTAGGATTGTGCTGATGGCTTGATGAGGCGATGTCTTCCAGACAAGGAGATCCAGAGTGTAATCGAATTCTGTCATGCTAAAGAAGCAGGTGGCCATCATGGTTATACAAGAACAGCTGCAAAGATATTGGAGTGTGGATTCTACTGGCCTACTCTACATAAGATGTCCACCATTTCTGTTCCCACTGTGACTCCTGTCAGAGGATGGGAAACATCTCTAGAAAGCATGAGATACCTCAGAAGGGTATTCTTGAGGTAGAACTTTTTGATGTCTGGGGCATAGATTTCACAGGCCCTTTTCCCTCATCTCATGGAAATCAATACATCCTGGTAGCTGTAGATTATGTCTCAAAGTGGGTAGAAGCTATTCCATGCCACAATGCTGATTCTAAGATAGTGGTGAAATTCCTGAAGAAACACATATTCACCAGATTCAGGGTGCCCAAGGCAATTATCAGTGATGGTGGCTCCCACTTCTGCAACCGAGCATTCGACTCCTAATGAGTAATATATGGGGTGACCCACAAGGTAGCACTACCTTACCACCCCCAAACTAATGGTCTGGCAGAAGTGACTAATCGTGAGCTAAAATGGATCCTACAGAAGACTGTAAATGCATCAAGGAAGGATTGGTCAGTTAAGCTAGATGATGCTTTGTGGGCATACCGGACTGCTTTCAAGACTCCTATAGGTATGTCTCCTTTTAAACTTGTGTATGGAAAAGCTTGCCATCTTCCAGTCGAATTAGAGCACAAAGCTTACTGGGCATTGAAAGCCCTGGATTTTGATATGCACACTGCTGGAGAGAAAAGAAAATTTCAACTATCTGAACTAGAGGAACTCAGAGAGCAAGCCTATGACAGTTCCAGAATTTATAAAGAGCGCACAAAGAGAATCCATGATCAGATGATCCATAAGAGAGAATTCAAAGTAGGGGATCTAGTGTTGCTCTATAATTCAGGCTGCGCCTCTTTCCTGGTAAGTTGAAATCACATTGGGCAGGTCCATTCAAAGTTGTGGGGATCACTACTTATGGTGCTTATGAGCTAGAGAATAAGACAGGAGAAGTATTCAAAGTAAATGGTGCTCGACTAAAGAAGTACCTAGGCGATACCTTTTCTCAGCCTCCTGCACCAGGTATATCCTTGATTGACAGCTCCAATTCTATAAATTCTATCTCTGCTATTTGTGTTGCAGCACCGCCTCCCAAAGCATCCAAGAAGCCACGCCCGAAATGGTATTTCAGACTGAAGAAAGCCATTACTAGCTGCTGTGGCGGCCCTCCTTGACCCTATCTGTAAAGTCTAGCCAGAGACTTTAACTCCGGGCAGCTTGGTGGGAGGCAACCCACCGGTTTGTATCTTTTCCTTGGTTTGGTTAATGTTTTCCTCTTTTTGTCCTTATTTAGCAGAGTGTTAATCACTATTGTGCAAATCGAAAGAGCCATGGCTCTTACTTTATAACTAATGGTTTTATCTGGTTCCACTTGAGTTCTTCTGGTTTTGCAGATTTAATCTTTCAGGTACTTCACTCTAATGCTAAACTGAACTCAAGTGTGAGGAAGAATCATGGCAAAGTTCACCAAGGATCAGGGAGTCCTTAAACACTCATGCTATTTAATTTCTGCATTTCGTGTGTTTTGTTGTTGTGTGATTCTTTGTGGTAATATTTCATTTTTTATGAATGAGATATTCTAGATTAGTGATTTTTAATTTAATTATATATAAAAAAAAACGTTTTCATGTGTCCGGCTCAACTTAGCCGGACACAAATCCGGTCACGAGAAAATCAAGCCCAGTCCGGATCCGGACTCAACCCGGACAGGACTAAAACGCGGCCCCGATTTTTAAATTTCTTTTCTCTATCGCCTTTTCTTTTCTTCTGTCTCGGTCTTCTTCTACCTCCCGACAAATACTACCCCGACAACACCAACCCCATCTCACCCACCATTAACGCCTCCCTCACAAACACCACCACACCAGCACCGCCCTCTACCTCCGCTGACCACAGGAGCACCACCGTCACCCCGCCTTCACTCTCCATTCGAACCGCAAACAAAATAACAAAACAGGTTTCAGTTTTTCAATTTTTCAAATCCGTTTCAGTCGATTATGGTTAGATTAGGTTGTGGATTGTGCTTGTTAACTGTTGTTGTGATGCGAAAATGTGAATCAATTCGTGCAGTTATGTGTGAAATTTGTGGAATTTTCTGTTGAATCTGGTAATGTCAACGCTGTGTTCGCGGTGAACAATTTTTTTAGGGTTAGTCTACGCGTCCGGACTGCGTCCGGCTAGGTTGACCCGGACGTAGGTCCGGACATGTGTAAATTTTCCGAATTTCTGTGCAATTGTTTCTGGGTGATTGCTGTCCTGTTGAATGTTATAGTGTGCAATGTTTGGCTGTTTTAATGCCTTGTTCCGTAAATAAACAGTGTGAAAGAATATGTTCAAATAGAACATGCTGCTCGATTGGTTTCGGGTTTTGATGTGACTGATACCTCTGTTTACTTACTGCTTGTGTTTTATCTGATAGATGGCTCGCACTAGAGGTGGTCCTGCACGCAGAGGGTCCTCTTCGAGGAACCCACGCCCTGACGACGAGTCAGAGCCGGCCCCACTACGCGAGGATGGATTCCGTTCTGCTACCACCCGGGCTTGGTATGAGCGGGGTGGAGCCTTCGTCATCGAGAGACGTATCACTGACGAGGCAGCAGCTGAGGCCGGGCTTACAGCTATCTTCGAGAGTCTCGGGGCCACCAGCATATTGCGCATGGGCAAGGGAGTGTTCTCTCCAGAGCTGGTACATGAGTTTTACGCCAATGCTGTGGCGTCAGACACGACACACAGCATTACTTCCTACGTACAGCAGTTCGAGGTGGAGGTAACCCCTGAGTCTCTTTCTGAGATTTTACTTCTCCCAGATAACCCGGACACACATAGAGATATTTCAGAGGATGCACTTAGGGAGAGTAAGACTAGGTGGTTAAGCGAGGTCGGGAGTACTACTCGCCGACGGGGTGAGGAGCATAAGACTGTACTCCCGTATGCCATTCTTCCTTCCCTCCAGCAGAGGACCCTAGCAGAGATCCTCAGTCATCAGATCCGGCCTCAGGCTGGGAATGATGCTTCTGACGAGGATTGTGTCCTCCTAGACTACCTCATAGCCTCACCACATCCAGCAGCCCAGCAGATGTCGCTAGCCTACGTCATGTTCAGACAGCTGCATAAGGTGGTGACATATCTGTGGACGAAGAAGAAGAAGATCACACCTATCTTCCCTATCTTCATCCAGCATCTTCTTATCTCTACCCTCCCCGATTACATCTTCACTGACATGCGTGAGGGAGGGTGAGAGACCCATCTCCCTTACGACCTTCAGGAGATGAGGCTTCTTACGCCTAGACGACGGCAGCTGGGTGAAGGGCAGCTCGGGCCTAGGATCTACGGGTACATCTGCGAGCTCCAGCTCCACACCGGCCACTGCTACCATGGCGCCCCCCCACGGCCCCAGTGATGAGCATCCCACCTGAGATGCAGACTCTGATGGACTCCATTCTCCAGCAGCAGCAGAGGATGGAGCAGAGATTCGGGGGTATGGAGCAGCAGTTCGGTTCTGTACAGCAGCAGGTAGGGGAGGTCCAGCAGCGCCAGGTGCGCATGGAGGGACATATAGATGAGATCCGCCAGACACAGGGCCACCTCCAGGCAGAGCAGACCTCCATCGCTGAGCGTTTAGAGCGCAGTGATGGTTTACACCGAGAGGCTGCTAGGTACATGGCAGATGCATCCACTCAGCAGGCCCAGAACAACCAGCTCATGCAGATGCTCATTGCCAGTATGGAGCGAGACAGCCACCACCACCATCACCTCAGTGATAGCCATTCTATTTTACTGCTTTCTTCTCTTTTGTTGGTTTTTCTGTATTTTCTTTTTTTTCTTTGACTTATTTTTACTTTTGTTTATTAAGACTAACGGAAACATGGGACTGCAGGAGAAGTGGTATTAGATATATTCAGTAGTGTTTTAAATTCTAAATTGCTAAATTTCTTGTTTCTCTGAGCAGTGCAGCGTTCTAAAATGATTACTTTACATGTCACCTCTACTGCGGAACAAATGGATATATGCACAGAAAATGGAACCATACCACTTGCGAATGTCTGCTAAGCTTAAACTATGGGGAGTATTCTTTCTCTAATTATGACTCATTCGATTCAAATATTCTCTGTAGTTCGAGTTAATGCACTTTATTCTGTGGTTGTACTTGCCAGTGAAAATTTAGCAACTCTTAATCTGCACACAACGTATACTGTCTGTGACTCATAAGGAATCTCTCGACCCCTGCCAAACTTCAAGTGTGAGGAAGAACATCTTCCTCAATCCATAACACCAGGGGAGTCTCAGTTCTTACTTTCCCTTATTTGATGTTCCACATTTGTTGCGTTGAGGGTTAATTATGGCATATGCATCTATTATGAGTATAGCATGTTTTGAAAGCTCTTTTCTCTGTTTTTCTTCTTTGACCAATGAGGACATTGCTCATCTTAAGTGTGAGGAAGGAGAGACCTTTCCCTGAAAACATGCTAATTGTTCTTTATTGCCACACTTGCTTTTTGCTTCTCTAATGCCTGTGCACACTGAGTGATGTTAAACCAAAGTGAAAACCGTAGGAATCTTTTGCTTGATGAGGTTTGTATAAAAATAGTTTAATTTAAAAATACTCTCTTTTCACTAAAAATCTGGTAGATTGGCTAGTTGTGGAAACTAGATTATTTTAGCTTGGGATTTTGGAATAAAGTGAATGTTTGGAATGAAAAGGATAAGGCAAGGTACTCCACTGATCAAAAATTTTTCCTAACAAAAGCAGGCCTCGTCTATCCGGTTATTAAGTCTTAAGGGTGCCTTATCACCTATCTACCTAAGGTCTCGTGATCTGGGATAGTTGGCCCAACACCGTTACAAGGATAGAGAGAAAAGTCTGGGTTAAGGAACAACTCTGCAATTCACAATATTTCGTTTGTTTTGTATATAATTCTTGGAAGAAGAATGTTTTTGCATGTGAAAGAAAAATTCATTGCAGTTTAATTTTGTTTTTGATCACGAGTACGTGGTGTTGAAAGGTATTGCGGAATAAGGCATCACTTCACACCCCTTGTCATCCAAAGGTTAGAGGAATGAAAATGGTGGAAAGTCCCAAGCTAAAGTTAACTTGTTTTCTACAATCTAGCTTCTCTATGCTTTTACAAAATCGTTCTTGCTTCACTGTTTGTGAAAACCTACCTCTAGAGAGCAAGATTATTCTTTCATTTATCACTTTGTTTGATTTCGCTCTACACTTGTTTAAAACTTGAGATTATTTGACGGTTTTAGAGATATTCTTATTCCTATTTTGCTTGAGGACAAGCAAAAGCTTAAGTGTGAGGAAGTTGATAAGTGTGAAACATATAGGCTTTTTAGGGTTTAAATACCTTATAATTTGTAACGATTCAGGCAATGTTTCCCACTTATTATGTGTTTTTCCTAAGATTGATGTTTTGATAAGAACTGATGTGTTATATATGTTAAATGCAGGAAAAACCCAGGAAATAAAGATTATACATCATAAGGATTACAACACAACAAACGGGGAACAAATCAGAAGAAGAGACAAAAATTGGTCTTGTCCGGCTCAGTTGGCCGGACACAAAGCCGGACATCTCTTGTCCGGATCTTTTGGGCCGGACGCAAGCCGGACGTGACTAAAATTCCAGATCCGAGAGTTCGCGGTGCAGATCTAAAACTCTGTGTCACGTCCGGATCCGGACACGATCCGGACACGATCCGGACGTCACACAAAATTGAAAAATAAAAATGCACGCAATGATAATTAACCTTTCGGCTAATTATCGAGCAGCGAACAGACAGTCGGCATGGAAACAGGGGAGCGGCGCACTGCAACAATTATTAACTACGCTCCATCCTCAATCAATGCCTCAATCAAGCTACCCTTTACCTAATCTGTGTTTTCCTTTCTAACCCTATATAAACCACCTCCTGCCTTCATTCCAAACCGCACCTGACTTCACAGTCTCCTCTCCTCTCTAATCCTCTCACTCACCATACGCTCCATCTCCATTCTTCTATCTCCTCCATAAACCTGCATAGCTCTCACGATTCACTCACGAATTCATCTGCTATCTCACAAACATACCTTCGTAAACCTCCGCTCATATCCCGTATCCATTTCGCGACATTTTAGCCGTGTCCGACCCTTGTCCGGATCCGGACACGCTCATTCCACCCACGTCCGGATCGTGTCCGACCCAGACAGATCCGGACATCTCACGTCCGACTCTTGTCCGACCCTCTCCAGCCGGACACCTCACAAAATTCGCCAAAAATTCCACTTTCGCCCCATTTTACCCAGTTCACTCCATTATCACCAAGACCAACCTTCAAGCCAGCACAGCGCAAGGACAAAGGACGGAGCGAGCAAGAAGATCTTCGTAACAGATGATTTCTTCTAACTCTCTCTCATTTATTATTATAATCGCTATGTCAAGCTAAAAGGATATACTCTAGGGGAAGGGATGTTGTAATTAGTTAAACTCTGCATTATTTTGCTGCTTGTTGAGACAATTTGGATTGTTCAGGTTAATGCTTTTAAGTGCTTTTAATAAACATCATGAATTTATTATAAGCCCTCGAATCATGTTATGATCAGATAAGGTGATTAGCATTGACGGTCCTATTAACCTGTTACCTGTGATAATTGCAATCGGATAGATTACTTTAGTCACTAGGAGCTTTAGTCCGGATTAAAACCAGACTAGTAATTCTGTGCGATAAAACCATCTAGATATACTTGCTAGGTCTAGACTAGAACTACATGTCCTGTCTAGATGAGCTATCTGGAATTAAGACTTAATACATAATAGATAATTGAGAATTACAAGCCGATCCAAGTCTCCACTTAAGCAGTAGAATATGCAGAACCTAGCTAGTGAAACAACTCCCTGAACCTAGAGTACCGTTCACACTCCCAAAACTATCACTTTAATTTATCTGCTATTTACTTTCTTGTTATCGATTTGTGAAACCCAAAACCAAAACAAAACCCCTTTTTTGAGTTAACCATTATCTAAGGCTAGACTTACCACATCAAGTCCCGTGGATTGACACCCCGGTCGCTTCATTGAATTACTATACTATGTCGACCGGGATTTTTGCAACCTGACGATCTATTGAACTATTGAATTCTAGGATTATTTCTAGGTTTTAATACTGCAAATAAATCGTTTACAAAGAACAGCTGAGAGACCTGCTCGACAAGGGTTTGTGCGGCCTAGTGTATCACCATGGGGAGCGCCAGTACTCTTCGTGAAGAAGAAGGATGGCAGTCTCCGCCTCTGCATCAACTATAGGGAGTTGAATACTGTTACAATAAAGAACAAATATCCGCTACCACGCATAGATGATTTATTTGATCAATTGAAAGAGGCATCTGTGTTCTCCAAGATTGATCTCAGATCAGGGTATCATCAGATTCCCGTTAGAGAGAAAGATATTGAGAAGACGGCATTCCGGATGAGATATGGCCACTACGAGTTTACAGTGATGCCGTTTGGTTTGTCGAACGCACCGGCGATATTTATGGATTTGATGAACCGTTTGTTCAGGGAACAGTTGGACAAGTCAGTTGTGGTCTTCATCGATGATATACTCATATATTCAGGGTCGAGAAGTGAACATGAAGGTCACTTGAGACGAGTTTTAGAGATACTAAGGGAGAACCAGCTTTATGCTAAGTTCTCCAAGTGCGAGTTTTGGCTTGACCAGGTCTCTTTCCTTGGTCATGTCATCTCAGATGCTGGGATCTCAGTGGATCCAGCAAAGATTGTTGCCGTGCGCACCTGGCCAAGGCCGAAGTCAGTTACCGACATCAGGAGTTTTCTCGGCTTGGCAGGTTATTACAGGAGATTTGTTAAGGACTTTTCTAAAGTCAGCAAGCCAATGACCAGTTTGATGAAGAAAGATGCACCGTTTGTATGGACAGATGACTGTGAGAGTTCATTTCAGAGCTTGAAGGACTCATTGACTTCTGCACCTATTCTGACTATCCAGACGGTACAGAGGGATTTGAGGTATATTGTGACGCATCTGGTAGGGGATTGGGTTGTGTACTCATGCAGCATGGCAAGGTAGTTGCCTATGCCTCTCGCCAGCTGAAGAAACATGAGGAGAACTACCCCACGCACGATCTTGAGTTGGGAGCTGTAGTCTTTGCCTTGAAGATATGGCGCCATTACTTATACGGAGTTAGTTTGACAGTCTACACCGACCATAAGAGCTTGAAATACATATTCACTCAGAAGGAGCTGAATATGAGACAGAGAAGATGGTTAGAATTCCTTAAGGACTACGACATTGACCTCCAGTACAAAGAAGGGAAGGCCAATGTTGTAGCTGATGCTCTGAGTCGTCGAGCACACTCGCTTCATGCCATGGTTGCTAGTTCCAGCTTGATTGATGAGGTGCTAGAGGCTCAGCAGAGCGATTCATATATGATGGAGATCAGGCAGAAGCTGATAGAGGGTACATTCGAGAGCCAGAAATACGACTTCGAATTTCATGATGATGATCTGATCAAATTGAAAGAGGCCGATTATGTATTCCTCGCAGTAGCACTGAGCTAAAGGAGCGCATTCTACAAGAGTCACACTGTTCTTCTGTTTCTATCCATCCGGGAGCTTCGAAAATGTATAAAGACATGAAGCGTTACTTCTGGTGGACTGGGATGAAAAGTGACGTTACTGAGTTTGTAGTGAGATGCCTAACTTGCCAGAAGGTAAAGTTCGAGCACATGCGACCTGAAGGCATGGTTCAATCAATGCCAGTTCCAGAGTGGAAGTTTCATGATATCTCCATGGATTTCGTGGTTGGACTCCCACCTACCAGGGGAGGTCTAAACATGATATGGGTTGTAGTTGATCGCCTAACCAAGGTAGCCCGATTCATACCGATGAAGGACACTTGGAAGGTAACGAAGCTTGCTGAACTGTTCGATAAGGAGATCATGAGACACCACGGAATACCTAAGACCATAGTATCTGACAGAGACCAGATTCCTTTCAAGATACTGGAAAACTACACGGGAAGCGCTGGGTACAGAATTGAAGCTCAGTACCGCGTTCCACCCTCAGACAGATGGTCAGACTGAGCATACGATTCAGACGCATGAGGACATGTTGCGAGCATGTGCCTTGGACTTCCAGGGCAGTTGGATCGATAAGTTGCATCTGATCGAGTTCGCATACAACAATAGCTATCATGCTACGATCAAGATGACACCTTTCCAAGTGTTTTACGGCAGACCATGTCGCACACCACTTTGTTGGGACGAGTCAAGTGAAGCGGTCATCATAGGACCGGAGTACTTGGAGCAAGTTCAGGCTGAGGTTCACCAAATTCGAGAGAATATGAAGGTAGCCCAGGATAGACAGAAGTCGTATGCTGATACGCGACGACGAGACTTAGAGTTCTCTGTGAACGATCAGGTATTTCTGCGGGTTTCGCCAATGAAAGGAATATTCAGATTTGGACAGAAGGGCAAGTTGAGCCCAAAGTTTGTAGGTCCTTATACTATTACGGAGCGGGTGGGCCCAGTTGCTTACAGGTTAGACTTACCTGGTGAGCTGGGTAAAGTGCATGATGTTTTCCACGTCTCACAGCTTAAGAAATACATGCACCACCCCTCCATGTTTTGCAGGCCGAACGGCTAACCATAGAGCCAACCATGAGATCAGTAGAGACCCCTCAGAGGATTCTGGACACGAAGACTAGGGACACTCGCCATAAGTCAGTGAGACTGGTGAAGGTTCTCTGGTCCAACCAGGACGTCGAGGAGGCTACTTGGGAGTTAGAGGATAAGATGCGGGCGAAGTACCCTTCGCTCTTTTCAGACTAGTTTCTTGTTAAGGGTACGGGGCGTACCCCTTTTAAGGGGGGTAGAGCCTCTTTGCTTTTAAGTTGTAAGCAAACAATCACATAGTGTTGATTGTTGTTTGTTGCTTACTCAGTGTTAAGTATTTGCTTACTCAGTGTTAAGTTATGTATAATACTTTGTGACAGACCTTACGAGTCTGAACCTTAATAAATGTGGCAGACCTTATGAGTCAGAAAGCTTATATACATGTTGTTTGATGTATGTGATTTTGTAAGTGAAGTTACCTGTGTGTTCTAAGAGATATTAGATGCATAGGAACTTTGGGGACAAAGTTCTTTTAAGGGGGGTAGATTGAAATACCCCAAACTTAGTATATTGATGAACTATCTAATGATAATATATTAAGGCTATAATATGCCTTAGAAACATTAGAAAAGAGTTTAAAAAACAATGCACACAAAAACATACCTTAAGCGTTTAAACCGAAAACGCACCTTAGAGCACTAAAATGTGCTTTAAGGAAAAATGTGCCTTAAGCATGTATACATGGAACTAAAAGTCTAATGAGCATAAATACCATTAAGAAGTAAGGTAACAACAATAAAATGGTCATAGGAGCCATAGCGTATACACACAAATTAAGTATACAAGTCCACACAAAACCGGTACTAAACTGACGAAAGTCAAGGAGAAACCACTAAACGACTTGGTTTAAGTTGGAATTAGCAACATGCTATTTCACGAACAAAGTTTCTAAAGGTTGTAAATGTACTAAGATCACATTTAAACTAGCCAAAACAAATTGCAAAATCAATGTGAACCGGGAAGCACATAAAATGTGTTTTAAGGCATTTTTTGCCTTGTAAAATACCTATAACATGGTATATGTCATAATGAACAAAATTAAGTCATTAAATGTTACATAAATACAAGAAAAACAAAAAAAAATTAGATCAAATGGAGGGTGTGGCTGCTGACAGCAAGGGCACTCACCAAAGAAAAAAAAAGTTTACTTTACTATTACACCTAATCAAGACTTCCTTGCATTGCATTATTACCTTGTCCCCTTAGTGAATGATTAACCAGACTCTTACGTATCAAATGAGAGCTTCTAAATTCGGAACTCATCCTCTCTTTGAAGGAAGAACACCAAACAAAGCCCAAATTCACGGTTTTGAACCTTAAAGAACACCCTTCCTTGTAAGAATCATAACTTTCTCGTCCTAGCTCCAAATCACAAGCTTGATAGCTCGTTGGAATCCTCTCTTCAAGAGCTTTACAACCATAGGTCACGAGCCCCAAGATTCGTAGGAAAAACCACTAAGAAGTGTCTTTGATTTTCGAGGTAAAACATTGCCTTCTTGAAAACTTCTTATTCTTTGGTTTTTGTCACAGCCGATTGGCATGGGATACTAACCCATCTTATTCTTCATCTTATTGTGTAATTTTGGGGACAATTCCTTTAGCAAATTGCTGGCCAAATTTCTAAGGAATTCAAGCTTAAATATTAAGCTAAAAGGTTAATTTACAAGGTAAACTCTAAAACTACCTATTTCATGGTTCTAAATGTTGATCTATATATGATCTAACCTATCATATACCTTGTTTATTATTACCGAATTTAGTAGGTGTTTAGATTAATTTTTAGCACCTAAAATGTTAATATTTTGTAAATCTAAAATTAGATCTATAATCCTTATGATATAAGCTTTAATAAAAGATATCATAATATATAAGAAAAGTTGATATACTATTATTTGGAGTATGGCCGAAAATTAAGAGACCTTAGGTGAGTTAGAAAAATTATATAACTAAGTTAAATTATAGGAATTAGTATAATTAAGTGTAATATGTAAAATTGGTGAAGTTTTGGTAATATATTATAATTTCCGAAAACATATATGAATTATTATGAAATTTATGAAGCTTAGATGATGGGAAATAATTGTAGAATTAAGTTTACAATTTATAAGGTTTTTGGTATATTTAAAGTTAATAAAAGATAGTATATATATACTACAACATTAGATAATAAATCTGGTGATTTAGAGATGTTTAAAATGATTTTTGGTGTTCAAAAATCTGTAGGAAAATTGGTTACGAAAATAGAAATTAATTGGAGTTAATTTGGTTAATAAAAGATAGTAATAAATACTACAACATTAGATAATTAAAATCTGGGATTTAGAGATGTTTAAAATGATTTTTGGTGTCAACAAAATCTGTAGGAAAATGGATACGAAAAAATTAGAACTTAAGTGGAGTTACATTTGGTTAATAAATAGAAGTTAGGATAAAAGAAAAAGACCACAAGGGGTAGGTTTAGAATGTCCCTGGTCAAACTTGGTCAAACGTGGTCAAACTTGGTCAATGACAGTTTGTAAAATATTTGGGAGTTAGAATAAAATTTATAGCAAAATATTAGATATTAAAAGGATAAAGGAATAAAAAGTTAAGTTAAATTAACTTTAGGGGTAATGTTGTAAATAATGGAAAGTTAGGGGGTTTGACAATAAAAGGCTGGTCAAACTTGGGTGCATTTTGATAATTGACCAAAAATATAAAAGGAATTAATTAATTAAGACTTTGGAAGAAATTAGAAATAAAATAACAAGTTTAGAACTTATTATAAGAAAACTAGATATTAAGAGGAAACTATGGGAAATAATGTAAATAACACATCTTTATGTGTTTAGAAGGTTAAGGAAAATAAATAAAGAATTTAGAAACAAGTTGTAAAAGAAACAGAGTTAAAACAGGGTTAAAGGAGACCCGTATATAAGTTAAGGTATACGAGGGGTATACCCGTAATTTAATAAGTATAAGAGAAATGGTTACTTAAGTATTTTTAATGAAAATACAAGTTATATTCAGAAAAGAAATAAATACGTATGATACGGAGTATCATACAGGCGTATACGAAAAATTTTAGTGTACATGAATAGTACTCGTATACGTGAATAGTATACGTATAAATGAATAGTAAATACGTATACATGAATAGTAAATACGTATACATGAATAGTGAATACGTATACGTGAATAGTGAATACGTATACGTGAATAGTAAAATACGTATACGTGAATAGTAAAATACGTATACGTGAATAGTAAAATACGTATACGTGAATAGTAAAATACGGTGAATAGTAAAAATACGAAAATTAAGTTATTTAACCACGCCGTCCTAATGAACTATAGGAGCGGAGTAGGTGACCAGAATAGTCGAGACGTCATCCAGGAGTGGACAAACGTCGATAGGCTAAGGTATGGGATTCTTGTAGCTTGTTTGCTAACGAGGTCTACCTCGGTTTGTGTGCTGTGTGTTATTGTGATACGACCAAGCAAGATTAAGCATGAAACCGATTTATTGTATTATTATTGTGGGTTCATTGCGCACTAACACGAATTGATTCAGAGCTTGTTCATTAACTATGTTTAATAACAATTGTATAAGGTTACAAATATGTCCTATTGTTAGTTGGTTAATACCGAGAGAGGTTTAACTAACCAATTGTCAAAGAGACTTCAGCTAACTGGAACTTGTGAGGAGAGGAATCAGGGATTGACTCCGGTCATGCATGTTCAGGTTTAGGAAGTCGGCATCTGCATCAGATCTGTCTTCCGCCTAGGGTCGACAAACTGACCCGACCATCTCGAGTGAACAGTTCGAGATGGGAGGCAACTTCAAGAGGCGCAGGAGGGTCAAGCCTACATCCCTCATAACTTAAGAATTATTGTTTATTAAACCAATGGAGCTAATAACTCATTGGCTAGGGTTACTTTGACCCGACAAAATAAATAATTCAGTTAGAGAACAACCAATTCTAATAGGAGAATGGTTGACACTTATAAAGAATGGTCAAACACGAGAACTAAACAATTCTCAGGCCTCAGGATTTAGGAATCTAACTTACTCATTAATGGACGTCCATTACGACGTTCGATTTTTTAATACCCCGGATCTAAAAGCGGTGATTTAATTACTCTAATATGATTATTAAGGGCCTAAATGTGCCTAGAGAGTATTGGTAAAAAGAATAAAACCAAAAGAGAAGAGGAAATGCGTTAAACGCGAAAAACGCTAAAATGCGCATTAAATTTAAATAAGAGATATATGATCTCGTAAGGGTCCGAGAGGGATTCCTAAGGCTTAGTTAGGCCTAACTAGTATACGGGAATGATTCCCGAAGAAAACGGATCCAAATAATGGATTAAAACGCTAACAGAGTTTTAAAGCACGTTTTTCGAGAAAACCCGAAACATGAATTAAAGTGGTCAAACGGACCCGTAAAAATTATAGTTGATTAAATAACTATAATTAAGTATTAATGGAAGCTTAATAACCATTAAAATTAATTAAACGGGAAAATTCCGGAAAACGGACCCGGTAAGTGAATAGTGCCAAACCGGGTAAAATAACGAGCGCTTTCTGTATAACGAAAAAAAGCGCTCCAGCTCACTAATAATGTGGGACCGGTTTTAATATACACACACACACTTATTTAAATAAACAAGCTAGTTTATTTAGTCACAAAAGGACAAAATATTAAAATAAAGGGAGTGAATAGTTAAATGAGGCTTTAATACCCTCACTCCCCTATTCCCTTCTATCACTCACGGTAATTTCCTTCCCCCACCAGAGCTCCTTCTTCTTCATCCTCTGTAAATGTCGATTCCATACGTGAGCAACAGCCCATCTTCAACCTCTCCCCACTTGCTCATTTCTTCATCGAATCACACAAAAATTGTACCGTTAGATTCGTATCGGCGAGGGCTACGTTTTCCACCCCTCAAAGTCTGGATTCCTCCACCTTCACTTCCATGGGTGTTTTGCCTTTTGAAGCTTAAGGAGCCGATTTTGACTCTCCTTCACCACCTTGATGCTCTAAGGTAAAAATAAAAGCAAGAGTTCCATCCTTTGTAGCTTTTCCTTGCAAAAATCAAATTTTTGCCCACGTTGATTTTTCCCCATTTCAGCCGGTTCTTCCATGCCTTGTGGAATGTTGGGAATTCCATCCTTTGATTGCCTAACTCTCGATTTGGACACCTTGAGGTAATCTTTATGTTAAAACCCTAAAAACTAGCTCTTGTGATACTAGTTTTTGTGAGGAAGAAATGAATTAATAAGCTCTATATGTGTGTATGGGGATATGATTGTAGATGGCAATCTAGACCCCTTGTGTGTTATGAAAACAAGAAGAAAGAGGGAACAAGAGAAGAGGAAGAAGAGGGGTGAAAACCGAAAATAAATGAGGTAAAGAGCTTACCTTGTGTTAGTTTTATTTGGCTTGTGAAACTGATTTTAGAGTTGAATTAATGCTCTTGAATGGGTGTAGTTATGATACTACAATGATGTTAGTTGAATGAGGTTGTTTTTAATGTGGTTTAAGTGTTCAAATAAACCTAGAAGCAAAGCTAGTGTATATGTGTAAACAAGAGGGAATTTGGTGTATTGTAGTTGTTTGTGCTTCATTAAACAGGGATGAAGGAGTGTATATGGGTTGATTTAAGTGAGGTGGACATGCTAAAGAAGTAGCGAAGTGCTGTCAAAATTTGTTTAGGAGATTAAGGATTTGGGTGTTTATTATAAGGATGAAACTAGGTGTTTAAGAGTTGTTAAGTGAGTGGTTAATGATTTGGAAAACAAACTAAGGAGAAGTGTGTATGAGGAGTAGAAATAATGTCAATTGAAGTGCTGGGAATGGCACTGTTTGAATGGTAAAAGAAGTTACCAAATCTGTTACAAGAGTTAAGGGAAAACAAGGAAACTAGTTATGAAAGTGTAAGTGAATTTTAAGTGAAATTAACCAGAGTTGTGAGTGCATTTGGAGCTTAGTTTAAGGGGGTTTAGGTGAATAATTAGGTGCTAAAACATGTGGATTTTAGTTGGTGAAGATTGGGTAATCAATGGGCTAAGAGAGGACCTTGAACAGAGTGGGAAACTGTCAAATTTGCAAATCTGTAGCAGGGTCCGGGACTTAGGTCCAGGACCAAGTCCCGGACCACCCCCTAAAATACCCCCGAGATTTTTCTGATTGATGGGTCCGGGACTTAAGTTCTTGCCCATGTCCCGGACCACCCCCTTTATTCATGCCGAGAGTTGCCTACCGTGTTTGGTCCGGGACTTGAGTCTGGTACAAGGTCCCGGACCACCTGCTAAAATCACCCGAGAGTTATGTACTCAATTGGTCCGGGACTTAAGATTGGGACAAGGTCCCGGACCACCATCAAAAATCAGCCGAGAGTTAGGAAAATAATTGGTCCGGGACCTTAGGTAAGGACCAAGTCCCGGACCACCCCCAGAAACCTATAGAGAGTGTTTTAAAGGGTTTAAATGATGGAGGTTTGAATGTTAATGATGTTAAGGCCTTGTTTGGTGACATGTAAAGGCCATAGGAAGTGTAAGAAAGTGTTAGGAGTGATTGAGACGTGAGAACTCAAATTAACAAGAGTAAAACCAGGATAACGGGATAACGGGGTCAGTACGGGAGTAGCATTTAATTATGTACCGTATGATCTTAGTATTAACAATAATGTTTGAAACATTATCAGAGAGTCGTGCGTGACCCGAGCATGGTGAGATGACATGGTAAAGTAAAAACCCTGGTGAAAGGTATGATTTTCTCATACTCCGCGTGCTAACCGAGTTACATTGATTTGTGTGTTTGTGTGCCGGCTTAATCGAGATTAAAGCATGAAAATAATCCCTTGTTTGATTATGTATGCCTTGTTGTATGTTGAATGAGTTAACATACTTGTATGCCGGTGTGGTCTAACATAGTGAATGGACCGACTCGTAGTGAGTAACGTTTGGCTAGGGACCCATAGATCGGGTCGACGCTTATGATAACGAAAACGTGCAAACACACAAACTATCCGTTAAAGTATAACGATAACGCAAACATATGAACTCCCTAGAACATGAGGAGAAGTACGGGTTGAGTAAATACCCGATAATGGTTAGAAAACCACATTGAAACAATCCGCGAAACAAATGAGAGTGGAAAGATAAGTGAACCTCCTTCGAGAGGATTTAAGATAGTTCGAAGATGTGAGCTAGTGAAGAAGGTAAAAGAGACCTGAGGGATTAGTAACTCCCTTGAGACATGGTCGACCTCCTATATGAGGATTTTACCTGATATATGTAAATAACCGAAAGTATGAGTAAAGTAAATGTATGGGTAACTCTTAAAACCTAAGATTAACCAAACTTAAGTAATGTTCCCAAGGTCATTAGAAACATCGAGAGTGATGCTTCTAGACTAATATACATAATGTTATTATAACTCCGAGAGAGGAGTGTATGGGAAAGTAAGTAGTCCGAGAGTAGTCGGACCTAAGTAATAAGAGATAGGAACTAAGAGAGAGTTCCGTGAGCTAGTTGAACCTTTCCACCATGCTAGACCCAGAGTAGGGTCGAAACCGGGGAAGTAAGACTATGCTCGAGAGCCATGAGTTTTGGCCTAAGAATGTATTAAGAGTAACAAGTGTGACGTAGGTGACCTGTAGTGTCTCGAGAATCTACAATAGCTTGAGTATAAATAACCCAAGAGTGTGGGTGAGATAACAAGTATGAACAACCCAAGAGTGTGGGTGAGATAAAGAGTATAAGTAACCCGAGAGAATGGGTGAGTATAAAATGAGTAGCCCAAGAGAATAGGTGTGTATATGAATAAGTAACCCGAGAGAGCGGGTGAGATATTGAATGATTAAACAAGGCACAGTGAGGTATAACCCTCAAGGCCTAAGAGTAAACTGATACAACTAACAACCTTGTTATGTTAGTTAGGAATTGTGTTCCGTGATTGGATGTAGATTCCTTGAGTAATACACATATATATTGTATTGCTATGTGCATGTTGTTTGACTAAAATGAACTCCATGTATATCCGACAAAAGTAGTCGGCGTACCCCGGTTAGCGCTTGGGGTATGCGAATTTCATATGCAGCGTTAAGCTGAGCCCCTAGGGGCAACGTTTTTATTTTTCAGGAACACCGAAGATGATACCGTTCGAGATTAGGACGGGGTCGGTGGGTTGCATGGGTAGTTAGTTTTAATTACTTATGTATTGAAGGAGGTGTAAGACCGAATATGTTGTCGGCATCCATTTATTGTAGACTCGGTATAGTAAAGAAAAGATTTGAGTATTGTATTTGTATTGTGTACTCGGTTGTTCTAGTTCGTTAGACCGCTACGGTATGTAAGAAAGGCCTGGTTAGCCATATGGGTGGCTAACGGCGTTGTTTCACCCCTCGTTGTAATTAGAGTTCCGCTGCATGAGTAAGAGCATTTGGTGACAGTTTAGAGGTAATGACGTGTTTAATGGTTGGGGTGTTACAAAAATGGTATCAGAGCGAAGTATCGCTCTGATGACTGGAAATACCGAGCTTAGGAGATACCGAGTTAGGTAGGGCTAAGGGTTGAGTGGTAGCGTGAGAGATGCGCTAGTTAAGAACTTCCAGTAAGTACTGGATACCTACAATACCAAATCCGCCCTCCACAATCCCCGTATTAAAAGCTTGGGAAGGAACGCCAGAGAGACGGGGAAACCCAATCTGGCAGTTAATAAATAATTCTACATTAACCAGAACCTGTCATGTAAATCCCAAGAACCGGAAATCCCGGAGACGGATCCCGTTGGAACGACAATCACCACACTTAATGGCGGGAGATCAAGAAATCCTAATCCAAGGAGACCAGAATTTGTGACAGCATGGGGCGACATGCTTAGCAGTCGCGAGAACCTAGTTGGCCGAGCAGCAGCAATAAGGAAGCACCAACCGTGCAACAAGGCGGATTAATGAGAAGCTACAAAACCGAGACACATGTCTACGGACCGCCATGACTAAATAATACCACCAACGGTATATTAACTAACTAAGAATTTAGTCAAGAGTAGGTACACCCGCCCTGCCACACCCGAAGAGGTTGCAACACTTAACTGATATAGCTTAGTCAGCTACGAGCATAACTACGGGATATACCCGAATAGGACTACAGAAGTAGAGCCTAAATGACTTAAACCTCGGTAACCATAGTGAAGACGTGGGAACGAGCAACGAGGTAGATCATGGAACTAAATAATTAAGGAACTCTGAGAGTGGAGAATCACCTAAATGAATGACAGTCATGTCAAGAGGAATGAGAAGCAGCTCTAAGGTGCAGTTATCCAACTAAGGGATCAAGGAAGAGCCAACGAGGCTACCAAATACAATGTGAACAATACTGTGACCGGTATGAGTTAACCCAAAAACCGCCAGTACCGCGCACTTGCCACGGCAAGTGCAGTAATAGCGGGACTAATAAGAAGAGCTTTGACGAGCGACCAGTACTTAGTAAGTACCAAAATGGCGAGAGAAGCCAATATGGCAAGACAACCTTAAGAACTAGGAAACAAAACGTTGAAAAGGCCTAATGGCCTAATCACTGTATGAAGAACATACCAGACAACGAGAAGCTGGACTCGGTAAGAAGCAACCGGCATTGAAATGCCATGAAGATTTTCTTTCAAACTCAACTTTTCTCTCAAACGCAAAATTTTCCAAAAACCCTCAAATTTTTAAAACCAAACCAGAGAACCATGGTAAGTTATCATAGGACGATATAAAAGGAGTTGGCAACAGAATACTTCACTTAGGCGTGTGACCGACACTACGGTGTACTAAACGAGACATGGGATGACCGCACTCCGAAGGAGCTTGCGGGCCTGACAGACCAGTTATGAGTTAGTCGGGTAAGTGGTAATGTATCAATAAGATACTCCATGTATGTATACAAGTAGAGTACGGAACACGGGAAGTAGCCCACTCCATACTACGGACGAAAGAGCCAATTCAAACCAAGATATTTGGACACCTCGAAGGATCGAAGAACACAAAGAAGTTTACGAAGCTAAAGGAGTCTAGAAACCAGTAAGGTAACGGACCCAAGGACATAGCGTGGAGAAGTGCGAGAAGCACAGAGTATTGGGTATAGACATTGGATATGTCTTAGGAAATACATAATGACTGGAATGAATACCAGTGTAAGCAACACGGCGAATGCCTAAATGAACTTATTAATGTTACGATAAATGGGATAGAATTCCCACATTATACCTCACTGAAGAGAATAATGACCTGACCCAGAAGGTATTAGAAGGTACCAATGATCTACCCAATAACGGGAGATGTTACAACCCTAAACGGGATAGTCAAGTATATAACCGCAAGGCGGAGTAAGGAACTGAATATACCCATGAATTCAGGCCAAATAAGATGGCAAAACTCAGTAACACCCAGGAGCAATCCGAGAAGGGTGCCAGAGTCAACAGTAGTTGAACGAAACATCGTGTTGAGAACACAAATGTTTAGGCGAACACCCGGGTAGAACCCGAAGGGATCCCACGTAACACGGGATACCCTAGATTGCCAGCGGGCATGATTTTATATTAAGATGTTTATGGGACTTCCATGTATGGAAGTGTGATGAGTCAACCATATCAAAGAGCCCAGTAATACCTCCAAACCATTAAATGGCGTACGGAGGAGCAGAAACTTGGTTAAACAGCCGCACAAAGCATGGCTCGAGGCAATGTGGCTTGTAAGCCAGTAAACCAACTACCATTCGTAGATCTAAACGTTGTAAACCTATGCATAGAGGCATAAGAGGAACAGTGGAGAATGAACCACTACCTTAGAGTGGGGATACCACTTGTTATTATGGGGCCTATGGAGCGGCAATTGCGTGAATCCTCCAGAGAAAGGCTACCACCTAAGTATGTAATGTGAAACCGCTAAAGCCATGTAGTGAAACTTGAGCATGTGTTAATTGCCAAGGAGTAAGTCGAACAGAGATATGGCATAGAAAGGCGTTGATAGCAGTGGAAAGAAACCGAGAGAGTAATCGGATTAGTAGTAAACACTGTATGTGTGCAGTATGAATTGCAGAGTAAACGATGCGCAGTAAGCGTAAAGAGTTTGGAGTAATATATTTTATTGAGCCAAGTGAATGGCAAGCCATAGTATAAATGGCGGGTGCACATGAGCGGAAGCTAAAGTAGTAGCGGATGCCGTATAAGCGAATGTTGTAATGAGTAGAGCATGATACACAGTAACAGATAATGATACGGAGCTGATGAGAAATGTGGTAAAGGAGACATAATCATTCCTATCTCAGCAAAGATTTACTGTCAAGGGTTTACGCTTCTGCACTCTGTATGACTGAGTGTTTTGGTATTGCACTTGTGCGGTAATGATCGAGTGGGAGAGCCAGGAATTGAGAAATGTCAACGAAGCCTGTCGAATTTGAATCTAGAGAAATAACCGTGCGGCCTTTGGCCAAAGATGCACGAAGAATGTGGGTTGTAACCCACAGGTCCCAGGACCGATGAATGGTTAATGCAGAGTAGTATGAAGGAGGAATTGTTGTACAGAGATAAATGAATAAACATAATTGAGAAGCAAAATTAAACGAGGAAGCACTACATACTGAGTAGTAGCTTGACCTCAACCGACAACAAGTCGGGAAAAGTAAATGAATAACCACGAAGGTATACAGAGTATACGAAATAGATTTCCAAGAGCTGGAGAGAAAACCTATAACTCATCGAATTCGCATACGGTAAGAGATACCTAGCGACGATTGGGAAACCTTTAATCCCAAGTCAAAAAGGGATAAAAGGGAGTGGCTAATACATTGAGAATACCAAAAGGGCGAGTTAAGCTCTAGTTATCAGGTCACGCAGCAGAAGCTTGTGGACCATAATTCAAAGTTAAGTATACATGGCAAACATGAGTAGATGGCTCATCGTAAACGCCTTGAAGCCTTAGAGGCTAGAACCGAACCCGGTTATGAGTTAATTAACCACATTGAAGTTAAAACACTTCATGATACTCGAATTAGTGAACCAATGTTCAGTGATAACATATGGTTAGTTACGCGGGCGTAACCCCTTTTAAGGGGGGTAGGGCGAGAAACCGCTTAGAGTATGTTTTACGTATAGCTGCGTAAACTACTATGTGCATAGCACAAAAAGAATTGTTTTGATGATTGGAACTTATGTTACATAAACATATGTACCCATTCATTGTGTAATTATGATCATTATGCATGAGAGATGCAAGTAACGAGTATAGAATAAATATGAAAAGAGGAGTAGAGAAACTCCTGGGGAATGAGAATCCCTATAGTATATGTCTAGTGAGATTAGACATGAGACATAATGAGTAGGAATCGGTATGAAACCGATGTATAACCTTGTAGGGAGTGAGTTCCCTAGGTGATTTTATTTGAGAATGATTGATGGAGTGAGTTCCATCCTTTGGAGTTGTATGTTGTGTGTTTTAAATTGAGTAGCAATATGAGGAAAAAGAGGCCATAAGTATGGAATACCTAGGTAAAGTAGTGAAGCAATGAGAATGACAAATGACCTAAGTACTAGGAACTAGAGATTAATTGAAACGAATTGTTTCGTGAATATGACTAGAAAGAGTAAAAGATAGAAAACGAAAATGTTTGACTATCTGATTGTTTGAAACTGACGTGGGAGGTGGAACTTGATCTGCTAGCGATCAAGGGAAACCGAACACAAATTGGAGTGGAAGGATAGTTCAACACTGATGGTGATCACATCAGGGTTGGATGATTCTTAAAGCTCCCTATAAGTGGTCACAAGTAATCACGCTAAGGAAAGATGCAGCTACCATAAATTTGATTTGGAGTTGTGTGATGTTTTAAAAACAATTTCCAAACAGAATTTGAGAAGGAATTTCTTCAAGTATGAAGATGGAAATGAAAATTGGTTTTTAAACCGCTATCACCCGCCGATGGCTATGGCCTTAAGTCTTAATGACCGGTAGAACGGTGGGCGTGTACTAGTTTTGAAACCATTGCACCGTACGTGCGGCGGTCCTAAGTGACCGGTTGGGGCGGATACAGTGTGTGATTTTTCCAAAGGCAGCGGGACGGGGAGAGTACCCTGAGACGATCCTGTGTTGAGTGAGTCAACCAGAGTGCCTGAGGATATGTATATGTGTAATGTTTTGATCAGAACCGAAAGGACCGTGGGCCAGAGAGAGTAAGCGCCCATTTGTCATGAAACGGCCGTGAACCAGAAAGTGTAAGTGTTCAACGTGACTGGTACCTGAGGGATCAGTAGTATATTACTCAATGTGGATTCGAGGACTGTAGTGCCTTCTTGTCTTCGGACCGATTCCATGGAGAGAATACAAGGAGTATTTTTGATTGCTATACATGCTGTGATTTGTGTGTGGTATGTGTAGTGTGAAATGAGAATGACTTGTGAAGTCTGTAAGGTTATACGTGTATTACAACCTTGGCATAGCGTGCCCATGAGAGTAACAATATAGAATTCACCAACTTTGAGGACAAAGTTCCTAAGGGGGGTAGATTTTAATACCCCGGATCTAAAAGTGGTGATTTAATTACTCTAATATGATTATTAAGGGCCTAAATGTGCCTAGAGAGTATTGGTAAAAAGAATAAAACCAAAAGAGAAGAGGAAATGCGTTAAACGCGAAAAACGCTAAAATGCGCATTAAATTTAAATAAGAGATATATGATCTCGTAAGGGTCCGAGAGGGATTCCTAAGGCTTAGTTAGGCCTAACTAGTATACGGGAATGATTCCCGAAGAAAACGGATCCAAATAATGGATTAAAACGCTAACGGAGTTTTAAAGCACGTTTTTCAAGAAAACCCGAAAACGTGAATTTAAGTGGTCAAACGGACCCGTAAAAATTATAGTTGATTAAATAACTATAATTAAGTATTAATGGAAGCTTAATAACCATTAAAATTAATTAAATGGGAAAATTCCGGAAAACGGACCCGGTAAGTGAATAGTGCCAAACTGGGTAAAATAACGAGCGTTTTCTGTAAAACGGAAAAATACGCTCCAGCTCACTAATAATGTGGGACCGGTTTTAATATACACATACACACTTATTTAAATAAACAAGCTAGTTTAATTAGTCACAAAAGGATAAAATATTAAAGTAAAGGGAGTGAATAGTTAAATGAGGCTTTAATACCCTCACTCCCCTATTCCCTTCTATCACTCACGGTAATTTCCTTCCCCCACCAGAGCTCCTTCTTCTTCATCCTCTGTAAATGTCGATTCCATACGTGAGCAACAGCCCATCTTCAACCACTCCTCACTTGCTCATTTCTTCACCGAATCGCACAAAAATTGTACCGTTAGATTCGTATCGGCGAGGGCTACGTTTTCCACCCCTCAAAGTCTTGATTCCTCCACCTTCACTTCCATGGGTGTGTTTCCTTTTGAAGCTTAAGGAGCCGATTTTGACTCTCCTTCACCACCTTGATGCTCTAAGGTAAAAATAAAAGCAAGAGTTCCATCCTTTGTAGCTTTTCCTTACAAAAATCAAATTTTTGCCCACGTTGATTTTTCCCCATTTCAGCCGGTTCTTCCATGCCTTGTGGAATGTTGGGAATTCCATCCTTTGATTGCCTAACTCTCGATTTGGACACCTTGAGGTAATCTTTATGTTAAAACCCTAAAAACTAGCTCTTGTGATACTAGTTTTTGTGAGGAAGAAAATGAATTAATAAGCTCTATATGTGTGTATGGGGATATGATTGTAGATGGCAATCTAGACCCCTTGTGTGTTGTGAAAACAAGAAGAGAAAGAGGGAACAAGAGAAAGAGGAAGAAGATGGGTGAAAACCAAAAATAAATGAGGTAAAGAGCTTACCTTGTGTTAGTTTTATTTGGTTGTGAAACTGATTTTAGAGTTGAATTAATGCTCTTGAATGGGTGTAGTTATGATACTACAATGATGTTAGTTGAATGAGGTTGTTTTTAATGTGGTTTAAGTGTTCAAATAAACCTAGAAGCAAAGCTAGTGTATATGTGTAAACAAGAGGGAATTTGGTGTATTGTAGTTGTTTGTGCTTCATTAAACAGGGATGAAGGAGTGTATATGGGTTGATTTAAGTGAGGTGGACATGCTAAAGAAGTAGCGAAGTGCTGTCAAAATTTGTTTAGGAGATTAAGGATTTGGGTGTTTATTATAAGGATGAAACTAGGTGTCTAAGAGTTGTTAAGTGAGTGGTTAATGATTTGGAAACCAAACTAAGGAGAAGTGTGTATGAGGAGTAGAAATAATGTCAATTGAAGTGCTGGGAATGGCACGTTTGAATGGTAAAAGAAGTTACCAAATCTGTTACAAGAGTTAAGGGAAAACAAGGAAACTAGTTATGAAAGTGTAAGTGAATTTTAAGTGAAATTAACCAGAGTTGTGAGTGCATTTGGAGCTTAGTTTAAGGGGGTTTAGGTGAATAATTAGGTGCTAAAACATGTGGATTTTAGTTGGTGAAGATTGGGTAATCAATGGGCTAAGAGAGGACCTTGAACAGAGTGGGAAACTGTCAAATTTGCAAATCTATAGCAGGGTCCGGGACTTAGGTCCAAGACCAAATCCCGGACCACCCCCTAAAATACCCCCGAGATTTTTCTGATTGATGGGTCCGGGACTTAAGTTCTTGCCCATGTCCCGGACCACCCCCTTTATTCATGCCGAGAGTTGCCTACCGTGTTTGGTCCGGGACTTGAGTCTGGTACAAGGTCCCGGACCACCTGCTAAAATCACCCGAGAGTTATGTACTCAATTGGTCCGGGACTTAAGATTGGGACAAGGTCCCGGACCACCATCAAAAATCAGCCGAGAGTTAGGAAAACAATTGGTCCGGGACCTTAGGTAAGGACCAAGTCCCGGACCACCCCCAGAAACCTATAGAGAGTGTTTTAAAGGGTTTAAATGATGGGGGTTTGAATGTTAATGATGTTATAAGATGTTAAGGCCTTGTTTGGTGACATGTAAAGGCCATAGGAAGTGTAAGAAAGTGTTAGGAGTGATTGAGACGTGAGAACTCAAATTAACAAGAGTAAAACCAGGATAACGGGACAACGGGGTAAGTACGGGAGTAGCATTTAATTATGTACCGTATGATCTTAGTATTAACAATAATGTTTGAAACATTATCAGAGAGTCGTGCGTGACCGAGCATGGTGAGATGACACGTGGTAAAGTAAAAACCCCGGTGAAAGGTATATGATTTTCTCATACTCCGCGTGCTAACGAGTTACGTTGATTTGTGTGTTTGTGTGCCGGCTTAATCAAGATTAAAGCATGAAAATAATCCCTTGTTTGATTATGTATGCCTTGTTGTATGTTTAATGAGTTAACATACTTGTATGCCGGTGTGGTCTAACATAGTGAATGGACCGACTCGTAGTGAGTAACGTTTGGCTAGGGACCCATAGATCGGGTCGACGCTTATGATAATGAAAACGTGCAAACACACAAACTATCCGTTAAAGTATAACGATAACACAAACATATGAACTCCCTAGAACGTGAGGAGAAGTACGAGTTGAGTAAATACCCGATAATGGTTAGAAAACCACATTGAAACAATCCACGAAACAAATGAGAGTGTAAAGATAAGTGAACCTCCTTCGAGAGGATTTAAGATAGTTCGAAGATGTGAACTAGTGAAGAAGGTAAAAGAGACCTGAGGGATTAGTAACTCCCTTGAGACATGGTCGACCTCCTATATGAGGATTTTACCTGATATATGTAAATAACCGAAAGTATGAGTAAAGTAAATGTATGGGTAACTCTTAAAACCTAAGATTATTCAAACTTAAGTAATGTTCCCAAGGTCATTAGAAACATCGAGAGTGATGCTTCTAGACTAATATACATAATGTTATTATAACTCCGAGAGAGGAGTGTATGGGAAAGTAAGTAGTCCGAGAGTAGTCAGACCTAAGTAATAAGAGATAGGAACTAAGAGAGAGTTCCGTGAGCTAGTTGAACCTTTCCACCATGCTAGACCCAGAGTAGGGTTGAAACCGGGGAAGTAAGACTATGCTCGAGAGCCATGAGTTTTGGCCTAAGAATGTATTAAGAATAACAAGTGTGACGTAGGTGACCTGTAGTGTCTCGAGAATCTACAATAGCTTGAGTATAAATAACCCAAGAGTGTGGGTGAGATAACAAGTATGAACAACCCAAGAGTTTGGGTGAGATAAAGAGTATAAGTAACCCGAGAGAATGGGTGAGTATAAAATGAGTAGCCCAAGAGAATGGGTGTGTATATGAATAAGTAACCCAAGAGAGCGGGTGAGATATTGAATGATTAAACAAGGCATAGTGAGGTATAACCCTCAAGGCCTAAGAGTAAACTGATACAACTAACAACCTTGTTATGTTAGTTAGGAATTGTGTTTCGTGATTGGATGTAGATTCCTTGAGTAATACACATATATATTGTATTGCTATGATGCATGTTGTTTGACTAAAATGAACTCCATGTATATCCAACAAAACACAAAAAGTAGTCGGCGTTACCCGGTTAGCGCTCGGGGTATGCGAATTTCATATGCAGCGTTAAGCTGAGCCCCTAGGGGCAACGTTTTTATTTTTCAGGAACACCGAAGATGATACCGTTCGAGATTAGGACGGGGTCGGTGGGTTGCATGGGTAGTTAGTTTTAATTACTTATGTATTGAAGGAGGTGGTGTAAGACCGAATAGTTGTCGGAATCCATTTATTGTAGACTCGGTATAGTAAAGAATAGATTTGAGTATGTTTTGTATTGTGTATCGGTTGTTCCAGTTCGTCAGACCGTTACGGTATAAGAAAGGCCTGATTAGCCATATGGGTGGCTAACGGCGTTGTTTCACCCCTCGTTGTAATTAGAGTTCCGCTGCGTGAGTAAGAGCATTTGGTGACAGTTTAGAGGTAATGACGTGTTTAACGGTTCGGGTGTTACAGATTTATTTGAGCTGTGAATGTTTCACATAAATGTATTGTTGTTATTGTACTTCTTATTACTTTTGTATGAATAATCAACTGCATGCATACGACAAGTAGTCGTGTGTAGCCTTGATAGCTTGTGGGCTGCACGTTTTCTGTACCAGCAATATGCTGAGCCCCTTGGGGCCTGTGATTTAAACTTTGCAGGTAGGTGCCAGACAAGAACCCAGCCTGAGAGTAGGAGTGGGTAGAGCACTGTGGGTTTAATTTACGTTACGAATGTGCCTGTACACTCGCTTATAAACTGTGGTAGTAAGTTGTAATAATAGGAGAGATACTTCAGACTCGGTATTGTATTTGTTTTAAGACTTGTACGCACTTATGTTCGGTACACTCGGGTCCATCAGACCGTAGCTTGAGACTGGAATAGGCCTAGTTAGTCACGTGGGTGACTAACGGCGGTAACACCAACTTTTAGTACTTTCTTCCGCTGTGTTGTAATATTGTTGCAGGTTCGTTACGTGATGGTTCAGGTTTAGCAGTTGGGGTGTTACAGGTTATTTGTGTAACATAATAATTTTTGTGACACAAATATATACCTTAAGGTAATAATCTTACCTTATATGTTATAAATTATTTTCTTGACAATATAACCCATAGTTTTCGGCCTTAATTTATTTAGAGGTTATACAAAATTTTTATACCAAAGTTTGATGCTTAAATCAAACTTAAACTTAATTAACCTTACTTATATAAACTTACCCCTTAAATCAAGACAATCCTTGTACTTGATTTTTCCTTGAATTCCAAGCTCTCCAAATGCTATCTTGGTGAAGAATTTTCGGCTCCTTATACATATTTAGGGGATCCATTTGTTAGACTTCTAACAAAGATTTATAAATAATATTTGAAGTATTTTTACAAGAGTTTACCTTAGGAATTTAACAAGGTATTTTTGGTATACCTTGGGATGATTGTAGATCCAAGTTTCCTTCATGAAATAATGAAGAGAGCATGGGTTTAGAAGCTCTTAAATTTCAAAAATTATTTAAGGTAATTTACTAGGATTTTCAACATAAAAATATACCTTAACTTGATCTTGTTGTTCCTTGTGTTGTTGTTGAATTTAGGAACCTCCTTGGAACATCTATGCTTGGTGAAAATTGTAGGAGTAGCTAGGATGATTTCTTGCTTCAAGACTTAGGAGATTTAACTAGGAAATTACATTAAAATGGTGTTAGAACTTGATACACCATTAATGGAGCTTAGTAGCTCTTAGGAATTAACTTAGGAAAGGAAGAAGAAAAGAGAGAGCAAGAGGAAGAAGTCTTACCATTCAGTGAAGTGGCAAGGGAAAGAATGAGCTACGTGAGGTCTTAAGGCAAGAAAGACTAGGAAGCAAATTGGAAATAATTGTTATGATTCAAGGCATTATTTTATGTCTTGTTTTTGATTAATTTGACTTAGAAATTTGACTACAAAAGTCTCTTAATTGGGACAAGTTTTCGGCTGATTGAGGAGAAAATAATAGAGGCTTGTTTGCTAATTGGGACAAGTTTCCTTTTGATTTTCTATTTTGACTTGTCTTTGTTTTTCCATGTCTCCTACGGTTGTATTAGAGTAATTTGGCTCCTGATTTCTTTGATGATTTAAGACATAATATCATGCCTATATAGGTAGGTATTCTAGCTTAATTTTTATAAGGCAACCAAGGCTTATTTTCCTTGTGATTCTCGGTTGATTAGGAGGTAGGTGTTAATTGGTTTTTGTTTGATTTGAGACATGAGATCATGCTTGTTAGGTTTGTGTTTTGTTGACTAATAAATGAGTCAATCAACCTCTCTTTTTCCTTGTCAAAATCGGCAGCACATACCATGGGAATGGGTGAATTTCTTTGTTTTATTTCTCTTGTCAAAAGTAGATCTAGTTAGCATATTTCTTGGTATTTTAATTTCATTGTTTGTATTTAAGCTAATCCTATTTGTTTCTTGCAGGTCTCATGGTAGAGGGCTTCATTTGACTGATTAAATTTAACATATTATCACATGGTACATGATAAGATGAGTCACCATTCCATAAGGCAATTTTTCTAGTCAAAATCCAAGCCTTAGACACCCTAAATGGCGCCCACTTTGGTGACCAATTGGGTTTGATTTTTGATTTAATTCCTGTCACATTATATTTTACTAAGACCATATTATAACATGTAATAGGTCACAACATTTAATTGGTACATTTATACTAAGGTAAAAGATGAAAGTTTTAAGGTAAAAATGCTGATTTTAGGTACCTTTTGACCCAAAAAGCGCCCCACTTGTACTATGAATTTAGTACTGGAATTAATTTATTTAGATGGTCATTTTATCCTCTTTTAATATTGTCAACTCGTGGCTCCTCGAAAACTTCAAGGCAATTGCGTAGAACGCATTTTGTGACACCCGAAGGTGCGTTTTTGTGCTTTAAGGATTTTCTTGAAAATAAGTAGTCACTATGTGTTCCAAGTGTTTATAAATAATTTTTATAGTCAATAATAATATGTTAAGGTGTTACATTGAGTTATATGGGGTTATATCAACTCAAAACACAATTCCCGGGCTAACCGGGGTAAAAATGAGTGTTAAGAGATTCTCCCGAGTACTTTGTTTATTCTTGAGAAATTAGCTCGACCATTCTCTTTAGGATGATTAATAATGATGTTAGGAACTCTAAGAATTAATTTTATAGGAGTTCGTGCCACCTCGGCACTCCTCTGGGGCATTCCCAAGGGTTTATGGGACCCCCTTAAGGCATCTCCTAGCACTTTGCGTTTAACTGGGAATTTAGCGTGAGGACTTCATCTTATATATCTAATAGAGTGTTGTGGTGTATTTGGAATGAAGTGTAATGCTTTACTTCATCCTATTACGTATTTCCGGGACTTTCGAGCCTTAAGGGAACTCCCAAGCATTTTGTATTTTTACTCAGTTTTAGATGAGGTCCTGTGTTCTAAGGGTCATATAATGATCCTTGATTAACTTCATATGAAGTTTATAGCTTATATAACTTGTTTAGCTTAAGGCCGGGCTTTGAAGCACGTTTTTGACCTTAAGGAGTTTAGGTGCGTTTTTAACGCCTGAGTGTTTATATACTCTTTTAGGGTTTAATAATCCCCTAAATGATATATATTTACCATTATTTAATTATTTAAGTGTTAGGGGTATTTCAGTCTACCCCCCTTAAAGGACTTTGTCCGAAGTCATGACTTATACTTATTCATCCTAAGGAATCAAGTTCCTCATGTCTATTCCTTGTATACTTATCATTCCTGGGTGCCAATACTATATTGGTACCTCTAAATTTCCTCAACAATCCGGGTGTATGTAACTTGAATAACCACAACATAAATAACTTAATAAATTCTGTAAAGCAAATAAGTGTCCCAACTTCCTAGCTATCCCACCAGATCATCACTGCACAAATGCAATACCAAATCCTCAGTCCTACAGAGTGCAAAGGCGTAAACCCTTGGCAGTAATTCCCTTGTGTGATTGCAATATGAATGAACATATTATAAAGTAAATAAGTACTTCCATAAACATCCAAGTGTTACATAGAACACATCAGTACCATTCAACCAAGTGTCACATAGGACATACCAATACCAATTGTTACATAGAATGCAACCAATATCCATACAAGTGTTACATAGAACACAACCATAACCATCCAAACAATTGCACACATGCGCAACAACCAAACAACCAAGTACAAAACCAGTTTAGACTACAGATATGCAAGTCGCATGTGATGCTCTACCCCCCTTAAAAAGGGTTACGCCCACGTACCCCCACAAGTATACACAACTATAAGAAAAGTGCTGGATACTTGTCCCGCATGGAGTCTTCTAACTCCCATGTCGCCTCCTCAATGTCATGGTTTGACCACTGAACCTTGACCATTCTAATAGTCTTGTTCCTGGTCTCCCTAGTCTTGGAGTCTAAGATGCAAACTGGGGTCTCCTCATATCTAAGTGTAGGATCTAGCTCGAGTGTCTCAGGCTCTAAAATATGCGATGGATGAGGCACATACTGCTTTAGCTGTGAAATGTGAAATACATTGTGCACTCTCCCAAGCTCAACAGGTAAATCTAATCTTAAGCTAATGGGCCCACTCGCTCCGTAATGAGGTACGGTCCTACATATTTCGGGCTCAGCTTGCCCTTCTGCCCAAACCTAAAAACTCCCTTCATAGGTGAAACTCTAAGGAAGACTCAATCACCTACTACGAACTCAAGGTCTCTCCTACGAACATCAGCGTATGACTTCTGTCTGTCCTGGGCTATCTTCATGTTTTTGCGTATCTGTACAATGTCTTCTTTCATCTGGTCTAGGTACTCTGCCCCTAAGATGATGTTCTCACTGGGCTCGTCCCAACATAGTGGTGTCCTGCATGGTCTGCCGTACAATGCCTGAAATGGTTGCATCTGAATGGATGCATGATAGCTGTTGTTGTAGGCAAACTCGATCAGATGTAATCGATCTATCCAGCTTTCCTGGAAGTCTAAGGCACAAGCTCTGAGCATGTCCTCTAATGTTTGAATCGTTCGTTCACTCTGACCATCTGTCTGTGGATGAAAGGTTGTACTTAGCTTCAGCTTTGTACCTAATGCCTCTTGAACCTGCTGCCAAAATCTGGAAACAAATCTGGAATCTCTATCTGAAACAATAGACTTCGGTACGCCGCGGTGTCTAATAATTTCTCTCTGGAAGAGGTCCGCCAGCTTGGGGACTTTCCAAGTGTCCTTGATAGGAATGAACTTAGCTACCTTTGTCAGTCTGTCGACGATGACCCATATCATGTTGCACCTCCTCTAGTCGGTGGAAGACCTACTACAAAATCCATGGATATATCCTCGAATTTCCAATATGGAATGGGCACCGGCTGTACTAATCCACCCGGTCTCCGGTGCTCAAACTTCACCTTTTGACATGTCATACATCTTGCCACAAATTCTGCAACATATTTCTTTATACCACTCCACTAGAAATGTAATTTTAAATCCTTGTACATCTTTGATGACCCTAGGTGTACTGATAATGATGAGCAATGAGCTTCCTGTAGTATCCTTTCCTTCAAGTCTGGGCTGGACTCTGGAATGAACAAACGGCCATTCAGTCTGATTAACCCGTCTTCACTAAATACAAAGTCATATTTCTGCCTCACAAAGATACCGTCAGTCAACTACTGTCTGATAGTCTTCATGTACTGGTCATTAGCTTGAGCACAACGTCATGGCTAAAAAGGAATGAGCTCTACGGCTTAGGGCGTCAGCAACTACATTTGTCTTGCCCTCCTTGTACCTGAGGTCAATGTCGTAGTCCTTCAGAAACTCGACCCATCGCCTCTGTCTCATGTTAAGCTCCTTCTATGTGAATAGGTGTTGAAGGCTCTTATGATCTGAATAAACTATCACTATAACTCCATATAAGTAGTGTCGCCAGATCTTCAATGCAAAAACAACTGCTCCCAATTCTATATCATGAGTCGGGTAGTTCTCTTCATGTTTCTTCAACTGTCGTGATGCATAAGCAACAACCTTCCTATTCTGCATAAGTACACAACCTATCCCTGTGCCTGAGGCATCACAATATACTTCAAATCTGTCGGTTCCCTCTTGAATGGTGAGTATAGGTGCCGACGTCAGTAGGTCCTTCAGTGTCTGAAAGGAACGCTCACAATCTGCTGTCCATACAAATGGAGAATCTTTCTTCATCAGGTTCGTCATCAGTTTCACTAGTTTGAAGAAGTCCTGTACAAATCTTCTGTAGTAACCAGCTAATCCCAAGAAACTACGAATATCTGCCACTGTCTTCGGTCTCGGCCAAGTCTTAACTGCTTCAATCTTCGCAGGGTCTACAGATATTCCACTGGCTGATATTACATGCCCTAGAAAGGATACACTGTCTAACCAGAAATCACATTTTGAAAGCTTGGCATACAATTGATTCTCTCTCATGGTCTGCAAAACTTGCCTCGGATGCACCTCGTGCTCGTCCTTAGTCTTAGCATATACTAGAATGTCGTCGATGAATGCAACCACTGATGAGTCTAACTGCTCCCTGAACAACCGGTTCATCAGATCCATGAATATAGCTGGGGCGTTCGACAATCCAAATGGCATAACTGTGAACTCGTATTGTCCGTAGCGCGTTCGAAAAGTTGTCTTCTCAATGTCTTCGTCAGCTATCCATATTTGGTGGTATCCTGATCTCAGATCAATCTTTGAGAAAACTATAGTGCCTCTTAATAGGTCAAACAAATCATCAATCCGTGGTAACGGGTACTTATTCTTCACCGTGACTGCATTAAGTTCCCTGTAGTCGATGCATAGTTGCATGCTACCATCCTTCTTTTTCACAAACAATACAAGTGCTCCCCATGGTGATGCACTCGGTCTGATATAACCTTTATTAAGTAAATCTTCTAACTGAATCTTCAGCTCTTTCATCTCTGCTGGTGCCATCCTGTAAGGTGCTTTAGCAATAGGCCTTGTGCCTGGTAATAAGTCGATGGAGAACTCCACATCTCTCTTGGGTGGCATCCCTGGTAATTCTTCTGGGAATAAGTCTGGAAAATCTAAAACGACTGGTATACTTGATTGTGTCTTCTCCTCCTGCCTCGAGTCCTGAACATAGCACAAATAGACTAGCTTTCCCTTCTTCATCTTCTTCATCAATGTAACGACAGATACTAGCTTGAATGTCGGCTCTCTAGGAGTACTGCGATATGAAACTGTCTTGCCCTTTGGGCTCTTCAGTAATAATCTATGCTCTGCGCAATGTAGTCGTCCCTTGTATTTCTGTAGCCAATCCATGCCCATGATGATGTCAAATCCTAAATTATCCAGCTCAATTAAATCCGCTTGAAACTCTTCATCCATGATGTTAATCTGAACTCCCTTGTGTAGTTTCGTGCACCTCACTCTCTCCTTCGTCGGTAATGTGACCAGGAAATCTGAGAGAGGTTTAGGGGTTGTCTCCAACTTCCTTGCGGATGTAGAGGATATAAAGGAGTGAGACGCTCCTGAATCGAACAGTATCGATGCACTCACGCCATTTACTGTAAAAGTTCCCAAGATAACAATCCCCTTATCCTTGGCCTCGGTCTTGTCCAATACATTCAGCACCGCTCCTTCATTAGACTCGAGGCCTGGGGTTAACAATTCGTAAGATAGTGCATGTCTCAAAAGTATTAAAATGCCATTCATTAATCCAATGATTCACATACAAGCTCTATAATTACATCAATATTGCCTAAATGTCAAATTTAACCGTCCAGGTTTTAAATGGGTAGTGTTTACTAAGGTTGATGGGGTTGTGTTCAACTTAACGCTCTTAATTCCATGGTATACTAGTCTTGATTCTCCACCAAATATCAATACATCTCCTGACTTCAAAATAATCTTTTTCGCCTTGTCCATCCTTTTCTGGTCACCGTATAAAAACTCAGCATCGTCTCCAATAGAAAATGATATAACTGGTATCCCATTGGTAATTGACTCTGATGTCTCATCTCGGTCCTGGTGTAATCCAAGTTTCCCCCCTTTCTCATAGAAGTTCGCAATACAAATGTCGGCTTTCATGTCTGGAATGGGGTTGGTTTCTAATTGTTGTGCAATCTTGATCGCTTCTATCACCAAAGTTTGAAAAATATCGGGTATCCTAGGAACTCGTGTCTCATCTACCTTTCTAACCTCACTATACAACCTAGTTTGTGGATCCCAATTATTACCCATACACATCATATACAATTTAAGTTTTGATCCACTACCATATCCTGGAGTATAAAATCCTCCAAGGCCTATTCCCAAGGTTCTACATTCATTTATAATGACTATTTGTTCATCTAAATTTAAATATTGCTTGAGTAGGATCATGCCGGGTCGAAGTACTTGGCATTCTTTCTCTGGATATTCCCGACCTTCGCTCATAGGCTCAGGTGATCTCGGTCTCATAGGTAAGGGATAACAAATGTCGAAACAACCTATTAGGTGAGAGATTTCCTAAATTAGGTCTCTCTAAATTTTATTTCACACAAAACACATACAAGTCTTATCGACTGAACAACTGTAAACATACATTCATAGCATCATGCTCTTGATCTAAGTTCTAGGCTTACCGGTTTCGCACTGAGCGCTAGCCTCAGCGCCTGAAGTTCCCACTGTATACAAGGTGTTTCTACTTGGGACTATCTCCTTTCCCTTCTGGCTCCCGGATGAGGATGGCTGTCCTCCCGGTCCCCTAGTGTAGGTGTTAGCCTGTGGTGCTTGGCCTCCTCTGGGTCCTCCAGTCTCTGTAGCCGGTGTCCTCTGCGAACCCCTCGATCCCTTGTATGCTCTGCTTGCTGGGTTGGAGAAGCATTCATACTCCCGGTGGCCTTCCTTCTTGCAGTAACGACACTCCACATTCCTTCTTGCGCAGTCTACTCCTGGGTGGTCATTACCACAGCGCTTACAGTAGTAGTGGCGCTGGGTTGGCTTATTGCCTGCTGTTTATACAACATGGTTTAGTAAGGTATAGCTAACAATCATTTTGGTTAAGTGAGAGGTGGGTACCCTTACCCCTAGGTGGTGCTGATCTAAGTGGCTGTGCATCAATGGCTGGGCCGGTCAGACGAGGGACCTGCTCCTTCGTCTTCTGACCGTGGAAGTCCTTCCGCCCCTTCTTCTTGTCAAAGAATCTCCTGTTGCAGGTTTAGGTTAGTGACTAAACTGAGTGTAGGCAATATATAGGTACTTCTTCTCAAGTAAAGGTTTCTTACTTCCCCTTCTTGTAGAATCCGCCAACATGGCGTAAGCCTATTGAGAGAAAACCTAGAGAAATAACCGTGCGGCCGTTGGCCAAAGATGCACGAAGAACGTGGGCCCATAACCCACAGGTCCCAGGACGGATGCATAATAAACGCAAGGTCATAAGAATGGAAGAATTCTTGTATAGAATGGATGAATTGACATAAGTCAAAAGCCATTAATAACGGAGGAAGCACTACATACTAAGTAGTAGCTTGACCTCAACCGATGGGAAGTCGGAAAAGGTAGTGAATAATCACGAAGTATACAGTGCTATACGAAATAGATTTCCTGAGAACCGGAGAGAAAATCTATAACTCATCGAATTCGCATACGGTAAGAGACACCACGCGACGATGTGTAACATATTAAGAGTACCAAAAGGGCGAATCGAGCTCTAATTTATCAGGTCACGCAGCAGAAGCTAGTGGGCCGTAATTCAAAGGTTAAGGATACCTGGTAAGTGCGAGTAAATGGGTAATCATAAACGCCTTGAAGCCCTAGAGGCTAGAACCGAACCCGGTTATGAGTTAATTAACCGCATCGAAGTTAAAACACTTCATGATGCCTAAGCTAGTGAACCAATGTTCAGTGATAACATATGGTCGATTACGAGGGCGTAACCCCTTTTAAGGGGGTAGGGCGAGAAACCACTTAGAATATGTTTTACGTATATGTGCGTAAACTACAATGTGCATAACACAAAGAAAAGTGTTTTGATGATTGAAACTCATGTTACATAAACATACGTACCCATTAATTGTGTAATTATGGTTATTGCACATGAGAGATGCGAGTAACGTGTATATAATAATTATGAAAAGAGGAGTAGAGAAACTCTTGGGGAATGAGAATCCCTTTAGTATATGTCTATTGAGATTAGACATGAGATATGATGAGTATGAATCGGTATGAAACCGTTGTGTAACCAAGTAGGGAGTGAGTTCCCTAGGTGATTTTATTTGAGAATGATTGATAGAGTGAGTTCCATCCTTTGGAGTTGTATGTTGCATGTTATAATTGAGTAATAATTTGACAAAATGAGGCCATGAGTACTGAGTACCTAGGTAAAGAAAGTGAAGCAATTGGGAATAATGGATGACTTAAGTTCCATAACTTAGAGATAAATTAAAATGAATTGTTTTGTGAATATGACTAGAAAGTGTAAAAGATAGAAAACGAAAATGTTTGACTATCTGATTGTTTGAAACTGACGTGGGAGGTGGAACTTGATCTGCTAGCGATCAAGGGAAACCGAACACAAATTGGGGTGGAAGGATAGTTCAACATTGATGCTGATCACATC
This sequence comes from Limonium bicolor, assembly GCA_023374045.1. Classification (NCBI taxonomy): domain Eukaryota; kingdom Viridiplantae; phylum Streptophyta; class Magnoliopsida; order Caryophyllales; family Plumbaginaceae; genus Limonium; species Limonium bicolor. The sequence goes on from CM041776.1 coordinate 490,220,053, forward strand.
AGGGTTGGATGATTCTTGAAGCTCCCTATAAGTGGTCACAAGTAATCACGCTAAGGAAAGATGCAGCTACCATAAAGTGGACTTGGAGTTGTGTGATGTTTTTAAAAGAATTTTCAAACAGAATTTGAAAAAGGATTTTCCTTCGAGCATGAAGGTGAAAACCAGTTTTGATACCATTGCACCGTAAGTGAGGCGGTCCTAAGTGACCGGTTGGGGCGGTGACAGTGTGTGATTTTTTCAAAGGCAGCGGAACAGGGAGAGTACCCTGAGAATGTCTTGTGTTGAGTGAGTCAACCAGAGTGCCTGAGGATATGTATATGTGTAACGTTTTGATCAGAACCGAAGGGACCATAGGCCAGAGAGAGTAAGTGCCCATTTGTCATGAAACGGCCGTGGACCAGAGAGCGTAAGTGTCCAACATGACCGGTACCTGAGGTATCAGTAGTATATTACTCAATATGGATTCGAGGACTGTAGTGCCTTCTTGTCTTCAGACCAATTCCATGGAGAGAGTACAAAGAGTATTTTTTATTGCTATACATGCTGTGATATATGTGTGGTATGTGTAGTGTGAAATGAGACTGACTTGTAGAGTCTGTAAGGTTATACGTGTATTATAACCTTGGCATAGTATGCCCATGAGAGTAACGATATTAGATTCACCAACTTTGAGGGCAAAGTTCCTTAAGGGGGTAGATTTTAATACCCCAGACTAAAAGTGGTGATTAAATTATTGTAATATGATTATTAAAGGCCTAATGGTGCCTAGAGAGTATTGGTAAAGAGAATAAAACCAAAAAGAAAAGAGAAAATGCGTAAAACGCGAAGAACGCTAAAACGCGCATTAAATGAGTATAGGAGATATATGATCTCGTTAGGGTCCGATATGGATTCCTAAGGCTTAGTTGGGCCTAATTAGTATACGGGAATGATTCCCGAAGAAACCGAATCCAAATAATGGATTAAAACGCTAACGGGGTTTTAAATCACGTTTTTCGAGAAAACCCGAGAACGTGACTTTGAGTGGTCAAACAGACCCGTAAAAGTTATGGTTGATTATATAACTATAATTAAGTATTAATGGAAGCTTAAAAGCCATTAAAATTAATAAAACAAGAAAATTCCGGAAAACGGGTCCGGTTAGTGAATAGTGCCAAAAACCGGGAGACGAGACACGTTTAATTCGAAAAGATGAAAAACAACCCTGTGAGCCTCGATTTTAAACCCTATCCTATGTTGATTAAAGCTGATTAGGATCTAACCGGGTTTTAGGTCCACTTATAACCTAAGATTAATAACTATGTCATATAACAATAATTATTAAAACCTAGGCTAGCTCACTGGAACCTATTATGAGTCGCCACCTAATTTTAACCTAGGATAAATTAGGAAAGGAAGAGTTTGGGTTCGGGGGCTTGGTATTCGACTTATTTAGGGTTCAAATTACTTTCATTACCCTTCCTAGGTCGCTTTTCCTCTACTTGGTTTAATTACGGCTTATTACGAGTCGTTTTAACCTAAGTGCGCGAGCTTCTATTTTTTTGTGTTTTTAACATTTTTTTGACTGAAAATAAAAGTGAAAGTTGAAATTACCTAAACTAGGGTTTTGGAGGCAGAATTAGGTCAAATTTTGTTTTCGTCCGTAGCCACGGACCTAATGTCCGTAACCACGGACCCTAGTTAACCTATGTGAAAATAAAAGTCGAATTAAACAGAAAATAAAAAATTGAAAAGTCCGGGGCCACGGACAGGATGTCCGAAGGCCCGGACATAGTTTAGCAAAACCTAAATTTTTAAAATTTTAAAATCCCGCCGCCGTCTGTGGGTGTCCGTGGCCACGGACAACCCGTCCGTGGTCCCGGACCATAGGTCCGAGATCCCGGACAACCCACGGACGGGGGTTTTATGGTGGTTCCCGAAGGTGTTTTCGGCTCAAAATTTATGCACGTGTAGCCTGAAAGATGTACAATATGTTAGTAATTGAAAGATCGTAGTTTGAAGTCGAATTATGTACGAAACGTGATAAACAAGTAACAAGGCAGAAGCAAAAGTAATTAGCTATAAAGAAGCCGGAAAGGGTTGGTTTGAGCCCAAAATTTAACAGAGAGTTAATGAGGTTGTGGGGAGTTAGAAAAGTAGAGTTATAACCTATTTTACCTTCAGATTCGTGGTGTTTCTTCACTTCGGGATTCTTCGGAGGCCTCGTTGATGGCGGATCCAGAAGAACTTCGATCCCAGCTTCTGACTCCTTGTTTTCTTGACGTTCTTCGCGTTTTGGTGCTGTTTTGGTGAGGGTTTGATGATGGATGATATTGTGGGAGTTGAAAAATGTGTTTTGGTGTTGGTTTTGGTGAGATTTCGGTGTTTAATCGTGGCTCTGGGGTTCAAAACGTGAAGAGCAAGAGACGGATGCCTTCTTTGAGAGTCTAGGGTTCTTGAGGGTCTGATTTGATCATGGGATAAGGTTCCTTATATAGGCTTCCTTAAAGATAGAAAAATCCGGTAAAAACTGAGATTTACCGACGTTTTAGCTCAAGGGCTTCCAAAAGGAATTTGATTATGAAATTTCACACATGGGTAAAGGATGATATTTAAGATTTTTATAAAGTGGAATCGAATTTTTTGGATATTGGAATATTTTTAAATTCAATTTCTCGTCAGATTCAATCAGAAATTGCTAGGAAATTATTGGAAATTCGAAAAATCAAAATTCCAACGCCATTATGCTTCAAATGTCATCCTCTATCATGGGTTACGATTTCAAAGCATTTTGAATTGATTTGACCCTTATTTGGAGGAGAGAGAAAGCCTATAGGGGGCTTAGGAGCCTTGAAAAATTACGAAAATGCCCCTGGAGATGACTAAGCTGTCCTTAGCACTCTGAAATGTGCCGATCGAACTGGGAACCCTCGCTACTAGCCTATTAGTAGAGACTCTCTTCCGGGGGGGTTGAAATTTTGGGTATAACAGATTGCCCCCCGTCAACTAGACTTTGTAATGGAAATGAAAAGGCTAGTTGATGCTTGAGTGATACCCCAAAATTTTGGATCTTAAAAGACCCCACGTATGCCGTTTGAAATCTAGTGGGTTGTGTCGAGCTATTCGAAGGTGCTGACTACCTAAAGGAGAAGGAGATGTTGTTGAACTATTCAAAGGCGCCAACTACCTGAAATGATGATATGTTGTCGAGCTATTCTACGGCGCTGACTACCTAAAGTGATGAAAATGATGTCAAGCTATTCTAAGGCGTTGACTACCTAAAGTGATGAAAATGATGTCAAGCTATTCTAAGGCGTTGACTACCTAAAGTGATGAAAATGATGTCAAGCTATTCTAAGGCGTTGACTACCTATAAATGGTGAAAATGATGCAATGTTTTTAATGGAAGCAGGTAGACTAGGGAGTGGTGCTAGGTCTTACTACGAGCCTAAAGGGATGATTCTAGGTCTTATGATGAGCCTAAGGATGGTGCTAGGTCTTATGACGAGCCTAAAGTGAATGAATGTAAGGGAGGTCTTATGGGTGCCTGAAATGGTTGAATGTAAGGTAGGTCCTATGGGTGACTGAAAGGATTGAATGTAGGGTAGGTCTTGTTGGTACCTGAGGTTGTTTTTTTTGTGGTGATAGGACTTATGTGTGCCTAAGGTTTGGAGGTGAAACCCGTTCTAACTTGGTTGCTTATGGAGACCGAGACCCACCTAAATCGGTTGCTTATGGAGACCGAGATCCATCTAACTCAGTTGCTTATGGAGACTGAGATCCATCTAACTCAGTTGCTTATAGAGACTGAGATCCAACTTACTCAGTTGCTTATGGAGACTGAGATCCGTTCTACTCGGTTGCTTATGGAGACCGAGACCCGTTCTACTCGGTTGCTTATGGAGACCGAGATCCATCTAACTCAGGTTGCTTATGGAGACCGAGATCCATCTACTCAGTTGCTTGTGGAGACTGAGATCCGTTCTACTCGGTTGCTTATGAGACTGAGATCCGTTCTACTCGGTTGCTTATGGAGACCGAGACCCGTTCTACTCGGTTGCTTATGGAGATCGAGATCCATCTAACTCAGTTGCTTATGGAGACTGAGATCCATTCTACTCGGTTGCTTACGGAGACCGAGATCCGTTCTACTCTTAATTTTAATTGAGGAATGTAGTATGTTGATGATGCAAAGATGTGAAGTATGTTTTATGCAAATGATTGTGACAAAAAGCAAATTGTCAAAGTTCCAAACATGGAAATGAAGAGGTTTACGTGGGTATTGCAAAATGAAATTGAAGTGCTTGAAAAGACTGAAATTGTCCAAAGTAAGAAATTGCTGGAAATATGCCAAACATGGCCATGATGAGATTTATGAAACCAAAGTGTTTGATGGAAAATTGTCCAGGACAAGAAGTTGCTGAAAGAGGTGCCAAACATGGCAATATTTAAAGAAAATTCTGTCTACTGAAAAGGAAAGTGAAATTATCGTTTCCTGACTAAAGATTTCAGATTCATAATTTATCTCCTAGGAGATGAACATGCCACTGGTGTGGTGTGATGTTTGATGTGGAGATGTCTTGAGTGGTGATCAAGGCTTATGAAGGGCCATGAATTTATGTGGAGGTGAAGGCTTATGAGGTGCCCGTGGTGTGATGGTGTTGGTGGTGCTTAATGTTTGGGTTTCGATTGGTGTTGTCATAGCAATTGTTGGAACCAACAATTCCCCCAGTATTTTCCTTTAAGACAATCTGAGCTAGAGTTCATGGCAATCTATCGGAACGATCGATTGCCCCCAGTATTTTCTTTGATTAAACATGCGACAAATCTTATCCTCACATGGTCAAGGATTATTTCTTGATGTGGTGCTTTCTATCCTACACTCAAAGTGTTTAATGCTTGCACTCATGCTCTCCTTTTGGTCAAAACATCTCAACCATTGAATTTGACATTTGTTAGATTTACACGTTCAACCTGCTACTTTCACGTGATTGGATACACAACTACTAAGTCGGAAGTCTTTTAAGCTTATAACATGGCTATGTGGTGTGATGAAAGACAATGGGACGATGGAGGAATGTTTAGGATATGTGGAGCTATAAGGGTGACCAAAGCTGCAACTTGCACCGTCTCTCGGACTTGCCTTCTTTGTCTTGAAGTCGTTTGGCTACTTTGTGATGACTTCACTTATGAGCTTGGAACTCTGGATTTTTGAGTTGTTCCTTGCACCCTTTCTCCTTCTTCTAATTTTGGATTTCTTCGAGGCTTTTCAGGTTTGCCTTTCTTTGAATCTCTTTTCCTTCGGGGTTCTTGTGTTTCCCGGTTTTGAACTTTGAGAGCTGTTTTTGATGTTAGCTCAGTGGGATCCTGTGCCACTTTGGGGCCATTTACGGATCATTTCGTCATGCTGGCAACAGTTTTGCCTCTTTGGACTTGTGAAGTTGCTGTTCGGAAGTCGGGCTCCTTGCTTCCCATGGTCACCAGGTTGGTTGTTCATCATTGGCTGGCCTATTTTGTGGAGCTTGTAGCGTTGTAAAAGAGGATGTGTACGAAAAGCTCAGCGGGGGTGCCTAGGGTTTAATGTCAGGGTTCACAAGCTTTTGGCTGTGTGGTGCTGTACCTAGGTGCTTCGTCATCCCTAATAGTTGTGTATCCGTTCTTTGTTACTTTTCAAAGGTCTAAGCGTAAATTTACAAAATATCTCCTTCGGTTGGAGTTATGTCGTTTACCTTACCTTTGAATGTGGTCTCACTAGAGTCATGTAAAAATGACACGCTCGTTCACTCATGGTTTTTCAGCTCAAGACACTCTCGTGAATTTCACTCAGAGACTAGTTCACACGCTAAAACGAAAGATTAAAGACGATGATCCCGAGCTCAGATTGCCCCCAGTATTGATTTGGGGTTTATGACAACATTAAACAGATGTAGAGTTTAGACCACTTTGTGGATTGTTTTGGATATTTTGTGACGGTGTTTGGACGGACATGTTCACCCTTTTGGAAGCAAAAAGACGACTCGTCTTGTTCTATTGCCAGAAGATGATTGTTTCATGTGCCTTTATCAGAAGACATACTCAAACCATTTTTTTGTTTTGTTAGAGAAAAAGCATTTTATTACGAAACATTTGTACATGACTTTCTTAAAGATGTGAAGGATGCAGAAGCTTTATTAATGGCAAATAAATTGAACAATACTGAGTACATACATCGAAAAGCTACTCAAAGTATACTAAAAAGGAAAACAGAATGGAAACGAAATATTCTAAAGTCTAAACTAAGAACTGTGAATTTAAAGTGATTTCTAACAAAAACATTCTCCTAAATACCGTCGCATTGAAATCCCTGGTCAAAGAGGTCCTGGATCGTGTGCCTCAAAGCCTTGCAATCATCGGTGTCGTGACGGGTAATTGGTGGTACTTGCAAAACTGACTTAGATTTCTTCCTTTCTGAGGGACCCCAGGCCGGGGGGTGAGAGGTTGTAGTATGTTTCGCTCCTGGAGCTTTTTAAAAGCCTGGCTCAACGGTTGGCCAATGTCTGTGAACTCTCTCTGACGGAGTTTCTTTCTAGGTGGCTCTGATGCTCCAATGGCCCAACCTGACTCTCTTAACCGTCGAACGGTGTTTACCTCATGCTGCTCTTTTGGATGCCTCTTTGGATGCAAGCTGCTGTCCTTGAACCATTTCTGGTGTTTTCTGAGTTCCCAAGCTTTAATTCTCCCTTATTGATCAATTCCTCTAGGACACCAACTTGTCCCATCAGCAAGTCGAAATTAGGAAAGTATGTGAATTTCAGCTTGTCATTGTATTGCTTCTGCATATTCTCGATTACCATTCGGATTTGCTCCTGTTCGTCCATCTTGGTGAGCATAGCGGCTGCCTTCGTCCTCCAACGCTTGACGAAGTCGGTCATTGATTCACCTTCTGTTTGTCGTGTGCTTGCAAGATCAGTCCTGGTGACTCCAAAACTTCTAGCGAACTCGAAATGATGCAGAAAAGCTTCACATACCTCCTCGTAGCTCTTGGTATTCATCCTTTGAGTTATGTACCAATGCTTAGGAATTTCATCAAGATAGCGAGCGAATACCTTGGCCTTCTACATGTTGCTCAGTGAAAGAATGGACATTTCTCTATCGAACATTGCCAAATGAAGCTGTGGGTCGGAGGAACCTTTGTATAGAGGAAGTGTTGGCAATTTCAACTTTGGAGGGAGATCAACCTTGGGATATAATCCAGTGGAGAAGTAGTCAAAACCGGCTGGCTTGGTGGCCCTCTCCATGCGCTCAATCTTTTTCAGCATCTCATTGAATTCTTCGGCTAACTGGGCATCCATGTTGATTGGATTTCCTCCCTCCACCATACTTGAGATTTGGGCTTATCTGTTGGAAAACAAAAGTGACCTGAGCTAAAATTCTCGGCCACAAAGAAGTTTTAGGCTAAAACTTGTTTGGGCTACAAGAAAAGCATATGAGCTGGAATGTTTTAAAGATTGTGGGTAGGCACTGAGGCCCGAAATGAGTTGGAAGAGAGGCACATGGGCCGGAATGATTCATGAGCTGTGAACTGGTGCCTAGGCTGAAATGTTTGAAGAATGTGGCTCTTGAGCCGGAATGTTCCGAGAATTGGGCGCTTGGGTTAGAATGTGTTTGGGCTAGAAGTAACACGCATGGGCCGAAGTGATTTCTAAACCATGTTCTGGATGTGAATTGGGCCGAGTAATAATGATTGGGCCTGAAGATGATACCCATGTCTAGGATCGTGGGTCAAAACCCGAGTGAAAAGTCTTCCTGGACTAGAATGGGCCTTGAAATGGAAAGGCCTGATGGATTTTTATGGATTGCTTTAGGTGGATTTGTTTTTCATAAGCCTAGAACTAAATTGATAATTCAAATTGGGCCGAAAGAGAGAAATCACCTAAGTCTAAACTTTTGGGCCGAAGCCCAAATGATTCACATATTAAATCAAACAGGGCCTTTGGGCCGCAAACAAATAGGGCTGCCAATTCGGGTTGGGCTAGGTTGATGTAGGAGAATTTCCTATCAATCTAGACTGGGTAGGGCCGATCATACAAGCAAACAAGGCCCACAAAAATTCAATATGTCCTCACTTGACGGTTAAATCAATTTGGGTATGGATCGATCCGGAGCGGTGCTTGGGGCTTGGGCCCAGGTCACTACAAAGGAATAGGGCTTGCACGCTATTCTCTTTGGGCATCCCCACTTTTTTCACATCACCTGAAGGTGTGTGTCTACGGGGTCTTTGACTGAAAAATGGGCTAGGTAAGGACAGCCAGGAAAACGCTTGGGGCTAAGCCCAGGTATTAAGGGGATGTGGTTAGACGACATCCTCCTCTTTTCCCCCGCTTATTCACATCACCTAAAAGGTGTGAGTCCCTGACAGGGGGCCCCAGATGGGTCCCGGGGTGAAATCAGTTTGTGTGGACCCTCGCTCTCATATGATGCAAAGGTGCAGAAAATTAAAATGCGCACGAAAGTAAACAAACAGAGTAAAAGCCATAAATAAACATTTCGAGTTAAGCCCTCTTTCTTTCTTAATTAAACAAGTTAAAATTAAGAATTTGTCCCCCAGCAAGTCGAAGTCTCGTGAGCTCGATTTTAAACCCTATCCTATGTTGATTAAAGCTGATTAGGATCTAACCGGGTTTTAGGTCCACTTATAACCTAAGATTAATAACTATGTCATATAACAATAATTATTAAAACCTAGGCTAGCTCACTGGAACCTATTATGAGTCGCCACCTAATTTTAACCTAGGATAAATTAGGAAAGGAAGAGTTCGGGTTCGGGGGCTTGGTATTCGACTTATTTAGGGTTCAAATTACTTTCATTCCCCTTCCTAGGTCGCTTTTCCTCTACTTGGTTTAATTACGGCTTATTACGAGTCGTTTTAACCTAAGTGCGCGAGCTTCTGTTTTTTTGTGTTTTTTAACATTTTTTTGACTGAAAATAAAAGTGAAAGTTGAAATTACCTAAACTAGGGTTTTGGAGGCAGAATTAGGTCAAATTTTGTTTCCGTCCGTAGCCACGGACCTAATGTCCGTAACCACGGATCCTAGTTAACCTATGTGAAAATAAAAGTCGAATTAAACAGAAAACAAAAAATTGAAAAGTCCGGGGCCACGGACAGGATGTCCGTAGGCCCGGACATAGTTTAGCAAAACCTAAATTTTTAAAATTTTAAAATCCAGCCGCCGTCCGTGGCCACAGACAACCCGTCCGTGGTCCCGGACCATAGGTCCGAGATCCCGGACAACCCACGGACGGGGGTTTTATGGTGGTTCCCGAAGGTGTTTTCGGCTCAAAATTTATGCACGTGTAGCCTGAAAGATGTACAATATGTTAGTAATTGAAAGATCGCAGTTTGAAGTCGAATTATGTACTAAACGTGATAAACAAGTAACAAGGCAAAAGCAAAAGTAATTAGCTATACAGAAGCCGGAAAGGGTTAGTTTGAGCCCAAAATTTAACAGAGAGTTAATGAGGTTGTGGGGAGTTAGAAAAGTAGTGTTATAACCTATTTTACCTTCAGATTCGTGGTATTTCTTCACATCGGGATTTTTCGGAGGCCTCGTTGATGGCGGATCCAGAAGAACTTCGAACCCAGCTTCTGACTCCTTGTTGTTCTTGACGTTCTTCGCGTTTTGGTGCTGTTTTGGTGAGGGTTTGATGATGGATGATGTTGTGAGAGTTGAAAAATGTGATTTGGTGTTGGTTTTGGTGAGATTTCGGTGTTTAATCGTGGCTCTGGGGTTCAAAACGTGAAGAGCAAGAGACGGCTTCCTTCTTTGAGAGTCTAGGGTTCTTGAGGGTCTGATTTGATCATGGGATAAGGTTCCTTATATAGGCTTCCTTAAAGATAGAAAAATCCGGTAAAAACTGAGATTTACCGACATTTTAGCTCAAGGGCTTCCAAAAGGAATTTGATTATGAAATTTCACACATGGGTAAAGGATGATATTTAAGATTTTTCTAAAGTGGAATCGAATTTTTTGGATATTGGAATATTTTTAAATTCAATTTCTCGTCAGATTCAATCAGAAATTGCTAGGAAATTATTGGAAATTCAAAAAATCAAAATTCCAACGCCATTACGCTTAAAATGTCATCCTCTATCATGGGTTACGATTTCAAAGCATTTTGAATTGATTTGACCCTTATTTGGAGGAGAGAGAAAGCCTATAGGGGGCTTAGGAGCCTTGAAAAATTACGAAAATGCCCCTGGAGATGACTAAGCTGTCCCTAGCACTCTGAAATGTGCCGATCGAACTGGGAACCCTCGCTACTAGCCTATTAGTAGAGACTCTCTTCCGGGGGGGTTGAAATTTTGGGTATAACAGACCCGGGTAACTAATAGTGTGGGCCGGTTTTTAATTGGACATAATGTCCCACACACACACTTAATTAATTAACAAATACTAATAAGGCACTAGAAGACAAAATAAGTTAAAGTAGAGGGGGAATAGTGAAAAGGAGTATATTACTCTCTCACCTCTATTTCTCCTTACCAGCCACGTTTTATTTCCTCCTCTCTGCACTGTCTTCTTCTTCCTCTGCTCCATTACCGATTTGAGAAGAAACAAGCAGCCCTCATCTTCTTTCTTCCTTATCTTGCTCAATTCAACACCAAATCATACAAAAATACTACCGTTAGATTCCTCTCGTCAAGGGCTACGTTTTCCACCCATCAAAAGCTTGAAACCTCCATCTTCATCTCCATGGCAGTAGGGTCTTTTGAAGCTTGAAGAGGTGATTTTGGCTCTCCTTCACCTCCTTAATGCTCTAAGGTAAAAATAAGATCAAGAGTTCCACCTTTCTAGCTTGTCTTTGCAAAATCAAAAAAATACCCACGTTGAATTTTTCTCCATTCCAGCCGGTTGTTCCATGGCTTTTTGGAGTGCTGGAATTCCATCAAATCGATTGCCAAACTCTCCATTTGGACACCTTAAGGTAATATCTAAGTTAAAGCCCCAAAACTAGCTCTTGAAAATACTAGTTTTTGTTAGGGAAGTTTGAATTAATTGACTTGTTGTGTGTGGTATGGGAATATGATTGTAGATAGAAATCTAGACCCTTTGTTTGGTGTGGGAACAAGAAGAGAAAGAGAGAACAAGAGAAAGAGGAAGAAGAGAAAAGAAAACCGAAAACTAGCAAGGTAATGAGCTTACCTTGAGTTGGTTTATCTTCTTGCAAAACAGATTTTTGTAAGTAGTGTGGATGATCTTGTTTTAATGTAGTTAAGATACTACAATATGGATGATAAATGAAGCTGTTTTAATGTTGTTAAGTGTGGGAAATAAGCTTGAGACTAAACTGTTACATATGTGTGAACAAGGTGGGAATTTAATGTGTTGTTGTAGTAAGTGTTGTTGTTGTTGCCTTAACGAAACAGGATTGAGAACTTCTTGAATGAGCATAATTAATGTGGTGAGAATGATAGAATTTTAGGGGAAGTTATGTCAAATTTTGCCTAGAAACTAAAGGAAATTGTGAGAGAATCACCTAGGAGTAACTAGGTACATTAGAGGTGAAAATAAGAGGTTGATCACTTGGAATCTTGGTGAGAAAGAGTTGTGCATTTGGGGTACAACTTGAGGTGGAAAATAATTCAAAGTAAGTTCTAGAAATGACATTAGTTAGTGAAGTATTGTATGGTAAGAAACAATACCAAAATCTGTAACAAGAACTTAGGAAAAACTAAGGGTAAAGTGAGAGTGGTAAAATTTGGTGATTTAAACCTAGAATGTGGTGATGAGTTAGTAAAAGAATTGGTGGGGTTTAGAAGGTAATTAAAGGTGTAAAAACATGTAGGTTTTAAGTGGGAAAGATTGGGGAATCAATGGGGAAAAGATTGGAGCAAGAACAAGTTGAAAAATGTCAAAATTGGCAAAGATTTAGCAGGGTCCGGGACTAGGGACCGGAACCAAGTCCCAGACCAGGGTAAAAATAAGGCAGAGAATATAATATGTGGTTGGTCTGGGACTATGGACCTGGACCATGTCCCGGACCAGGGTAAAAAATGAGCCGAGAGTTACGTTACGTGTTGGTCCAGGACCTTAGGGCAGGACCAAGTCCCGGACCACACTCAAAATCATCCCTTAAGTGTTTTAAAGCCTCTAAATGATGGGGGATTGGATGGTAATGATATCAGATGATGATTAGGCCTTGTTTGGTGATATGTAAAGGCCCTAAGAAGTGTAATAAAGTGCTAGAAGTGATTGAGAAGTGAGAACTTAAATTAACAAGAGTAAAACCGAGATAACGGGTTAACAGGGTAAGTACGGGAGTAGCATTTATATATGTACCGTATGAGTTTGGTATTAATAATAATGTTTGAAACATTATTAGAGGTTCGTGTGTGAACCGAGCAAAGTGAGGACACGGTAAAAGTGAAACCCCGGTGAAAGGTATGATTTTCTCATGCCCCGTATGCTAACCGAGTTACTCTAATTTGTGTGTTTGTGTGCCGGCTTAATCAAGACTAAAGCATGAAAATAATCCATTGTTTGATTATGTATGTCTTGTTGTACGTTGTATGAGCTAACATACTTGAATGCCGGTGTGGTCTAACGTAGTGTATAGACCGACTCATAGTGAGTAGCGATTGGCTAGAAACTCGTAGATCGGGTAGTTTCATAAAATAACAGAAACGTGCAAACACACAAGCTATCGATTAAAGAATAACGATAATACAAACTCATGAATTCACTAGTATATGAGGAGGATGTACGGGTTGGGTAAACACCTGATAACGGTTAGAAAACCAAATTGAAACAATCCACGAAACAAGTAAGAGTGGAGAGATAAATGAATCTCAATGAAGGGATCAAGTATAGTTCGGAAATGTAAACTAGTAAGAAAAGTAAAAGAGACATAAGGGACCATTACACTCCCTAAAATTACGGTCGACCTCCTATATGAGGATTCGATCCGGTATGAGCAAAATAACCAAAATGTTCAAGTATTCGAAATATTGGGTAACCCTTAAAACCTAAGGATACCCGAACTTAAGAAGAATTCCCTAAGGCAGTAGAAACATAGAGAGTGATGCTACTAGGCTAAGGTACATAATGATATAACAACTCCAAGAGAGGAGTGTATGGGAACGTGAGAAGTCCGAGAGAAGTTCGGACCTATGTAAAAGAAGTAGGAACTAAGAGAGAGTTCCGGGAGCTAATTGAATCTTCCCACCATGCTAGACCCAAAGTAGGGTCGAAACCGGGGAAGTAAGACTATGCTCGAAAGCCATGTGTTTTGGCTTAAGTATGTATTAAGAGAAACAAGCGAGAAGAGCGTAGGAGACCTTTAGTGTCTCGAGGACTACGTGAGCTTGAGTGAAGGTAACCCAAGAGTGTGGGTGAGATGAAGTAAGAAGTAACCCAAGAGAGTGGGTGAGATATTGAACTAGGTAACTAAGGCATTAGAGAGGTAGAAACCATCAAGGCCTAAGAGTAAGTTATTATGAACTAACAACTTGATATGTTAGTTAGGAATTGTATTCCATGGTTGAATGTTGATTCCTTGTGTAGTATACATATATAATGAATTTCTATGTCGCATGATGATTGTAATATAATGAATCCCATGCTCTCGACAAAAGTAGTCGGCGTACCCCGATCAGCACTCGGGGTATGTGAATTCCATATGTAGCGTTAAGCTGAGCCCCTAGGGGCATCGTTTTTATTTTCAGGTACACCGATGATGATTCCGTTCTAGAGTAGGACGGGGCGGTGGTTAGCATGGGTAGTTAGACTTTAATTACTTATGTATTTGAATAAGGTGTAAGACCGAAAGTGTTATCGGCATCTGTATGTTGTAGACTCGGTATAGTATGGACATAATTGAGAATTGTAATGTATGAGACTCGGTTAGAAAGGAGTCAGTAATGTATTTGTATTTGTATTTGTGCACTCGGTTATTCCGGTCCATCAGACCGATGCTGTAGTTAAGTTAGGCCTGGTTAGCCACATGGGTGGCTAACGGCATTGTATCACCCTCCGTTGTACTTAGAGTTCCGCTACGAGATAAATGGTAATATGTGACAGTTTAAGAGGTAATGGCGAGATTATCGGTTGGGGTGTTACATCAACCATGTTCACACACCGCCTTTTGAAGCCAACAATGGAAAAATAAGCCCTTGAGAAGAATGAGCAGGAGGGTTGATGTCTCTCCACCATACGAACTCAAGTATTACCCAAAATTAAGCTCAGATTGGTCTTTATGACCTTCATCATTGTTTCTCAAGTAGGTTATAACTGTTTATATGTAACTATAGTATCAATGGGGCAACCTTATCATAAACCGCTTCAACGCTTTCAAGCGGAGCAATTACATGATGGGCCGCATCTACAGGTATTATTACATAAAAAAATTGTAACCAATTGCGTAAAAGCCATTTTGATATCAACCATAAACGGCACCAGAGGAAGTCATAAGACTTAACCCATGGATTGCAGTTCATCTTCAAGCACTTTTAAAAACTACAACCATCGGAAATTCCAAACCGTAAACAGATACTCATGCAGGGCAAGAGCAAACCAATTCCAAATCGTAAACAGATACTCAGGCAACGTCTATGGGAAGTTTATTCCCCATTTCCAAACCGTAAGGAGATACATGACCTTTTGGGATTCCATCCCCAAATTTTCCCAATTTGAAACCCTAGAATAGATATGTCAATAGGAAGTTTCAAAACTTGCACTAGAGAAATAGAAATCTCAATGGAGCAAGTCAAGAGAATCGAACAACAAGGGTCGATAGATTTCAATTGAGCAAGTCAATAGAATCGAACAACATAGGAAAGAAAAATCACAAGGAAGCAAGTGACAAATCGTAATGGAGCAGGGTTTTAAGAAACAATCCATAGAGTTTTAGAAATCGCAACAACATTTTCCCACAGTCGTCACCCTAGATATCACAATTTGGGGACGTTTAAGTTCGCAGCAAGTGTTAAGATATCATACCGGAAATTCACTCTCGAATCACACACCACGGCAAAAATAGCAATGAGTAGTACGTGCACTTGAGAAGATTCAACTACGATAGCAAGGAAGTGGAAATCGGAAGTAGCCAGTGCGGTGAGTAGTAGATGTGGTGTTTTTCTTTTGTTTAAGTATGACTAAAGCTTGTTTGGGCTGAAAATAAAATGGTCAAAGGTCAATGACGGTGATGGATGAAAAACTGTTAATTGGTGACGGGAGTTATTAATCGATAAGTTGAGGGTGGGTAGTGTTATATTTGAAAGTCATGGGTGGGCAATATAAATACGTTAAAGGTCGTGGGTGGACAATGTAATTTTTCCATCATAATATCAAAATTAATGAATCATAATATCATTTTAGTGTATCATCATATACATGTAAATTTTTTTTTCAAAGTTGTCAAAACATATGAATGACTGGCCTTGTTTCGAAGATCTTGAATTTAGGGGAACAGTGATATAATTGTTTTTTCATTTTTGACTTATATAATAAAAGTTACATTCATTTAAAGTTAATACAAATTTTCTTCTCGCTTCATGTGCCACATAAGCAATCCAGTCAGCTTGTGACTGGACTTCCACATAATGAGTCGTACATTCTGTGCGGGCAACCCGTGTGATCGAAAATGTACATACTAACTTTTTAAACAGTACAATAAACTTACGAAAAATATACCTCTATACATATTATACAAATGTAAATGTAACAAATTAAAAATAGTTACATATTTACTAAATTTCTCAAACTTTAATCATATTAAAAACACACATAACTTTACTTATAACTTCTAAAAATTGAGCTGATTTTATTTTATCTTTTAATAGAAAAAGATATTAAGATTTCTATGGATATAAGATTAAATTGAGGTTTCTGAAAAGGTGAAAGTTTGAGAATTTTCAAATGGACTTGATAGAGATAGAGGGGCTGAGGTGTTATTTATAGAGTTTTGGAAATTTAAGACTCTGTTTGAGTGTATAAGATCCTATATATATATAAAAGTTTTTAAAGAAGAACAAATATAGAAATATTTTAGAATAAATTACTCGGAGCCCCCTTGAGGATTTAGGATAATACAATTAACCCCCTTGTGTTTATCATAATTATTGGTAACCACCTTGAGGTTAAGGTATCTTTGACTACGAGCCCCTAAACTATAACTGAAATACCCCAAATTATTAAAGCATGGATTAAATATTTAATCATATTAATTAAGGCCTAAACATGCCTTAAAAGTCAACTGAGAACAACAGTGGTCAACATAAAACAAGATGTTGCACCCTTTGACTGTTAAGGGTAAATAAATACCCAAATAAACTTCTTAGGACCTAAAAATTTGTCCTAAGCATATTAACATACTACTAAACATATTATAACCGTTGGACAACACTCCAACACAAAGAAAAAGCATTTACATGCTTCAAGGTCAAAAAGGGCAAAAAGGTGCTCTAGGAAAACCTTAAAAATCAAAGGACCTCTAAATGATATAAAATTGAATTACATGATCAAATATCATGTAGGGAACACAACAAAACCGTTGTCAAAGAAAACCAAGCCCAGAAACACCTTGCGACACAAAATGTGCACTAAAACTCCTTAAAGCACGTTTTGTGTAATCGCCTTCTAAATTGGTCTTAAATGGGCTAAAAGGTTATAAATACCTTTAAATATAATAAAATACCATATTATATGATATTAGGAATTTAATTCCAGAAATTTACAGATTTTTACAAATTTAATATTAAAATATTAATAAAACCCTAAAGTGGGGCCCACATGAGTCAATATTGACCAAGCATGGTCAATGGTCAATTAATTGACCCATTTGGACCAAGGAGGCCGGCTGCAATAAGTGAGGAGACAGCATACAATGATTTTGGAGACAAATCATTACCTAATGTTCAATTTGCAATAGTAACTTTACTTTTTTCAAATTAATCAAGCTTTCCCACCTTCTCCTTCCTCCTTGTCCGATCCCAGCCTCTCCAACCGAGCTCTCCTCCTTCCTAGCAGCTCTCAAGCTTTGTTCTTGAGCATGGAAGGCAGATCTAACTCCTAAGCTCCTAATGTAAGTGTTTTAATGTCATTTTTAGCTCTTTTTCTTCATCTCTTCACTACCAACACCTAGATTTCGTGGCTCATCAATTCCTATGGCTTATTCTCAGTGTTCTAAGGTTAGAACAAGAGCTAAACTCGGTTGAGACCAGTAGAGGGACCAAGGTTGTTCAAATCTACATTTTAAGGTAAAAATGTGCTTTAAGCTCATAACTTTTGATTCCCTTCGAGTTTGGCTGTGAAACTTTGGTCATAGCCTCATCTTCTTCTCCTTTTCATGTGGAATCTGTTGGTTAGCCATTTGGAGCAAGGATGGCCGAGATCCAAAGGAAATACCCTCTTTTAAGGCATTTTTCCAAGGTAAAACCTAACAACAAGGTAGCATTTCGAGATCTAACTATTTCCTATGTCAATATGGTGGATCTAACACCTTGTGGTGTGTTTGGTTCAGGTCGAAACCACTTAGAACTTCCCTTGCATTTTTAAGGTGATTTTTGCCTTAAATCTTACATTAAATTACTTTATGGTTAGATCTTTCTTGGAGACTAACTAGGCCTTTGCTGTTTGAAACATGCAAAAAGCTTGGAATTTCTAAGGTGGCCGAACAAACAAGGCTTTACCTAAGCTAAATGCTAAATCAAGGTATAAATCACTTAAACCTTAACTTGATAATTAAAATTTAAGTGTTTATATTAATTGCCGTGAGTGAAGGAGAAAAACAAGGTCTTTTTGACCTTAAAATGTTTAAGAATGGTTAATAAATTTTATAACTAATAAACATAATGTCAAATTTAAGACATTATGTGGAAGTTTGGTAATTAAATGGAAAGTGTGTGGTGAGGCCGAAATTTATAAGTGTTTTTGGGACATTTATGTGTAATTTATTTTGCAAGCCAATGTTTGTAATAAGGCCATGTATTTTAGGCCATTTTATTTATGCATTTACAAGCTTTTAATTAAGTTTAAGTAGTATAAATGCATTACCGAAAATAAATGGGGTATTAGGTGTAATTAAATTAAATTTGGGGGCTTTAGAATAATAAGGCCGAAAATTAGAGGTAAAAAGGAGTTAAAATAAAGTTTATAAGATTTTTAAAGTTTTGGGGTTAAATGGTGATTTCTAGAAAGTTGGGTACTAAACCGTAATTATAAGGAATTGTTGGTCAAGGAAATATTAAGGTGGTCAACCTTGACCATAGGCTAGGTTTTGACCAAATAATAAGTTAGATAACTTATTTAAGGTTTTATAATAAGTTATGTATTTAACGGTAATATTTTTATAACATATGTGGTAAATATGTTATTACCAAAATAAGGGTGTACAATGGTATTTTAAACACCCATGGGCTATTAGGAATTTTTAGGAATTTATTTGGTGGATTTTGGAATTAAAATAAACTATATATGAATAATATATAGTTAATATGTCATTATGACACTTTGGAGAAAAATAGATGGTGGAATGGTAAATATCAAAGTATATGGGTTAATAAGGATATTTATAACCCTTTGGTGGAATTTGGTGATTTTTAGAATTATATAAGAGTATTTTGAGATATATGTATAATATAGTTTTAATGATATTATCAAACTATATGTTATAAATTGGGCCTAATGACAATATAAAATGTATATTGAGGTCTGTTCGGAATTTACAAAAATAACCATAGGTTATGCTCTTTATAAGTTAGAAATGTTATATTAAATGGGATATATAACATGGTAAAAGAAAGGGGTGATTTTGTAAATAAAGGAAATTATGGTTTAAGAAAAGAAAGATTTTCTTATGCCTATGAGGCAATACAAATAGTTTGTATAAAAACTATAGGTTATAAGTTAAAGGAAATAAAAATATCATATCAAATGATATTAGTATTTTGGTATAACATTACATGATGTTATGTGGTCAAAAGGGAATTTAAATAAATTCAAGGGCTATACCGAATAATAAGAGTTGGAAAATGAATTTTAGACTACGGTCTACTATGTTATAAATGTTATACAATTAAATGGTATTAAGGTGGTTCAATGAATTAATATAGGAGGTACTCACATAAATGTGTGACAAACTATAAATAATGGGATTTATAAACTAAGGTATTATGTAATAAACCTTAGGAGTTGTAAATGTACAACATAAAATGTTACTAATATTAGGATAATAATCTTAATATAAGTTGTACAATATGATACAACTAATGGGAATATCTAATAAGATGATAAAAAGTAACATAAAATATAAGAGTTTATGAACTCATGGAATTACCTACGTGGTAAATATATACATACACAAGAATAATGTATATAAGGTGGATATATATTTTGGTTGAAACCATATGATTAATGGTGGTGGTTATTTAAAAAAAATATAATATATAGTTACGAACTATAAGTTATGAGTTTTGGAAGCAAATATTATTTGCTAAAGATAAAGGGATTATACAACATGTCGAATTATGAAGGATGGTGGGAAAATAAAACAATACGAAAGAGAATACAATAAAATAAATGATACAATAAGAAAAAGAATATAATATAATATAATCATGCATGCATACATGCAACTATGGGTTACGTACCTAAACTGAGGTGGATAAGATTAAAAAGGAAATAGTGAATTAAACTTAACAGTTGGGATAGTTTTGACGTACGCGTTTTAAGTAACAAACCGACTGTTTTAGAGAAACCCGTAACGAACAACTGTAGAAAACGGGGTGAACTGTCGGGGTTGCTTATTATTCGGAAATACCGGATGTAGTTAGTCATGGAGACTGACTTATAGTTTTATTACCGTTTAGAGTGTACTTCTGACAAGGACGCTTGACGAGCTAACGGACTACACGGAGCGTAGGATCTTGCTGATTCATACTCCACCGTAATACAATCAGGGTGAACGGTATGTAAAGGGGTTTGCCGAGTTGACCTAAGGTTGCTCCTTGGGCTCGGATTTGGTTGATATAACTTGTGTGTTATATGTGTGGATGCATGTATGTGATTGTGTGCTACTGCATTAATTATTTATGCACGAGCGTCCTACGGGACTAACACTACGTCGACTATAGATCGACTTATATAAACATACATATGCGTTGTGATGACATGACGGTACTTGATATAATACCATGATATTAATATTAAGTATATGGTAACCTAAGTAAAACACTTAGGGACGAGTCACGACATTGTCGGTCTCTAGAGCATGGATCTCTAACATAAATATCACCTAGCTGACTTCTAGGTATGCGTGACCCATTGGGCCGCTGGTTAATAAATATTCTCCATAAGACTAAGAGCAGATCTTAAACATTATGAGAGTGATGGTATGAGATTGAGGTGAGGAATCCCGGTGGTTTACGAACCACTTGGTTGCGCATTTGTGATCACTGAGGGGTTTCCTAATTGGATTCCGCTCCAGGTTATATCCAACGAGCCCAAATAGGTTCGTGGATCAGGTGGCTACGGCCTTTTTATGGACGTCTTACGAGACATAAGTGAGTCAGGGGCCTCCGGACCTCTGGCGAAATGAGCACCTTTGTGTGTACGGGGGACTACTGTCCATGGTGAGGTTATCGGGTTGTCCTAACATGACGCCCTACTGACATTAATTAAACATGGTTGGATGGAGCCTACAAGGCTAAGGTAAATTAACTATGGGAACTGTACGCTACGGCGAATGTACATTGTACATATGGACGGGGCTTGAAAGCCAAACTAAAATAAATTGACAGTGGATGGTGAACACTACGGCGATTGTACATTGTACAAAATATTGTTGTTATTGCTCGATACGTTCGATATACAAATGTTGTTTGATATTCTATGAATGTTTGGTTTGGATGGATGATAAGTTTATGAATATTTGGATGATTATGTTTATGATTGGATGGTTGATATGTATATTATACATTTATGCTTCAGTTTTGATTATAACTGTAAAAAGGAAAAGCATGAAACCAATCTAATAATAAGATGGTTAAAATGACAAGTGACCATTAGGGTCCAGGCCCGGCATACTCAGCGTCTATCGCTGATACTACACCATTTCAGGTTGTTGATCATTGTCGGAGCTGAAGAGCAGGAACAGGGTAGTTGGAGATGTTGTATGGTAATGAAGATGGTGTATGGTCTTATGGTAAGGTTATGTATTTTTCAGGATTGGGTAGACGCTCACTTGTCAATGTTTATGGTTATGGACTTAGTTTGATGTATAGGAGTTTCTCGTTATCACTGCGGTTAGCAGTTTGTTTATTTTGGAAGTTGGATGTGGTTGGCTACGTTGCTCGCATGGGCGAGTAATGGCCGGTGACACCCGTGTGAGTTTTGTAATTGTTATTTATTTTTCCGCTGCGAGACGTTTTATTTATTGCTACGTGAGGGATTATATCGTGATTATGGAGAGGGGTGTTACAAAAGTGGTATCAGAGCGGAGTACCGCTCTGATGACGAGAAAGTAGGTTAAGACAGTGAGCTTAGGACTTGGGAAATATTGGGAAACATTTAGGAGGTACGAGACGATTCGTCTCAAAAGATATTGTGTCTAGAAACGCAAAATGCGTGACAGGATAGCCTTTAAGGCAACTTAATATCTATTGGTTGTGTACGGTAATTTTACCAAGTATTTATGTGACATACTGTACTACAGATGTCTGGTGGTACTAGAGGGCGTGGTGCTGGAAGAGGTAGAGGCGGTGACCCCGGCATTCCAGGAGTTGCTGAGACGGTTGCAGCCGTTCTTGCACAGCTGGGTACTCAGATAGGAGGAGCACCCCCACCCGCCCAGGGAAACAAACTGGCTGAAGTCAGTTAGCGAGACCCGACCACCTACATATTCAGGGGAACCAGACCCCGTAGCTTTGGAGCGTTACATTGTTGAACACGAGAAAGCATTTGAAGCTTTACAAGTACCTGACGACAAGAGGGTCGCTATTGCTGCTTTCCACCTGAAGGATGCAGCCAGCACTTGGTGGAGGTTGGTCAAGGACCAGCACCTGGCTACGCCCGACTTTTCGTGGGCTGCCTTTGTTGAGTTACTAAGAGGGAAGTACTACCCGGCGCACCTCAAACAGAAGAAGCGCCATGAGTTTGAAACATTGACCCAGGGAGGTCTGACCGTGGACGAGTATTACGCTCGATTCATTGGTCTACTGGACTTCATCCCCGGTGTGGATTACTCAGAAACCGTAAAGATCGAGAAGTTCCGGGGAGGACTATTATTTCGCATCCAGATGGCGATGGGTGCTACCCTCTACACTACCATACAGGTATTAACATGAATGCCATAAATTCTTTACTTACTATAGTACCGTATAACCTTGTGAGAACTTACCAATGAGATTCCAGGAGTGTTACGACTGCCTCGAGGACGGAGCTAATGCTCCAGACTCGGGAAGAGACTCTAGGGGCAAAGAAAAGGAAGAACCCTGAAGGAGAGTCTGAGGGTGGAGGAGCATCTTCAGGCGATGGCCAGAAAAAGGGAAAGTAAGGACTTAACCCAAGCTTAAATACTTATCATACTAAATACCTTACGAATGCTGACCCGAAACCTTAAACAGGAAATTCTTTCCAAAGAAAGGGCAGCAGGGTCACCAGGGAAAGAAAGGGAAAGAGCCCGTCCTGCAGTTGACCGGCCCAGCTATTGATGCTAAGCCTCTGAGATCTGCACCTCCTAAGGGTGAGAACACCTACCTCTTAAATTCAAATATAATCTTAACCCCTATATCAACAGATTTAACTTAAACTTAAATACTATCATCAGGCACCGGACAGCCCCAGCGCCATTTTTACTGTAAGCGTTGTGGGAAGGACCATCCAGGGGTCGACTGCGAAGGCCGCAAAGTCGAGTGTCGGTACTGCCACAAAGAGGGCCATAGGGAATTTGAATGTTGGATGAACCCAGAGAGCCGTAATTACAGGCCACCAAAGAATACTCAGAAGACCTCAGCTGGAGGATCTGGAGTACCACGAGGCGGTCAGGATGGCTAGACATCTGCTGATGCTGGAGCCCAGAAGGGCAAGGGAGTAGATAGGGCATGAGTACCCATACTCCATGAGACCGCTAGTGGAAGACTTTTACTTACTATGTTGTGTGCTTACCTTGAATGTTAGAAGGAGCTATGTTATAAGTATGTGGGAGTGTGTCATTGACCACTCGCCTTTTGTGTAAGACTTTGGGATTAGTTGTGTGTACTCAGTACCAAAAGCTTTAAACCTTGACGGATATATATATGAACAGGATGTTAATGCTTACATTACCATGTAGCCTATACTCTACGACACAGAGTCAATGAGGCCGGGAATTACTGAACCAGAATTTCCACCTGCATGGCGCACTTGCTATTGCAAGCGCTATGACAGTAAACCACTAAATTTCCATCTGCCTTGCGCACTTGCTACAGCAAGTGCAGCGCAGCAACAGTAACAGCTACTGCAAATGCAACTGCAACAACTACTACTTTTAACCTTTTATAAAAAAAAAACTGTTGTTCAAACCTTTTCATTGAAACCTGGAGATTAGAAACCTATGCAATTTTGGAAGGACCGATAGTCCAACCACTGCAACTGGACACATTATACAGCCACTATGACTGTAAAAAAAAACACACACACACACACCAGTTTAAACGTTCGAGGAAGTTTCAGACAGGGCTATTAGCCAAATACCATTAGAGTATACTTGCATTTAATGCTAATCACTACCGGTGATACATGTTTAGTCCTTATGGACAAGCATACCCTTTGTAGATGCACCACCGTCAGTGAGGATGGTTGGGAAGTAAGAGCCAAGTTGCTCAAGCTATTATGCAATCTGCAATACATCCAATTACATGGATGAGGGGACGAATATGAACTATGGATGAGAAATGATCAAAAAAAAAACAGGGAGAAAAAGGAAAATGTTGTATCAATGAGATCAAAAAAAAAGAGGAGAAACAAGTTTGCTAATATAGCACGGATTTTACTTACACCGAGTTGAATAATACCAGTCTATGATACGAATTACCACGGATGCCACAAAGGCAAAACACTTATTACGGATAACCGATAACGAACTATTACAAAAAAAAGAAAAGCAAAAAGAAAAAAAAAAAAGAAAAGAAAAAAAAAAAAAAGAACAAAAAAAGGGATATCCATCAAAGGGAGATTGACAAAAGAATACTTCACAACAACCGTGTGACAGACATTACTAGTTTACTAAACGAGACATGGGACGACCGCACTCCGTTCGGAGCATGTGGGCCTGACAGACTTATTTATAAGTTAGTCGGGTAAGTAGTAATGTATCAGTACGGTACCCCATGCAAGTAGACAGGTAGTGTTAGGAACACGAGAAGTAGTCAACTCCATTCTACGGACAGTAAGACGGATTACCTCGAAGATGGACGAGAAGAGCCGCAGTTAAACCAACGGGCTAAAAAAAAAGAACCTTCAACAGAGAACAGTGGACAGTATACAGGGAAGACAAGGAAACAGTTCAAGGATAGGAACCCAAAAAAAAAAGCAACAAGAAAACCTATTATGGACGAAAATATGTAGAATCCTCATAAGGATCGAGTAATTCTTACAATCCAGAGGAAATCTACCAGATGATATGGATATAAACGCGTGACTACGCGAGAAGAAAAGATAAAGCTATATGATAGCAGAAATCTTGCTTAAAGAACAATGGATTTGGAATGTACCACTCATAGGACAATTCGCACATCTTATCTGTTGGACTCATGAAATATTAGCTGTTGAGCGTTTACGCCTCTGCACTCTGTATGACTGAGTGTTTTGGTATTGCACTCGTGCAGTTATTAATCTTGTGGAAATGCTGAAAGATAAAGTGGATATCAACAAGAGTGTGAAAAAAAAAAGAACTACAACAGTGTGTTACTCCGGAGCAAAATCACCAGGAGACATGGATGACAAACATCATCTTTGTGGACATATAGGCTGGTACGTCTTAGTATTACAAAGACAAGTGCAAAGAGCACTAAGTACTAACAGTAGCCAATGTCACATTACATCTCAAACTGAATATCAGTGAGAGAAACACACGCATATATGCTAGTGATCCAAACCAGTGGATTCACAGCAAAAAAAAAGGCAAATTGAGCCTTTGTTCATGGGTCTACACCTCATACGGAGCGAGTGGGCCCAAAAGAATGAACTTGGGAGAGAGCACAAAAAGATCAGTGCCTCACCTTTTATATATTGTGGAGCCCTGAAGGGCTAGAATTATACCCGTCTCTCTGATATGAGGATAATCCACGAGTTGGAGAACTCTTTGAGAGCCAAGTATCCAGCGCTCCTTGTTGAGCGGCTGTTGTATACTTGTGGGGTACGGGGGCGTAACCCTTTTTAAGGGGGGTAGAGCCTCTTGGCTGTGCACATGTGTGCACTTATTTTTGGCTGTTTGATATGCATTGCATGCAAAAAAAAAGAGAATTGGTGGTGTGCGGGGCATACGAGGTTGTTTGATTAGTATGTGAATTATTTAGTATGCATAGCATACAGTGAATTGGTTTTCTTGGTTATGGTTGGTACGCGGGGCGTGCGTTGTTTGGTTGTTTGGGTGTGATGTACACTTGAAAGTATGTATCCTATGAGATACTTGTTTGAATGATTGTATGTACACCATGTGTGTAGTACTTTTCTTATGCTATCTGTGATATGCATTCATATTGCTTTATAGAATGATTACATATGGTATTGCCTAGATACGAAATGAATCATTAGATATGGAATGTGGAACAATGGAATGTTATGGACACCTCAGGAAGGTTGTCAGGACTTGTAGAACTGATAGGAAATGATGGTGCTGATGGATCACCTATATCCATATATGATTGAACTAACGCCACAACGTGATGGCTATGTGCTGTATAAGCGCAATATGATGTGTGTAAATGATATATCACATAGATATACATTATGGGAACAATGGGTAGTTATACATTTATATACTTACCTATTTGATTAAGAGACTTCGGGACGAAGTCTTTTTAAGGGGGGTAGACTGAAATACCCCAAATTATTAAAGCATGGATTAAATATTTAATCATATTAATTAAGGCCTAAACATGCCTTAAAAGTCAACTGAGAACAACAGTGGTCAACATAAAACAAGATGTTGCACCCTTTGACTGTTAAGGGTAAATAAATACCCAAATAAACTTCTTAGGACCTAAAAATTTGTCCTAAGCATATTAACATACTACTAAACATATTATAACCGTTGGACAACACTCCAACACAAAGAAAAAGCATTTACATGCTTCAAGGTCAAAAAGGGCAAAAAGGTGCTCTAGGAAAACCTTAAAAATCAAAGGACCTCTAAATGATATAAAATTGAATTACATGATCAAATATCATGTAGGGAACACAACAAAACCGTTGTCAAAGAAAACCAAGCCCAGAAACACCTTGCGACACAAAATGTGCACTAAAACTCCTTAAAGCACGTTTTTGTGTAATCGCCTTCTAAATTGGTCTTAAATGGGCTAAAAGGTTATAAATACCTTTAAATATAATAAAATACCATATTATATGATATTAGGAATTTAATTCCAGAAATTTACAGATTTTTACAAATTTAATATTAAAATATTAATAAAACCCTAAAGTGGGGCCCACATGAGTCAATATTGACCAAGCATGGTCAATGGTCAATTAATTGACCCATTTGGACCAAGGAGGCCGGCTGCAATAAGTGAGGAGACAGCATACAATGATTTTGGAGACAAATCATTACCTAATGTTCAATTTGCAATAGTAACTTTACTTTTTTCAAATTAATCAAGCTTTCCCACCTTCTCCTTCCTCCTTGTCCGATCCCAGCCTCTCCAACCGAGCTCTCCTCCTTCCTAGCAGCTCTCAAGCTTTGTTCTTGAGCATGGAAGGCAGATCTAACTCCTAAGCTCCTAATGTAAGTGTTTTAATGTCATTTTTAGCTCTTTTTCTTCATCTCTTCACTACCAACACCTAGATTTCGTGGCTCATCAATTCCTATGGCTTATTCTCAGTGTTCTAAGGTTAGAACAAGAGCTAAACTCGGTTGAGACCAGTAGAGGGACCAAGGTTGTTCAAATCTACATTTTAAGGTAAAAATGTGCTTTAAGCTCATAACTTTTGATTCCCTTCGAGTTTGGCTGTGAAACTTTGGTCATAGCCTCATCTTCTTCTCCTTTTCATGTGGAATCTGTTGGTTAGCCATTTGGAGCAAGGATGGCCGAGATCCAAAGGAAATACCCTCTTTTAAGGCATTTTTCCAAGGTAAAACCTAACAACAAGGTAGCATTTCGAGATCTAACTATTTCCTATGTCAATATGGTGGATCTAACACCTTGTGGTGTGTTTGGTTCAGGTCGAAACCACTTAGAACTTCCCTTGCATTTTTAAGGTGATTTTTGCCTTAAATCTTACATTAAATTACTCTTATGGTTAGATCTTTCTTGGAGACTAACTAGGCCTTGTTTCTGTTTGAAACATGCAAAAAGCTTGGAATTTTCTAAGGTGGCCGAACAAACAAGGCTTTACAAGCTAAATCAAGGTATAAATCACTTAAAACCTTAACTTGATACATTAAAAAGTTTAAGTGTTGTATATTAATTGCCGTGAGTGAAGGAGAAAAACAAGGTCTTTTTGACCTTAAAATGTTTAAGAATGGTTTAAATATTTTAACTAATTAAACAAGCATAATGTCAAATTTAAGACATTATGTGGAAGTTTGGTAATTAAATGGAAAGTGTGTGGTGAGGCCGAAATTTATGTTTTTGGGACATTTATGTGTAATTTATTTTGCAAGCCAATGTTTGTAATAAGGCCATGTATTTTAGGCCATTTTATTTATGCATTTACAAGCTTTTAATTAAGTTTAAGTAGTATAAATGCATTACCGAAAATAAATGGGGTATTAGGTGTAATTAAATTAAATTTGGGGGCTTTAGAATAATAAGGCCGAAAATTAGAGGTAAAAAGGAGTTAAAATAAAGTTTATAAGATTTTGTAAAGTTTTGGGGTTAAATGGTGATTTCTAGAAAGTATGGGTACTAAACCGAAATTATAAGGAATTGTTGGTCAAGGAAATATTAAGGTGGTCAACCTTGACCATAGGCTAGGTTTTGACCAAAATAAATAGGGAAAATTACATCCCCCACCCATCAGGTTTGACCGAATTACAAAAACCACCCATGTAGTTTGGGTATTTAAATTACCCACCCATGTGTTTTGCCACGTTTGTCACCCGTCACCATTATCTTCTCTCCGTTAGTTTTTTGTAATTGGTATCCACGTGGCCATGTCTTATTGGAGATTATTGTTTGCTGGGTTCGCTCTGTTCTTTCTCCTTTTGTCGTTTTTTTCACCCGTCTTCTTTTCTCGCAGCGAAGAGCTCTGTTCTTCCTCGCTTTCTCAGCAAATCTCGATCTCGCCTTCTTCGGAGTCCTGTTCCTCCTCACCTTCTCGCGTCGATTGAAGATTCTCGGTGTCGACCTCCTTTTGCAAGCGGCAAGCAACGGTTACGGCGTTCCGGTGAAGATGAAGGCGTGGGTTCGATGGATGAAGAAAGGTCGACTGAAATACCCCAAACCTTGGTATATTGTGTAAATGTTAAACTATGGTATTTAAAGGCTAAAAAGTGCCTTAGAAATATAAATGAACCATTTAAACCATGGTAAAACACAATAAAACACTAAGACACGGTTTGAGCAAAAACATGCTCTAAGCTTGGAGTGAACTTGGCTAGGACCCAGAGAGCCTACCAAGACTTGATAATGTTTAATTATGACTTTATAAGGCTAATTAAGTCCTTAGGAAACTTTGGTAGACAATGAAACCAAACAAAACACAAATAAATACCTTAAGGTCAATATGGGCTAAATGTGCTCTAAGCTTGGGACAAATGTGTATAAGACCTAATGGTCATACCTATGCCTTATTTATATGTTAATGAACATATTAAAGCAATTACTAAAGAAAACCAAGCTTGAAAACAAGTTAAAACACAAAATGTGCTTTAAGGAGTCTTAAAGCACGTTTTTGAAAAATTGTCTTGTAAATGAGTTTTGAGTGGCTAATGTCCATCATTACTCTTAATATATATGTGTACTATATAGTATCACATTTGGAAGTCTATATCAATAGGAAATCAAAAATTTCACTTCTGTGTGCCTTGTTTTTGGTGAATAGTGATTTTTATAAGCTAGTTGTAACATATGTTCTATAAGTGAGACAATTGATTAATGAAGTCTAAAATACCCTAGGTACTATTTGGGGCCGGTTTTTAAGGTGTGGTGACTCACCACCCTTGTTAGTTTACTAAGAAAAGAAAGAATGACTAATTAATGTACTATTTGCTTTAAAAGGACAAATATCTTCAAAAAGCAAAGGTTATCTCATCTCTCATTCTTTTCTTCATTTCCCACGATGGCCACCTTCTTCCTCCTCTCTCCATCGGTTTCCAACAGAACCATGCCATTCTTCATCCTTCTTCACTTGTAACTAATGACTCCATGCTCCGAATTTAATTCCGAGACTACCGTTTCTTAGTTGGAGCAAGCTCTACAACATTGTCCTTTCAAATCCTCAAAACCACCATTTCGGTGCCAAGGAGAACTTCCATGGGAAGAGCTTGAGCTAATATTTTTTATGCCTTGTTGATCACCTTTGCCTCAAGGTAAGGAAAAACCAAAGAAAACTCCATTTCCTTCACTTTTGGTGTTGACCGAAAATGCACCTTGTAATGGTGTCTTCTCTTGTCTTGTTTTAGCTTCATTTAAATCTTCCAAGGGCTAGGAGGAGTCCTCTCTTGATACTCATTCAAGCTCTCTTTCCATTCAAAGGTAAAACAATTACCTTGATGTGTTTAAAACAATATATAACTAGGGTTTACAATGAGATGAAGCTTAAAGCTTATATACTCATTACAATGTTGGTATATTGTTTAGTTGTTGACAAGGAATGAAATGCCTTACCGGTTTTATGAAGAAACAAGAAAGAAGTTGTGAGGAAAAGAGGTAAATGTGTTATCTCAATGTGGTTTAATGCCTTAGGAGAAATGAGCTTATAATGCTTGTTAAAACTACCTAAAGAGCAAATGGTGAATGACTTAGTAAGGTGTTCTCAAGGAGACTAGTAAAGGAACATATGTCTTGGTGTGTGTAATTGCAGGTCAAAGGCTTATTTATGTGGGAAATTCAGTGTTTAAGGTTTATGCAATTTAAGGGCCTAAGAGCCATGTTATTTAAGGGCCTAAGTGCCAAGCAAGTTAATTATGCACTATATTGTGATGTAGTGTAAATTGGGTGAATCTTGTGTGTGATGGTGTTCTTGATGGATTTGGGTGTTCTGAGTGTTTAATGGTGAAAACTGTGAGCTTTGGAATGATGATGTGCTAAGAGAACCTATGGCAAAATTTGTAAAATGTATAAGGAGTCTTAAGTGCTTAAAATGAACTTGGGTGAACTAGGAATTGTTAG
This sequence comes from Limonium bicolor, assembly GCA_023374045.1. Lineage (NCBI taxonomy): Eukaryota > Viridiplantae > Streptophyta > Magnoliopsida > Caryophyllales > Plumbaginaceae > Limonium > Limonium bicolor. The sequence goes on from CM041776.1 coordinate 490,250,541, forward strand.
GAATGGATACATGCTCACTAAGGAAGAAACATGCATTAAGGTGTTTCTAAGGTGCTATAAGGATTAGATATTGTCTTGGAAGTTCTAGAAATTCAATTGTGTTTTTGAGAATGAATTAAGTCTTGGAGAAGTTTGTTTAAGGTTTAGGTCATGTGATGTGCAAGGTGGGAACAATGTATAGATAAGGTTTAGGTAATGTTGATGAATAAGGAGAGAATGATGTTTAGGTAAGGTTTTGAGAAAGGAATTCAAGAAGTTGTGAAAAGAGGATTTGGTTAGTAAGAGGAGATGCTTGGGAGATGATGTTATGAAGGTGAAGAAGCATTTTAGTGTAGAGGTCATTATAGGTGAAATACCACCTAGAAATCTTAAGGAGAAAACATTCCAAGTGCTAGGAATTTTGTAAGAAATTTGTGAATGATAAGATGGTTTTGGTGAGAGATTTAAAGAGCTTAGCACATGGCTAAAGGTGTGTTTGATGTGCCAAATGATGTTAGGAAACATTATGAGGCTTTAGGAGAAGTTTGGTGAAATTGGTTAAGTGTTTAAAGACTTGGAAATTGAATGTTTTGCCGTGTCCGAACTTCCGTCCGGACATGGAAGTTCGGACAGGCTCTGTTGGGTAAAGGATTTTCTCATTCTCGAACTGTGTCCGAACTTGGGAAGTCCGGACACAAGTTCGGACGTGACTGTTTCTATCTGGGATTACTCTCGAACTGTGTCCGAACTTGGGAAGTCCGGACACAAGTTCGGACGTGTGTATGATTTTCAGTATTAGGTCGCGGCTTGTGTCCGAACTTGGGAAGTCCGGACACAAGTTCGGACAAGGCGCTCTATGGACCAAAAACATTGTTTAAGGTATGGAAATGATGTGTAATGATGGGGATTGATGGTTAATGATGTTTTGGAGGTTGTTAAGAACATGTTAAGTGAGTTATAATGATGATTGAGTGGGTGAAAGGTTGTGTTAAAATGTAAAGTAAAACAAGTTAAAATGTGAGGTCATGTCACTAAGTTAACGGGAAAAATTATAAGCATTAGACATTAAATAATCAAGCAACCCCGATGTTAATAAAAACACATGTGATGTTAACAGTTGTTCGAGAATTGCTCGAGGAACATAAGTGGACGTGGTAAAGTGGACTCCGGTGACAGGTATGGTTTTCTTGCAACCTGTGTCCTACCGGATTACACCGGCTTGTATGCCAATATGTTTTACTGAGTGTTGCCACCTTGTAAGATTAAAACATGTAATGAGTTTATAGTAATTCATTTATGTGGCGAATTTGGCCTCCGATACCATTTAACCTCAAATATGTGTTAAACCTTAGCTAACCAAATCTAGGAACACATGAGTGATCGGTATTCGGTTGACGGCCCAAACCTTGGGAACGTGCTAACCACGGCTATGTGTGAGTTAGTTGGACATTGTTGTTGTATGCAAGTGTGTGAACCTCCCTTGTGTGCTTAACTCGGTTATGATACCGTATGGTGTGTGGATGTGGTAGGCTCCATAATGGATCTCTAACTCTTATTATAAGTGTATATGTACTAATGGGGGGTGAGGAGTCCGGTTTTCCGGCCACGCGTGTGATGGACGGGAGTCGATATCATATCCGGTTCGGCTCTCTTGGTGTATGTATAGGTTGTATTCCAATTTGGTTTCTACCTTCCCTTAGCTTATCCAAAGCTAGTTACTGACTCACGTCGGGCCACAGGGGCATACGAATGTTATTTCGGTGTGCTTGGGATTACTATATCCGACACCCTTGGGTATAAGTTAACCGTTCTATATAACCGGACGGTAACGAGGTTGGTAACGAGCTTAACATGGGATTGGTAATAATCTCTAGGCTCACTATGTATACTAACTATGGTGGAAGGTTCCTTGTGAGAACCGATTTTATGGTGTTATGTAATGTTATGGTGCTATGCAAATACCCTTGCTGTGCTATGGTATATATATATATATTGGATGTTTAAAATGAATGCGATGTCATCATGTGTGCGTCGAAACAAGAAAGGTGTTGTTATGTTTTATTATGTGAGGAATGAGATATGTTGTAGGATATGGAGAGTGTGGATCATGGAAATGAATCCCAGTTTGTGACGAGAGGCGTTTAAGGATAACTCGATTAATGGGTACATGTCGTTCGTTAAGGAAGTAGCTCCGTTTTAGAGGAGAGCCACTCTAGGTTTAAGGAATCATTGAATGGTTGGTTAAGTGTGGATGTGTTGGTTAGGTTGAGCCCATTGAGGCGAAATGTTATGTGTTGTATGTTTATGGCTTGTATGCATGATTTAAATATAATCAACTACATGCTAAGACGACAATTAGTTGTGCGTGGCCCGGTAGCATGTGGGCTGCGGGATTACCATACCAGCAAAGGTGCTGAGCCCCTTAGGGGCCACCCTTTCTCTCCTTTTCTATTTCAGGTACAAGGAGCTGGAAGCCGTTCGAGAGTAGGACGGGGTAGATGTTTATACATGGGTAGCCATTTAAATGGCGTAAGCATTGTAAGCGTAGTAAGACCAAAATTGTTATCGGCATTAGTTTGTAAATACTCGGTACAGTGGGAATGCATGTATTCTATAAATGTTGGAAATGGAATGAGGATTGTATTGTGTAGTTGCTCGGGAATCTAGTCCATCAGACCGATACAAAGTACATGTATTAGCCTTGTTAGCCACGTGGGTGGTAACGGCGTGTAACACCATTGAAATAAGTAATGTGATGAGTTGAGTTTCCGCTGCAGATTGTTGTTATGTGTTTGTTGTTGGATGGGGTGTTACATCGACAAAGGCGGCGTATGGCGAAGGCGATGTAGATGGTGTTGGTGTCGTCGGTGAATGGTGATGTGTCGAGGCGGTGCAGATGGATGTGTGGTTGGTGAGTGAATCGGTGATGCGAGAGAGATGGAATGACGGGGGCGATGACGATGAAGAAGGTCGATGGCGGTGCCGGTGGATGTGAGAATGAGTGGTTACAGTGACGGTGGCGATGGAATGAAAACCGTGATGGGCGGAAGATGATGATGATGATGGTGTGACAGTGAGGGAGATGCGTGGATGTTGATATCGATGGTGAGATGCGGGTGTGAAGATACGATGAAGATGACGGTGGCGTGCGGGTGTGTGTGGCGTGAATTATGGTGTGATGAAGCGAGATGCAGGATGATACGGGTCAGAGCAAGGATCTTCGGGAATGCAGAGAAGATTAGGATTTCAATGATCAAGAGCTGTGTGACAGAGGGCGAGATTAAATTCGTGGTGGATGTTTTGTTGAAGTTGAATCAGGGTGACGGTGAAGGTGGCGGCGAAGGCCAAGTCGAATTCAAACTTAATCTGAAGTGTTACAATGAAATGTTGATGTGTCTGTGTCGATTTCTTCTCATTGACGACATGCATAGTGTATATAGACTGATTCTTGATTACCAAATATGTCCAAATATCTATACATACAATACAATGATTAACGGGTACTGTAAGCTGGGAAGAGTGGAAGAGGCCGAGTCATTCGTTCGCAATATAATACAGGCTGGGTTGGATCCTGATACTCATACATACTCGTCTCTGATCTTGGGGCATTGTAGGAATAAGAATGTGGACTTCGGATTTCAGGTGTTCGCTTTGATTCCCCAGAAGGGGTGTAAAAGGAATGAAGTCTCTTATAACTATATCATTCATGGTATGTGCGAGGATGGACGATTGGATGAGGCTATTAAGCTATTCTCTGAAATGGAGTCTGATCATTGCCAGCCAAATGTCAGAACTTACACCGTTCTCATCAAAGCGTTGTGTGGAGTTGGTAGAAGAGCAGAAGCAATGAAGTTGTTCAAAAAGGTGATGAAGATGGTCGATGCAGTGATGAAGGGATGACAATGGAGTCGTGCGGTGGTGAAGGGTGAAGTGGAGATGGGTTTGTGGAGCGGTACAGTGATGCCGATCGGGAGTCGATGGTCCAGACCGTGATATGGTGGTGAAGGTGTGTGTAGTGCGATTCCCTTCAGCAAACAATAATCTCCAATAAGACATGGCCACGTGGATACCAATTACAAAAAACTAACGGAGAGAAGATAATGGTGACGGGTGACAAACGTGGACAAAACACATGGGTGGGTAATTTAAATACCCAAACTACGTGGGTGGTTTTTGTAATTTGGTCAAACCTGATGGGTGGGGGATGTAATTTTCCCAAATAAATAAGTTAGATAACTTATTTAAGGTTTTATAATAAGTTATGTATTTAACGGTAATATTTTTATAACATATGTGGTAAATATTTATTACCGAAAATTAAGGTGTACAAGGGTATTTTAAACACCCATGGGCTATTAGGAATTTTTAGGAATTTATTTGGTGATTTTGGAATTAAAATAAACTAATATATGAATAATATATAGTTAATATGTCATTATGACACTTTTGGAGAAAAATAGATGGTGGAATGGTAAATATCAAAGTATATGGGTTAATAAGGATATTTATAACCCTTTGGTGGAATTTGGTGATTTTTAGAATTATATAAGAGTATTTGTTGAGATATATGTATAATATAGTTTTAATGATATTATCAAACTATATGTTATAAATTGGGCCTAATGACAATATAATGTATATTGAGGTCTGTTCGGAATTTACAAAAATAACCATAGGTTATGCTCTTTTATAAGTTAGAAATGTTATATTATGGGATATATAACATGGTAAAAGAAAGGGGATTTTGTAAATAAAGGAAACTATGGTTTATAGAAAAGAATAAGATTTTCTTATGGTGCCTAAGAGGCAATATGAAATAGTTTTGTATAAAAACTATAGGTTATATTAAAGGAAATAAAAATATCAGATCAAATGGTATTAGTATTTTGGTAAACATTACATGATGTTATGTGGTCAAAAGGGAATTTAAATAAATTCAAGGGCTATACCGAATTAATAAGAGTTGGAAAATGAATTTTAGACTACGGTCTACTATGTTATAAATGTTATGACAATTAAATGGTATTAAGGTGGTTCAGATGGAATTAATATAAGGAAGGGTACTCACATAAAATAGTGTGACAAACTATAAATAAATGGGATTTATAAACTAAGGTACTTATGTAATAAACCTTAGGAGTTATAAATGTACAACATAAAATGTTACTCATGTTAGGATAATAATCTTAATATAAGTTGTACAATATGATACAACTAATGGGAATAACCATCTAATAGGAGATGATAAAAAGTAACATAAATATAAGAGTTTATTGAACTCATGGGAATTACCTACGTGGTAAATATATACATACACAAGAATAATGCATATAAGGTGGATATATATTTTGGTTGAAAACCATATGATTTAATGGTGGTGGTTATTTAAAAAAAATAATAATAAAAATAAATATAGTTACGAACTATAAGTTATGAGTTTTTGGAAGCAAATATTATTTGCTAAAGATAAAGGGATTATACAACATGTCGAATTATGAAGGATGGTGGGAAAATAAAACAATACGAAAGAGAATACAATAAAATAAATGAATAAGAAAAAGAATATAATATAATATAATCATGCATGCATACATGCAACTATGGGTTACGCACCTAAACTGGAGGATGGATAAGATTAAAAAGAAAATAGTGAATTAAACTTAACAGTTGGGATAGTTTTGACGTACGCGTTTTAAGTAACAAAACCGACTGTTTTAGAGAAACCCGTAACAACAACTGTAGAAAACGGAGGTGAACTGTCGGGGTTACTTATTATTCGGATATACCGGATGTAGTTAGTCATGGAGACTGACTTATAGTTTTATTACCGTTTAGAGTGTACTTCTGACAAGGACGCTTGACGAGCTAACGGACTACACGGAGCGTAGGATCTTGCTGATTCATACTCCACCGTAATACAATCAGGGTGAACGGTATGTAAAGGGGTTTGCCGAGTTGACCTAAGGTTGCTCCTTGGGCTCGGATTTGGTTGATATAATTTGTGTGTTATATGTGTGGATACATGTATGTGATTGTGTGCTACTGCATTAACTATTTATGCACGAGCGTCCTACGGGACTAACACTACGTCGACTATAGATCGACTTATATAAACATACATATGCGTTGTGATGACATGACGGCTACTTGGTATAATACCATGATATTAATATTAAGTATATGGTAACCTAAGTAAAACACTTAGGGACGAGTCACGACATTGTCGGTCTCTAGAGCATGGATCTCTAACATAAATATCACCTAGCTGACTTCTAGATATGCGTGACCCATTGGGCCGCTGGTTAATAAATATTCTCCATAAGACTAAGAGCAGATCTTAAACATTATGAGAGTGATGGTATGAGATTGAGGTGAGGAATCCCGGTGGTTTACGAACCACTTGGTTGCGCATTTGTGATCACTGAGGGGTTTCCTAATTGGATTCCGCTCCAGGTTATATCCAACGAGCCCAAATAGGTTCGTGGATCAGGTGGCTACGGCCTTTTTATGGACGTCTTACGAGACATAAGTGAGTCAGGGGCCTCCGGACCTCTGGCGAAATGAGCACCTTTGTGTGTACGGGGGACTACTGTCCATGGTGAGGTTATCGGGTTGTCCTAACATGACGCCCTACTGACATTAATTAAACATGGTTGGATGGAGCCTACAAGGCTAAGGTAAATTAACTATGGGAACTGTACGCTACGGCGAATGTACATTGTACATATGGACGGGGCTTGAAAGCCAAACTAAAATAAATTGACAGTGGATGGTGAACACTACGGCGATTGTACATTGTACAAAATATTGTTGTTATTGCTCGATACGTTCGATATACAAATGTTGTTTGAGATATTCTATGAATGTTTGGTTTGGATGGATGACTAACGTTTATGAATATTTGGAAGGATGATTAATGTTTATGAATATTTGGATGGTTGATTATGTATATTATACATTTATGCTTCAGTTTTGATTATAACTGTAAAAAGGAAAAAGCATGAAACCAATCTAATAATAAGATGGTTAAAATGACAAGTGACCATTAGGGTTCAGGCCCGGCATACTCAGCGTCTATCGCTGATACTACACCATTTCAGGTTGTTGATCATTGTCGGAGCTGAAGAGCAGGAACAGGGTAGTTGGAGATGTTGTATGGTAATGAAGATGGTGTATGGCCTTATGGTAAGGTTATGTATTTTTCAGGATTGGGTAGACGCTCACTTGTCAATGTTTATGGTTATGGACTTAGTTTGATGTATAGGAGTTTCTCGTTATCACTGCGGTTAGCAGTTTGTTTATTTTTGGAAGTTGGATGTGGTTTGGCTACGTTGCTCGCATGGGCGAGTAATGGCCGGTGACACCCGTGTGAGTTTTGTAATTGTTATTTATTTATTCCGCTGCGAGACGTTTTATTTATTGCTACGTGAGGGATTATATCGTGATTATGGAGAGGGGTGTTACAATAACTATGTTATCAGAAAGTTAACTACGCGTTGACCAGTCAACTTAATCAAATTAATAATGCCAAGATGGATAACAAAATTGCTTAATCAACATCGTCTAACTCTCCCTCGTCCCACTTCGGATGCATTTTTGAGGTAGGGCTGACGTTTTTAGGAACATAACAATGCTGATTAAGTAGTGTTTTTTGTCCAGCGTGTCATTATTAATGTTATTTAGCTGACGGGTCAGCACGTAGTTAACGTCTTGATAACAGAGTTATGGTTCGGGGGCTCATAGTCAGAGATACCGTAACCTCAAGGTGGTTACCAATAATTATGATAAACACAAGGAGGTTAACTGTATTATCCCAAATCCTAAGGGGGTTCCGAGTAATTTACTCAATATTTTACGAACTTGGACGGCAGACACCTAACCACACGTACAAGTTCAGTAATAATATTAACAAATTTGGATATAAATTTATATTTTCTTCGATTTTCAAAAACAATGTCAAAAACCTGTACCTACATATCTTTCATTTTTGTTGCTTTTCTTTTTTAGTAGGCAGGGCAGGACACTTGGATGCTGTAATAGATGGATCCACAATGGAAACCTGACTGATGCGAGTCACCCTTGCCGAATTCAACTATCGCAAACATGCAGGGATAGAACACGAGTACTGAAGAAGCCGATCGTTCTCTGATTACTACCAAACTAGATGAGAGATTTTCATGGTCAACAATTCTAAAAGCTAGCATCCATTTGACCAGATATCAACCTCCTGCAAATGGAAATGGCTTGTCAATCTTACTCTCTAAGTAATGAAAATATCCATTCAGTAGAAATGTGATGGTCTTAGATATTACTATGCATGAATGCCCTTTTACAGCCCTCCATGTTTTTTCTTGAACAAGATGATGACACTCTAATGCATGATATACTTATCAAGTAATTGGATAGATTGGAAGTGCGCTGACAATATAGTGAACCCATGAACACTCAGGAGTTAAGTGTCCAAGTCTTCAATATTATTCACAAAGCATATCAAGGGATTGAATGTTGTTTGGCGCTTCCAAGTATAAAATACCGAGCAGTGTACAATATGTAACTGCTCAAATTATCAAAGCATCATCCATCATTTGAGAATGAAGATAAACTACGGTGGTTGTTCCTTAAATGACCTTTCCATCAATCGTAAAGATTAAGTTTTCCCAACTACCACCTCTGAAGTTCCGGCTGAGATCAAACTTGTAGAACAACAACACATGTATAAGAACAATTTTTCAAGAATATTCACGAAGAATCTCAAATATCACTTCCTTGCAAGGAGCAAAAAGTTAGTTACCTGAGCTACCGAGATTTAGACATCTTATCAGCAACTGAATGAAGAAACAAACTAGTACTTGGAGTACATGATCAGAATCATCAAATTATGCACCTCTGATATAAGCAATTATGTGGTCATCTAATCACCTAATGCTAACATAAACAATACCTATTACATAGATTTTTTTCTTTTGATAAAGATATCAACAAGCAAGTTCATAACTAGTATGTAAGATACAACCAGTAATGCGAAGTATACGTGAACAATTGTCTTCCCCCTTGCTCAGTGATAAGAACAGCCCTATCTTTACTACATTAATTCACTCTTAGAGGCCAAAAATCCACTCTTGAGGCCTAATCCTCTTAAGAGGCCGAAGTATTCTTAACAAAACAATCCCATCCTATTACAGATTACTCTATTTCTTTTTATATACAAACCTAGGATTAGTTATTACTAAACTACCCTTAGATTGCCACTTATCACACAGTAACTGAGAAAACTCCAATCTTTTCCTGTTATATACCCAATAAACCTTCACCAGAAGTGAAGGTATGAACCTCACCTCCAATATCAATCCAACTGCACCCTGCACTTTTCTTAAGACCCATCTCTTTCATCCTTCTTCTAATGATTCTCACATTCACCCACTTGTCTGATTGAGCCATTAAATTTGATTGCAACACGTAAGTATCCGCACTATTTGGCTCCAACTCAATCAATTTCTGAGCAATTTCCCTTCCTATGCTCAACTCACCATGTAATCCACCCAAACTAGCCAATGAACTCCATACTTTGACATCAGGCTCAAAAGGCATAGTATCAACAAGCTCAATTGCTTGTTGCAATTCACCAGCACGACCTAGCATGTCCACCACACATGAATAATGCTCCAACCGTGGCTGAATATTGTATATTGTCTCCATGCGCTTGAGTTGCTTGACACCCTCTTCAACCAAACCAGCATGGCTACAAGCGATAAGAAGGTTCACGAATGTACAGTGGTCAGGCTTCAGCTGGGATCTTTCTAAATCTTGAAATAGCTCTACTGCCCACTTCCCATGCCCATGAATTCCTAATCCTGCAATCATAGCATTGAATGATGCTAGTTCTTTCTTATCAAGGGTTCCAAAAACCATCCAAGACTGCTCAATGCATCCACATTTTGCATACATATCAATAATAGCAGATGAAAGAATCAAATCTTCCATTAGGTTAGCCTTCAGGGCAAAGCAGTGAGCTTCCTTTCCCAAATGCAGAGCTAAGACCTTTGAACAAGCACTAAGCAGACTCGTTAAGGCGACCTCATATGGCCGAATTCCATCTGAAACCATTTTGTGGAAAAGAATGATAGCTTCTTTAGGACTCTCATTTTGCAAATATCCAGATATCATTGTATTCCAGTGCACCAAAGTTCTCTCGTTCATCCCTTCAAAAAGAGCGCGTGCAAAGTGTAGTTTCTCACAACTGAAGTAAAATGACAGCAATGAAACACCCAAAAAAGAGTTCATCTCCATCCCATTTCGCAGCACAAAGCAGTGGATTTCCCTCCCACTGTCAAGACGTCTCAGCTGTGCACATACACCCAACAACTGGCCAAGAGTATAGCAATCAGGACTTAAGCCAGAAAAAATCATTTCGAGGAACAAATCTAAGGCCCTTTCCGGATCTCCATTATGGGCATAGCCGCTGATTATAGCATTCCATAAGTTGATAGTCTTATTACTATTCTCAAACATATCGAAGATGTTATCAGCATAGTTCAGGAGCCCACACTTGGCATAGGCTGTAACCAATGCATTACTTACTAACTCATGATAATTAAATCTACGCCTGATGGAATAGCCATGAAGTTCTTTCAAGCTCATCAACTCCGAGCTTCCAACACAGGCTAGCAATATATTCAAAATTGTCACCTCATCCACCAGATTACTACTACCTCTTCATCGTTCATTCTTCTGATAACATTCAATGCTGCATTGGCAGTACTTTGATTTCTTGAGCGGTTAGCAATCAGGCAATTCCAAGAAACTGCATTCTTATATTTACTTTTCTCAAAAAGAGTTTCAGCATCAGATGAAAAACCACATTTCCCATACATATCCATCAGAGAGTTGACCACATTCAGCTCCTGGACGAGCCCCAGCTTCACAGCCAAACTGTGAATAATCATGCCCGAATCAACATCACCTTCTGCAGCACAAACCGGCAATAATGTCACTGTTGTGGCAGCATCCGGAGCTAATCCTTTCTCTAACATGTGAACAAACAGATTAAGGCTCTCTTTAAGAGAACCCTTTACAGAGTACCCACGAATCATTGTATTCCATGAAACCAAGTTTCTATGAGTCAAATTCTCAAACACCTCGATTGCTTCCTCCTCGTATCGAAATTTCAAATACATTGCAATTAAAGCATTCCCCACGAAAACATCATGAACTAAAGTAAATTTAATCGCTAGCCCATGTACGGCACCTCCAGCACCGACCTCCGCAGCCCCACCACAAGCTTTAATCACACAGGGTAGAGTGAAATTATCAGGCTTCACCTCTGTTGCTGACATTAGCTCGCAGAAAGTCAAAATTGCATCCGGGTAGAACCCATTTCTCGTATACGTACTAATCATCGCGTTCCAGACAAACAAATTCTTTATCTCTAGCCGGTTGAATACAAAGCCAGCTTCATCGGGAGACCCGCACAGACAGTACATCGTGATAAGACGGGTAGCGAGAACCATGTCATGTGGGAAGTGGACAGACACTAGTTGGTCTAGTTTCCTGCCAATTTCAATATGTTCGTGCTCAGCGCATGCTTGTATTAGGACCTCAATAGCTTTATCGATAGAGGCAGTTCGATAGGATCTTTCTAGCACTTCTTGTATAAGTGTTTGCGCTTTGTTGAATTGCTGCGTTTGGCAGAGATGGGTTACGGCTCGGGGTAACGAGACATGACGATGATGATACTCCGAAGAAGTTGGAGCGGAGAGAGAGCGTTGTTTTCGCGGGCTTGCTCTGACAGAATAACTGATCTTCTTGGGTAACTGTTTTAATTTGATGAAGTGGTGTCGGAGAAATTGGGGTGCTCCGAATAAAGAGAAACCGTTGATCGGGTTGCGGGTGATGCTGGTGGTCGTGATAGTGCAAATAGCTCGTGGATGGTAGTAACAGAGCCATTACATACCGAGCTCTAGACTAGAGTGAAACCGCTAATTATAAGCCATGAATGAAACTCCTGCGTGGGATCGTGAAAACTGGGTGGATTCGGTTCAGGGCCTTATGGATTTCCCTGAACCATTCTGGACCAAATTACACCCTTTAGATTAAGGAATGTATAAATGGAGGGTCTAGATTATATCAAGTTTTGTTTTTCAAAATTAAAACTAATTTATGAGGTAGTTAGTTCAACCTGATTTTGTGGGCTGTTATATTTTTCTCTTTAATTATTCTTCACCAGATATTGTCGTCTTCAACCTATTCCATCGTCTTCATTGGTGATTGTTCCTTCAGCGTTTCAATTACCACTTGCAACAGAAAACACATACAAATGATCTGTAAAGAGGCACATCATGCATCAACGTCCTATTCAAGCAAACCACATCGTCTTCATTCTTGGTTTTTTCTTCACATACTGAAATACCCCGACCTTAAATATGGCGATTAAATTATCCTAATAGGTATTAAGAGCCTAATAATGGTTAAGAAGTATTTGTAAGGGAAAATAAATCCAAAAGAAATAAAGAAACGCTTTAAAAGCGAAAAACGCTAAATAAGCGTTAAATAACCATAGGAGGTATGAGACCTCGGTTAGCGTATTATAAGGATTCTAAAGGCTTAATTAAGTCTAAATAAATATGAGGGAACAAATCCCGAAGAAAACGGATCCTCAAAATGGATTAAAAACATTAATGAACACTAAAGCGCGTTTTCGAGGTAACCGGGAAAACGTGCCTTTAAGCGGGTCAAATAGACTCGTAACAATTTTGGTCAACTAAATAATCATTAATAAATATTAGTGAAGCTTTAGAACCAATAAAATCAATAAAACGAGAAATTAGTAAAAACTGTCAAAAACGGGAACTTGTGGGGGGTAGAAATATAAATAACACAAACTTATGTGTCCAATAATGTAAAAAGAATTTTTCAAAACCCATATGGGTCTGGTGCTGTCCGATTTTTATCCCTCACACACACCCTCTCTTATTTACTAAACAACAAAAACAATAAAGTAAAAACACCCACCTTACTTTATTACTCTCACATCTCTCTCTCTCCTATCCCCATTTCTTCCTCACGTACAGACCCCCCATCCTCCTCCTCTCTATTTCTTTCTTCTCTGGTTGCTCTCTCAACCGATGGCCATGGAGGATTGAGACAAAACAAAAAACTCAACTTCTCTCCTCTTGTAACCCACTCAAATCTCTTCCAAAAATTACAAAAATTACACCATTGTAATCCTCTCACCAAGAGCTACGTTTCTATCTTTCCAAAATTCGAAAACACAATTTTCGTTTTTATGGGTATACCCCATTTGGAGTTTCAAGACCACCATTAGAGCCACCTTGTTCTCCTTGTTCTTTTGAGGTAAAAATCTCTTCGAAACTCCATTGTTTGTCTAGCCTTAAAGGCAAAACGAATTTGAACTAAACCCTTGTTTGGTTCCTCTTGTACCCAGCCGGTTTGGCTTCTTTGAAGGGGTGGAAACCTTGTTCTTAAACTCCTCTAAGTTTCATCTACTCCCTTGCAAGGTAATGAAACTCTTAAACCCTAGAATATACATTAAAAGCTTAAGCAATGTTAGGGTTAGTTTTTAGTATTGAATGGTGTATTTATGAATGGTTGTAATGTTAGATTGTTGAGAAACTATAACCGGTAGAAGGAAGAAAGGAAGAAAAACAAAACAGAAGCAAGAACAAGGTAAAGATTTACCTCTGTTCAGTCTTGAGCAATGCGTGTGTGTGTATGTATAAGTATACTGTTTAACAAATGTAAACCTACTGTAACCGTATAAACAGATGAGCATAATGGTATTGATAACATTAGTTGTGTAGATAAGTTGAAATCTGTCAAAACATAAAGGGATGAGCTGCTGCTGTGAACGTGAGTGAACTGATGCGTATATGTATATAAACTGTCAAATGCATATGTATAAACTGATGCAGGTTGAAACCGATTTGATTTTTGGATGAATTAGTGTGAGGAGAATGTAAGATTATAGGGGAAACTATGGCAAATTTTACCTAGAAACTATGTCACTTAGGAGCTGTTAGCATTTGTAGAAGAAGAATGAAAATGGATCAGAAGTAGCAGCAGCAACTCGGTAGAACTGCAACAGAAAGAAAAGAAATGAAACAGTGGAAATGGTGAGATAGCAGTAGGTTGAGGGGATTGATTTTGGTGAGGGATTTAGGTGAGTTAGATGCTTGGATAAGTAGTAGACATGTAATATTAACATTAGAAACCATTAGGAAGTGATTAGAGGAAGAAGAGAATGAAACAGAGCATGGCAAATGTTTCAGTCGTAGCAGATCACTGTTGGTCCGGGACTTAGGTCTTGTATGAAGTCCCGGACCAACCACTCAAAACTAACCGAGAGTTGCAATTCACTAAGGGTCCGGGACTTACCTCTGGTATAAGGTCCGGACCACTAGACAAAAACCATTCGAGAGTTCAGCTACTAATCATGGTCCGGGAATACCTTGTATACAAGGTCCCGGACCAACACCAAATTTCACCCGAGAGGAATTTTAAGTGGGCTGTAAGTTAAGGCTTTGTTTGGGGATGGTTGTATAAGTTGCTTAAGACTTAAGTAATCATAAGTAAGAGTCATTAGGAGTATAAACAAGCTAGAATGAGAATGAGAAGTAAGTAAAGAATGGAAATGAAATGGTACAAGTAAGAATTAGTAAGTATGTAAAGGGGATGAACTAAGGCAATTTGAAGGGCCTAGGTAGTGTTTAAACATGTGAGATTACATGTAGGAAGATTGGAGAAACCATGGGTAAAGTATGGGACTGAAAACAGAAGTAAAAATGCAAATGCTGGGCCGGACCGAACTTGCGACCGGACTTGCAAGTTCGGTCGAGCCCAGATTTACAAAGACGGGAAAGCTTCTGGAATTGACCGGACTTGCGACGGACATGCAAGTTCGGTCGGCCAGGAAAATTTCCGTCGAGCAAGCTACTGGAATGGACCGACCTTGCGACCGGACTTGCAAGGTCGGTCGGGCAAAAATCTTTCCGTTAAGTAACTTACTGGAATGGACCGACCTTGGGACCGGACTTGCAAGGTCGGTCGGCC
This sequence comes from Limonium bicolor, assembly GCA_023374045.1. Classification (NCBI taxonomy): domain Eukaryota; kingdom Viridiplantae; phylum Streptophyta; class Magnoliopsida; order Caryophyllales; family Plumbaginaceae; genus Limonium; species Limonium bicolor. Next base: position 490,265,586 of record CM041776.1, read on the forward strand.
CCGGAATTTTCACCTGATGTAACCTACTGACTCGGACCGAACTTGCAAGGTCGGTCGCAAGTTCGGTCGGGTCAAAACTTACAAAAAAAAAACTATAAGACTATGGTAGTTAGTATATGTTTGTATGTATGTATACCCACCTATACATACGTGCATATGTGTGTAAGTAACCATTGCTAAGCAATTAAAAGTAAGTAAATAAAATGTAAGTATAGGAATGTGAAGACCTAGTAAGTATGAATTAGGAAGCGTAAGGGTAACCGAATTAAGTTAATGATAGTTAGATTAATTATTCGGTTGTATGTATATCATAGGATTTGAATTGTGAATACCGGAGGAACGTTGGGATACAAGTACAACGGTGAAAGGTATGATTTCTTCATGCCCTGTATCCTAATCTGGTTACCCCGATTTGTGTGCTTATTTGACCACCTAAATAAGATAAATGCCTGAATCGGACTATATTGCACTTACCTGTGCTTGACTTATGTTGTGCTTGATATTTATTGTCTTGAGCACTAGTTTGTATAATTCCTGAAATATATGAATGATGATGAATGGTACTCGAACCTCGTACTGTACTTGTGTAATGTATTGTACCTCGTATGTATGTGTATATGTGTATTGTATTATTGTGGCTTGGATGTTGACTTGTGCTAATTCCTAACTATCTAACTCCTAACTTAAGTGAGTAAATTGGAATGAGTACAAGTCCGATATAGCTTCGGCCACGCGTGAGGATGCGGAGTCACAAGAGGTTGGCTGCAATTCCTAACTCTTAAACTGGTCCGCGGCCCAAATCCCTTAAATGGGTAGCATCCCGGATTGGTGAGTCAAGTAAATCCCGGAGGTGGGACGGTGTAGTCCCCAGGGCCGGAGGTCCCGACGACTTAACTTGAGTAAGAGTAAGAGTAAGTAAGTATGAATCCGTAAGTATGTATGAGTATGTATGCGTATGTATGAAGAAGTAACGAGTAAAAGAGTAATCTCCACCCGATTAACCGGGTGGACCAATGAAGCTAACAATATTGTATATTGTGCATGAGATGTGTATGTGTAATTCGGAAAGAGGTAAGTATGTACCGGTTGGTTTATATCGTATTCCTTGCATGAAATGAATTGTATGTATGTACGCTGCGTGAGTATTATTGTATCGTGTATAAGAGCATGTATGCATGTATGTTTGTATGAAAACGAACCGCATGTATTCGACCAAGTGGTCGGCGTACCCTCACTAGTACGCGGGGTATGCGGTTATCATGCTCGGCGAAAGCTGACCCCTTCGGGGGACATTTTTTTTAGTGTGCAGGTACCGAAGAGAATATGGTCAAGGAGGAGACCGGAGGCACACCCTTGTAATTAGGAGTAAGTAGTTTGTGAGGAAGGTAGGGTAGTAAGTAGCCTCGTAGTGAGTACGTATGAACTTTGAAGAGGTAGTATACTTGTATAAGGATCTTAGTAAACTCAGTATGTGGATTATAATGTATGGTATTTGTAGTATTGTATCGAATGGAAGAAGAATGTAGCGCGTATTGGTATATGAAATATATATGGTAGATATGTAATACTCAGGATTCCGGTCCATTAGACCGATGCTGTATGTAATAGGAGTAGCCTTGTTAGTCACGTGGGTGGCTAACGGCATTGTATCACCCAATGTATGTAAGTAGGTATCCGCTGCGTGTATCTGACGTGTAAGGAGATTGGACAGTAAGCATGTATTAATGGTAGGGGTGTTACACATACAAAGTTGATCAGAAAAATCTGCAAGGAACGACAATGATTGACTATTGCAGCAATATTACAGCAGAATACAATAATCTACACTCGCTTAGGATGCCTCAGTAAACTAGCCACCTTCTTTGCAACAATCTCTGTGTTTTTCGAATTTCAGTAATGAGATCGATTGAAGAAGTTTGGAGTAGAGGAGAGTAACTAGAAAGCTTAGAGACTGATAAATTCAGTACTCTATTACTCTTATTATATTTCGTGACCTTACAGTACAGAAGACAAGGTCTTTATTTATACAAGTAAGTAAAACTAAGGCTAAGTGACCGGTATATAATAGATACAGACTCATGTACTAATGACATATAATAACATTTTAACAGTCCCCCTCAAGACAGAGGGTGAGGAGGTGATCAGAATCTGTTCTTGAATTTGTTTAGCTGTCTGTATTCTTTATCCTTTGGAAGAAGTCGTTGTAGTCCTTAGCTGTTACTTGTTTAGTGAGGACATCTGCAATCTGGTGTTTTCCTGAAATGTGTTGTAAGTTGATCAGCCCCTCCTTTATCTTCTCTCTTACCAGGTGACAGTCCAAGTCAATGTGCTTGGTTCTCTCATGGAAAACGGGGTTTCTTGCGATAAAAACTGCAGCTTTGTTGTCACAGCTGACCTCGATAGGGGTGATTTCTGTTATGCCTAGTTCTTCTGCAAGTCTGGAGATCCAAGTTAATTCTGTTGTCACTCGTCTTATGGATCTGTACTCGGACTCTGCTGTGGATAAGGAAACAGTGTGTTGCTTCTTCGATTTCCAGCTGATTGGAGTTCCCCCCAATAATATGATGAAGCCACTTACAGATCGTCGGGTCAGTGAGCAACTAGCCCAGTCTGCATCGCAGTAAGCGGTGAGTTTGAGGTCTGGTGTTGTGTTAAAACATATTCCTTGTGAGCTGCTTCCTTTGATGTATTGGAGAAGATGTATGGCAGCTTTGTAATGTTCCATTCTGGGCTTGTTTAGGAACTGACTCAGATGTTGCACAGAGAAGGCTAGATCTGCTCTTGTGTTGACCAGGAAGTTAATTCTTCCCACTAATCTCCGATACATGGTTGGATCTTCAAGTAGTGGACCATTAGCTTTCTCTAGTTTTGCACCTGTTGGTAGTGGGACAGAAACAGAAGATGTGTTAGCAGTTAGATATTCATTCACAAGATCTTGGGCATACTTACCTTGGTGGAGAATAACTCCATTCTTGCTGTATAGAAACTCCATCCCTAGGAAGTAGTTTAATCTTCCCAAGTCTTTTATCTTGAACTCAGCATCAAGGGCCTGCTTTATCTTCTGTATTTCTGTCTGGTCATTTCCAGTGGCTATCATGTCATCAACATAAATTCCCAAGAATGTTCTTGACTGCCCATTAAACTTAACATATAGTGAGTAGTCATTTCTTGATTATATATACCCATGATAATGCAAGAATGTACTTAACCTTTCATACCATGTCCTTGATGCTTTCTTCAGTCCATAGATGGACTTATGTAATCTGCATGCTTTGTTTCTGTGTAATTTCTTCATACCATCAGGAATTTCCATATATACTTCCTCACTAAGGTCTTCATGCAAGAATGCATTATTAATGTCAAGTTTGGATATTCCACTTTTTCTTGACTGCTACAACCAACTTAGTAGCATTTTAACTTATTTAATGTCCCATCTTTTGCATGTAATTTGACTTTGAAAAACACCATTTGCATCCTACTATATGTTTCCCCTTTGGGATATCAACAATACTCCAAGTCTTGTTGAGATGTAAGGCTTCCAGCTCACCCTTTATGGCCTTCTGCCATTCCGGTTTCTGGATAGCAGTTTTGTAGGTTTTTGGTCCATAAAAGTTTTGAGAGTTAAAAGCAAATTTAGCAGACCTGGGGCTAATACATTCAGCATGCAAAGCTTTATCAGTTTGATATCAGTTAAGTATTCAGGAAGACAGTTGGTATTCTTGTCTGTGTTTTCATCCTTTCTTGGAGGATTTTAGTGAAAAGATCTTCTTCAGGAGTTCCAACCTCTCCTAGAAAGTACTCACTCAAGTACTCAGGTGGATGTCTTTCCCTAGTAGACCTTCTCAGGTTTTCACTATCATCTCTAGATTGGCCTATATCAGATTCTCTCTCAGGTTCTACTGTTTCAGGATTATTTCTGTTTTGTTCCTGTAAAAGATCTTGCTCATCTTCACAAAACTGATCAATATTAACATCATTGGCATTAAGGTTATCGGCTCTTTCTTCTGGGTGAAACTTCTGCAAAGTGCTGTTTTCTGTCATACTAGTTTCTTTCCTTAAGGGGAATTCCTTTTCATAAAAGGTCAAGTCTCTGGTTATAACAATATTTCTAGACTTTAAATCTAAAACCTTATAACCTTTTTTGTTCTCAGCTTCCCCTAGGTAGATACAAGCAGTCCCCCTGTCATCAAACTTACTTCTCCCTTTTACTGTGTATGTTCTGTAACAAAGACATCCAAAGCTTCTAAGAGAGTTATAATCAGGTTTCTTGCCATAAAGAATCTCATAAGGGGTTCTGCCATTAATGGCCTTAGAGGGAAGTCTGTTAATCAGATATGCGGCATGTTTTATGCAGTCTCCCCAGTATTCCAGAGACAAATTAGCTTGAAAATAAAGGGCCCTAGCAGTTTCTAAGAGGTATTTATGCTTTCTCTCCACAACCCCGTTTTATTGTGGAGAGTGGGCACATGTGGTTTGATGGAGAATACCATTCTCTCTGAAATATTTAACTCCTTCATTGCTGCTTCCTAATTTGAAAGCATTATCACTTCTCACTTTCTTTACTTTAGCATTGAATTGGTTTTCCACGAGTTTAATAAAGCAAGTAAGAAAGTAGAAAGCATCAGATTTATTTTTCAACAAATGTACCCAAGTACATCTGTTGTAATCATCAACAAGTGTCAGGAAGTAGCTATTTCTATCATGAGTGGGAACCTTGAAGGGTCCCCATGTGTCCACATGAATAAGATCAAAGCAGTTACTTGTTTTTATAAAAGAGTCATTAAATGGCTTCCTAACATCCCTAGCACGGTGATAAATATCACAAGCACCAATTTATTCAAACCTGGTTCTTTTATCAAACCCAGTAGATACAATTTGTTATATGGGACATGCCCCAACCTATAATGCCACAAAACAGATTTGCTTTCACTCTGTATTAAAGTAGAGCATGTTGTTTCCTGTCTAACATGATTACTACACGCATACATTTCATCTAAACTCTCATTCTGCAGGACATATAAACCATTCATAGACTTTCCAATGATCAGTTTGTCCTTCTTGTTATGGACCTGCATAGAACAAGAGGATTCATGGAAAATAATTGGTTGCCCAAGTTGTTTTACTAATCCTTTAACAGACATCAAGTTAAATTTGAAGCAATCAACAAGCAGAACATTTTTCAGCAAGAAGTTTCTTCCTATTTTGACTATGCCAATCTTTCTAACGATTTGAGTATGCCCATCAGGCATTCCTATTCTGCGGATTTCACTCAGACTTTCTAGACTAACAAACATATTTTCATAACCACACATATGCTCAGAAGCACCTGAATCGATAATCCAAGTATTTCTATCACTAATTTCAGTTTGGCTAGTCAGACACACAGAGCAGAAAAGATTTTTATAGAGAAAAGATTTAGGGTTACCAGCGAAATTGCAGAAATCATCTCTTGTGCCTTGGGAAACTTGTTCTCTTTGCAGCAGAGCTTTTAATTGACCGACCTCCTCCACTGAGAGTCCCGTGTTTCCCATTCTTTTCTCATCTTCTTTCACGGTTTTGAACATGGTTGTGCCCGCGATGGAATTCGACTTCTTTTTCCACCATTCTGGGTATCCCACCACCTCGAAGCATGTCTCCCTCATATGTTCTCGCTTCTGACATTTAGTGCAGTGAAGATTTTGTTTGTTTGGATCTTTAGCCCCGTTCTTGAACCCTTGCTGATTTCCTTTCCTCACTGGTTCACGCTTTGCGCTCAACACCAGAACATCTTGTTTGTTGTTACCATTCTTTGCAGCAAGCGACTTCCTTTTCTCTTCTTGGAGATCATAGAGAATGCCTCTTCTAGAGTTGGAAGTGAATCCTTGAGCAGAATGTTGGCCGTGACATTGGAGTAGTCGTCGCTTAACGCCATCAGAAACTGCATTAGTCTCTCTTTCTCGTGAAGCTTTTGATATTCCTTCTTCGCTGTACAAGAGCAAGTCGGCTTCGACTCCAGAGCGGCCAACTCGTCCCAAAGCCTCTTCATCCTCGTGAAGAAGTTTGACACAGTTTCATTTCCTTGCTCCATTCTACTTATTTCTTTCTTTAGCGAGTATATCTGAGTGGCGTTTGCCTGCTCGTATCTGGAGCAAAGAGATTTCCATGCGTCCGCCGCGTTGGTGCAGTATAAATTGTTTCTCCAATTTCTTTGCTTAGGCATGGAGTTAGCCAAGCAATTATCATACTGTTGCACCTCACCCAGTTGTTGAATTTGGGATCTTTGCTTTCTGGTTGTTCTAGGGTTCCTTCGGCGAACCCGTGCTTATTCTTGGCTCTCAGTGCGACCATAAGTTTCTGCTTCCATCCTCCAAAGCTTTTTCTCCGGTTGATTAGAGAAAACGTACCCTAGAATCATCCCTGGGTTGTCATTTGAACTAAGGTAGAAAGGGTCGTTGCTGTCGGTCGCCGTTTTCTCTCCGCCGCCCGACACTTCTGTGTTTTTTTCGCCCGACATTGAAAACCAGATGATGAAGAAAGATAGAAGGCGATTGGAAAGTCAAGAAGCTTGAATCAAGATTACCAGCTCTGATACCATTTCGAATTTCAGTAATGAGATCGATTGAAGAAGTTTGGAGTAGAGGAGAGTAACTAGAAAGCTTAGAGACTGATAAATTCAGTACTCTATTACTCTTATTATATTTCGCGACCTTACAGTACAGAAGACAAGGTCTTTATTTATACAAGTAAGTAAACTAAGGCTAAGTGACCGGTATATAATAGATACAGACTCATGTACTAATGACATATAATAACATATTCTAACAGTGTTCATCACCTTCATCTTCAAATAAGGGGGAATGGTTACCACAAAATTGATCTCATCATAACCTACCTACTGCTTGTAGGCATTATTGCTCTGGAGATCTATGATGCATATGTCATGTTGCACTCAGATTGGATGGTTTATTGGTTGAAGAAAAATCCTGGCAAAATTCATAAAATTTTTCCGAGTAGGTGTCAGCATAAATCTTGATGGTCCAACCATAAGTAGAAAAAGTACCAGCCATACGCAAAAACAAGTACTAGTCACAAATTACAGAAGTGCCACTCGCATATGGAATAATATACCAACCATATGCATTAATAAGTACCAGCATCATGCATACAAAAGTACCACTTATATACACTACATAGTACCACCTACCTCAAAATAAAGATCAAATACACACAAGGTTTTCACATATTAATGTAGTAAGAAACATCAGCCATAAGTTGGAAAATATAACAAAATGCATCAATAAGTACCATCCATTAAGCATAAAAAGTACCAGCCATATGCAAATACAAGTACCAACCTTAGAAAAGAGTTAGTATCATCCGTGGGCTTAAAAAAGTACCACACATTTACAAGAAATGGTACCATCAACATCAACTTAAAGAACCGGAACAGAGATTTGAAAATAACACCAAATACTCAATACTAGCTTATTGCTAATACCAGCCGTCCAAAGAAAGAAGTACCATTCATTGAACTATTTTAATACTGGCAATGTCAATAGTTAATACCATAGACATTGTGGTTTTAGAACCATAATTTTGCAGCACATCGTTCCAGCCATGCATAGTAAGTTGTACCAATGATTTTACCATTTACTACCACCCAAATCATAAATTAACACCACACACATTGGAATAAGCACCACGATGTTTGTAATCAAGTAAGAAGTATAAGCCAGAAGTAGAAAGATGTACCAACCATATTCATAAATAAATACCAGCCAGCAAAGACCCACTGAAAATTCAATAGAGCTCAACAACAGTAAAGAAGTCAAACACAACCCCTAAAAAATCCAAAAGAAAAAACAAGGTTCAATCAAAAGAAATTCAAGGAAATAAAGAGATATATAACTAGAAAAATACCTTGAGGAAGAAAGTACCATGGTTGAAGTCTCGTTAGATTATGGGCGGATCAAGTAATCACCGCAAAACCAGTCGCAACACAACGATTGAATTAATAGAATTGCATACACAAGCAAAATTGATTCCGAAAACCGGTGGTAGCAAATGTATGTTCCTTGTGTCGACTGGAAGGGTCTCAAATGAGGATGAAGAATTGTCAATTACAATGTATAGAGATGCATACACAAGCAGGGGAATCAAGAGAGATGCAGCGCGTTTGTTACCTGTTCTTGAGTTCGCTGTTTTCAACAGCGTTTTCAATTACTTCAGTCTCGTCCAATACTTCCGTGCCGCAGACACAAGATACGAATCGACAGATGCGCAACGATAATACATTCCCTGTTCACCAGTTAGGGTTTAATGACGATGACAATGGAAAGAGGCGCAACTACTAAATTTACTGCTTGTTCATCGATGTTCACCGGTGAAGAAATTCTTCGTCGAGGTCTGGGTCGCTGTGAATAGCAGTGTCGTGGAGAGATTCAGCAAGAATGAGAGAAAATAGAAACTGCTTTCATTTGCATATTTTGTGGTACCAAATTAGAGATAATAGGTATAACATATAATCTGGACCCTCCATTTTTATTTATTATAATCTAATGGTCACAAATGATTCCAGAACCATTCAGGGACATTCGTAAGTCCTTAAATAATCTATATTCATCCAGAGTAGACCGGCAAGTTTAACGCGGTCCCAATTCCAAGTGGAACTCAACCGGGTTAGGGTGATCCTTTTATATTTTGATTGGGTTAGAGTAATAAGCTAATTTTTTTAATTCGGTTAGGGTCAAGATCCAAATACATGACCTAACCCGAAAATATATTTGTTAATAATAAAAATATTAATGTATATATATATATAATATATTACTTTCAAATAAAACTTTGTCTTAGCCTTAAGCAGAAAATATTTTACCAATCAGCCCAAGTCCAATTGGACTATCCAACCTTTAAAAATATCACACACTTCATTATGTTAGTCAAACAAACGGTCCAACCAACTCAGTATATCAAACTACACTAGTAGAAAAAAGGCTTTTTCGGCCCCCAATTTTCGGCGGTTTTAATATTTTGGCCGAAAAAGAGTGCCGGGTTAGGTCATTTTCGGCGGTTCCTATACAACCGCCGAAAAATGTTTTTTTTTTAAAAAAACATCATTTTCGGCTGTTGTATATAGGAACCGCTGAAAAACAAGACTCATTTTCGGCGGTTCCTATATACAACCGCCGAAAATGATGTTTTTTTTAAAAAAAAAAACACATTTTTCGGCGGTTGTATATAGGAACCGCCGAAAATGAGTCTTATTTCTACCCCAACTCGAGCTCGACATTACTATAATTTGTATTCTCGACTTCACACCGTCGCCGCACCCTAGCATCTCCGAATCGCCTCCAAATCGCCGCCTTTCTCTCCGTCGAATGCCCCCGCGCCTCCAACCGCCGTCGCCGCCGTCTGGAGCCGCCCCACCAGCCGTTGTCGCCGCCTGTGAAGCTGCGCAAGTTAGGGTTAATGAAATACCCCAAACCTTAATATGTTAATTAACTATGTAATTATAGTTTTCTAAGGCTAATTGAGTCCTTAAGATTATTGGTGAAGAAATAAAAACCAAAAAGAATAAGAAAATGCGTAAAAGTCACAAAAACGTGAAACCGCGTATTTAATTATTTAGGAGATACATAACCTTCGTTAGAGTGATAAATGTATTTTCATACCTTAATTGCACATTAATAACATGTGGGAAAATTCCGGAAGAAAACGGATTCAAACCATGCGTAAAAACGCTAACGGAGTCCTAAAACGCGTTTTTCGAGAAAATCCGAAAACGTGATTTTAAACAGTTAAATGACCCCGTAAAAATAATAGTTGATTATGTAACAATAATTAAACATTAATGGGAGTATAATAACCATTAAAATTAAATAACGAGAAAATTCCGGAAAACGGACCCGGTTAGTGAATAGTGCTAAAACCGGGTAAATTAATGGGCGTTTTCTGTAAAAGACGAAAAACGTTCCAGTGTATATATATTAGTGGGCCAGTTTTTATTAATGTAGACAGCCCCTCACACTTGACTAGTTAGCTAGTTAAATAAGTCAAAAAGCAAAAAGTAACTTATACCCACCACACTCTCTTTCCTCCTTTATTTCTTTTCCTCTCTTCTCTTTCCTCCCTTTCTTTCTTCTCCACGATTCCTTTCTTCTCCCTCCTGGTTGCAGCCGATTGTGTAGCTCTCCCCTCTCCTTCCATGGCTTCTCATCTTCCTCCTCACGCTCTAGCCAACTCCAAGCTCCAAATGCAAAACAAAATTACATATTTGAACTCTCCTCATCCTCCTCTACCTTTCCCTCTTTTCGGAATTTCAAAAGGATGAGTTTCATCTCCATGGGTTTTTCCCATTTGAAGAGAAAACGACACATTCTTGAAGCTTGGAGTCTCCTCTCTCTCCTAAGGTAAAATCTCCAAGAAAAACCTCATTTTCTCCATCTTATAGTGGTGACTGATTTTGTCTCTCTCTCTTACCTTGTTTTTCTTCTTGTTCTTGAGCTCCAAATTGACCCTTCAATGGTGGAGTAGTTTCCCTCTTGACTCAAGGGTGAGAATCCCTCTTAAAAGCTTCAAAAGGTAAACCCTAACTTTGTGTTCTAGCCTTTGATTGAATTAAGATATTCCAAGGGTTTAGATAATTAATTGGGTATGTTTATGTGTTCTTGGATGTTGGGATGGAGTTTGGAAACTCCATACCCTCTTAACCAATTTTGGAGAAGATGAGGAGCAAGAGATGAATAAGGAGGCTTGTGAAATTAAGGTAAGAAAAACTACCTTGAACCTTGTTTATAATTGTTTAAGTGTTTGGGATGGGTAAACAAAGTGATGAACCCAAATTGATGGATAATGTGGTTATTGAGATTATGGAGATTTTTGGTGATTGTGTGTGTTGTTGTTGTTGAATTTGAGGATTTTGTTATGTGCTGGTACAACCTTGTGGGGTTTGGCTAGTTTTAGGATGAAATATGTGAAGAGATGAGTGTTGGGAAATGCTTTGGAAGTAGCCAAGTGCTGTCAAAATTTGTTTGGGAAAGTATGGCCTTGAGTGTTTTACTAAAGGAAGAAGCTACAAGTGTTGAGAGAGTATTTAAGGAATTTGGAAATAAACTTGTAAATGAATTTGGAAGGGGATATATGAAGGTTATAGGGTGCCTAATGATGTTAGAACACCTTAGGAGGCTTGTGGAGAAGTTTGGAAAAAATTTGACAATTTTAGACAGATTCTGGAGGCGCCCGACCCAGGGGTCCGACCCACAGTTGGGTCGGACGGCCTCTGTTTGGTCATCCGTGAAGCTTCTGTAATGGTCCGACCCAGGCCGTTGGGTCGGACATGGGTCGGACGGGAGAAAATAAAATAAGGCCGAGTGTCGAGTGCAGGTTGGTCCGGGACTTAAGAGATGTATAAGGTCCCGGACCACTTCAAAAACAAGGCCGAGAGTTGAGACCAGCATTGGTCCGGGACTTAAGGTAGGAACCAAGTCCCGGACCACCCCCAGAATTCACCCATTTGAGTCTCGACTTGCGTCCGAACTTCAAAGCCCGGACACAAGTTCGGACATAGGGTAATTTTGAGCAAAAACTTTGTTTAAGGGTAGGAAATGATACCCAATGATGGGGGATTGTTAAGTGATGATGTTATAAGGTTGTTAAGGGTAAATAAGGTGAGTTACAATGGTAATTGAGTGGTGAAAAGTTGTAATAAAAATGTAAAGTTATAAAACTACCGAATGGGGTTAACCATGGGTGCAGTAGACGTTAAAAATTATATTACCCCGATATTAATGAAGATAGTTATAATGTTACCAGTTGTTCAAAGATTTTCAAGGAACATGTGATGGCACACTAGAGTGCACCTTCGGTGACAGGTATGGTTTTCTTGCAACCTGTGTCCTACCGGATTACACCGGCTTGTATGCCAATGTGTTTTTCTGTGTGTTTGCCACCTTGCAAGATAAAGCATGAAATGAGTTTATAGTAATTCATTATTGTGGCGTAATCAATTCCGATACCACTTAACCTTAATTATGTGTTAAATAATAGTTAACCGACCTTAGGTTCACATAAGAGATCGGTATTCGGAATAAACGTCCCAACCCACGGGAACGTTAACTACGGCTATCCGTGCGTTAGTGTATGTTGTGGTTAAAGTGTGATGTATGTGACTTGTTTAATATGTTGTTGTTGTTGAATACTGTTATCCGTGTTGTTGAAATGGGATATGATTTCCCTTGTGTGTCTAACGAGTTAGTAACACTATGTGATGTATGTATGTGATAAGTTCCATAAGGGAACCCTTAACTAATAAGTATATGTATGTATGGAGAGGAATCCGGTTGTCCCGGTCGCGCGTATTGTTTGGGAGTTAATATATATATATATGTGAATTAACTGCCATCCTGTTATGTTAGGGTTGTTTTCCTTCATTGGATTTCGACCTCCCACTAGCTTAGCCAAAGCTTACCTACCCGACCTCCACATCGGGCTAGGAGGAAAATTATGTACAATGTTGGTAGGGTGTTGAAGCCTAAGTTCGCTTCGACTCCCTCTTTGTTATGTTACGGTTGTTCTTCCTCCCTGAATTACAACCACCCACAAGCTTAACCAAGGCTTACCTACCTCATCACTATTGGAGCTAGGGGAAATTGTGTATGTTGTGTACGGTCCTATATGAGGCCGCCACTCAAGTAAAGAAAACGTATGTATGTTGTGTTCGGGCTTATATCACCCCGGCACTCCCTAAGTGAAGTTCATGTACTCTAAGAAGAGTGAAATTAAGTTGTGTATGTTATTAAGTGAAGTGTGTTGTTATGTTGAGTGTGCTAACCTTGTGTCTGTATTCTATTAATGGATGTTTGCTTATAAGCATGATGTGTGTGTGAGTTTGTGCATGTTTGAAATAAATCAACCGCATGCTAAGACGACAAATAGTTGTGCGTGGCCCGGTAGCATGCGAGCTGCAGGATTACCATACCAGCCAAGGTGCTGACCCCCTTTGGGGGCTCCCATACTTTTCAGGTACAAGGAACTGGAAGCCGTTCGAGAGTAGGACGGGGTAGTGTTTGTATGTGGTAGTCATGAGAATTGTGGATGTATTATAGGTGTAGTAAGACCGAAAATGTATCGGCGTTAGTTGGTAATTACTCGGTACAGCTGTAATGTAAGTGTATAATGATTGTTGGACATGGAACGGGATTTATGTGTAGTTGCTCGGGAGTTTAGTCCATCCAGACCGGTACATGTATGTATGTTAGCCTTGTTAGCCACGTGGGTGGCTAACGGCGTTGTAGCACCAAGGAGTTAAGTTATGTTGTGAGTTGTGATTTCCACTGCAAAGGGTTGTTAAGTGTGTTGTTTGTAGTTGGGGTTTTACAAAATAGTGGTATCAGAGCGAAGTATCGCTCTGATGATTGAAATACCGAGCTTAGGAAGTTACCGAGTTAAGAGTTTAGTACTATGGGTAAGGGTTGAGTGATAGCGTGAGAAGTACGCTATGTTAGGGAAATACCAGTTGTGTACTGGATACCTACAGTATCCATCCCGCCCTCCACAAACCCATTATATAACTTGGAAAGAACGCCAGAGAGATGAAAGTCCTCTCTTACTTGGGAATACCCGATCTGGCTGTTACTAAGTCCTTATAAGTACGGAGAACCTGTCACACGGTAGATCCCGAAAGGTGTGAATCCCGAAGACGGTCTCCATTTTAACAATATTAACCGCTCTTGTTAGCGAAAAGTTGAAGAATCTTATGCACAAGAGAATGGAATTTTCAGCACCCTGGGTCGACATGCGGAGCAGTCGAGGACACCAGCTTGCAACGCACCAAGCGTGCAACAGGCAAGAGCGAGGTAATGAAACCCAGCTAATGTTACGGGACTACAAGTTGACTACTAGACACCGACGGTATAGCAACCGACCAAGGAACTACAACGTAGTACGAGGAGGATACAATACTAAGTAAAGGGGTCTCCCAGAATGGGAACCACCCTAGTTAATGGCTATCATGTGAAGACAGTTGAAGACCCAGAATATTGTTGTTAAGACTGCAAGATCAAGCAAGGGCCAACTAGGCCATTGATGTTAGCGTGGATGAAAACAATACCGCAACCAGTGTGTATTGAACCGATAACCAGTTAGCATGGCGCACTTGCCATGGCAAGTGATGCTACAACAAGGTTGTGTGGGAGATTTTTTTTTTTTAGCAACTACAAAGTACTCAGTAAAGCACCATGAAGTTAAGTGGGATTATCATAACCGTGGAAGGGGCTTATAGCCTGACCTCAGTGCTTGGAAACACACCAGTCAGCAGGAAGCTAGACTTGGATAAGGCAAGAAACGTTGTAAAACCACGGAAATTTTTCTTTAAACCTAAAATCTTTTCTTTCAAAACCATTTTCTTTCAAACCCATTTTATTTCAATTCTTCTTTTCTTAAAACCAAACAGAAGACCTACGCGGCCTCAGTGCCACATGGTAGGTAAGTTTTACCCGTTACTTTAACACCGGATGGAAACCGGTAAACCCAAGGGTAACAACCCGAGGGAATGGAGTTGAGTTCATAATAATACAATAGTGGATACACTTCCCTTGATAAGTTCGGGAAGCATGGAATGCATATTATCATAGGATAATATAAGAGGAGTTGACAACAGAATACTTCACCTAGGCGTGTGACGGACACTACGAGTGTACCAACTGAAATGTGGGACGACCACACTCCGATAGGAGCTTGTGGCCTGACAAACCTTTTTATGGGGTAGTCGGGCAAGTAGCAATGTATCAGTAGGGTACCCCACGTATGTATATGAGTGGAGTCTGGAACACGGGAAGTAGTCGACTCCATACTACGGTCCGAAGTAAAGTCAAGCAAGAGCAATGGATTACCAAGTATGGTTGAAGTAAAGGAAACCAGTCAAGTTAAGAAGACTAAAGGAATTAGTAAGTTTATTTTAAGAAATGTTTAAAGGTGAACTATGCGAAGTGCACTGGTTAGTAAGTAAAGACATAGCTATGTCTTAAGGATCTGGATGGATGAAACACAATAGCTGGAGTAAGTACCCAGCCTACATATGGTGAGGCAGATGCCTACTATGGATACTTAATTGCAAGGATCGGGACGAGACTCCCGAGATGATCACTAGGGATAAAATCTCACTAAGGAGAATACTCAACCCAACAAAGAATGCAGGGCGAAGTAGTAAATTAAACATACCAGTAAGTGCAAGCCAGATGTAAATGGCAAGAACCCAGCGACACCCAGGAGTTATCCTTAAAAGGGTATTTGGGTCAACATTGGTTGAACGACTAACGTGACAGAAACGCAAGGGTCGAAACTAACACCCAGTTTAAGCGTAAGGCGTCAGGAGGAAGTCTGACATCCTTGAAGGGGCATCCCATGAAAGGAACCGTGTAAATATATACGAGAAGTAAGTGTGGGTGAACAGCCTACAATGAGCAGAGCTCGAGGCAATAGGGCTTATAAGCCACAAGTAAAATTGTGTAAGGAAATTTTATTGATTATGGAAGTTTTGTTATATAAGTAGGTAGCGGATAACGAACCACTGATTTAAAGTGTGGGGATACCTCTTGATGTGGGAGAAACCGCAACAGCGGTAGTTATGTGAACTAAGTTCAGGGAATGTGTTTAAGATTTGACTATGTTGCTATTACCCAAGAATGATGTGAGTAGGAATAATACGAAAGGAAGTGTTTGCACCAGTTGTGGAGATCGGATGAGTAAAAAGTCAAATAGCAACCACCATAGGTGTGGGATGCTAAATGTGTAATGAACAACCGCTCAAGGAGCATAAAGACTCGTAGAATAGCGTATTCAACAACCAGCCAAATAAATGGTGAAACACAGTGAATGGCAGAAGCTAATATAATAGCGGATGCAGTGTAAGTTAATGTTATAACAATGAGTAAGAGCACGTGTGCGCAGTAAGCGACCGTTGCATAGTGTTGTTAAATAATAATGTGGCAATAAGACCAGTTTAGAGTGAAACTCAATGGACATACAAATAAGTGATGATACACACGACTGAGCAATACGCCAGTAGTTGATGCTACGTGATAAGGAACACAGTATGAATTCCTATTGCTATCTCATAAGAGACTTACTGTCAAGAGTTTACGCCTCTGCACTCTGTATGACTGAGTGTTTTGGGTATTGCGCTTGCGCAGTAATGATCAAGTGAGATAGCTAGGAAGTCTGAAAATGTTAATGTGTGATAGAAGAACAAGACTTATGATGTGATAAAACCGATGCATAAGATAAGCACGGTAGTACCAATCAAAGGTACTTGGTTGACATAAGTGACTACAGTAGCACGATTGTTGAATATCGGTATGGAACATACCTCAAGTGTGGAAATAACCGACAGAGTACTACACAAAAGGTAGTAGCTCAAACTTAACCGACAGTAAGTCGGAAGAAACCAAGTAAATCATTGTAGAATACAATAGATTATCGGGGAAATGAATAGAAAGTTTGTAACTCACGAATTCGCTCACGGTAAGAAATACCACGCGTCGGTTGAGAAACCGTTATTACCAAGATAAAGGTGATAATCGGGGTATAATACAGTAAGGATAATGTATGGAGCAAACTAAGCTCTAAATTATCAAGAGTTGCGCAGCAGAAACTGTTGAACCAGTGAGTCAAACGATGAATGTGAATAGTGAACATGAGTGAATGGCAAACTAATGATGCCTAAAAGCCTCACAGGCCAGGATCGAAACCAGTTAAGTTTAAAATAAACTCTAAGGAGAATTCTTGGTTAGGGACTAAACCGCCAATATGGTTAAGATCCTCTATTCAAACACATTGTGTAATAAACCCGCGTGGAGATAAACACTTCACGACGGTAGAACGTTAAACCAGTGATTAAGTGATTGATTACGTGGGCGTATCCCTTTTAAGGGGCGTAGAGCGCAAACCGTTAGTGTGTTTTACCGTACAAGTGTACGTGAACTATGATGTGCATAGCACAAAATGATCTGTTTTGATGATGTGGTGGGTGTGTTACATAAACATACACATTCATTCATGGTTAATTGTGGTAATTACGCACGGAAGATGCGAATACCCTTGCGATAAGTGTGTTTATTGTGTCAACAAATGTGTGTGAAAGTATAAATATAAGGGAGTAGAAAAAACTCCCGGGGAACTAAAACCCCGACAGTGTATGTTCATATGATACCCAATGTAATATTGTGTATTATATTTTGATAAATATATATATATATATGGATATATGTATATATACAGTATTGTGATTTATGAAGAGGTATGACACCAACGTAGAACCTAGTGAGAATTAAATTCCCTAGGTAACTTGATTTAAAATAATCTGGACGATGATCGATGCATAGTTTCCACCCTTGGAGATGTAATGATTACGACTAGATGGATTAAAAAGATAGAAAATGGTACATGCTTGAATTAGTTGTTTGTTTGAAAATGAAGTGGAGGTGAAACTTGATTATCATGAGATCAAGGAAGCCGAACACAAATTGGGGTGGAAAGATAGTTCAACTCTGATGCTGATCACATTAGGGTTGGATGATTCTTGAAACTCCCTATAAGTGGTCACAAATAATCACATCAAGAATAAGATGCAGTTAACAATAATTGGACTTGGAGTTGTATTGAATTTTCAAAAGAATTTTAAAATTGGGTTTCAATTCTCAATTGGTATTTTCAAGACATCAATTAATATTTTTAAGATTCTTAAACGGTATTTTCAAAGGAAGGACTACTTTTATGTGACCTGTAAAGGATTTTTCGATTAAGATCCTTCCATAAAGGATTTCGTTATACTTAACCTCGTAGAGGGTATTTTCCTACTACTTGCTCATGAGCTGAGGACGTATGAGCCTTTGTCTTAGGACCGGTGACATGAGAAGTATATTTAAAGATTATGCAATTGTTTTGATCTCCCAAAGGAACGGGGACCAGAGTGTCCATCGCGACCGTTCTGCGGGATCACAGTGTATATGTACTCTACATGGTCTCGACTCATGAAGAGATGGAAAAGGAATTTCTGGTTGATATACATGCTATGACATGTTGTGTGGTATGTGTATAATATTATTTTGGACCTGAGTCCTAATGTGATTGAATTCCGAAAGTGTTATGTTACCTAGACCATGTGGCTAAAGGTTGTTTATGTTATCAGACCTAAGAGTCTAAATGTTGTTATGTTACCCAGACCTAAGAGTCTAAGGGTTGTTATGTATGTAAAATGTTGTTAAGGTAGCCGGATCATCAAGTCCGAGATTACTATGTAAGTATGTTATATATATATGGATGTGGATGTGTTACCCGGACCATCAAGTCCGAGGTTGTGATGTAAAACATGTTTGTTATGGAAGTTTATGTTATAAGTAATCCCCGTATTCTAACCAATGATGCGTGGGAAGTGTGAACTTCGAGGACGAAGTTCTTTTAAGGGGGGTAGATTGAAATACCCCAAACCTTATATGTTAATTAACTATGTAATTATAATTTTATAAGGCTAATTGAGTCCTTAAGATATTGGTGAAGAAATAAAACCAAAAATAATAAGAAAATGCGTAAAAGTCACAAAAACGTGAAACCGCGTATTTAATTTTTTAGGAGGTACATAACCTTCGTTAGAGTGATAAATGTATTTTATACCTTAATTGCACATTAATAACATGTGGGAAAATTCCGGAAGAAAACGGATTCAAACCATGCATAAAAACGCTAACGGAGTCCTAAAACGCGTTTTTCGAGAAAATCCGAAAATGTGATTTTAAACAGTTAAATGACCCCGTAAAAATAATAGTTGATTATGTAACAATAATTAAACATTAATGGGAGTATAATAACCATTAAAATTAAATAAACGAGAAAATTCCGGAAAACGGACCCGGTTAGTGAATAGTGCTAAAACCGGTAAATTAATGGGCGTTTTCTGTAAAGACGAAAAACATTCCAGTGTATATATATTAGTGGGCCGGTTTTTATTAATGTAGACAGCCCCTCGCACTTGACTAGTTAGCTAGTTAAATAAGTCAAAAAGTAAAAAGTAACTTATACCCCACCACACTCTCTTTCCTCCTTTATTTCTTTTCCTCTCTTCTCTTTCCTCCTCTTTCTTTCTTTCTCCATGATTCCTTTCTTCTCCCTCCTGGTTGCAGCCGATTGTGCAGCTCTCCCCTCTCCTTCCATGGCTTCTCATCTTCCTCCTCATGCTCTAGCCAACTCCAAGCTCCAAATGCAAAACAAATTACATATTTGAACTCTCCTCATCCTCCTCTACCTTTCCCTCTTTTCGGAATTTCAAAAGGATGAGTTTCATCTCCATGGGTTTTTTCCATTTGAAGAGAAAAACGACACATTCTTGAAGCTTGGAGTCTCCTCTCTCTCCTAAGGTAAAAATCTCCAAGAAAAACCTCATTTTTCTCCATCTTATAGTGTAACCGATTTTGTCTCTCTCTCTTACCTTGTTTTTCTTCTTGTTCTTGAGCTCCAAATTGACCCTTCAATGGTGGAGTAGTTTTCCCTCTTGACTCAAGGGTGAGAATCCCTCTTAAAAGCTTCAAAAGGTAAACCCTAACTTTGTGTTCTAGCCTTTGATTGAATTAAGATATTCCAAGGGTTAGATAATTAATTGGGTATGTTTATGTGTTCTTGGATGTTGGGATGGAGTTTGGAAACTCCATACCCTCTTAACCAATTTTGGAGAAGATGAGGAGCAAGAGATGAATTAAGGAGGCTTGTGAAATTAAGGTAAGAAAAACTACCTTGAACCTTGTTTATAATTGTTTAAGTGTTTGGGATGGGTAAACAAAGTGATGAACCCAAATTGATGGATAATGTGGTTATTGAGATTATGGAGATTTTTGGTGATTGTGTTTGTTGTTGTTGTTGAATTTGAGGATTTTGTTATGTGCTGGTACAACCCTTGTGGGTTTGGCTAGTTTTAGGATGAATATGTGAAGAGATGAGTGTTGGGAAATGCTTTGGAAGTAGCCAAGTGCTGTCAAAATTTGTTTGGGAAAGTATGGCCTTGAGTGTTTTACTAAAGGAAGAAGCTACAAGTGTTTGAGAGAGTATTTAAGGAATTTGGAAATAAACTTGTAAATGAATTTGGAAGGGATATATGAAGGTTATAGGGTGCCTAATGATGTTAGAACACCTTAGGAGGCTTGTGGAGAAGTTTGGAAAAAATTTGACAATTTTAGACAGATTCTGGAGGCGCCCGACCCAGGGGTCCGACCCACAGTTGGGTCGGACGGCCTCTGTTTGGTCATCCGTGAAGCTTCTGTAATGGTCCGACCCAGGCCGTTGGGTCGGACATGGGTCGGACGGGAGAAAATAAAATAAGGCCGAGTGTCGAGTGCAGGTTGGTCCGGGACTTAAGAGATGTATAAGGTCCCGGACCACTTCAAAAACAAGGCCGAGAGTTGAGACCAGCATTGGTCCGGGACTTAAGGTAGGACCAAGTCCCGGACCACCCCCAGAATTCACCCATTTGAGTCTCGACTTGCGTCCAAACTTCAAAGCCCGGACACAAGTTCGGACATAGGGTAATTTTGAGCAAAAACTTTGTTTAAGGGTAGGAAATGATACCCAATGATGGGGGATTGTTAAGTGATGATGTTATAAGGTTGTTAAGGGTAAATAAGGTGAGTTATAATGGTAATGAGTGGTGAAAAGTTGTAATAAAAATGTAAAGTTATAAACTACCGAATGGGGTTAACCATGGGTGTAGACGTTAAAAATTATATTAATAAATGAAGATAGTTATAATGTTACCAGTTGTTCAAAGATTTTCAAGAACATGTGATGGCACACTAGAGTGCACCTTCGGTGACAAGTATGGTTTTCTTGCAACCTGTGTCCTACCGGATTACCCGGCTTGTATGCCAATATGTTTTTCTGTGTGTTTGCCACCTTGCAAGATAAAGCATGAAATGAGTTTATAGTAATTCATTATTGTGGCGTAATCAATTCCGATACCACTTAACCTTAATTATGTGTTAAATAATAGTTAACCGACCTTAGGTTCACATAAGAGATCGGTATTCGGAATAAACGTCCCAACCCACGGGAACGTTCTAACTACGGCTATCCGTGCGTTAGTGTATGTTGTGGTTAAAGTGTGATGTATGTGACTTGTTTAATATGTTGTTGTTTTGAATACTGTTATCCGTGTTGTTGAAATGGGATATGATTTCCTTTGTGTGTCTAACCGAGTTAGTAACACTATGTGATGTATGTATGTGATAAGTTCCATAAGGGAACCCTTAACTAATAAGTATATGTATGTATGGAGAGGAATCCGGTTGTCCCGGTCGCGCGTATTGTTTGGGAGTTAATATATATATATATATGTGAATTAACTCCCATCCTGTTATGTTAGGGTTGTTTTCCTTCATTGGATTTCGACCTCCCACTAGCTTAGCCAAAGCTTACCTACCCGACCTCCACATCGGGCTAGGAGGGAAATTATGTACAATGTTGGTAGGGTGTTGAAGCCTAAGTTCGCTTCGACTCCCTCTTTGTTATGTTACGGTTGTTCTTCCTCCCTGAATTACAACCACCCACAAGCTTAACCAAGGCTTACCTACCTCATCACTATTGGAGCTAGGGGGAAATTGTGTATGTTGTGTACGGTCCTATATGAGGCCGCCACTCAAGTAAAGAAAAACGTATGTATGTTGTGTTCGGGCTTATATCACCCCGGCACTCCCTAAGTGAAGTTCATGTACTCTAAGAAGAGTGAAATTAAGTTGTGTATGTTATTAAGTGAAGTGTGTTGTTATGTTGAGTGTGCTAACCTTGTGTCTGTATTCTATTAATGGATGTTTGCTTATAAGCATGATGTGTGTGTGAGTTTGTGCATGTTTGAAATAAATCAACCGCATGCTAAGACGACAAATAGTTGTGTGCGTGCCCGGTAGCATGCGGGCTGCAGGATTACCATACCAGCAAAGGTGCTGACCCCCTTTGGGGGCTCCCATACTTTGCAGGTACAAGGAACTGGAAGCCGTTCGAGAGTAGGACGGGGTAGTGTTTGTATGTGGTAGTCATGAGAATTGTGGATGTATTATAGGTGTAGTAAGACCGAAAATGTATCGGCGTTAGTTGGTAATTACTCGGTACAGCTGTAATGTAAGTGTATAATGATTGTTGGACATGGAACGGGATTTATGTGTAGTTGCTCGGGAGTTTAGTCCATCAGACCGGTACAATGTATGTATGTTAGCCTTGTTAGCCACGTGGGTGGCTAACGGCGTGTAGCACAAGGAGTTAAGTTATGTTGTGAGTTGTGATTTCCGCTGCAAAGGGTTGTTAAGTGTGTTGTTTGTAGTTGGGGTGTTACAGTTAAACAGAGGCGATTTAGGTTAGTTTTTTGCAAATTGTAACTATCGAATTTGGTTGAATTATGTCTTAATTTGTTGTTTATATGTTATTATTGATTGATATATGCCATCTGGAGTGTAAGTTATTGATTGGTTTAATTGGAAATACTATATGTGGTGAATTTTTGAAAATAATCTATATGCTCGCAAGGTGTTCGATGAAATGACTTAACCAATTTCAGTGACTTTTTTTGCTATTTTACCATTGTTTGTGTGAATTGTTGACAAGTAAATGACATTGGTGAATTATCGTATAATTTAACATTAAAAATGTTGACTAATTGTACTTAGTTTGTTGATAATTATTAATTTTTTACATAACTATACCTATTATACTCACTTCTAATTTATATAATTCTTTACAGTTACACCCTTTGACATTCCCATTGTCGTTGTCCTCCGCTCTATTACCTCCCTTTGAGCTCCGCCTGAGAATCTTGTCCTTTCGTTCAACATTTATACGTGGTGCACTTATACCAAGACAGGTTAGCTTTATTTTTCAATTAACCTCAATCAATTACCGTTTATCATAATTGTTTGTGTAATTAGTTTTTTTTATGTAATAGTTAGTTGAGATAAGTTTATATAACCAATAGTATTTAAATATATTATATGTAGATGTATATATATATAAGACAACCTATTATATAAAATATATATACAATAGTCAGTGACGTTTTATATATTATAGATATATGTATATACATATCACCAAGTAGTACATATATATTATATATAGACGTATATATACATATAAGTCAACCTACTAAATATATATATTATACAGACTCGCATGCAAGAACCATATCATTATATATCATTTTCCAAAGATAGTTTAGTAATTGTTGTTTTTATATTTATCAATATATTTTGTATTTATTTTTTAGCTTTAACTTTCATTTGGAGTTTATAGAATGGACCGTGAATGGATGTACGGTCAGCGAGGGAATTATTTTGAATCAAAAGTGGATAATGAATTTTGCAAAGCAGCTCTCGATCATCAGAAAAGGATGAACGAGACACACATTCCCTGTCTATGTGCACAATGTGAACTTCGCAATAAGTTTCCTAACCTACATACAATCAGATTTCATCTATCAAGGCGTGGATTTATGCCGAACTATAATATGATTTTTGCATGGCGAGTCATTAGAAGCCAGTAGCAGGGTGCAAACTTCCACTCAACCGAACAGTGAACCAGAAATGGTTACAGACGATACTACATTTCCTGATAATACGTGTGATCTGAGTGACACTGATATCAACGACGACATTGATAAGATTGAACAACTGGACTCTATGCTGCAAGATGTTGAAGATAATTTCACAGACCAACCGGCTGAATATCAAAGATTACTTGATGCATCACGTTCCCCTTTGTTTCCCGGATGCACCAAATATACAAAGTTGACATCCGTGCTACATTTGTTCAATCTTAAAGCAAGATTTGGCTTGAGTGATAAGAGTTTTTACGACAATACTAGAACTATTCTACGACATGCTACCCAGATGATAACAATCTTCCTACTTCCACTTATGATGCAAAAAAGTTGATGTGTCCTATGGGTGTGGAGTACGAAAAGATACACGCATGTCCAAACAGTTGTGTATTATACAGAGGAGAGAATAAACATTTGAATGAGTGTCCAAAATGTCATTTGTCACGCTATAAACAGAAGGACGGAAACATCCAATTCTAAGAAAATAAGTCCTCCAGCAAAAGTCATTTGGTATTTACCCATAATACCAAGATTCAAACGACTTTTTGCAAATGTCAGAGATGCCCAAAATTTAAGATGGCACGCAGAAGGAAGAAAAAATGATGATAAGCTGAGACATCCAGCTGATTCACCACAATGGAGGACAATCAACAGAAGATTTCAAGATTTTGACAGTGACAGTCGAAATTTGAGACTCGGGTTATGTACGGATGGGATGAATCTTTATGGCAGTCTAAGTAGTCAGCACAGCACTTGGCTTGTTCTATTGGTGATCTACAATCTTCCCTCGTGGCTGTGTATGAAGCGGAAATACATAATGTTATCATTGTTGATTTCTGGACCTAAACAACCAGGACATAACATCGTTGTATACCTTGCACCACTGATTGGCGATTTGAAATTGCTATGGAATCAGGGGACAATGGTTTATGACAGTTACGCCAGACAAAACTTTACACTTCGTGTCATGCTTTTTTGCACAGTGAATGACTTTCCAGCGTACGGGAACTTATCTGGATACACAGTAAAAGGCACATTTGCTTGCCCAATATGTGAGGACGACACTTGTTCTAATCCTCTACATTTTTATGGAAAAAACGTCTACATGTGTCATCGTAGATTATTGCCATCAGCTCACCTGTACCGTAAAAAGAGGAATTATTCAACGGAAAGACTGAGTCACGTGTTACTCGTATACCTCTGAGTTCTGAAGAGATTTATCAAAAGGTGAAAGACATTGACAATGTTTTCGGTGTTCCGTCCAAGTCTACCCAAAAAAAACATCTGGAAAAAATGTTCAATATTTTGGGAACTTCCGTATTGGAAACATTTATCTGTTAGGCATTGTCTTGATTTCATGCATATTGTAAAAAATGTTGGTGAGGCTATTGTTGGGACTTTGCTTAACATACCTGGGAAAACAAAAGACGGAATAAAGGTTCGAAAAGACATGCAAGCTATGGGCATACGTGAGGAGTTGCATCCCCAAGAAAGAGGCAAACGAACATTTTTACCTCCAGCATGTTACACTTTGTCTAAGAATGAGAAGAACAGCTTTTGTAAATGTCTTCATTCCCTTAAGGTTCCTACGGGTTACTCATCTAACTGGAAAAGTCTTGTGTCAATGAAGGACTTGAAGTTGATCGGGTTGAAGTCTCATGATTATCACATTCTGATGTTGCATCTACTTCCTGTTGCCATTCGAGGTATATTGCCGAAAGATGTGCGGAATGCAATTACAAGACTATTTTCTTTTTAAATGCAGTGTGCAATAAAGTCGTGGATATTGATACACTAGACAGTCTGCAACGTGATGTTGTTGTTACGATGTGTCAACTTGAAATGTATTTTCCACCCTCGTTTTTTGACATCATGGTCTAATTGGTTGTTCACATTGTAAGAGAAATCAAATTATGTGGTCCTATATATTTAAGATACATGTATCCATTTGAGAGATACATGGGAATCTTGAAGGGAAGGATGAAGAATAGATATCGACCTGAAGGGAGTATCATAGAAAGGACAATAACCGAAGAAGTGACAGAATTTTGTACTGAATACTTGAAGGGAGTTGTAGCTATTGGAGTGCCACAACCGAGACACATAGGAGGGACAGAAGGTCAAGGTGTTATTGAGAACAAAAATTGTGGCAATTGATTCATCTTCCATGGAGTCTGCACATCTATTCGTTTTACATCACCTTGAGATTATTGAGCCATTTTTTGAGAAACACATGACTGCACTAAGAGCTCAATATCCTGGGAGGAATATTATTTGGTTGATAAAAGAGCAAAACAAGACCTTCTGTTCATGGTTTAGAGATCATGTCATGAAGATTGCATCCCTAGCGCCTGATAATGTAAGTGAAGAGCTCCGTTGGTTAGCCTTGGGACCTGGTTCCACTTGTATATCTTATGAATGGTATGACATCAATGGGTTCACCTACTGGACAAAACGGCAAGATGATAGATGTTTAAACCAGAATAACAGAGTTAAAGTAGAAGCAAAACAACTGAGTATACCAGAGGTGATCCAGCTTCAACGATTTCAACCTCGAGGTTGTATTATGGATTCATTGCAGATATTTGGGAGCTTGATTATCAGTTTCAAAAGTTTGTTATTTTTAAATGCAAATGGGTGGATAATAGAAACGATTATCGGGTTCACGATGGGTTTAACTTGGTTGATTTATCACGCCTTGGTCATACACAAGATCCTTTCATATTTCCCAAGGATTGTGAACAAGTATTTTACATAGAAGATCCCATCGATTCCAGGTGGTCAGTTGTATTACCAGGGAAAAGATTTGTCAACATTAATGCTGATCAAGATGTTGATGATGATGAATTAATGTTTGATGAGACACCACCTTTTTCTACCAGTATTCCTGTCACAGACATTGTTGATGTTCCAGACGATGTAGTGTATACTAGGTCTGATCACGATGAGGGTTTATGGGTTGAAAACCATAAATGATGTGTTCAGTTGTTAGGTAATTAAAAATATATTTTATTGTTTGTTTGTTCATTAAATAATTTGTTGGAATAATAACGATGTCTTATTATGTATTGATTACATTATTTGTTGTGGTGTTATTGATTATACGGCTGTTTATCTTTGCAGATAGTTAAATGGATGATATGGATGACCCGTCGGCGAGCTTTTGACAGAGGCATCCCGACCAAAGAAGAAGAAAACACGTGGAGGGAAAGGTCACAAGTCACAGGCCCGAGCTGATGAGGAGGGTAATGGCGGGGATGAGATTACTCCAGCCTCTGTGCCAGCTGTGGACACAGAGGCTGGACCTTCTGGATCACAAATCCAGCTTCCTAGGACCGTAAAACCTCGAGGTCCAACGAAAGCTCTCAGATCAAAAAAGATTGAATCAAAGACGTTACAGTTTAATGCGTATCTACATCCGATTGGGGAATGGGCTACAGACTTCACTACAGAGCTAGACATCATTGTACGAGAGTATTGTGATATTACTCTCACCTGGCCTCAAGTTGATGAAGGACTAAAGAGACAGATGTTTGAGATCGTACAGGTAAATAAACATAGTTAAAGTATTATTTTTGTATAATTTGTAGGTATCCATCACTAATATTTGTTTCATTTATGGTAATATGCATGCAGAAACGATATCAAATACCAGCAGAAAGTGAGTACTACTCCATGGTCAAATCAATGATGCGCAAGAAATTTGCAGATCATAAGCATGATCTGGTTAAGTGGTTTATCACCAAGAAGCTTAAGAGGCCGGACGGCGACACACGCCAGCCTTGGGAGATTTACACACCAATAACCAAAGAGAAGTGGCAGGAGTTCCATGATAAGAAGATGGAGACAAAGTATGTATTAACTATTAAATAATTAATTATTATATAAATATATATTTTTGAGGTACTTATATTTACATATGTATATATTTGGTCATCTTAATTGTGTGTTTTATTTGATAACAGGAGTACCGCGAAGCCCAATCCGCGAATGCGAAGAAGAATGAATATCATCACGTGTTGGGTGCGAAAGGGGTTAATAGAAGAGTGCCTGAATGGGTGGCAGAAGGAGAGTTGCCATCAGATATGAGCACTCTTGATGAGCACCAGCTACGGGGTACGTTTTGGAAGCTTTCACGTACTAAGAAAGACCCGAAAACTGGAGCGTTTTTATATCCCTTCGAGAAGACGAAGGAAATTGTTGATAAGATGGTAAGTACTTTTCTTTACTTTCAAATTTTTTGACAAATTTATTTTTTCATCTTAAAAATTATAATTAACTGCTTTCTACATTTAATATAAAGGATGAGCTGAATGAACAAGTTACCCAAGGGATCGACATGATGACCAGTTGTCTCGTGCACTTGGAAAGAAAGATCATCCAGGCCGAGCTGTGGGGTTAGGGGGTATTAACATAGGGATAAGAAACTTTTTGGTAACCCCAGGTCAAGGAAAGGGAGTACTCAAGGACAAACAATTTCTTATGAGCAGCACATGCGTGCCATTAATGAAATGAGAGAGCAGTGGAAGAAGGAGGTCTTTGATGAAATACGTAAAGACAGTCATGCATCCCAGCCATATGTTCCTCCAAGATATTCTGACCCTACTCCTGCTGGAGTGTACACAAGTGTGGATTCCAATGACCAGTATCCTTACGCTTATGTACAGGTAATTTTTTATACCTTTACTGTTCTATACTTGTCATATCTTTTTTATTACATATTTTTAGTTCAACATCTGCTACTCTGATGAAATTGTAGGACCCGTGGAACTGTAACCTCCTGCTTCCATACAACAATGAAGAAATATGTGTCGCGGAAGGAAGGGTGTACCAATCAGGCCCTAATGACGTGACCCATGGAATACCACTGAAGCCGTATCACGGAGAGTCTCTGTGGACGAACCGATTTATACGGTTCCTGATCTACCACTCCCTGTACCTACGGAGGAGTACAGCACTGTTTGGTCTGCAAAGGGTGCATTCGTTCAGTGGCCCATTCGTCTGATTCGGAAGTGTGTGAAGGTATGTCTAATACTAACCACTAGTGTAGTTATTATTGTTCATTACATGAATATAGTATGTGTGGATGCTCAGTTCATGACTAGTATTGAATGTCGGTTGTAAATAGGCATTAAGAAAGAAATCTGCATCTCCTGACAAAAAGAAGTCAAAGATTGGATCCTCTGAATACAGAGCATCCACCAATGTTGTGGAAAGAGAAAATTTGGTGGACGATTCCGTATATGCACGCTTGGGGCCAAACATGAAATGCTTGCATGATCTAATCCGCGACTTCCCAGATGGCAGAAATTCTATCCTACTCAGTTTGACGATGACCTTCTTCACTACGGACGAACTTTAGAAATTGACATGTGGACGACTGATGTTAGGGACATCCTACAATTTGATTGGGTGCCTGTTGCAGTGATGCATTCATTTATTCTGTAAGTATTAGTTTTGTTTTATAATTAAGTTATAAATTAATGTTCTGAAACAATGTTAATTAATTTTATGTCTTTTTATTTATGAACAGGTTTTTGAATGACAAAAATGCAAACTTTTGCCTTTACCAGTATGGATTTTTGTGTCCTGAAAGAGCATCATTCACTGCTCTGAAGTGCGATACAGAAGCGGTAAGGTGTACATACAGCGTGCGATGGCTAACAGCATCAGAGCGAGGAAGAAATATCTTATGCTACCTTATCATCAAAGTATTAACTTCTGTTTATCATTAAAATTTGAATAAGTGTTGTAGTTATCTGTGCACACATGCATTATAATGACATGTGAGTGTTTTGGTATTACACAGTGGCCATTGGGTTTTACTGGTGTTATGTCTGGATCGTTCGCGGATACTATTTCTTGATCCGCTGCAAACCGGAAATCCAGAGACATCAAGATAAAGCCACACCTTAGCGGGTAAGTACATTATGAAGCAATTCTTTATGTATTTCAATTCCTTTAATTTAATTTTATTATGAATGGATATCCTAATTTAATTAATGTATGTTGATGATAATAATTATGCAGTGTGTATCAAAGTGTTTTGCTTTCAGAGCTTAGTATAAGGTCAAAAAATTTCATCCAATGGACTTCAGTGAAGGTAAATGCGTCATCAGTTACTTGTTTATTATTGATTGGTTGTAATCACAAATAAATGTCTTATATAATTAGTTCTGTTCTTCCTGTGTTTAAGTTTCATCAACCAGGAGGTTCAGAGTGTGGGTATTATGTCATGAGGTATATGCATGACATAGTCACCCTATTTGGGCGGATTTCGTCTCCATGAATTTGGTTTATTTTTTTTCTTTTTCTTCTCGAATTGTTATTTAGAACTTTCGTTAGACTTTTATGGTTAGATAGATTGTAAAAAATGACCACTATGAGTATGTTAGTGAACATTTGATCAATGGTGTATTATATGGTCATTTGTGACTTATGTGAATTGTGGTGTATGGTCATTTGTGACCATTTTAAATGTGATGTGTATGGACATTTGTAAGCCGTGTCATTATTTTTGGGTTTTTTTTGACAATTTACTTACAAAGAGTGATGAGATCCTCTACCATATGATATAGAGAGATATGTGGACATATTTGGATGCATATTAACAGGTTTTGTGACATATGTGGGATTATAAACGAAAACGAGAAAAACCAAAAAAAAAATGGAGGATTTTCGGCGGTTCCAAGAAGAAACCGCCGAAAATCCTCCAATGTTTTCACGTTAATTTTGCCTCTGAAATAGGTCTTTTTCGGCGGTTTTTGTCTTAGGAACCGCCGAAAATAGTTATTTTTTTCGGCGGTTTTACAACCGCCGAAATAAGGGAAGACCCTTTTTCGGCGGTTGAAAACCGCCAAAAAAGGCATAAAAAACCCGCCGAAAAAGACCCTTTTTGCACTAGTGCTACAATTATATTGAGAGTGTTGACTTCACATCTTATTTACTTAGTTTGACTCAACCAACTCTGTAGTTGCTGATATGATGATAGCTACATCAGAATGTTTTTATTTGGAAATGATATCCGTTTTTGGCTTTTTATAAATGATACAACACAACTGATATGTTTAGATGATGTAGAAGGGTGAACAAAAGTAGGAGATATATATATATATATCTATATGTTTTGTGAATGATATATACAACAAGATAAGTATAGTATTTTATTCTAGTAAGTTCTAGAAGTAGCTACAGTATTTTGAAAAGTGGTCCATCAAATGCTATCCAGGGAATGAGATTATATCAATTAAATATGTTATGCAATGCTATACAGGCAATACATGGGGTTGTGAAAAGTAATTTGGGTACTTTGCAAAGGTGTCTATCAAAGTAGCTTTGTCCTAAACGTATACTCCCTCATGTTTTTAATAGACGATTTCTAGCCCAACACAAAAAATTAAGAAGACAATTTGAAGAATTTGTAGCCTTATTATTCTATAAGGAATAAGAGAGTCGTGGGTGTAAGGAAAAAAGTAAGGGTTAAATGTGGAAAGTAAGTGGTAAAAAAAGACCAAAACATCTTATATTTTAAAACAATTCAACACTTAGAAAATCATCATTGAGAACAGGAGGGAGTACAATTTAATCTCATGTAATGCGACATTTATGTTTGTGTAAAGTAATATGGGTTGTTGTTTGCTTAAAAAAATGGTTGGGTTGGGTTAGGGTTTAAGAATTTTAAACGGGTTGGTATAGGGTCATGATTTTCAACCCATCTATTTTTAAATTTGGTTGGGTTAATGATTGTAACACCCCCGATTAACCAAACAGTAGTCCGAACGATGCGCCACATGATGATACAACGAGTCTAAACAGCGGAGTCACAGTTCTAACCGGGTGTCACAGACGCTAACCACCCACGTGGTTGACACAACAACAACATCAATACTAAGTTGCGGTCTGAATGACTGGAATTAAACCACAATCAAATCCAAGTACAACAGAAATTACAGACCAAGTACCGAGAGTCTACATCATAAGTTCTTACTTAAGTTACACAACCGAAAACACACAACAAAGGTTTAGAGTTACATAATCACAACCCCCAAATCAAAAATACTACAAAAAAGTCTAGCCCATGTGGACTACCCCTATGGTAGTCAACCTTGCCTACTCTCCGTCTGCTTCCCGTTTCATGCCTGTAAAAATAAAGGACTCAGCAAACCATGCTGAGTATGAACGTGTGAAGCCCGCATGTTACCGGGCTACACGACTACTTGGTCGAATATGATTAAGTCCAATTTCATGCAATAGTAAAGCAATAACACACAGCATGAACAACAATATAGCAACTCTCAACATGTTGGTCATAAAGATAACACCAAACACCTCAAGCATGTAAAACAAGTAGAGCTTACATAGAATTTGAATAATGAGGATCCACACAGTGGGATCATTCGATGTTGAGTGTTTTTGTCTCTTTTCTTTGTTTCCATCTTGTGTACTTCTCTTTCTCTTTCTTGCACCAGGTCTGGGGATGTAGGTCGATTCCCGTGACCATATAGTATGGGTGCCATCTTTCTTTGCTTCCTTATAGATTAATTGTGAGTTCTTTTGTTACCGCACGTTGGAGGACGTCTTCTCCATAGCTAGTCCCCCATTCCCGACGTCATGCGCTGAGAAAACGGAGTCGCCTCTAAACTCCAGGATAAGCTCCACCAATTTGTCACTCCCCCATTCCCGACGTCATGCGCCGGGAAAGCGGAGTCGCCTCTAGACTCCAGGATGTGCTCCACATAGAAGGGTGAAGGATCTGATGCAGATACCAACTCCCGAATATTCCATACCGCGCGGCCCGAGATGTCGTCTTCCCGGGTTATCCTCATGTCCCACCAATTGAGATTTGCTCTTCATTATTATTCATGAATAGACACCATAGTGGGTGTCATGGTACGTCCTCCTTAGTTAGAGAGGAGTTCCCCCTTTATAGCGTTTCTTTGTTTTCATAGTTCTCGGTGTTTCATCTCAATTCCATAAACACGAAGGGACTAAACTACTGTGTGCGCGTAATAATACACAACAATGATATAAAAATCATACAACACGATAAGCAAGCAATCCAATTTCATGCTCTGATCTTAAGGTCTTTTCACACAGAGCACACAGCACACAAGCCGTGTAACACGGCAACATACGAACCACACATGTCCATACCTTATTTGAAAGCACGAGTTGTCTTACTCTCGAAGTCCCGGTCGGAGCTCGCTACGGTCCTAGAGTTAATTAAAACAATGTGTCAGTTTATTATTTTATGTGACGACACTTTATATCGTATGTTATTCCCTAGGTATGTTGTTACATGATTTGTTTATGTTGACTCTTAGAACTCCACGTGCATTAATTCTAGGCTTAACTTACTCCTAGGCTATTTCATATCTTTAGTTACATGTTAACTAAGCCCTTTTTCCTTAGTTAATGTTTTAGGGCGTTTTAAGAGGTAATTATGTAACAAGTTTGTATAACATAGATATGACTTGTCTAATGTGTATTCTTTCCTTAGATAAATAGGTGAGTAATATTTTAACCCTTGTATAATGATAATATACATCATAGAATGCCCCTAAAACCCACTTATACAGAAGTCCCAAGTTTATAAAACCGCAACATAAGCTTAGTGTTTATTCTTACTTAACCTCTCCTTTAGTATGTCAAACCATGTTTATTTTGCCCAAACGTTTCTTCACACACAATTAGGTGAATTAGGTCTGTTTTAGGTTCATTGATAAACTAACAGCTCACTCATAATATTCCTGTAATCTAGCTATACAGAACAACAATAATATTAGAAACCGAGACAACCAACTCCATGTTTCATTGTGTTTCTTGTTTCTAGTTAACTCAGCTAAGGTTTAAAACTTGCCCACAGTTTTTACCCCACTATATATGGGTGTTATCAAGGTTTAAACTCAAGGTTAAATCAGTAAAGCACTCACTAACCTCTGTACTCAATCATACAGAACAACAGCTGTTGCAAAAACTGAAACCGAAACAGTGCAATACACCTCTATTCTCTCCATTGTGTCGGTAGTTAATTGATTCCTAAATTTCAAATGAGTTTGCCAACTTAGTTTATCTCTTTAATAATGTTCCTTGTTCATACCTAAGACACCATAACAATTCTAATGCCTCAGGAAACCTGTTACACAGGAACAGAAAACTGAATTACAAGGTGGGTATTCTTCTTTTCTATCTTTCTTTCTTTTTCTGTTCAGTTACGCATCTGCCTTTCAAAACTCTGCCAAAGCGCCTACCTGTCTAGTTGAGTATTAAGCCTCAGTTTAAACTCGAAGCCACTCCAACTACACACTCACTTACCCTCTGTACAGAACAGAAACAACCTCCAGAAACAAATATAAGAATTGAAATAGAAGCTGATATGTCTGTCTATATTTCCCTCTGTCTCTTTTCTGTTCCGAATTTGTTTTCTATTTCTTTCTAAGTGCCTGAACTTAGTTAGTGAGTTAATAAGATTTTAAAGCTCAAGACAGACCAAGACTAAACTAGACAATGTCCCTGAATTCCCTCTGCGCAGAAACCAGAAAACTGATAAGTTAAAACCCAAAATCTGATAAGTCCTCTTTCTGTTTTCATTTCCATTCTTCAACCTGATCTTGATTTCCTCACTTGTACACTAGGTTGGTAGGGCTTAAGCTCATTATCCACCCTACACACTTTCTTCCTATTATCTCCAAGAAACCTGTACACAGAAACCCAAATCGACTTTCAGAAGCCAGTTTCTGAAACTGATAACCTGATAACTTTCACTTCTCAAAAATTTATTTTCTTAACTCTCGAGTTTGGACCTCCTATTTCCCAAACTGTTATCACATCTAGTCAGGTAATTTAGTAAAGCTTTGAGCTCCTAACACTCCCACTACAGCCCCTTAAAACTCACAGAAAAACACTCACACAGAAACTCAAATCTGTGAAATTGGACATGAGCTGTTATGGTTTTAGTCTCTATTTGTCTTCCTGTTTCATAGTTAAATAGTTTTTTTAACTTCTCCCCAATTAACCTCAGTTACTTTGTTATATGTGTTATTACGTTTCTAGCTCTAAGCCAGCCCAAAGTAATGTGTTAAACTCATAGAAGCTACTACTGAGGTAAAACTTCAGAAACTGAAATATGAGCTGATGCATTCTTTTTCTGTCATTGTCTTCTTCTTCTTTTTACTTCTGTTTTCTTTTCTAGGCTTACTTACAACTCCTCCCAACTTTGTACTTCCTAGTTAATGTTTTTTCAACCCCTTTAATCCCAAGAACAACCCAGAGTAACCTTGTCAATACTCTGTACGAGTTTATAGTGAAACCAGAACTGGAAACTGGAGCTGCAAAACCTGAAATCACAGAACTGATTATTCTCCTTTCTGTCACCTCTTAATCTGGTTCTTCATTTGTTTCTTTTCTTTCCAAGTTCCCTAGTTGCTTAATTAAAATCTTAGTACGGGTTATACTCTCAGAGCTAACCGAACAAAACCCAAGATACATGATTTAACCACTAACTGCAACAGAAACAGGAGGTATTTATATATAGACTGTTACATGGTTTTATTGTTCTGTTAAGATGTTATTGTTTCTGTCTTCTTTTTCTTTTCTCTTAGAGCTCTTTAGTTGTTTATCTAGTTAGTGTAATGTGATGTTATTCTAGAGGAAGCCCACTACATCTCTGACTGTACTCGGAGAAACAAATATACAGAAGCACAACATTTTCAGAATTGAAACAAGACTGTCACATCTCCTTCTGTTTTTCTCTCTACTGATGTATCAGGTTAGTTTCTGTTTTCCTTTGAATTACTCTCACATTTGGATAACTCAGTAAATGTATTCATAATGTTGTAAGTATCATTACCCAATACCACCCCAGGACAGTAAGAAGACTGAGAGTCATGTTACAGAAATGAAATATCGACAGATGATTTTTATTTTGTTTTTCTTTTTTATCAGGACATGGGTTAGGAGTAACTCACCAGTTGAGTTGCTTGGCTGATTCTTGGGTGTAGTATGGAACTTCCAACCCTTTTTATTCGACAACAACTAAGGGCATTTACCCAGGGGTTAGGCTTGGCAAAAAAAAAATCAGAGAAGGTAATGACAAGAATAAGAGAATCAGTCTGTTTCAGAACCTCACCTTCCAGCTAAATTTGGTTTTCTTTCTGAAACGGTGGTGGCCTGTTGCTCCTGGAATTGGTGCACCCTTCAAGGCTAGATTCCCAGACTGATTCATGCAAAGATAGAGGAGGTAGTAAGTTAGACTGTAGGTGGATTCTCAGCATGGAACATGACAGGTTAACAGAACGGAATCGCCAGGTATAGTTTGTTTCTTTCTCTCTAAACTCACAGTCTCACCTTATTAGCTCTTCGAAGGAAGTCTGTTTTTGGAAGTTCCCCAGGACTTCAGCAGCGATGGCTTGCAGAAGCTTGCGTGAGACAGTAGGGAATTAGAGAAGTTTCATGTTGGTACTATCGGGTAAAGAAAATCAATCAGAGAAAGATGAATAGAGTCCAGCAGTTGCTTACCTTGAGTGTTAGAATTATAGAGGGTGAAGGAAATTCCTGCCCATGCAGAAACGTTGCACCGCAGGAGAGTGAAGAGGATGGTCTATGGCTTTTGAATACAATGGCACAAGGCACGGGAGGCAAATGTAGTGCGTGAAAGTTTGCAAAAACATGTCTCTGGTGCATAGAATTCTGGAACAGAAACAGGCTCTGTCTTTACAAGGCACAGGTTGGTTTATTAATTGGGGTTTGGTGAGTATCTTCATCGCAGTTTAACCACAGGTAGTAATGGCCATCACTCTCGGTTTGCTCCTCCAAGTAACCGACAGTAACTCATGCTGTCACATATTCTGTTTGAACAGGAGTAATACCGAGGAAGAGCAGCTGTGCTTGTTTGGATTTTGTTCGTTGCTCTTGGACAGAACCAGGAGGTATGGGCGTTAGAAGAAAAATAAGCAGCGATTCTGTCATGGTGGTGGAAGAATTGATATTACAGAGGCACTGCGTCGAGTGTCTGATTCTCGTTCTTTTTGTTTAGCTAGCTTAGTTGACGAATCACTAGTTTCAATTCGGTGGCATAAGTTGCTGAATTTGAGCACAGCTCACCCGGTTAAGGCGTTCACTAGGCATACGAGAAGTGCGGGGTTCGAACCTCAGCGGGAGCGTCTTTGCTCCCTTTTTCTTTCTTTTTTATTTTTGTATAAGTTATACTTATTTGTTTATATATGTAAGACTATATAATATACCGCGTTATATTTATTTATTTGTTACAAAGTTATGCGACGTTATCATTTTTATGTAACGTTACGATATCGTAATGTTACATACGTGTACCTCCGTATTCGTACATATATATCTATACTAGATTTAATTGTTCGTACGTTATTTTATGTCCGAATTATAAAACGCGTCATGATTTTATGCGTTTAATGTTCAGGGGTATTTCAACTTACCCCCCTTAAAAGAGACTTCATCCCGAAGTCTTACTTCCTTAACTTATATTTTCCATTATAATTCTTAGTGCTTCTAAGCACCATACCACATTAGTGGCTTCACATAAGTTCTCATGGTACACCAAGATGCTAGCAATGTATATAACATGCTAAAGTCAAGTTAAAGTGCAAACCAAGGCACAACATTCATCCATACAGAGCATATAACATGCTAAAGTGCAAACCACATCACACAACATTCATTCATACAGAGAGTACTTATACGTACATAACATTCTCGCACACACAAGCCTACCAACCATCAACATGTGGTTGTAGGATTACAACACAGTGACACACGCAAAAACACCCCAAAACGAAACGCGCTTACCCCCCTTAAAAGAGGGGTACGCCCTCGTACCCTACACTAAGCCGATGTATCGGTGAAAAGATGGGGGTACATATCTCTCATCTTATCTTCCAGCTCCCATGTGGCTTCCTCTATATCTTGGTTTGACCATAACACCTTCACTAGTCTAATTGACTTGTTCCGGGTCTCCCGGGTCTTAGTGTCTATAATTCTTTGAGGTGTCTCCACTGATCTCAATGTGGGCTCTAGGACTAGCCTCTCGGGCTGTAGCACATGTGAGGGATCGGGCATGTATTTCTTTAGCTGAGAGACGTGGAATATATCATGAACTCGTCCCAACTCCGAGGGTAGATCAAGTCGATAAGCAACTGGGCCCACACGCTCCCTAATACTATAGGGGCCTACGAATTTCGGGCTCAGCTTTCCCTTTTGCCTAAATCTGAAAATTCCTTTCATCGGCGATACTCGCAAGAACACCTGGTCGCCAACTGCGAACTCCAGGTCTCGCCGTCTGTTATCTGCATATGCTTTCTGTCTATCCTGTGCGGCCTTTATGTTCTTTCGGATCTGCTGAACCTCTGCCTGAACCTGCTGCAAATAGTCTGGGCCTATGATAAAAGTTTCACTGGACTCGTCTCAGCACAACGGTGTACGGCAAGGTCTACCATATAACGCCTGAAAAGGTGGCATCTTGATTGAGGCGTGATAACTGTTATTATATGCAAACTCGATGAGGTGCAACTTATCCAACCAACTGCCCTGGAAGTCCAAGGCACATGCTCTAAGCATGTCCTCTAGGGTTTGGATAGTTCTCTCCATCTGACCATCGGTCTGCGGGTGAAAAGCGGTGCTAAGCCTCAGCTCGGTGCCTAACGCTTCTCGTGAAGCCCTCCAATATCTCGAAAGGAATCTCGTGTCCCTATCCGACACTATCGTCTTTGGCACTCCATGGTGTCTTAAAATCTCCTTATCAAAAAGCTCGGCGAGTTTCGACACCTTCTGTAACACCCTGGATTTTGACTCATTATAAAGTAGAAAACAATACGAATCCAACGCCGCAGACGGGGATTAAAACGGATGTCAAACGAGGCTTAAAACTGAGAAACAAGGTCTGTCCGAACATTAGTCCGAACATGTAAGTTCGGACATGTGCCGAGACTTACAGTCAGACTCGTCCTTGCATGCTGTCCGAACATTGAAGTTCGGACAGATGTTCAGACACAGCTAAAGACAAAAAAAATAAAATGCATCTCGGGGTCCATACTTGTGAAAATCAGTTTGAAAACAGAGTTAGAAAGACATAAAAATAAACACAAAACTAATAGCAACTGATGGGGAAATGTTTTAATAAACATAGTTAGCAATATATACCAAAGAAGTACAACGGAAACAACTTTGAAATCAACATATGATAATCTCATACGATTTATAATTGTCAAAGGACTTTGTCTTGAACACAATAACTGACAACCTAACTCAACAGCAGCGGAAATAAATTTTACCAGGGCGTTACCGCCACACTCAATACCCATTGAGTGCTCAGGCTTTATTCAACCAAAACATTTACCACACTTTGTAAAACAAAAGCACTTTCAACATCACAACTCAACTTTAACAATATGAAGTTTAATCTGGTCATCCTAAGCTATGTGATAGCGTGTCCCCAAGTCCCCTATTCATCCATAAGTACCTGTGATCAGAAAACAACAACAGAAAACGCGAAGGGATTGCGCAAATCAGTGAAACTGAGTAAACATTGCCTCAACTTGTAAAATACATTTTGAAACTCATTTTACATTTGCAAAACATTAACTCACACCATAACATTAACCAGTTTCACCAACACCAAACCACCATTAGTAAAACATTTCGGGGGAGAACTTTCAAAGAATCAAATCAATGGTTTACACGGACGACCCCCAAATCGGGTCGCAACAATTAGAATCCCATCTCACTCTACGTCCTTAAGTGTGCACACCCCCAGAAGGTAACTTACGACCCAAAGGAGTAGATCATTAGAGCTTAACTGCAAGTAATGTCTGCAGGCAAAATAATAAGAATATCCACGGGGTACATAGTACCAATAATTACACGGAGCGCCAATAAGGCACCAACAATATACACGGAGTACCAAGAGGTACCAACAATCCAATAATCAATTCAAAGAAAGTCTCCCAAAACATTTGTCCAAACCCTTTCGCAAACATCACACTAGAAACACGGGGGAAAGTAATTCCCAAACTTTCACAATACCAAAACCACATCCAAACCAATCCATTGTTAATTCGCAAAAACACAGAGGTAGATAATGTTGAGCACAACATTTACCTGATTGTGCATAACACTGCAAAGACGAAACAACCAAACCACTAGTAGCGTCCGTCAGAGAATTCGGGGTCTAGAATTGCAACAACATTACCAATCAGAAACCACACCAATACAACCCAAAATAATCCCAAAGCCTTAATAAGTAATAGACCTTACCCCTTCTATCTAAGCCGGCACCAGGGAAGAGACTTATCAGTTGCAGAACGAGAATTTGGGATTTTGGAGAGGAGCGTAATAACTTCACAAAAAGGATGAAGAAGATGAGGAGGAGATCGTGGATTAAATAGAACGGTAATATTAGAGAAAAAGAAATAATATTAATTGAATATTAAATGTATTTAGTTTTAAAAAAGAGAAAGAAATAATCTACAATGTAAATAGTTTTGGGAAATGTATTTAACGAGTAGTGTTGCAAATAATTTCGGAAAGTAGATTGAATGACGTAATCAATTTGAAAAATAACTAGATTCAAAAGGTTAGATAAATAAGGAGTAATTACTAATTGGAATCAAAATGAGAAAGGGAATAATCTAGTTGTTGGAAAGCGATAAGGATGGACAAAATATCTTTTAGGGAGAGAGAATAAATAGGTAGATAAAATAACTCAACACTTAACAATTTATTTAAGTGGGAAAAGGAATATATTAAATTAAGTAAGAATAAAATCAGTTCCGTAATAAGAGGAGAAATATATCACGTAACTAACTAGAGAATAAGGGATGATTTACTAATGTAAATAAAGAAACCAATTCGGCCAAATTTATCTATTAGGGAAAGTAGTTTATTAAGAAATCAATAAGTAATTGAAACAGTATTAGTAATTCCCTTAAGATAAATAAGAAGATCTTATAAATAAGTTACAAAAGATAATACTGGAAATATAAGGAAAGTATTTCAGTATCATATATTTTAGTGTTGTATTAATCTAGGAAAAGAAATAAAGGTGATATAAATATCTTTACTTCCCTGGGCCTCTAATCAGTTCTACTCTTAACTAACTATTTAATAACTTATTTAGTTCAACTATGTATAATATATATATATCCTAACTCTAATTCACGTGTATTTCATCTCATCCCCCTTAAAAGAAAGCTTCGCCCTCGAAGCTAAATCTAATCTAAGGCACACCTTCACAGAGTTGGCCAATTTCCAGATGCATGAACTAGTGTAACAGATTCCATAAAATCAACAATCACTCGCGAATATCCGCGGGCACACCGGTCGAATGACAAAGGACTGCGTGGTCCTCGGCCCCTTAGATAACCATTTTAATACACACACCAAAATTCAAACCAATTTAAACGGTTTGCCACATAGATTGAAGTCCAAAACATTACAGGAATCCAACACATAGGACTGAAGTCTAAATCAACTCAACCATTCCATATCCATCACATCGCATTAATAGCACAACTTCAATCCCAATACACATCATATCAATCCACGCATTTACCATGACATTTTTCTTTTAAGTCCACCTATAATATAACGCTTACTATATCCCATGCCTTTCAAGAAATCAGGTGCAACCCCTTAACATTCATGTATCAAGATTCCAATCCTCTTACCGAGAATGATAAATAAATTAACTCATTACACACCAAACACAAGTAAACATTTAAAGGGATTCATGGAACCAAACTCTAACTCCTCTTATAACCACCACCAGAAATTCACTAAAGATTAAACTCATTTTGAAGGCTTTTATTAACCTTCCACAGAAAATTTTCCCAAATCTAAATGTCATTTCTCGGACTAGAATCCCAGATCCCTACCAGTTACATCTTGTATTCCTAAAAGATACCCCTACCTTGCTTTGTTGAGGCATGCTCTTCATGTAACCAATAATCCGCTTAGAATTCCCAAAGTTTAATTAGGAGTTTCTATTTTACCCAATATTCATATACACCACACAAGATATCCATACATCACAAACATCCAATCACAATACACATTTTCTAACAATTTCATTCCAAAATCAAATCTTCTTACGAGCTATGAAATCTACATAATTCTATTACTCCAATTTTTTCTTTTAAGTCAAAGCATATTTTAAGTCATTATACCCACCTAAATCTCTAGATTGAGTTCTCGGTGATCAATACTCCCACCAATATTCACAGACAATTTCTATAAAAATAATCAACCAAGGTTCTCGACAGATTCTTTAATCTAATTCCCAGTCCAAGATAAATTGACATAAATCCCCGAAATAACAATTTGTTTTTATAACGACATAGTAAACTCACACCTAAGCTTCCAATTATCATTCTAAGATCCAAAAGAACACAGATATGCATAGACCACAAAGATTTTTCACCTATTGTTCTAGCCCCTACCATAACATTTCTGCTTACATGAATCTAACATCCACCATAACACTTAATAAAATTTCCCCAAATGATCAATCGTATATCCTTATAACTCAATAAAATTAAAGTATTAGTCACACCAGAATAGGCAAAAATAGTTGTAGTGCCTACTAGTTCTGACATCATCTATAGCCTATAATTTACTCCTCAAATATGACTCAACTCATAGATCAATTCACTTCTTATCAAACTATTATCAATTCTAAGTTCATCCCTTATTGCTATACAAATGAGTTCACAACAATTAAACTTCATCTAGAAAATATTCTCCCTTTTTTTTCTTTTGACTCAAGTCAACCACTTGATCCTCTACTCACCACAAACATGATAAGACCAACACGACAATTTAATTACTAATTTCTTCAATAATCTCCGGTTACAAGGATCGTAATCCTAATCCTTTCTCTATCTAACTTAATGCTTCCTATATTTAGTCTACAAAACCCAAGTTATTCCCGAACACCAAATGCCCAAATAAATACTACCCTTTGTACTGTTGTACAATGAGACATACTTAATCACTTCGCAGCAAGCTATGAGAATTCACCAAGATTTCCAATGAAAACAATTACCAGAATAAATTTCAAAAATCTGAACATCAAGGTCTCTTCAATACTAAGCAAGAGGCTCACCAAAACACTATCACATTATAAATATTCATCACAAGACTTCCCGAAAAGCTCAATATGAATAATCACTAATATTGGCATACATTCAAAATACACGGAAATAAACACATCAGTTTTCGTAAACATTGATTAACTGCGAACCTCACATATACTCACAATTTTATTCACACCACTTACAGTTTCATTTCTAGCTCCATCAATAATTCCCACGTTATAAGAATCTTACCCACAAATCATTTTCTAACCAACTGATTAAGTTCTAGGGCCACCAGAAGATCCTCCGCTATTTATTGACAACTAATGCTCTAACACTTAGTACATTTCATGCTATTATTCAATATGACATTGCTAACCAGTTCATCAACGCATAAAGGAACTCAATCAAGGATTTCGATCTTAATTTCAATCTCAATATTTAACCAATAATTGTCAATGAACTACTATACTAGCGTCTATCCGACTTAGCACACAGATTAACCCCCAAACCATCATCTTAATCAAATTTCAACACAAAGGGGTCTACAAAACCTAGCACAAAGATCAACCAACACGTTGCGTCCATAATACGTGTAACGTATTGCACTCTACCTTGTTACGAAATATTATAGAAGTACTGTAATTTAGTAAAGCATGTAATGTCCCATAACCTACCTTGATAGAAAAATAATATGGGAACCCAATCAGCAAGAGTAGTATAATGAACTTAAATTACATAAATACCTAAACACATATTCATATTTTGCCAGCATCGCTCGCATCACCCATACCAACATTGTTATTTAACAGGACAGACAACCATCAGTATTAAAATAGATACATATACACAGGTACATCCATATAAATACATTAATGTTTTACTTTCCGCAACCAAGCATATCGAGATCAATTGTACTTAGCATTTTTTTTTCAAAATCCTAATTGTAACACTTCACAACCACACTTCCTATACTTATTTATCTAGCTGATCACAACAATCACTTCAATTAATATTAAGACTACACTAGTGTTCCAGCCAACAAAATAATTGCCACAATCTATTGTTCATGAACATATTAAATAAGACATAGACTATATATATATACTGCAAAATATATCCTTTTAAAGTAGCGTAGAAATAATTTCAAACAACACTCCACTGGCTACATGTATAGTATTGAAATACCCCAAACCTTGGTATGTTGTGTAAATGTTAAACTATGGTATTTAAAGGCTAAAAAGTGCCTTAGAAACATAAATGAAACATTTAAACCATGGTAAAACACAATAAAACACTAAGACACGGTTTGGGCAAAAACATGCTCTAAGCTTGGAGTGAACTTGGTTAGGACCCAAAGAGCCTACCAAGACTTGATAATGTTTAATTATGACTTTATAAGGCTAATTAAGTCCTTAGGAAACTTTGGTAGACAATGAAACCAAACAAAACACAAATAAATACCTTAAGGTCAATATGGGCTAAAATGTGCTCTAAGCTTGGGATAAATGTGTATAAGACCTAATGGTCATACCTATGCCTTATTTATATGTTAATGAACATATTAAATCAATTACTAAAGAAAACCAAGCTTGAAAACAAGTTAAAACGCAAAATGTGCTTTAAGGAGTCTTAAAGCACGTTTTTGAAAAATTGTCTTGTAAAGGAGTTTTGAATGGCTAAATGTCCATCATTACTCTTTAATTAACATGTGTACTATATAGTATCACATTTGGGTGGCTATATCAATGGGAAATCAAAAATTTCACTTCTATGTGCCTTGTTTTTTGTGAATAGTAACTTTAATAAGCTAGTTTGTAACATATGATGTTATAAGTAATTAAATTGGTCAACAAAGACTATTATACCCTCCTAAGTAAATGGGGGCCGGTTTTTCATGGTGTGAGTCACCAACATGTAAAAGAAATCAAATAAGAAAAGTAAAGCTTAAAGTAAAGTACTATTTTGCTTTATAACATAAATATCTCCAAAAGCAAACTCACCTTCTCATTTCCTTCTCTTCTTTCATTTCACACGGTTTCTTCACCATTCTCCTTTCCTCCATTTACGATTTGCAACAGCTCCTCTCTTCTCCATCTTCATTTCCTTGCCAAATCCAACTCCATGCTCCCAATCAAATCCTAAGACCATATTTTCTTAGTTAGGTCAAGCTCTACACTTCTACCTTTCAAATCTTCAAGAGCCAATTTTGGTGCCATGGAGAATCACCATTGATGGAGCTTGAG
This sequence comes from Limonium bicolor, assembly GCA_023374045.1. Lineage (NCBI taxonomy): Eukaryota > Viridiplantae > Streptophyta > Magnoliopsida > Caryophyllales > Plumbaginaceae > Limonium > Limonium bicolor. The sequence goes on from CM041776.1 coordinate 490,310,534, forward strand.
CTTGTGTTTCTCACATTATACTCTCCTTTGCTTCGTCCTTCTTCCTAGGTAAGGAATCTCAAGAAAAATCAAGTTTCCCCTCCATGTTTTGTCATTGACCGAAAATATTCATTGATGGAGCTCCTTGTGTTGCTTTGTTCTAGCTCCATTTGAATCTTTCAAGGACTAGGTGGAGTCCTCTCTTCATAGATATTCAAACACCCTTCAAAGATCAAGGTAAAACAACTACATTAATGTTTTGAAATAATGTAAACCTAGGGTTTACAATGAGATGAAGCATAAAGCTTAAATACTCATTTCAATGTTGGTATATTGTTTAGTAGTTGACAAGGAAAGAAATGCCTTACCGGTTTTAAGAGGAAACAGAAAGAAGTTTGTGTGGAAAAGAGGTAAATATGCTATCCAATGTGGTTTAATGCCTTAGGAGAAATGAGCTTATAATGCTTGTTAAAACTACCTAAAGAGCAAATGGTGAATGACTTAGTAAAGTGTTCTCAAGGAGACTAGTAAAAGAACATATGTCTTTGTGTATGTATTTGCAGGTCAAAGGCATTATTTATGTGGGAAATTCAGTGTTAAGGTTTATGCAATTTAAGGGCCTAAGAGCCATGTTATTTAAGGGCCTAAGTGCCAAGCAATTTAAGTTAAGGCACTATATTGTGATGTAGTGCTAAATGTGTGAATTTGTGTGTAAAAATGTGTTTGATGGATTTAGGTGTTCTTGAATGTTTAATGGTGAAAACTATGAGTTTTGGAATGATGATGTGCTAAGAGAACCCATGGCGAAATTTGTAAAATGAATAAGGAGTTCTAAGTGCTTAAATGAACTTGGGTAACTAGGAATTGTTAGGAATGGATACATGCTTCACTAAGGAAGAAAACTTGCATTAAGGTGTTCACGGTGCTATAAGGATTTAGGCTTTGTCTTGGAAGTTCTAGGAATTCAATATGTGTTTTTGAGAATGTATTAAAGTCTTGGAGAAGTTTTGTTTAAGGTTTAGGTTATGTTGATGAATAAGGAGAGAATGATGTTTAGGTAAGGTTTTGAGAAAGGAATTCAAGAGTTGTGAAAGAGGATTTGGTTAGTAAGAGGAGATGCTTGGAGATGATGTTATGAAGGTGAGGAAACATTTCGGTATAGTGGTCATTTAGGAGAAACACCCTTAGGAAACCAAATGTAAATGTTACAAGTGTTAAGAGATTTTGGGTGGAAATTGAGTAACAAGTCAACATGGAATTAGGAGTGTTTAAGATGATATTTAGACATTAGAATATACCTAGGAACATTTGGTAAAGTTATACAATTAATGGAGGTGGAGAACTAAGGTAACAACATTTGAAAAATGACATTTTATCAATTCTGTAGGTTTGGTCCGGGACCTAGGTTATGGTTAAGGTCCGGACCAGGGGTGTAAAATAGGCCGAGAGTTATTCCATGTTGTGGTCCGGGACTTGGGGTGAGTACAAGGTCCCAGACCACCCTATTAAAATTGGCCGAGAGTACTCCCATGTGTTGGTCCGGACTTAAGGTAAGGACCAAGTCCCGGACCACTCTAAAAATGTTGTTTAAGGTTGGAAAATGATGTCTAATGATGGGGATTGATGGTTAATGATGTTATGCGGTTGTTAAGGACATGTTAGTGAGTTTTAATGACAATTAAGTGGGTGAAAAGTTGTAATAACATGTGGAAGTAAACAAGTTAAAAAGTGAAGTCATGTAACTAAGTTAACGGGAAAAATTATAAGCATTAGACATTAAATAATCAAAGCACCCCGATGTTAATAAAAACACATGTGATGTTAACAGTTGTTCGAGAATTGCTCGAGGAACATAAGTGGACGTGGTAAAGTGGACTCCGGTGACAGGTATGGTTTTCTTGCAACCTGTGTCCTACCGGATTACACCGGCTTGTATGCCAATATGTTTTTTTGAGTGTTTGCCACCTTGTAAGATTAAAACATGTAATGAGTTTATAGTAATTCATTTATGTGGCGAATTTGGTCTCCGATACCATTTACCTCAAATATCTGTTAAACCTTATCTAACCAAAACTAGGAACACATGAGTGATCGGTATTCGGAGTTGACGGCCCAAACCTTGGGAACGTGCTAACCACGGCAATGTGTGAGTTAGTTGGATATTGTTGTTGTATGCAAGTGTGTGAACCTCCCTTGGTGCTTAACTCGGTTATGATACCGTATGGTGTGTGGATGTGGTAGGCTCCATAATGGATCTCTAACTACTTATTTATAAGTGTATGTGTACTAATGGGGGGTGAGGAGTCCGGTTGTTCCGGCCACGCGTGTGATGGACGGGAGTCGATATCATATCCGGTTCGGCTCTCTTGGTGTATGTATAGGTGGTATTCCAATTTGGTTTCTACCTTCCCTTAGCTTATCCAAAGCTAGTTACTGACTCACGTCGGGCCACAGGGGCATACGAATGTTGTTTCGGTGTGCTTGGGATTACTATATCCGACACACCTTGGGTTTAAGTTAACCGTTCGATATAACTGGACGGTAACGAGGTTGGTAACGAGCTTAACATGGGATTGGCAATAATCTCTAGGCTCACTATATATACTAACTATGGTGGAAGGTTCCTTGTGTGAACCAATCTTATGGTGTTTGTGTTGTTATTGTGCTAAGCAATTTCCCTGCTATGCTATGATGTGTATACGTTAGGTGTTTAAAATGAATGCGAGGTTGTCATGTGTACGCCGAAGCAAGAAAGGTTTTGTTATGTTTTTTTATGTGAGGAATGAGATATGTGGTAGGATATGGAGTGAGTGGATCGTGGAAATGAATCCCAGTTTGTGACAGGAGGCATTTAAGGTTAACCCGATTAGTGGGTACGTGTCGTTCATTAAGGAAGTAGCTCCGTTTTAGAGGTGAGCTACTCTAAGGTTAAAGGAATCATTGGATGATTTGTTAAGTGCGGATGTGTGGTTATATGTTGAGCCCTATTGTTGGGTGTATGAGTGTTGTGTTTTATGGTTTGTATGCATGATTTAAATATAATCACTGCATGCTAAGACGACAATTAGTTTGTGCGTGGCCCAGTAGCATGTGGGCTGCGGGATTACCATACCAGCAAAGGTGCTGAGCCCCTTGGGGGCCACCCTTTCTCTTCTTTTCCTGTTTCAGGTACAGAGAGCTGGATGCCGTTCGAGAGTAGGACGGGGTAGTCATTGTACATGGGTATTCATTTAAGTGTATATATACAGTAGGTGTAGTAAGACCGATATTGTTGTCGGCATCAGTTGTAAATACTCGGTACAGTGGGAATGTATGTATATAATAAATGTTGGAAATGGAATAAGGTTGTATTGTGTAGTTGCTCAGGAATCTAGTCCATCAGACCGATACAATTGTAATGTATTAGCCTTGTTAGCCACGTGGGTGGTTAACGGCGTGTAACACCATTGAATGAAGTAATGGATGAGTTGAGATTTCCGCTGCAGTTTGATGTTAAGTGTACAGTGGTGGTTGGGGTGTTACAAAAAGTGGTATCAGAGCGAAGTATCGCTCTGATGACTGAATTACCGAGCTTAGGATACCGAGTTAGGATTTAAGTACTTTGGGTTAAGGGTTGAGTGATAGCGTGAGAGGTACGCTAGAAAGGAACTACCAGTGAATACCTGGAACTACATATCAACCCGCCCTCCACAACCCCTGTTTTATAACTTGGGAAACAACGCCAGAGAGATGGGAGTCCACTCTCATACTCGGGAATACCCGATCTGGCTGTTATTAAATACCTTTAGGGTACGGAGAACCTGTCATATGGTAGATCCCGAAAATTGGGAATCCCGGAGACGGTCTCCATCTGAACAATGTTAACCGCATTTAATAGCGAAGAATGAGAATCTTGCGTATAGAAGAATAGAATTTCCGGCAACCTGGGTCGACGTGCTAAGCAGTCGAGAATAACCAACTTGCAATGCACCAACCGTGCAACAGGCAAGAAATGGATCAATAAAACCCGAGATGAGTATCTATGGGACCACAGTTGGTAAGTAATACACCAACGGTGTACCAACCAACTAAGGAACTATAACGTAGTGCCCAAACAACAGAGACAGGTCTCAGTAACCACGACGATGCGTGGAACGGGCTACAAAGACAAAATAATGCTAAGTAAAAAGGGGACTCCAAGGATGGGAGACACCCCAGTTGATAACTATTATGTGAATACAGTGAGAAGTTACCCAAAGGATATTGTCAAGGCAGTAAGATCAGTAAGGGCCAACAAGGCCACTGATGACAGTGCGGATAAAGACAATACCACAACCGGTATGTGTTAAACCGATAGCCAGTTAGCATGGCGCACTTGCCATAGCAAGTGCTGCTATAACAGGGCTATTCGGGAAATTTATAACCACTACAAAGTACTTGGAAAAGTACAATAAAGTTAAATATGATTGTCATAACAGTGGAAGGGCCTGTTAGCCTAACCTCTGTAATTGGAAGTACACCAGTCAGCAAGAAGCTAGACTTGGCTAAGGTAAGAAGATGTTGTGAAATCATGAAAATTTTTCTTTCAACCCAGATTTATTCAAACCTTTTTCTTTTCAAAACCAAATTTTCTTTCAAACCAACACTTCTTTCCAACCTTCTTTTACACCAAACCAGTAAAACCAAGGGCAGATGATAAGATACAATATGGATAAACTTTCCTTCGATTAAGTTCGGGAAGCACGGGACCCATATTGTCAAGGGACAATATAAGGGAGTTGACAACAGAATACTTCACCTAGGCGTGTGACGGACACTACGAGTGTACCAACTGAATTGTGGGACGACCGCACTCCGATAGGAGCTTGTGGGCCTGACAGACCTACTTATGGGTTAGTTGGGTAGGTAGCAATGTATCATTATGGTACCCCACATATGTATACGAGTGGAGTCCGAAACACGGGAAGTAGTTGACTCCGTCTACGGTCAGCAGTATAAATCAAACGAGAACTAGAGATTACAAGGAATGGTTGAAGTTAAGGAACTCAGTTAAGTTAACGAGACTAAAGGAATTAGTGAATTCCTTTCAAGGAAATGTTTAAGAGTCAGGAGGTGCGAAGTGCACTAACTGAATGTAAAGACAGCTTATATGACTTAAGGATCCCCAGGGATAAACGTGAAAGCTGGAATGGTGACCCAGCCTAATGTGGACACATTAATGTGCAATGAACGGGATGAAACTCCCAAAATGAGTACCTACACTATCAGGAAATGTTGACCTTCACAGAAGAGGATAATAACCAGGGAAGAACGCAAAAGGCGTGGCTAACGGAATGTACCCATGAGTGCAAGCCAGATGTAATGGCATATTTTAATAACACTCAGGAGCAATCCTTGAGGGGTATTTGGATTAAACATTGTTAGATGGAGCAATATAACAGAAGCATAAGATTTGGAACAATTACCGGATTAAACACTGAAGGTAAACCCACTTAAAAATAGGACCCTAAGTTGCCAGAGAGATAACTTGGAAGGAATCGCGACAGTAAGGCTTATAAGCCACAACAACTTGTGATATGTAAATTTGATCGGTTGCAGAAGTATATGTTACACAAGGAAATAGAGCGGAAACGAACCACTGCTTTAAGAGTGGGGAACCTCCCGATATTGTGAAACCGCGAGAGCGGTAGTTGTGTGGACGAAGTTCAAGAAGTATGTGGAGGATGGACCACGTTGTTATTACCCAGGATGATTTGAATAAAATAATACGAAAAGAAATGCTCGTACCAGTTGTGTACACAGGAAGAGTAATAAGTCCGATAGCAATCACCATAGGTGTGTGAAGCTAAATGTGTAGCGAACAACGCTCAAGGAACATAAAGGCTAAAAAAAAATAGTATATTCAAAATCAGCCAAATAAGTGGCCAGATAAATCAAGTGTAATAGCGGAAGCTAATATAATAGAGGATGCAGTATAAGTAGATGTTGTATAATGGGTAAGGATACGGTGCGCAATAAGCGACCGTTGTATGAGTATTGTTAGATGATAAAAATGGTGAGTGAGCAGAGTTATGAGTTAACCCCAGTGGAGGTACAACAGTAAGTGATAGCAAACGAACCGAGCAGTAAGCCGGTGACAAGTATTATGTGATAAGAATTTCGGTAAAACACAGTGTAAATTCCTATCGCAAACGCATGAGAGATTTACTGTCAAGAGTTTACGCCTCTGCACTCTGTATGACTGAGTGTTTTGGTATTGCACTTGCGCAGTAATGATCGAGTGGGATAGCTAGGAATCAGAAGCATGGTAACTGTGGAGGAATAATGTTATAATGGCCGATGCATAGGAAATGCAAGGCCGCACCAATAAAAGAGTACTTGTACAAAACCAAATGTGGAGACATGATTAACAGTAAGTGACTACACCAGTAGCACTGAATACCAAATGTCGGTATGAAATATACCTCAGGTGGGGAAATAACTGAGAGAGCACTACACCCTAGGTAGTAGCTCAATCTCAACCGACAGTAAGTCGGTAGAAGCCAGTCAATCATTGTGCAGTTTACGCAGTAAGCTATTGGAGAAGTGGATGGAAAGTTTTGGAACTCACCGAATTCGCTCAGGGTAAGAGATACCATGCGTCGGTTGAGAAACCATTGTTACCTAGATTAGGGTAATACATTGGAGATGTACAATACAACAACAGTAACGAGTGGGGCAAACTAGCTCTACAACTATCAGAGTTGCGCAACAGAGGCCAGAGAGCCCATGCACTAGATACTGAATATACATGGTGAAAATGAATAAATGGCTAGTTAACAATGCCAAAAAGCCCCACAGGCCAGGACCGAAACCGGTTATGAGTTAGAACTCCAATGCCAATTCTTGGTTTAGGGACTAAACCGCCAATATGGTTAAGATCCTCTAATCAGAATCCATTGTGTAATAGACCGCGTGGAAGTTAAAACACTTCACGACGCAGAACATTTTAAGCCAAGGGTTAGTGATTGATTACGTGGGCGTAATCCCTTTTAAGGGGGGTAGAGCGCAAAACACTTAGCGTGTGTTTTTACCGTACAAGTGTACGTGAACGGGGTTGTGCATAGCACAAAATGATTGTTATGATGGTTGGCGCGTGTTTATATAAAACATACGCATTATTTGTGGTTAAATTGTGGTAATTGCGCACAGAAGATGCGAATACCATTGTGGGAAGTGTTGTTTATTTGTTAACAGTGGTGTGTGAGAGTACAAGTGGAAGGGAGTAAAAAGAAACTCCCGGGGAACTAAAACCCCGACGGTGCATAAATGTAAACCATGTATTGTATTTTGATAAAAAAAATATGTATATATATACAGTGTTGCGATTTATGAGGGGTATAAGACCGACATAGAACCTAGTGAGAATTAAATTCCCTAGGTAACTTGAATTAAGTTGGATTTGGGTGATGATTGATAGACGGAGTTCTATCCCTTGGAGATGTAATGATTATGACTAGAAGGATTTAAAGATAGAAAATGGGATACGCTTGAATTAGTTGTTGGTTGAAAAAGAAGTGGGAGGTGAAACTTGATTATCATGAGATCAAGGGAAGCCGAACACAAATTGGGGTGGAAAGATAGTTCAACACTGATGCTGATCACATCAGGGTTGGATGACTCTTGAAGCTCCCTGTAAGTGGTCACAAACAACGATGTTAAGAAAAATATAAGGAGCATAAATTGGACTTGGAGTTGTGTGGTGTTTTCAAAAGGATTTACAATTGATGTTTTAAAACAATCGATTAATATTTTGAATAAAAGATCTTCTTATACTTAACCTAGTAAAGAATATTTTTGTAGTACTTGCTCACGAGCTGAGGACGTATGAGCCTTTGTCTTCGGACCGGTGACATGAGAAGTACATATGTTAAAAAAAATTAAGTGAATGTTTTGATCTCCCAAAGGAACGGGGACCATAAGGTGTCCATCGCGACCGGGTTCTGCGGGATCACAGTGTATATGTACTCAACGTGGGATTCGAACCCATGGAGAGATGGAAAAGGTATTTCTGTTCGATATACATGCTATGACATGTTGTTTGGTATGTGTGATAAAGGTTATTTTGACTTTGATCTCCTAAAGTGTATGCTATCAAGACCTATGAGTCTAAATGTGTTGTGTTACATAGACCTATGTGTCTAAATGTGGTTATGCCACCCAGACCTAAGAGTCTGAGGGATATTGTATAGGTGCAAGTGTGGTGAAGGTACCCGGACCATTAAGTCCGAGGTTACCATGTGAGTATGATATTTTATGTATAATGTGGATATGTTGCCCGGACCGTTAAGTCCGAGGTTGGATGTGAAGGGTGGTTGGTAATGGAAGTTTTATGGCTATAAGTAATTCCCGTATTCTAATCCAATGATGCGAGGAAATGTGAACTTCGAGGACGAAGTTCTTTTAAGAGGGGTAGATTGAAATACCCAAACCTTGGTATGTTGTGTAAATGTTAAACTATGGTATTTAAAGGCTAAAAAGTGCCTTAGAAACATAAATGAAACATTTAAACCATGGTAAAACACAATAAAAACTAAGACACGGTTTGGGCAAAAACATGCTCTAAGCTGGAGTGAACTTGGTTAGGACCCAAAGAGCCTACCAAGACTTGATAATGTTTAATTATGACTTTATAAGGCTAATTAAGTCCTTAGGAAACTTTGGTAGACAATGAAACCAAACAAAACACAAATAAATACCTTAAGGTCAATATGGGCTAAAATGTGCTCTAAGCTTGGGATAAATGTGTATAAGACCTAATGGTCATACCTATGCCTTATTTATATGTTAATGAACATATTAAATCAATTACTAAGAAAACCAAGCTTGAAAACAAGTTAAAACGCAAAATGTACTTTAAGGAGTCTTAAAGCACGTTTTTGAAAAATTGTCTTGTAAAGGAGTTTTGAATGGCTAAATGTCCATCATTACTCTTTAATTAACATGTGTACTATATAGTATCACATTTGGGTGGCTATATCAATGGGAAATCAAAAATTTCACTTCTATGTGCCTTGTTTTTTGTGAATAGTAACTTTAATAAGCTAGTTTATAACATACGATGTTATAAGTAATTAAATTGGTCAACAAAGACTATTATACCCTCCTAAGTAAATGGGGGCCGGTTTTTCATGGTGTGAGTCACCAACATGTAAAAGAAATCAAATAAGAAAAGTAAAGCTTAAAGTAAAGTACTATTTTGCTTTATAACATAAATATCTCCAAAAGCAAACTCACCTTCTCATTTCCTTCTCTTCTTTCATTTCACACGGTTTCTTCACCTTCTCCTTTCCTCCATTTACGATTTGCAACAGCTCCTCCTCTCTTCTCCATCTTCATTTCCTTGCCAAATCCAACTCCATGCTCCAAATCAAATTCTAAGACCATATTTGTCTTAGTTAGGTCAAGCTCTACACTTCTACCTTTTCAAATCTTCAAGAGCTCAATTTTGGTGCCATGGAGAATCACCATTGATGGAGCTTGAGCTTGTGTTTCTACACATTATTACTCTCCTTTGCTTCTAGGTAAGGAATCTCAAAGAAAAATCAAGTTTCCTCCATGTTTTGTCATTGACCGAAAATATTCATTGATGGAGCTCCTTGTGTTGCTTTGTTCTAGCTCCATTTGAATCTTTCAAGGACTAGGTGGAGTCCTCTCTTCATAGATATTCAAACACCCTTCAAAGATCAAGGTAAAACAACTACATTAATGTTTTGAAATAATGTAAACCTAGGGTTTACAATGAGATGAAGCATAAAGCTTAAATACTCATTTCAATGTTGGTATATTGTTTAGTAGTTGACAAGGAAAGAAATGCCTTACCGGTTTTAAGAGGAAACAAGAAAGAAGTTTGTGTGGAAAAGAGGTAAATATGCTATCTCAATGTGGTTTAATGCCTTAGGAGAAATGAGCTTATAATGCTTGTTAAAACTACCTAAAGAGCAAATGGTGAATGACTTAGTAAAGTGTTCTCAAGGAGACTAGTAAAAGAACATATGTCTTGGTGTATGTATTTGCAGGTCAAAGGCATTATTTATGTGGGAAATTCAGTGTTTAAGGTTTATGCAATTTAAGGGCCTAAGAGCCATGTTATTTAAGGGCCTAAGTGCCAAGCAATTTAAGTTAAGCACTATATTGTGATGTAGTGCTAAATGTGTGAAGTTTGTGTGTAAAAATGTGTTGATGGATTTAGGTGTTCTCGAATGTTTAATGGTGAAAACTATGAGTTTGGAATGATGATGTGCTAAGAGAACCCATGGCGAAATTTGTAAAATGAATAAGGAGTTCTAAGTGCTTAAATGAACTTGGGTGAACTAGGAATTGTTAGGAATGGATACATGCTTCACTAAGGAAGAAAACTTGCAATTAAGGTGTTCAACGGTGCTATAAGGATTTAGGCTTTGTCTTGGAAGTTCTAGGAATTCAATATGTGTTTTGAGAATGTATTAAAGTCTTGGAGAAATTTGTTTAAGGTTTAGGTTATGTTGATGAATAAGGAGAGAATGATGTTTAGGTAAGGTTTTGAGAAAGGAATTCAAGAAGTTGTGAAAAGAGGATTTGGTTAGTAAGAGGAGATGCTTGGGAGATGATGTTATGAAGGTGAGGAAACATTTCGGTATAGTGGTCATTTAGGAGAAACACACCTTAGGAAACCAAATGTAAATGTTACAAGTGTTAAGAGATTTTGGGTGGAAATTGAGTAACAAGTCAAACATGGAATTAGGAGTGTTTAAGATGATATTTAGACATTAGAATATACCTAGGAACATTTGGTAAAGTTATACAATTAATGGAGGTGGAGAACTAAGGTAACAACATTTGAAAAATGACATTTTATCAATTCTGTAGGTTTGGTCCGGGACCTAGGTTATGGTTAAAGGTCCGGACCAGGGGTGTAAAATAGGCCGAGAGTTATTCCATGTTGTGGTCCGGGACTTGGGGTGAGTACAAGGTCCCGGACCACCCTATTAAAATTGGCCGAGAGTACTCCAATGTGTTGGTCCGGGACTTAAGGTAAGGACCAAGTCCCGGACCACTCTAAAAATGTTGTTTAAGGTTGGAAAATGATGTCTAATGATGGGGATTGATGGTTAATGATGTTATGAGGTTGTTAAGGACATGTTAGGTGAGTTTTAATGACAATTAAGTGGGTGAAAAGTTGTAATAACATGTGGAAGTAAAACAAGTTAAAAAGTGAAGTCATGTAACTAAGTTAACGGGGAAAAATTATAAGCATTAGACATTAAATAATCAAGCAACCCCGATGTTAATAAAAACACATGTGATGTTAACAGTTGTTCGAGAATTGCTCGAGGAACATAAGTGGACGTGGTAAAGTGGACTCCGGTGACAGGTATGGTTTTCTTGCAACCTGTGTCCTACCGGATTACACCGGCTTGTATGCCAATATGTTTTTTGAGTGTTTGCCACCTTGTAAGATTAAAACATGTAATGAGTTTATAGTAATTAATTATGTGGCGAATTTGGTCTCCGATACCATTTAACCTCAAATATGTGTTAAACCTTAGCTAACCAAAACTAGGAACACATGAGTGATCGGTATTCGGAGTTGACGGCCCAAACCTTGGGAACGTGCTAACCACGGCTATGTGTGAGTTAGTTGGATATTGTTGTTTATGCAAGTGTGTGAACCTCCCTTGTGTGCTTAACTCGGTTATGATACCGTATGGTGTGTGGATGTGGTAGGCTCCATAATGGATCTCTAACTACTTATTTATAAGTGTATGTGTACTAATGGGGGGTGAGGAGTCCGGTTGTTCCGGCCACGCGTGTGATGGACGGGAGTCGATATCATATCCGGTTCGGCTCTCTTGGTGTATGTATAGGTGGTATTCCAATTTGGTTTCTACCTTCCCTTAGCTTATCCAAAGCTAGTTACTGACTCACGTCGGGCCACAGGGGCATACGAATGTTGTTTCGGTGTGCTTGGGATTACTATATCCGACACACCTTGTGTAATACCCCAACCCGAAATCCAATAAACTGAACGGCGATCACTCCCAAATAAATACAACTGCAGCGGAAATAAATACAACAACCCGGGCGGTATTACAATGCCGTTGGCCACCCTTGTGACCAACAAGGCTAAGTCCGAATACAATCCTCAAATGTCACGGTCTGGAATACAGATACAACCCGAGATACTAGGAATCAAACCCAAAAGTACAATGCTGAAATAAAACAATTAACTAATAGTAGACTCCCAAAGCTTGGTCTACCCCACCTACACTCAGTGTGGTGATCTCCTCAACTTCAGGTACCTGAAAAATGGGGGTGCCCCCAAAGGGGCTCAGCAAACAATGCTGGTATGGAAAACGTGCAGCCCATCGTCTACCGGGCCACACCAACTACTTTGTCGAATACATGCAGTTCATTTTTATAAAGCTGTAAACAAGCATAGTCTGATAATAACAAGTATCCATACAAGGACAATAATGTCACATAGAACAAGACACAGAAGGTCGAGTTAGCTGAACTGAAATTCTTTACTGATAGTCGGTCCACACAATGGGACTGACCGTTATAACTGAATATCTGAAATAGCGGAGGTATAGTGACCTCGTTATAGAGAAAGGTTGGGTATAAAAACCCCAGGAGATAACGTAGTTAAACCCTGAACTGAATGGCGTGGGAAATAAGAACCCACTAGAGGAATAAAGTCTTCCTCGAACTGAAGGGCATTTGAATCCCGGAAGGAATAAAGTCTTCCTCCCAACTGAATGTTCCGTCGCGACGTAGTAGGAGACGACCTGAGACAGGTACAACTCCCGTAGCATGCATGGCCAGATCCAACTGGGCTCCTCATTCTCGAAGTATATATTTGTTAAGTGTCATATAGAGACATTAAACAAACACAATGTGTATTGCCAATTATCACGTTTAGGATAATGACGTTTGTTATAAAGTGAAGTTAGTGAGAGACTTGAGTACAAGTCCTCGGTATACTGAAACGCAGGTATTTAATCCACTGGTATAGTAGTGTTTGTATGCGTGGGACATACACGTTGTAGTCAGCAACAATCACGCACATGAAATAATACAACAGTGCACAAGAGTAAAACAACATTTTACATTAATTATCTTGGTCGTTATTTCAAACAACAGATAGCACACAAGCCGGTGTAATCCGTTAGAAAACAGGTTGCAAGAATCCCATACCGTTCACCGTAGACTGTACTCGTTTAATTCCCGGTCAACGTCTGGTCAAACAGAGTCCTAGAATAGGATTGACTGAGAGGGTTAATTTATGTTACCCTTATATAATAATCCTATTGGATCATTTAACAAATCTCGTATTTGTTATTTCATGTGAGGTTTATTTCTTTTAATTACCTCATGATTTAATGTATAACTTATTTGTTATTCCTTTTGATTTATTTATACATCCTTTAATGCACATATATGTGTTCATTGCATTTGTTGTTTATTTTATTTGTCTAGGTGACATAACAACTTATAATTTCTTAACTATATTTATATGTCATACATAGACATAAAATTCTTATAGTTTTATTATTCTCCTTTTAACCATAAATAATATTTATTGTTTATCTTTTAATTCCTTATAACCATGTAAGCCATAGTTTTAAATTCCATAATTCCTTTAATCAAAATTCTTTCTTCTAAATCCTCCAAATATCCATATAGGACCTATATTTATTCAAATCTAAATTCTTAAACTTGTATTTCGGTTATTTACAAAACAACCACATTAATTCATAAACTTTACACTTAAATTCTAATCTCTTTATATAACATAATTTTAATTCCTCATCTAATTAAATTACAAAACTACCACTAATCTTTTGGACATAACTTATAAATATTATAACTTTCAAGAATTACATCTTAGCCCCTCAAAATCTCGGCATATATTTATATACTTTCTATAATTGCAATTTAGCCACAAAATCTTATAATCTTTACATAATGTCTTATAAACTATAGTTTTAATTTTATTTCTCCATAAATGCCGAATATATATATATAAATTCTTAAATTACCAAACTAACCCCAAGGTAATTCGGCTATGTCATTTATTTTCCTTAATTACAATTTCATCCCAAAAACTTTATATTAGTATCTTAATAATTTATAATCTAAAGTCTAAATGTTTATTTCTTCAAAATTTCGAAAGTGAACTCAATGATTCTCTTAATTATCAATTCGCCCACTAAATATTTACAAACTTTCATATCAACTTTTATAAATTACATAATAGCCCAAAACTTTATAAAAAGTTATTTTAAGCTTGTTTAGATTATCTAAAATTCTTAAACTTAATTCCTAACCTTATATTATATTATAATTACACCAAATACCCCTTTAGCTCTCGGTTTTCACAATAAGTGCACCAAACTTGTAAAAATTACATTTAAGCCACATAACTTATTTAATTAGTCATTTAAGCTTTAATAAAGTATTTTTAACTCACCAAACTTTATGATATAAGTTTATATACCTAAGTAGGTCATTAATACCTATTTAACACTTAGGTAATTCGGCCATATTCATTTAGTGACCATATAGTATATAAAAGTGGATTTATATGTCATAATAAATGTACATATATTCATATGAGTCATATAACTCATGTAAAAATTATTGTAATGTCTTATATTGATTCTTAGCTTAAAATAAAGCATTTTTGCCCTAGACTTTTCGGCCTTAATTAATTTGTAACATAAACAAATTCTATGACACAAAAATGTGTCTTAAGGTAAATATTTTCTATATATGTTATAGATTATATTTTTGGCATATAAAACCATATAGTTTCGGTATTATTTAGCCTAGGAGATGTACATAATTTTTGTACAATTTTTAGAAGCTAACAAAGCTTATAACATAAAGATTTACTTAGTAAACTTACTTCTTAACAAAGGTGGTTAAGTGCTTGAACTTCTTGGTAAACTTGAAGCTCTTCTTCGAGGTGAAGGTTGGATGATGTTAGATCTTTTATGTAGAGATGTTTAGTAGAGTTAGATTTCAAGAATTGATTTGTAAGTAGTTTTTCAAGAATTACTTAAGCTTTTTCCTATATTTTCGTCACACCAAAGGTAGATGAAGAACAAACTTTCCTTCATGAAAATGAAGAAGAAAAGAGTCTTAGAAGAAGTAGAACTTGGTTACACATAAAAATGTGCTTTAAGGATTTACAAGCATTAAAACTACCTTAAGATAACCTTGAGATGCTCCTTGGTTTAATGTTGGTTTGGACAACCTCCTTGGAGAACTAATTGATGTCGAACACTTGTTGTTAAGCTAGGAAGAGTTTTGCTTCAAGGCTTGACAAGAATTGCTAAGAAATTACCTTAAAGATGAAGATAGAAGTTACATCTCCATTAATGGACTTAAGAGCTTCAAAGGAAGAAGAGATGAAGCTAGAAGAGAGAGGAGAGAGCTTACCTAAACCGTGGATGAAGAGGGAAAGGAAGGAAGTGAGACTTAGATCACGTAAATGCAAGAGGCATTTGGAAATTGATTTTGTTTTGTCAAATTTTTAATGTCATTGACAATTCTTTTTCCTTAGTTTATTACCTTGATTATTGGCTCAATAAATGCCTCCTTTCCAGCATGAAAATCGGTCATGTGGTGTGACTAAGCAAGAGTTGGAAAGACAATTATTTTGGCTAGAAGACAAGGTAAGAAAAGGTGAGTATATTCTTTTGATTTTCTATGCTACTTGGCTTGTCTTCTTCTTCATGTGGAGTCACGAAATGGAGGTCTGAATGGGGCTCAATAGCCGGCCATGAAGAGCCAAGGAAGAACAAGGAAGGTCACATGGAGAAGAAGGAATCAAATAAAGTGGATCTTAGATCTACTTTTTACTTTTTCTCATTTGTTTTTGTTCTAGCTCACATGGCCTTATTCCATGACTGAATTTCGACAGATCTCTGGTCCATTAAGACCTAAATACTTTGGCATTAAGTAATAACACATGGGATGGTGAGTCATCATATTTTAAGCCTTTTATAAACTTTTAAAGCAAATTTTATACTAGTTTTTGCCCTCAAAATCGGCCCATATAGAGAGCCTTGTTGACTAGTCACACCAACTGATTTAGAAGGTCATTTTAACCCTTTTTAAGATTACCAATTCGTGGCATGTCAAAAACTACAAGGCCATTGCGTAAAACGCGTTTTCGTGACACCCGAAGGTGTGTTTTTGTGCTCTAAGGAAATTTTGGGAAACAAATTGTTTTTATGAGTTCCAAGTGTTTGTAAACACTTATTATAGTAATTAAACATATATAAGATGTTACATTGGGTTATTTGAGGTTATATCAACCCATGACATAATTTACGGGCCATCGGGACACACCCGGGCAAAAAGGAGCGTTAAGAAATCCTCCTGTGGTTTTTGTTGAATTTTGATGAACCACTTCGTGGGTTATCTTTAGAATGGTAAATAATGATATTAGGAACTCTAGGAATTAATTTTATAGGAGTTCGTGCCACCTCGGCACTCCTCCGAGCTTTTCTTGCTTTAAGGGGCGCGCGTGAGCACTCCCGAGCGTTTTGCGTATTTGACTGAATATAGCTTAGGGAATATATTTATATATTCATATGATGAGTGTATGACCATTTGGTTTGAGTTTTAGAAGGTCATACAAGGTCATGCTTGATCACATGTTTCTAAGGCGTTTTAGCGTTTATGGTGAAACGACTATTTTTACGTAACGTTTTCATGCATGGGTTTGCATGCGTACGTGAACTGATTTATGTTTGGATTATATTCCAATAAATAATGATTTAATAATATTATTTAGATTTGGGGTATTTCACCTTGGGTTTAAGTTAACGTTCGATATAACTGGACGGTAACGAGGTTGGTAACGAGCTTAACATGGGATTGGCAATAATCTCTAGGCTCACTATATATACTAACTATGGTGGAAGGTTCCTTGTGTGAACCAATCTTATGGTGTTTGTGTGTTGTTATTGTGCTAAGCAATTTCCCCTGCTATGCTATGATGTATACGTTAGGTGTTTAAAATGAATGCGAGGTTGTCATGTGTACGCCGAAGCAAGAAAGGTTTTGTTATGTTTTGTTATGTGAGGAATGAGATATGTGGTAGGATATGGAGTGAGTGGATCGTGGAAATGAATCCCAGTTTGTGACAGGAGGCATTTAAGGTTAACCCGATTAGTGGGTACGTGTCGTTCATTAAGGAAGTAGCTCCGTTTTAGAGGTGAGCCACTCTAAGGTTAAAGGAATCATTGGATGATTTGTTAAGTGCGGATGTGTGGTTATATGTTGAGCCCTATTGTTGGGTGTATGCAAAGTGTTGTGTGTTTATGGTTTGTATGCATGATTTAAATATAATCAACTGCATGCTAAGACGACAATTAGTTGTGCGTGGCCCAGTAGTATGTGGGATGCGGGATTACCATACCAGCAAAGGTGCTGAGCCCCTTGGGGGCCACCCTTTCTCTTCTTTTCCTGTTTCAGGTACAGAGAGCTGGAAGCCGTTCGAGAGTAGGACGGGGTAGTCATTGTACATGGGTATTCATTTAAGTGTATATATACAGTAGGTGTAGTAAGACCGATATTGTTGTCGGCATCAGTTGTAAATACTCGGTACAGTGGGAATGTATGTATATAATAAATGTTGGAAATGGAATAAGGGTTGTATTGTGTAGTTGCTCGGGAATCTAGTCCATCAGACCGATACAATGTAAATGTATTAGCCTTGTTAGCCACGTGGGTGGTTAACGGCGTGTAACACCATTGAATGAAGTAATGGATGAGTTGAGATTTCCGCTGCAGTTTGATGTTAAGTGTACGGTGGTGGTTGGGGTGTTACAAGTATTCTTGAGAAACTCGTTAATCACATAACTATTTGTTTACTGAATACTCTTAAGTCCGTTTAACCAAATAAATATGGAAGACAACTTATAAATCTAACCGCCAAATAACATAAATGACAATTAAATTAACAATTTATTAATATAATTAACAACTGTTATGACTTGCTATAACTTTAGTTAACCTAACATAAATCACTACAGTCACTTTGAACAGACAACATTAAATAAAGACGCCAGACTCGTCATACATCAAATACATAGACAAGCGTATTTACACACAACCATGATGGCAAAAGTGAAACATTTTCCCCTAGTTTAATACAATTTAAAATTGCTATCATGCCAAAATTCCCCTATGAGTAACACCGATAATATATCCATATTTATATCCATATATGCGTACATCTATATTCTCTGTATCTAGTAGTCATTGCTAGAGTATTTCTACATATATATATATATTCCTTACGAATTCCCACGGCAACTTAGTCTATATACTGTAGCAGAAGCAACTACCATAATATACCCATTCGCAACAGGGGAGAAAATAAATTTGATATAACAATGGACTATATTGTCCGTCTGGCACATCACATAGAGATTCAACCATATATATTCATAATTCGGCACACACAAATTTGTAAATAAGGAAATATAGTATCATCATGGAAGAAACAGGAACTCGCCTGAAGGCGTCACACAAGTCATCATAGAAAATTTCCTCACAACCAGTACTTATAGCCGGTATTCCAAGCAATCTAATTTTCAGCATTCCCCATAATTAATTCCCCAAACACACTGAAGTCTAATGCAAACAATCCTCGTATAGTGTATATAATAATGTATATATAGATATATACGTAATGCCACCCAATATTTGATTTCCAACCCCATATTAAGAACTAATACCATAATCCCACTTTGCGTATATAATAGCAATATCGTCCATATGCACGCAATATCATCCATTATCAACAACTCATTTCAAATACAGAAATTCACACTCCGAGTATATAACTCAGCACATCCAGCATTATATAGTCAGCCACATAACAATCACACAATGACAATTCCCCAAAGACGGCTTACCCCAAATTTTAATCCGTTTTTTTTAAATCCAATTCTTATCTTATTTCGAAAACCATGCTCTGATACCACCTTGTAACACCCTGGATTTTGACTCATTATAAAGTAGAAAACAATACGAATCCAATGCCGCAGACGGGGATTAAAACGGATGTCAAACGAGGCTTAAAACTGAGAAACAAGGTCTGTCCGAACATTAGTCCGAACATGTAAGTTCGGACATGTGCCGAGACTTACAGTCAGACCCGTCCTCGCATGCTGTCCGAACATTGAAGTTCGGACAGATGTTCGGACACAGCTAAAGACAAAAAAAAAAAAATGCATCTCGGGGTCCATACTTGTGAAAATCAGTTTGAAAACAGAGTTAGAAAGACATAAAAAATAAACACAAAACTAATAGCAACTGATGGGGAAATGTTTTAATAAACATAGTTAGCAATATATACCAAAGAAGTACAGCAGAAAACAACTTTGAAATCAACATATGATAATCTCAAACGATTTATAATTGTCAAAGGACTTTGTCTTGAACACAGTAACTGACAACCTAACTCAACAGCAGTGGAAATAAATTTTACCAGGGCGTTACCGCCACACTCAATACCCATTGAGTGCTCAGGCTTTATTTAACCAAAACATTTACCACACTTTGTAAAACAAAAGCACTTTCAACTTCACAACTCAACTTTAACAATATCAAGTTTAATCTGGTCATCCTAAGCTATGTGATAGCGTGTCCCAAGTCCCCTATTCATCCATAAGTACCTGCGATCAGAAAACAACAACAGAAAACGCGAAGGGATCGCGCAAATCAGTGAAACTGAGTAAACATTGCCTCAACTTGTAAAATACATTTTGAAACTCATTTTACATTTGCAAAACATTAACTCACACCATAACGTTAACCAGTTTCACAACAACAAACCACCATTAGTAAAACATTTCGGGGGGAGAACTTTCAAAGAATCAAATCAATGGTTTACACGGACGACCCCAAATCGGGTCGCAACAATTAGAATCCCACCTCACTCTACGTCCTTAAGTGTGCACACCCCCCAGAAGGTAACTTACGACCCAAAGGAGTAGATCATTAGAGCTTAACTGCAAGTAATGTCTGCAGGCAAAATAATAAGAATATCCACGGGGTACATAGTACCAATAATTACACGGAGCGCCAATAAGGCACCAACAATATACACGGAGTACCAAGAGGTACCAACAATCCAATAATCAATTCAAAGAAAGTCTCCCAAAACATTTGTCCAAACCCTTTCGCAAACATCACACTAGAAACACGGGGGAAAGTAATTCCCAAACTTTCACAATACCAAAACCACATCCAAACCAATCCATTGTTAATTCGCAAAAAACACAGAGGTAGAGAATGTTGAGCACAACATTTACCTGATTGTGCATAACACTGCAAAGACGAAACAGCCAAACCACTAGTAGCGTCCGTCAGAGAATTCGGGGTCTAGAATTGCAACAACATTACCAATCAGAAACCACACCAATACAACCCAAAATAATCCCAAAGCCTTAATAAGTAATAGACCTTACCCCTTTTATCTAAGCCGGCACCAGGGAAGAGACTTATCAGTTGCAGAACGAGAATTTGGGATTTTGGAGAGGAGCGTAATAACGTCACAAAGAGGATGAAGAAGATGAGGAGGAGATCGTGGATTAAATAAAACGGTAATATTATAGAAAAAGAATAATATTAATTGAATATTAAATGTATTTAGTTTTTAAAAAGAGAAAGAAATAATCTACAATGTAAATAGTTTTGGGAATGTATTTAACGAGTAGTGTTGCAAATAATTTCGGAAAGTAGATTGAATGACGTAATCAATTTGAAAAATAACTAGATTCAAAAGGTTAGATAAATAAGGAGTAATTACTAATTGGAATCAAAATGAGAAAGGGAATAATCTAGTTGTTGGAAAGCGATAAGGATGGACAAAATATCTTTTAGGGAGAGAGAATAAATAGGTAGATAAAATAACTCAACACTTAACAATTTATTTAAGTGGGAAAAGGAATATATTAAATTAAGTAAGAATAAAATCAGTTCCGTAATAAGAGGAGAAAATATCACGTAACTAACTAGAGAATAAGGGATGATTTACTAATGTAAATAAAGAAACCAATTCGGCCAAATTTATCTATTAGGGAAAGTAGTTTATAAGAAATCAATAAGTAATTGAAACAGTATTAGTAATTCCCTTAAGATAAATAAGAAGATCTTATAAATAAGTTACAAAAGATAATACTGGAAATATAAGGAAAGTATTTCAGTATCATATATTTAGTGTTGTATTAATCTAGGAAAAGAAATAAAGGTGATATAAATATCTTTACTTCCCTGGGCTCTAATCAGTTCTACTCTTAACTAACTATTTAATAACTTATTTAGTTCAACTATGTATATATATATTATATATATATATATATATCCTAACTCTAATTCACGGGTATTTCACCTTCCATGTGTCCTTCATAGGAATGAATCTTGCTAGCTTGGTAAGGCGGTCAACAATTACCCATATCATATTCAATCCTCCTCGGGTCGATGGCAATCCAACTACAAAATCCATCGATAGATCATATAATTTCCACTCGGGGATAGCATTGGCTGCACTGTGCCTCCAGGTTTCCGGTGTTCAAATTTATTTTCTGACAGGTGAGGCATCTGATAACGAAGTTCAAGACGTCGTTCTTCATGCCAACCACCAAAAGTATCGCTTCATGTCTTTGTACATTTTTGAAGCTCCAGGGTGATAGAAGTAGTAGAAGAATGAGACTCTCTCATGATGCGCTCCTTGAGCTCTACGCTCTCGTGGGGAATACATAGTCTGCCATTCACACGTATCAGGCCATCTCATGAAGCTGGTAGTAGTCGTATTTCTTCTTATCTAGTGTGCCATCCATTGACTTCCATCTAATATCTGCCATGTCTCTGTCCTTCTGCTGAGCATTATGTATTTCTTCAACTAGGCTGGTGCCTGCTATGAGTGTATGCAATGTGTGAGCTCTGCGGCTGAGTGCATCGGCAACTACATTGGCTTTGCCCTCCTTATACTGAAGGTTGATATCATAATCCTTGAGGAAATCCATCCATCTACGCTATCTCATATCAGTTCTTTTTGGAGGTGAACACATACTTTAGGCTTTTGTTGATCGGAGAAGATGGTGATCTGTGAACCGTAAAGGTAATGATGCCAAATTTTGAGTGCAAACACAACTGCTCCAAGCTCAAGGTCATGTGTGGGGTAGTGCTCTTCGTGCTTCTTCAGCTGACGGGAGGCATAGGCGACAACTTTCCCGTGCTGCATGAGGACACATCCCATACCCATACCGGATGCATCACAGTAGACTTCATATCCATCAGTACCTTCAGGAATTGTGAGGATGGGGGCTGAGGTCAATGCGTCCTTCAACTTTTGAAATGCTGCCTCACAGTCTCCTATCCAAGTGAAAGGGGTATCTTTCTTGATGAGGTTTGTCATTGGTTTTGCGATGCGGGAGAAGTCCTTAACAAACCGTCAGTAGTAGCCTGCTAGACCAAGGAAACTTCGTATATCTGTCACAGACTTCGGTCTCGGCCATGTACGCACTGCCTCCACTTTAGCTGGATCAACTGCTATCCCGGCAACAGAAATAATATGCCCAAGAAATGCTACCTGATCTAACCAGAATTCACACTTAGAGAATTTGGCGTACAACTGGTTGGTTCTGAGAATCTCGAGTACCTGCCTGAGATGGTGCTGATGCTCTTCCTTGGTTCTCGAATATACCAGTATGTCATCAATAAATACCACGATTGTCTTGTCCAACTGATCTCTGAAAACTCGGTGCATCAAGTCCATAAACTTTGCTGGAGCATTTGCCAGTCCAAACGGCATAACGGTGAATTCATAGTGGCCGTATCGGGTCCTAAATGCGGTCTTTTCAATGTCGCTCTCCTTCACTGGGATCTGATGGTATCCTGATCTGAGGTCGATCTTCGAAAATACTGTCGCTCCTCTGAGCTGGTCGAACAGATCATCTATGTGTGGCAAAGGGTAGCGATTCTTCATTGTCACTGCATTCAGCTCTTGATAATCAATGCATAACCGGAGGCTGCCGTCTTTCTTCTTGACAAATAGTACGGGTGCGCCCCAAGGGGATACGCTCGGGCTTATGAATCCCTTATCCAACAACTCCTTCAATTGTTCCTTCAACTCAGCCATCTCTGCTGGGGCCATTCTGTACGGGGCTTTGGCAATAGGTCCTGTCCCGGGTACTAAGTCAATAGTGAACTCAACCTCTCGTGGTGGTGGCATACCGGGAAGCTCCTTAGGGAAGAGGTCTGGAAACTCCCCAACCACTGGTACATTTGAATCAAACTCCGGGTCTTGCTGAGTATCCTGTACATAACAAAGGTACACCTCCTACTGCCTCTGAATTTCTTTGGCCTTGGTCATGGCTGAAATGACTTTCACAGACAGCTGTCGGGGATTCTGGCGGTAAGATACAGTGACACCGGACGGGCTCTTTAGCAGTAGTCTATGCTCGGCACACAAGATACGACCTCGATGTTTCTCTAACCAATTCATACCCACAATAACGTCAAAACCCAGGCCTCTGAACTCTATTAGGTCCAACGGGAAATCCTCCTCTCGGATTCTGATGGTGGCTCCTCGGAAATACCGGGTACAACGAACTCTTTCTTTTAAAGGTAGCGTCACACGGAAATCTTCCAACTCTACGGGCTCAAGGTGCAACTGCTCGGCTAACGTCGGGGATACAAATGTGTATGAGGCTCCCGAGTCAAACAATACTGTGGCTGAGACTCCATTCACCGGGAAGGTGCCAGTGATACTGTGGCCGCTGTCACCAGCCTGAGCCTGTGTGAGTATGCTCAGGGTACCCTCCCTCCAGGGCTCAAGACCTATTCCCAAAATAATGTTTATAAGCATAATTAGTGATAGTACAAGAAGAGTAGTAGATAATCAGCCTTTCTTTATTCATCTTTCTAACATTACATGTTCGTTCCATTACACAACTTAATACAAAAAGGTACATGGTTTAATATTTCCTAAAGGTGAGGTTCAGTTGTCCAGGCTTCATATGGGTAGCGTTTATCACGGTTGAGGGTGTTGTGTTTGGCTTGATTCTCTTAATCCCGTGGTATAGCATTCTCGATGGTCCGCCCATGATCAACACGTCACCGGATTTTAGCCAGGTCTTCATAGCTCGGTCAATCCTCTTTTCTTCACCATAGAGGAACTCAGCATCATCTCCGATGGACACAGACACTATGGGTATCCCCTGGTCTAGGGTCTCCTGCGTCTCGTCCTTGTCTTGGTGTAATCCAAGTCAGCCTTCCCTCTCATAGAAGTTGATGATGCAGATGTCGGCTTGTAGGTCGGGTACTGGTTGTACTTCGTGTTACTGTGCAACGCGTAGGGTTGCCGTAATTAGGGATAGAAAGTCGTCGGGAATTGGTGGTGCATGTGCTTCGTCGGTGGAATAGCTCTTCGTATATGGATTCCAAATCTTACCTAGGCACATCATTCTGAGTTTCATCGTCTTTCCTCCGGGGTATGTCGGTGTGTAGAACCCGCCTGGTCCCACTCCGATCTTACGACATCTTCGGATAATGGCTACTTGGGCTTCAGGTGTTAGATATCCTGGTAGTAGAATCATCCCAGGCTGGATAACTTGGCAGTTTTCACTTGGGTAGTAAGGATTCTCAAGGCTGTACCTATCGGGTTCGAGGTTTGGATTTATTGGGAAGCACATGTCAAAGGTTTCGACTGCATTTTAGGGTAGTCTAGTTCTTTAGCGGTACTAGTAATTTAGCAAATTTCATGCATAGTCATACAGCTTGGCATACAAGAATTTAGGCATGCTTTTCAAACATTTAGGGTTTCAAGGTTTACCTGCAGCTGTGGGTGAGTCTGGTCCCTCGGTGCGGTCCATGATGTACAACACCGCCTTCCCTGGCCTCGAGGTAGATGCCTTCTGGGAGTCTCGGGATCCCGCTCCATGTGTAGACTGGGTGTATGGGGCTCCACGCTGGCCTCCGGGTCCCAATCTCTGGTCACCTCTCGCACCATAGTCGGGCTTGTAATTCTTGTTGTGGGGATTCGCGAAGCACTCAAAGGCCCTGTGTCCGCTCTTCTTGCAGTAAAAACACTCTACTTTGTTGCCCTGACAGTCAACACCGGGGTGGTTCTTCGAGCATCGTCCACAGATATATCGGCGCTCGGTCCACTTGCTCGGACCGGTTCCAGTCCCTAAACAGATTACCTGGTTAGTCAACAACAAGTCACAATAACTGTAAAGATATTTAAGTGCTAGAGTTTGTTTCATTTTACCCCGGGGTGGGTAAGAGCGGAACGGCTTAGTCGCCGTAGTCGGGTGGCTCAGCTGAAGTCTCTCTGTAGGATGGTTCCCATGGTATCTCGCCCGCTTCCTATTCGGGTAGCGCTTACTCCTGTCAGCTCCCTTTTGTCTATGGTCCTCTGAGTCACCGTCCTTCACCTTCCTCTTCCTAGCGAATTCCTCATCCCGCATCTGGACGGTGATCTCGACCTGGGATGCTACATGGTAGCAGTCCTGTACAAAATAGGGTTTAGTAAACTCTTCACAAAATAATACTCATTTCAAATTTATAGTTCAAGTGCAACCTGGATCGTGGCATAACGGCTGGGTCCCATGCCGTATCTGATGCGGTAGTTCAGCCCACCGTAGAAACGCTCCACTAGGATCTCATCTGAATATCCCAAGCCTGGAAGTACACGAAGTAGAGCAGTGAACGCCGAGTAGTAATTATCTACTGTCATCCCCTCGGTCTGTCTCAGACTGTCTAGCTCAAGCCGCTTCTTTGTCCGGAGGTGGGCGGGGTAGTACTTAGCCCTCAGTAATGCAGTGTAAGCATCCCATCCAAAAGTGGGGTCGGCTAGGTGAGCATCCTTCACAAGCTTCCATCAATCACTCGCTGACTCTCGTAGGTAATAGGCGGCGAGTCTGACCTTAGCCTCAGCCGGAACATTCAAAGTGTCGAAGGCAGTCTCTAGGATGCTGATGTAGTTCTCTAAGTAGGTGGGGTCCGTCTCTCCTCGGAACTCAGCCGGTCGAAGGTCTGCTAAGCTCTTCACCCAGTTTGTCTCCCTACGTGGGTGAGGTGGTGGTGGCTGTGGTGCCTGCTGGGTTCCTGGCTGGAAACCCATGTGACCTAGGGCTGCTGCTACTATCTCAGCGATGGTCTGCCCTGCAGCTACGCTATCTTGCTCCATTTGGCCACGGCCTCGTCCTCGACCTCGTCGTCCAGACATCTGAAAATGTCGTCGTTAGTTTAGAACATTCACAAGAGCTTACTGCAAGTTATTATCGCCCTTGCTGGCGGTTTTAAATTAGTAAAGTCGTGCCTCACATTACTAACCCTTAACCCCGTTTCCCAAATTTAGATTTTCCTAATCTCGGTACTCCTCTGTTCCAGTCATCAGAGCGCAACTACGCTCTGATACCACTTTCTGTAACACCCCCGATTAACCAAACAGTAGTCCGAACGATGCGCCACATGATGATACAACAAGTCTAACCAGCGGAGTCACAGTTCTAACCGGGTGTCACAGACGCCAACCACCCACGTGGTTGACACAACAACAACATCAATACTAAGCTACGGTCTGAATGACTGGAATTAAACCACAATCAAATCCAAGTACAACAGAAATTACAGACCAAGTACCGAGAGTCTACATCATAAGTTCTTACTTAAGTTACACAACCGAAATATACAACAAAGGTTTAGAGTTACATAATCACAACCCCCAAATCAAAACATACTACACAAAAGTCTTGCCCATGTGGACTACCCCTATGGTAGTCACCCTTGCCTACTCTCCGTCCGCTTCCCGTTTCATGCCTGTAAAAATAAAGGACTCAGCAAACCATGCTGAGAATGAACGTGTGAAGCCCGCATGTTACCGGGCTACACGACTACTTGGTCGAATATGATTAAGTCCAATTTCATGCAATAGTAAAGCAATAACACACAGCATGAACAACAATATAGCAACTCTCAACATGTTGGTCATAAAGATAACACCAAACACCTCAAGCATGTAAAACAAGTAGAGGTTACATAGAATTTGAATAATGAGGATCTACACAGTGGGATCATTCGATGTTGAGTGTTTTTGTCTCTTTTTCTTTGTTTCCATCTTGTGTACTTCTTTTTCTCTTTCTTGCACCAGGTCTGGGGATGTAGGTCGATTCCCGTGACCATATAGTATGGGTGCCCATCTTTCTTTGCTTCCTTATAGATTAATTGTGAGTTCTTTTGTTACCGCACGTTGGAGGACGTCTCCTCCATAGCTAGTCCCCCATTCCCGACGTCATGCGCCGAGAAAGCGGAGTCGCCTCTAGACTCCAGGATAAGCTCCACCAATTTGTCACTCCCCCATTCCCGACGTCATGCGCCGGGAAAGCGGAGTCACCTCTAGACTCCAGGATGTGCTCCACATAGAAGGGCGAAGGATCTGATGCAGATACAAACTCCCGAATATTTCATACCGCGCGACCCGAGATGTCGTCTTCCCGGGTTATCCTCATGTCCCACCAATTGAAATTTTCTCTACATTATTATTCATGAATAGACACCATAGTGGGTGTCATGGTACGACCTCCTTAGTTAGAGAGGAGTTCCCCCTTTATAGCGTTTTCTTTGTTTTCATAGTTCTCGGTGTTTCATCTCAATTCCATAAACGCGAAGGGACTAAACTACTGTGTGCGCGCAATAATACACAACAATGATATAAAAATCATACAACACGATAAGCAAGCAATCCAATTTCATGCTTTGATCTTAAGGTCTTTTCACACAGAGCACACAGCACACAAGCCGTGTAACACGATAACATACGAACCACACATGTCCATACCTTATTTGAAAGCACGAGTTGTCTTACTCTCGAAGTCCCGGTCGGAGCTCGCTACGGTCCTAGAGTTAATTAAAACAATGTGTCAGTTTATTATTTTATGTGACGACACTTTATATCGTATGTTATTCCCTAGGTATGTTGTTACATGATTTGTTTATGTTGACTCTTAGAACTCCACGTGCATTAATTCTAGGCTTAACTTACTCCTAGGCTATTTCATATCTTTAGTTACATGTTAACTAAGCCCTTTTTCCTTAGTTAATGTTTTAGGGCGTTTTAAGAGGTAATTATGTAACAAGTTTGTATAACATAGATATGACTTGTCTAATGTGTATTCTTTCCTTAGATAAATAGGTGAGTAATATTTTAACCCTTGTATAATGATAATATAGATCATAGAATACCCCTAAAACCCACTTATACAGAAGTCCCAAGTTTATAAAACCGCAACATAAGCTAAGTGTTTATTCTTACTTAACCTCTCCTTTAGTATGTCAAACCATGTTTATTTTGCCCAAACGTTTCTTCACACACAATCAGGTGAATTAGGTCTGTTTTGGGTTCATTGATAAACTAACAGCTCACTCATAATATTCCTGTAATCTAGCTATACAGAACAGCAATAATATTGGAAACCGAGACAACCAACTCCATGTTTCATTGTGTTTCTTGTTTCTAGTTAACTCAGCTAAGGTTTAAAACTTGCCCACAGTTTTTACCCCACTAGATATGGGTGTTATCAAGGTTTTAAACTCAAGGTTAAATCAGTAAAGCACTCACTAACCTCTGTACTCAATCATACAGAACAACAGTTGTTGCAAAAACTGAAACCGAAACAGTGCAGTACACCTCTATTCTCTCCATTGTGTCGGTAGTTAATTGATTCCTAAATTCTCAAATGAGTTTGCCAACTTAGTTTATCTCTTTAATAATGTTCCTTGTTCATACCTAAGACACCAAAAATTCTAATGCCTCAGGAAACCTGTTACACAGGAACAGAAAACTGAATTACAAGGTGGGTATTCTTCTTTTCTATCTTTCTTTCTTTTTTGTTCATTTACGCATCTGCCTTTCAAAACTCTCCCAAAGCGCCTACCTGTCTAGTTGAGTATTAAACCTCAGTTTAAACTCGAAGCCACTCCAACTACACACTCACTTACCCTCTGTACAGAACAGAAACAACCTCCAGAAACAAATATAAGAATTGAAACAGAAGCTGATATGTCTGTCTATATTTCCCTCTGTCTCTCTTTTCTGTTCCGAATTTGTTTTCTATTTCCTTCTAAGTGCCTGAACTTAGTTAGTGTGTTAATAAGTTTTTAAAGCTCAAGACAGACCAAGACTAAACTAGACAATGTCCCCGAATTCCCTCTACGCAGAAACCAGAAAACTGATAAGTTAAAACCCAAAATCTGATAAGTCCTCTTTCTGCTTTCATTTCCATTCTTTAACCTGATCTTGATTTCCTCACTTGTACACTAGGTTGGTAGGGCTTAAGCTCATTTAAACCAAAAAAAAACAACAAACGCCTCCCCAAGACCCTGTACAACAGAAAACCCAATCGACTTTCAGAAGCCAGTTTCTGAAACTGATAACCTGATAACTTTCACTTCTCAAAAATTTATTTTCTTAACTCTCGAGTTTGGACCTCCTATTTCCCAAACTGTTATCACATCTAGTCAGGTAATTTAGTAAAGCTTTGAGCTCCTAACACTCCCACTACAGCCCCTTAAAACTCACAGAAAAAACACTCACACAGAAACTCAAATCTGTGAAATTGGACATGAGCTGTTATGGTTTTAGTCTCTGTTTGTCTTCCTGTTTCATAGTTAAATAGTTTTTTTAACTTCTCAATTCTCCCCAATTAACCTCAGTTACTTTGTTATATGTGTTATTACGTTTGTAGCTCTAAGCCAGCCCAAAGTAATGTGTTAAACTCATAGAAGCTACTACTGAGGTAAAACTTCAGAAACTGAAATGAGCTAATGCATTCTTTTTCTGTCATTGTCTTCTTCTTCTTTTTACTTCTTTTCTTTTCTTTAGGCTTACTTACAACCTCCTCCCAACTTTGTACTTCCTAGTTAATGTTTTGTCAACCCCTTTAATCCCAAGAACAACCCAGAGTAACCTTGTCAATACTCTGTACGAGTTTATAGTGAAACCAGAACTGGAAACTGGAGCTGCAAAACCTGAAATCACAGAACTGATTATTCTCCTTTCTGTCACCTCTTAATCTGGTTCTTCATTTGTTTCTTTTCTTTCCAAGTTTCCTAGTTGCTTAATTAAAATCTTAGTACGGGTTATACTCTCAGAGCTAACCGAACAAAACCCAAGATACATGATTTAACCACTAACTGCAACAGAAACAGGAGGTATTTATATATAGACTGTTACATGGTTTTATTGTTCTGTTAAGATGTTATTTTTTATGTCTTCTTTTTCTTTTCTCTCAGAGCTCTTTAGTTGTTTATCTAGTTAGTGTAATGTGATGTTATTCTAGAAGAAGCCCACCACATCTCTGACTGTACTCGGAGAAACAAATATACAGAAGCACAACATTTTCAGAATTGAAACAAGACTGTCACATCTCCTTCCGTTTTCCTCTCTACTGATGTATCAGGTTAGTTTCGGTTTTCCTTTGAATTACTCTCACATTTGGATGACTCAGTAAATGTATTCATAATGTTGTAAGTATCATTACCCAATACCACCCCAGGACAGTAAGAAGACTGAGAGTCATGTTACAGAAATGAAATATCGACAGATGAGTTTTATTTTGTTTTTCTTTTTGATCAGGACATGGGTTAGGAGTAACTCACCAATTGAGTTGCTTGACTGATTCTTGGGTGTAGTATGGAACTTCCAACCCTTGTTTATTCGACAACAACTGAGGGCATTTACCCAGGGGTTAGGCTTGGCAAAAAAAAAATCAGAGAAGGTAATGACAAGAATAAGAGAATCAGTCTGTTTCAGAACCTCACCTTCCAGCTAAATTTGGTTTTCTTTCTGAAACGGTGGTGGCCTGTTGCTCCTGGAATTGGTGCACCCTTCAAGGCTAGATTCCCAGACTGATTCATGCAAAGATAGAGGAGGTAGTAAGTTAGACTGTAGGTGGATTCTCAGCATGGAACAGGAGAGGTTAACAGAACTGAATCGCCAGGTATAGTTTGTTTCTTTCTCTCTAAACTCACAGTCTCACCTTATTAATTCTTCGAAGGAAGTCTGTTTTTGGAAGTTCCTCAGGACTTCAGTAGCGGTGGCTTGCAGAAGCTTGCGTGAGACAGTAGGGAATTAGAGAAGTTTCATGTTGGTACTATCGGGTAAAGAAAATCAATCAGAGAAAGATGAATAGAGTCCAGCAGTTGCTTACCTTGAGTGTTAGAATCATAGAGGGTGAAGGAAATTCCTGCCCATGCAGAAACGTTGCACCGCAGGAGAGTGAAAAGGATGGTCTATGGCTTTTGAATACAATGGCACAAGGCACGGGAGGCAAATGCAGTGCGTGAAAGTTTGCAAAAACATGTCTCTGGTGCATAGAATTCTGGAATAGAAATAGGCTCTGTATTTACAAGGCACAGGTTGGTTTATTAATTGGGGTTTGGTGAGTATCTTCATCGCAGTTTAACCACAGGTAGTAATGGCCATCACTCTCGGTTTGCTCCTCCAAGTAACCGACAGTAACTCATGCTATCACATATTCTGTTTGAACAGGAGTAATACCGAGGAAGAGCAGCTGTGCTTGTTTGGATTTTGTTCGTTGCTCTTGGACAGAACCAGGAGGTATGGGCGTTAGAAGAAAAATAAGCAGCGATTCTGTCATGGTGGTGGAAGAATTGATATTACAGAGGCACTGGGTCGAGTGTCTGATTCTCGTTCTTTTTGTTTAGCTAGCTTAGTTGACGAATCACTAGTTTCAATTCGGTGGCATAAGTTGCTGAATTTGAGCACAGCTCACCCGGTTAAGGCGTTCACTAGGCATATGAGAGGTACGGGGTTTGAACCTCAGCGGGAGCGTCTTTGCTCCCTTTTTCTTTCTCTTTTATTTTTGTATAAGTTATACTTGTTTGTTTATATATGTAAGACTATATAATATACCGCGTTATATTTATTTATTTATTTGTTACAAAGTTATGCGACGTTATCATTTTTATGTAACGTTACGATATCGTAACGTTACATACGTGTACCTCCGTATTCGTACATATATATCTATACTAGATTTAATTGTTCGTACGTTATTTTATGTCCGAATTATAAAACGCGTCATGATTTTATGCGTTTAATGTTCAGGGGTATTTCAATGATATTTTAAATGGGTTGGGTTTGGGTTGATATCAACCCGGCCCATCAATCCAAATGGCCAGGTTTAATCTAGAGGAGACACAAATCTTTCCCCTAAAAGTTTAGATATTATTTAATATTATAACTTTCAAACATCTCATAAATAATACAAATGTAATAGTTCATTGAATAATATAGCACAAAATAATTTTTAATATTTATATTTAAAATGTTTAGTGAATTGCAAATTTATATTATTTTGTTAATTATTATTAAACCATATTATAATTTTAATGGAATGAACAACTTTGAATTATTTAATTTTGATAATATAATTAAATACATTCTTATGAAATTTGATAACTAACATCTATTCAGATTTTATTATATTTTAGCTATAAAACAACAACATCAAACCCTTACTTCTCATATTTGAAGTTAGCTAACATGAATAACATATGAAGTTGGGTAAACTATAGACATACAAATGAAAATTTATTAGCTTATACACCATTTAATTGAATTGATTTTTTACCTAATTAATACTCTATATTGTTTCACTAATTAGTTTTATGGTTTTTGAAGGTTGGTGCTTATACTTTTTGGGTTCAACGGTTAATTCCCTCATGCTCTATAAATAGTAAATTTAGTTTGAGTATTTTTTTTCATTCATAATGCAAATACTTTCTCGCTATTGAGTGAAAGATATTAAAATTGGAGAGTTTGTATATATGTTCGCAAATTTCACTACTACATGAATGGTCTTTAGTGACAACACACCTCTATATCCAAACACTTTTTTAAAGTTTCTAACATTTTAAAATTTCTCCTTCACTTTTATATTAGTCATGCTATATTCACCATTGTGTGGCATAGGTATTCTTTTTCTATTCTACAAAATTAAAGGTTACTATGGAATAGCAGATGACCATGAACATGTGGAGTTTAACGGACAATAGAGCTTTGGAATGAACATCTCGGAAGAATGCTTAATGGAATGCATTAATGAGCATTAATGGGGCTGAAAAAGTGTCTAACAAGTGATGAAAAAGAGGGAGCTAAGCCAGGAGATAACAAGGTTAAGGGAAAATGGAGAGAGGAGAAAGGAGAGAGGAAGGGAGAATGCGACTGCGACTTGAAGATGGACAACCAATACCGCTCACAAGCTCAAACAACGACAAGGAATTGTAGGAAACCGGTTGATGAATCCGGGTACAATGACACATCCAAGAAATCACAGCCAGAGCCTTGCCGCCACCGGTGATGGGTCGTTTCCAGCGTGAGTGGAGAAAACAGTGGTCCGATGACCTCAGGGAAAGGGAAGGGGCAAGCATACACACGATCTTGTTAGGGAATTTGCAAAGGGGTGTCTTGCTGGAAACAATTTGGCGAATATCCTCCCCATTAGGCCCTGTGACTAGGTTGTTCCTCGGGCGAGCGAAATCGGGACGGAGTGAGTTCGCTTTCGTTGGTTTCGACAGAAAGGAGGATGCTGGGGAAGCAATCTCAATGCTGAATGGGATGTTGTTGGGGAGACTGACCATTTTAGCTCAATGGGCGAGGTCTGCTGACGGAAAGGGCAAAGGAATCCAACCCCCAAGGAACTTGAACCCCCCCCGGGGGTGCAAGCAATCCCTAGTCCCGATACACAGGCCATTTTCCTACCTCCTACCCCTTTCATTAATATGCTACAAAACTCTCTAAATCTTGAGTGGCAGGAGTGTCTCTCGGAAGCAGAGGTGGTACGGAAGGATGTTGGTGAAAAGGGACGCCCTTCCTGTACTGGAAAAGGTAATGATAGTTGGTGGGGAATGACGCCCGACGGTTGTGTGGTTTCGAGATGGAGTGAGGGGAATGAGAAAACAGACATGGGGCTGAGGCCAGAAGAAGGCACAGAGGATGGTGGCTATGAGGCTGACATTGCGAGGAAGAGTCTAGGCTAGGAAAGCACGCCCACGGTTGAGAAAGGGGTAACCGTTCGAGACTATGTTAGTCACAACCCTCTAGAAAAGGAGAACATGCTGGAGGAAGGAATTGATACAGACTCTGTGCCCACGAACAAGTCCCCATCAAACGATATTCTACATATTGACGACGAAACCCAACTCTACGTTGACCTCTCAGTGGTGGTCAACTGCAAGGTGCTAGATCCTGAAGCAGCATTTAGAAATATTCACTCCATTTTGAAGTGCAACTCGACAAGGAGATCCAGGAGGCTGGCGGCCAAGCAAGGGGATTATTCTGATGTTGAGGGTGGCATTAATAAATGCGGGGGGTCTAGTAAGGAAGGGGAAGAGATGGAAAATAAGGAAGGAAGTGAGGGTGCTGAAGCTAGCAATGTTGGCGGTGGTCGAGATGCAAATCGCAACAATAGTGGGAGATAGACTGGGCTGCTGGTGGGGTGGGGGGAGGGTCCAGAAGTGCATTGAAATACCATCAGTGGGAAGGTCGGGGGGTATAATTTTGGTATGGGACGAATCTCAAATTATAGTAATACAGGAGTGGAAAAGAGAAAGATGTATATCGGTGAATGCAAAAATGGTAGACAATGATCTCGTTAGCTTGTTTCTGTTTGTATATAACCCAACACAGGAGACCAAATAAAGGAGGATATATGAGGAAATACTAGCATGGAAAGAGGAGGAAGAGGGTGAGATAGTATGCCTGGGTGACTTCAACGAGGTCCGGAGCCCTGATCAAAGACGTAATGCAACCACCGGATCCCACATGCCAAGAACAGCAGGTATGAGAAGATTCAAAAATTGGATCAATAGTATGGGGCTCATCAAGTTGTATTGCCAGGGAGGGGAGTTCACATGGAGAAGGAATAATTGCATGAGTAGACTGGATAGAGCTTTTGTAAGTGAAGGGTGGTGCTCACAGTTTAAACATCTAAGACTCGATACAAGACCGTGGAATATATCTGATCACCGAATGATTGTCATCCATACTGAGTAACACGCTGCATGGGGGAGAAAACTGTTTAGATCCCTTGACGTTTGGTTAGAAGACAAAAGCTTCATGCCTCTGATAGAAGAGCACTGAGGGCAAATAATCGGGAACTGCTCCAAAAAATTGAAAGGAATCAAAGCGGTTATTAAAATATGAAATCGTGAAATCTTTGGATGGATCGACAAAAAGATTGAGGGGCTGGAGAAGAGAATCTGTGACTTGGACTCAAGGGCAATGACGGGTGAATTATCACAATCAGAAATATCATAACGAAGAGAGGCGCAAAATGACCTCCTACATGCATTAATGTTACAAGAAAGAATGTGGAAACAACTGTCGAGAGAAAAACATCTGAGATCGGGAGACCGAAACACGAAATACTTCCACACCCGAGCATCTATAAACAAGAGGAAAAATAAAATTTCGAAATGGCAAGTTAATGGGCAGTGGGTGGAGGACCCGACCGAGATTTAAAATGCCATTGTGGGAGAGTTTCATAAACAATTCACATTCCGGGATACATCCATGATGGAGCCACCACATAAGAGGCGACCCAAGCTGTCGTTTGAGGAAGCCGCTGCCCTGGAGGAAATACCCCTAGCTGAGGAGATCAAAGGTGTTGTGATGAAAGTAAACGGTAGTAAAGCCCCAGGCTTCGACGGATTCAATTTCACATTCATCTAGAAAATGTGGAAGATCATCGGTAACGACTTTATCAATGAGGTAATATCGTTCTTTTCTTCCAGCAGGCTCCCGAAAGATTGTAATATGACTTGTGTTACTTTCATACCCAAGAAAGGCGGTGCATCCAACCTAGACGAGTTCAGGCCAATTAGTATGGTAGGATGTGTATACAAAGTTATAGTGAAGATATTGGCTAAAAAGTAGAAAGATGTGTTGCCAAAATTGATTGGTGAATCCCAAACAACCTTTGTTCAAGGGAGAAACATTCTTGACGGGCCCTTGATCGCAAACGAGATAATTGGATGGTATAAGAAGAAACATAAGAAGGGAGCTATCCTTAAAGTCAACTTCAGGAAGGCCTATGACTCTGTCGCATGGGAGTTTGTGGATTGTATGGGAAGACTGATGGGCTTCCAGCCGAAATGGAGAGGGTGGATCATGGAGTGTATAAGCTCGGTGGAGATGTCGATTCTTATCAATGGTGTACCTACCAACCCTTTTAAACCGAGAAGAGGAATCCGGCAAGGCGATCCATTGTCCCCCCTACTGTTTGTGATGGTCGTTAAAGCGCTCAATTGGCTGTTAAATGAAGGCCGCGATGTGGGGGTCCAGAAAGGGATGATGGTCGGCAGTGAAAGTATAAGTATGTCACACCTACAGTTTGCAGACGATACTTTGATATTTTGTGATGCCTCACTGAAAGAAATAATCATAACAAAAGGGCTAATCATCTTATTTGCGGAGATGTCCGGTTTGCATATCAATTGGGACAAATCAAGGTTGTTTGGCATAAACCTTGAGGAGGAGGAGAAGCGGGTATTTTGTCATTGGATGGATATGGAGGAAGGATCACTACCATGCAAGTATCTCGGTTGCCCCCTCGGTGCAAACCCAAGGAAATGCTCGACATGGCAACCGGTCATTGATAAAATTAGAGGTCGTTTGGGCGGGTGGAAAGTGCGATGCTTATCAAAGGCGGGCAGATTGGTGTTGATCAATGCGGTGCTAGAAACAATACCAACATACTACGTGAGCCTGTTTCGTGTCCTGAAAAAAATCATCAAGCAACTAGAAGCGTTGCAATGCAAATTTTATTGGGGAAGTATTGACCGAAAGAAAAAGGCACTTATAGCTTGGAAGAAAATTGCACAACCGAAAGAATGTGGAGGCCTGGGGTTAGTGAGCCTTGAATGTAAAAATGCGGCGCTTGTACTGAAATGGTGGTTTCGATATCACAACGAGAGAGGGAGCCTATGGAGGGAGATCATTTGCGCGGTGTATAATGCAAACCCAAATATCGCTATTATCAGAGAGCGATTGGTGCATATAAAGGAGTCGGTATTTGGAAAGATATATGCAACATACTGGAGTGGAATGTACTAAAAGAAAGTGGGATCCGGGATCGGTTAATCTGGGTTGTGGGGGACGGTAGGAGTCTAAGATTTTGGCATGACATTTGGCTTGGGGATAGCCCGATCAAGGAGAGATTCCCAAGGCTGTTCCAACTAGCGGTGGTGAAAGAAGCGAGTGTCGGAGATATGTTCAGTATTGAGCTGGGTGCGGTAACATGGTCTTTCCACTGGATGAGGAGGTTGTTCACCTATGAAGCACACATGACCGATGCTCTCATGGAGCAACTGCAGCAGGTCCAGGCCAACATTGAGAGGCCGGACTCGCTCACCTAGGGATCTACTGGCAACCGATGCCTGGTAAGCAGTGGTACTCGAGCATGCTTGCAACCGGAAATTCCACATTGGCCAGTATAGCACCTAATCGGGGCCAGAGTTTCACCTCCTAGAGCTTCAATCCTGTTATATGAGTTGTTCTGGGAGAAATTGTGCACCCGAGAGCTACAATTTGATAAAGGAAAGGTGAGTATTGCCGGAAGCCTCTACGCCCGCTGTAAGATTGGGATGGAATCCTGTAGCCACACCCTGGTTTGGTGTAAATAAATCCAGTCTCTGGAGGGGTATTATACTATGGTGGGGTGTATTTATTACATTACCGATCGACATCAAAGATATCATACACGTACGGGAACATGCAGTGAGAGGGAAACAGGAACGATGGGCATGGCGGGCGACACTACGAATCCTCCTCCTTGCTACATGGGAGACGAGAAATAAGGCCATTTTCCAACAGCAAACTGTACCTATTGAAACGACGTTGGAACGCATAAAGGTGAGGGTCTGGAGATGGGTATCACTCAACGGGATCCATCCTCCAATGGAAATGCATTCCTTTATACAGGAGAATGGCCTATTACAACGGTGGAAGCTGGCTTGGATGGTTTAGCGGACAGTCATTGTAGGGAAATGGCCTTAATTATCACTGAGAATGAGTGTGTATTGTGGCTGTCGTGTGATGTTGTTCACGATGTGTTATACCCTTGCTGGTTATAGTCTGATGTATATGTTTTTTGAACAATTTTCTGCTTTAAAGCATCTATACAGGCTTGGCGCCAAAAATTACCGATAAAAAAAAAAGTGATGAAAAAGAGGAGAAGAGAGGGAAGAGGGCACAGGAGCTCTTGCCTTGGGAGTAAGAGCTAGAGAATTGAGCACGTCTATGTGGTGTGGGATAGATATTCTTTTTCTATTCTACAAAATTAAAGGTTACTCAATACAAATTCAGACCTGATGTACGTGGATCATTAGAGTGTTCTTGATTTTAGGTAAGATGATCATTAAAGAGTACTGGGGACATAACTTCTAAACTGCATCTTACTATGAAAATTTTCAAATTTAAGGTACTGATTCTATAATTATTGTCCCTTCGTTGTTTTTTATGTGGGATTTTCTTTTAATTAATTTAATAATTATGGTCTTTGCTTTCATTGCGTCTAGTAGTTTGTTTGTCTCTTCCTCACTTTATATATCCCCACTAGATGAATAGTCTTTAAAAACATTTCCTTGACGAAAATCGTGTTCAAAACATATAAATCTCTCTTTATAAGTCTATCCATACCTCATCAAATGCCATATATAATTACAGTGACTATGTGTCCTCTGGTGGATTAGTTGCGTTATTGTAGTTGCCCTTAAGGCTCTAACTATTACTGCTTACTTGTAGTTGCCCTTAAGGCTCTAACTATTACTGCTTACTTGTAGTTGCCCTGGGAAAGTTAACTTTCATATGGATATATATGATCAAATGACATGATTTCCACACTAGTAGCAAACACAAAACACAACTGAGTAAAGACGCGGATCTTTCTGGTAGTTGCTCTTTATCTTGACTGTCTCATAATTTGCATTTTTAAACATCAACTTCTGAAGATGTGATGAAGGAAAGGTAAATTGAGCAATTGATTAAATAATTTAACAGTGTACTAATTATCAATGTTGTCTAAAGTCGTAAAATTTTAATGTTTTTGTTGAAAAGAAGTGAGGGCGGGAGATTACCACATACTAAAGCTTAGAATATTATTCGGCACACTGCACGGAGTAAGAGTTATGCACTTGTGCATTAAGAAATGGTACACAACTTTTCTTAAATGGGTCCCAATTTATACTGAATGAATGCAAAATTAACATCTTGTTTAAATCTTAACATTAGCTTAGTATGTGCATTTTTTTTATATTCAAGATGATTGAAATAGTAGTACTACTACCCTTGATTTTGTTGTGAAACTGTTATGATTAGATAATGGTACTGTTACACTTTTAGAAGAGACTAAAAAATATGCAATGTTTTGTCATTTTGGTGGTAGTGTGGATTGTTCTTTGATAGATTTATAATGTATCAAGTATATGGATATAAGTATGTATGTGTGTGCAGAGGCGGATCCAAAGGGGGGCCGGGGGCACCGGCCCCCCCGACTTTTGAAAATTTGTCAAATGCTCTTATAAATTTTTGAAAAAATAAAAAATGACATAATATTTTAAAGAGTGACAGTGTCAAAAAAAAAATTTTGCCCCCCCGAGACAAAGCTCCTGGATCCGCCACTGTGTGTGTTGTGTTCTACTACCAATCGTAACATTGTGGTATTTTCCTAACTTTTATGCTTATCTATGCTAAATTATGTAGAAACAAAAAGATGATAAGAGTCCTACACTGACAACTTTTAGGCTGACAACACATGAGCACCCAAATGATGTTTTTTTTTTTTGATAATTAGCGGCACAAGGCCAAGTAAACCACAAATGTGGCACAAACAGCGAGAGCTGTGACCAGACAAAATCCTACTAGCTTACCTTTTGACTTACTCATAACTATCTTACAACATCTCAATATAAAGTATTTTCTCCTCTAATTGGTCTTCCTATCTCTCTTTCCCTTACACGACAATTTATTGACCCGAGAAAGACTACCGAATCCCATGGTGGCTTTCTTCAAATGCCGCTCCTTCCTGGGGAAATCTTGCACTTTACTTGACTGATGCGGACCGGTAGTAGCCTTTAACCCTTCCTTGACCGTATGATTCTCTTGGTTTGACCTCATACTAGACTCTCGAATGATATTTTCAATGTTCCTAAGCGCACGATTTTCATCAAGCACCTGACAACCAAGCTGTTTAGCAACCAGAAGCGTCTGTCTTGCTTCTTCCTGCACAAAAACCTCCTCGGGGTCTATCTCCTTAACCCCTTTAGCTCCTACCGGTTCGAAACCTGGGGGGAATTGATAGTATTTATCTCATACATTAAGCTTCATTCTATTTTAGAACACTAGAGGACTAGACCATTCTAGAATACACATGTCTATGAACTTATCTTTTGGAGTTTTAGGGTTATTAATATGATTTGAATAATGTGTTGATGTAGACACAAGTTAATTAATCTTTTGTTATCTTGGTTATTTATGGATATCTGGATTTAGGATGGGAAATTACACAGGAAGACACATCACTAAACTGCTTATATCTTTTTTCTTTTCCCCATTTTCCACTTATGCAGCTGGTATAAAGCGGGAGCTTGCTGCTCCCAACAAGAAAGTGGGTGTTTATATGCTTGAGATTGTTGGGAATGAAGCATCTTCAGCGTTGCAGTCCTTCTTTTGTTTCTAATGTTTGATTTCAAAGACCAAAACATTAAGTTCAAAGATATATAGTACTTGTGTCCCTGTTTTCTTTACCTATTTGACATTTCCAGTCACTTTCAGCTGTCTACTAGAAGTAGGTGCCTTTTTTACAGCTTTAGCCGTAAGTAACATCATCATTCTTGATCACTATTGCTTCACGAGTGGAAGAAAGCTAAGATTTCTTGACACGGTGAGCTGCTAGTGGCGGACCTAGAATTTTAAATTAGGTGTGTCAAACTTATAAATTCAGATTTTTGAATTTAACAATAAACTTTTATATAATATTATATTCAAGTTGTGATCATATTAACAGTAGATACTACTAGTATAATGTCTACAGTAAAATAAATTTTAATTATATTATTAAAAATAATAAACAAACATATTATTCTTAATCAAAGTTAGTTAAGCATCATTCACATTACTGAACAAACTAGAAGAATATATTTAAAGTGACAAGTAGCAAATGTTAATCAACAAATTAAGTAATTAACTTTAAAGTATTTGTTGTTTTCAGAGGTAAAAAGGGTGGAAAGGTGGAAGGGAATAATAAATCAAGATTAGAGAAAATAAACAATATTAAGTGATGAAATAAAGATACAATTAAAATACATAAGGACTAAAAAAAACTAAAAAATTTAAGTAATCACAAAGTGAAATATAACTATTATTAAGGTGATTCTTTAGCCTTGAACTCTATTTATTTTACATATATTAGATGATAGTTTGTAACAAAATAAACAAATTGCATTAACCATATTTAAACTCAACGCATATTTATCAACACAAGAGTGTCAAACCACCAAACTAAACATGATTAGTTATAACATAAAAATAAAATGTACCTATATTATGAATTACATGTGTGTTAGTTGACACACTACACTCTACACCGGGTCCACCCCTGGCTTCTTGAATGTCCTCGTGAAGATACCTCACGTCACAATTGTATCTCAGGTAGTAGTAATATAACCATAAGCTACAATTTTTTTTACCTCATATGAAAAGATGCTCATTCTAAGTACAACCCACCACGGGATGGCAATGGGTCGGGTTTGGGTCGGTGGACCATCACCCGCACCCGTCACCCGACTTCATCCGCTCCACCCGTACCCGACCCGTCACCCGTTATGTATCACCCATCACCCGTTTCACCCGTCACCCGCGGGTGAAGCGGGTGAACCCGTTTACCCATTTACCCGTTTGTTTTTCTTTTTCCTTGTTCGCCACTAAGGTTTGCAAATTACTGTGAGTGGAGAGAAAATAGAGAAACAAAGCATGTATGTTCTATGTTCGCTGGTTAGGATTGCGAAATTTACTTCAGAGAAAATAAGGAAATATTGCACAGAGCATGTACGTTTCATGTTCGCCAATTATGGTTGCAAAATTACCATGAGTGAAGAGAGAAAATAGAGGCGCAGAGCATGTATGATCAATGTTCGCGAGTTAGGATTGCGAAATTACCTTCAGTGAAGAGAATGAAAAACTTCGTAGAGCATGTAAGTTATTTGTTTTCAGTTAGGGTTTCAAAATTACCGTGAGTGAAGAAAGAAAATAGAGGCACAGAGCATTTGTTCCATGTTTGCCAGTTAGGGTTGCAATTACCTTCAGTGAAGATAATTAAAAACTGTGTAGAGCAAGTATGCTAGGGCTGTAAAATTACCGAGAGTGATGAGAATAAAGAATGCCACAGTCACCCAGAGCATGAATGTTCCTTGTTCACTAGTTAAGGTTAAAAAAATCATGAGTGAAGGAGAATGAATAATAAGTAACAATTTAACATATAATATATATAATATATATATATATATATATAATCTATGCGGGTGAGCGGGTCGGGTGATGGGTGAAAAATGTTCACCCGTCACCGACCCGCACCCGTACCCGTTCCACCCGTCACCCGCTTTTCACCCGTTTTATGCGGGTTTTTCACCCGGTTAAGCGGGTAGGGTGACCGGGTGAAATGGGTACCCGCGGACCCATTGCCATCCCTACCCACCACCCATCTAGTAAGTAGAAAAACGTACCTATTCCAGTAACTTTCTTACTTGAAAAAGAAATTTCCAGTATTCTTCAAAGCATCATCTTGATTACTGATACTTACAAGGATTGAAACTGTAGATGTATGATATTATGTGTACATATTGTTTCCTCGAGTTTTTGGTATTATTAAGCAATACATTGCTTGTCTGAGACATGTAGTACATTTTTTTTGAACGAGACATGTAGTATAATTGTAAGTCAGGAATGTGGAAATAAGTAAGAGAAATCATAGTGATTGAGAGCTTAATCAGATATGCAATTTCATGTTTTCGTGGTGATTAAGAATTTCAGGAAAAAGTAGATAATGCTTTAGGTTTAGGTAGAGTAGAATGTGTAGTTGGTCTAGAACAAGGAAATATATTTTCTCGTTTATGCTGCTCTTTCTGGTGTGTTTTGGTTTGCACTGGTAGTGGTAGGCAATTTGTGTTGTTTAATTTGGAAGCATAATGGATTGATACCTTGTGGTGTATTTCTTTTTTTTTTTTGGACTCTCTTATGGCCGATGTTTCTAATCTGGTGTGTAGTTGAAATGACCTACTTTAATATGTGTAGTGGGT
Source organism: Limonium bicolor (assembly GCA_023374045.1). Classification (NCBI taxonomy): domain Eukaryota; kingdom Viridiplantae; phylum Streptophyta; class Magnoliopsida; order Caryophyllales; family Plumbaginaceae; genus Limonium; species Limonium bicolor. Next base: position 490,353,923 of record CM041776.1, read on the forward strand.
GAGATTTGTTTATTTGTTTCTAAAGTGTAATCTCAAACTATGGATTCATAACACATGGAGGAATCGACTAAGAATGCTTGCTCGTACTCTCCTGCTTGGAACACCTTTTTGTCACTGTTTATCCATGTCCTGGCCCTTAGAAGAAGACATTTTACCTTTACTTTAAGGTCAACGTATGATAAAGTTGTCACTCACAATTTTGATAGTCATTAAAATGAAGAGTAAATACTTGTATATATTCACTCCATCCATGCTCTTTAAGCAGTAGCCATGTGGAGGTTTTATCTTTCTTTCCTCTATTACGTTGTTACATGAAGCTGAAGCCTTGTTTCCATTGTTTTCTTCTTACAATGGACGGGCTTCCGCTAGCTCTGATCGTGATCTATACGCTAGATGTTTTGAAGAGGTTTTTTATTGATCCAACTTTCTAATGTGTTTGTTTTTATGCTTGAATTGAATTATGGTTGTTTAGAAACAAATATGAACTTGGGTGTAGTTTTTTTTTTTTTTGTAAAAAGGTAATGGATTGATATATAGAGAGAGTGTTTTTACAAAAGTGATATATAGGGCCCTATATATCAGACACCTCAAGATATACAAAAAGGAAAGACAAGGGGGGAAGTACAAAAGCCTTCCCTAACATAAACAAATGTGGGTCCAAATATAGAGGGAATACAAGAAAAAACCACCCACTACAGGAAAGGCTAGGAGCAAAGGATCTTCTCGAGCCAATGGGAGTCTTTGTTGGAGTGGCCCATCTTCATCCAGATAATTGATTTAGTAGCAGCTTTGATATCCGCAACAATGAGAGAGAGGTCCCTTGATTGGTTAGCCATGGCTCTCCTGCATCTTTCCATCCATAAGTAGTAGACCACATTGGCGACAGCAGCTCGTCTCACTTGGTCGGTCGGACCTTTTCCCCTGCAGTATCGGCCGATCCAGAGGGAACAGCTTCGGAGGCTTGTCCTATTTGTGGGGATCCCCAGCCAGTCGCAAATGCTCCACCAGACCCTGCAAGAGAACCTGCATTCAAAGAAGAGATGGTGGCTAGTATCTTGAGCAAGCTCACAGAGCCAGCATCTGTTAACAAGACATATGCCCCAATTGGAGCTTATCACAAGTTTTTAGCCTATTCCTAATGGTGACCCATAGAATAAATTTAGCTTTTGGGATAGACCAGGTTTTCCAGCTGATGTTGTGCCAGACAAACAATCTCGTGGGCTGGGAGACATCCTTGTAAAATAATCTCACGGGGGAATGGGAAGGGTAGGATAGGAGCAGGGAATAGGCATCCTCCGTGGAGCCACATTGCTTAATCCACCAGTCCCTAGAGTGAAGAGTTGCTTTCCAGGCCCAGGGGTCATTGCCCATTGCGAAGACCGTCCAGACATTTTGGTTGGACAGATAGTGGCTGTGGATCCACTGAATCCACAAACGTTTCGCGTCATAGGAGATTGAGGCGATTGATTTGAGCAAGAAGCAATTGTTCCACTTGTGGATATCCTTAAGACCCAGACCTCCGAGCTTCTTGGTGTTTGTGGTGGTGTTCCATGCCACCATGGGCGTGGAATTGCTATCAGTCTCACCCGACCAGAGGAATGAGCGGAAGCACTTAGTGATGCTCTTGATGACATTTTTCAGAATGGAGATGCAAGAGGCCCAGAAGCCAACAATGCCGAAAAGGGTGCTTTGTATGAGAGAGAGGCGACCGGCGAAGGAGATTGATTTGCCGGACCAAGAGGATATGGTTTTGCGGATGCTGTCCACGAGGGGGTTAAAATCAGTGGTTCTAGGCTTTCTTGCGGTGATAGGAATGCCCAGGTATCGAAAGGGGAATGAGCCAGGGTTAAAACCGGTGGAGCGAAAGATAGAATCGGCAAGAGAAGAAGCAACCCCCCCAAGAAATAGATCAGATTTTGCAGGGTTAAGGTTTAGCCCCGAAGCTTTCGAGAACAGCTCGACTTTACCGAGCATGAGGGAGATTGATTCATGGTCTCCTCTGCAGAATAACAGGGCATCATCAGCAAATAAGAGATGGGAGAGGCGAAGAGAGGTACAAGATGGATGGAAACGGAACCCAGGGGAAAGGGGGAGCTGGTCGATGAGACGGGAAAGCATGTCCATAACCATCACAAACAGGTAGGGGGATAAGGGGTCGCCCTGGCGCAACCCTCTCTTACCTTTGAAGAAACCAGAGGGGGAGCCATTAATGTTGATCGAGTAGGAAGCAGAAGTGACACATTGCATGATCCAACAGCTAAACCTAGGGGGGAAGTTTAGGAAGGATAGGGTGTCCTGGAAAAAGGTCCAGTCGACAGTGTCAAAAGCTTTCCTAATGTCCATCTTCATCATGCATCTAGGGGAAATGAGGGACCTTTGGTAGTTTTTCATTAAACAGGAGCAGAGCTGGATGTTATCAGAAATAAGACGCCCTTTAATAAAAGCCCCTAGGTTCTTACTCACAAGAGAAGGGAGGGTGTCCTTCAATCTATCAGCAAGGATTTTGCTGATGATCTTGTAAAGTGTGTTGCAGCAGGAGATGGGCCTATAGTCCCCGGGAGAGGAGGTGGCATCAGATTTGAGGATAAGGGAAATTAGAGTGGTGTTAATCTCACGGAGAAGTCTGCCACTGTGGAAGAAACCTTTAATTCCTTGGCAGATGTCCTCACCTATGATATCCCAAGCTGCTTTAAAAAATTTGGATGTGAAGCCATCTGGGCCAGGGGCTTTATCATCTTCAATAGAGAAAAGAGCGCGTTTAATATCTTTAGAATCGATGGGCCGAATTAAGGAAGCCCAAGTGGAGTGATCAAGGGTTCTCGTGTTCTCTAGGTTGAAGTCCGCAAGGGAGCGGGGGAGGGACACATGCGTGCCAAGGGAACATTGGAAATAGGAGACGAGGCAGTTTTCAATATCGGTAGGGGCGTTTAGGACCTCTCCCCGATCATTGGTGATGGAAGCTATGGAGTTCTTGTTTCTTCGTGTTTTGATGGCTTTGTGGAAAAAGGATGTGTTGGAATCAGCATACTTGAGCCAGCGGGATTTAGCAAGCTGACGAAGAAACAAGAGCTCGTGCTTGTCCCGCATGAGGAGCTTATGCCTCAGGTATTTTTCTTTGAAGATAAGGGTCGGGTTCCAGGGGTCAGAGTCCAGATTCAATTGGGTTTCCATAAGGTCGTCCCTAATAGCTTGACCTTTAGTCTCAAGGGATCCATATTCCTTCCTATGAAGGGAGGAAAGGCTGGATTTGAGGAGCTTGAGCCTTTTGGTAATGATGAACAGGCGGCTACCTAGGAATGGAGTATCCCAGGCTTCACGAACAAGAGAGAGGAAGGAGGGGTCTTTAGTCCAGAGATTGAGAAACTTGAAGCTCCTTTTGCAAGGCCTAGGGTGGTAGAGGGTGATACGCATAGGGCTGTGGTCCGACACTAGGGGGGAGGAAGGAGGCATAGCTGTTAGGGAAGGCCAAAATCCAGTCCTCATTAACAAGGACCCTGTCTATTTTTCCGTGGACACGGTTATGATCGGATTGGTTGTTCCACCATGTGAAGAAACGCCTATAGTAGCGGAGGTCTTGAAGCTCGGCCCTGGAGACACAGTCCGCAAAGTCACGGTAGTCTCTAAGGGAGGGGGTACGGGAACTAAGTCTATCTTCTGCGTATAGTATGTTATTGAAGTCCCCCGCAACAACCCATGGGCCCATAATGTTCCTGCTAATGCTGATGATATCCTCCCAGAGATGGGATCTGAGCAAAGGGTTGTTTCTACCGTAGACAACCGACAAAGAGAAGGAAGGGGAATCGGGAAAGGAGGCTTTACAAGTAAGCATTTGGTCAGAGACTTGAACAGGAGAAAGAGTAATGATGGAGGGGTTATAGAGGATCCAAATGCGGCCATTGGGATGCGCGTCGTAGTTATGGACAAAGTCCCACAAGGGGAAGAAGCGAGAGAGGAGCGGAAGGTGGTTGCTGTGGGAGACATGGGTTTCTAGGAGGGCAAAGGCGAAGAGGTTATTGCTAGACACAAATTTCATGATCTCTCTTAACTTGGGATGATCATTACACCCCCTAACATTCCAAACCACTAAATTCATGAGGGGACTGAGGAGGAAGAGGGAGGGGGGGCGGTTGGAGCAGGGCCCTGGTCTAGGATGGCAAAGGAGTTGGCTAGAATGGGGTGAGGGCCATCCGAAGGAGAAACTATAGAGGTCACTTTTGGGACCTTACCTTTTAAGGGGACTCGACGCCAGGGAGTCGAAGAGTCGGGAGCAAGAATAAGCTGTAAAGAGGGAGACATAAGGTCGGGGAGGGAGGGGGATTTAGTTAGGAGGGGCCGAAGGTGGGTTGGGGAGGAGGGGGAGGCGGTGGAGGCTGGGGGTAGGGCAGAGGGGGCCCGAGGTTGAGAGGGGAGGGGAGGAGAGGGTTGGTGGGGTGGGGGTCGGGAGGAGAGGGGGGGCATCGGAATGGAGGGGGGGAGCTTTAGCCGAAGGTTTCCGGAAAGAGCGAGGGCCAGAGGAAGGGCATCACGAAGCAGGGTGACCAAGGAGGTTGCAAGCAGAGCAAGAAATGGGCTCCCACTCATAAACCACTTTTTGGAAGAGAGAACCTCCAGGGGTTCGGATCTCGATCTCTCTAGTAATGTCTAGGTTAAAGTCCAACTCCACGAGGGCATGGGCGAAAGAAATTCTAGATTTGGTGGCCGTGGAGTGATCAGTGTAGAGGGGAGTTCCAAGCTTGGAGCAGATCTTAGCAAGACTAGATTGGGACCAGAGGCTTATAGGGAGGTTGGGGAGTTGGATCCACACCGGGATACGGTTAAGATCTCTGGGGTTGAAAGAGAGGTCTGGGGACCATTTTTTAAGGACGAGAGGAGAGGAGTGAAGGAGCCAGGGTCCCTTGTCAAGGACTAGTTGGAGGTCCTCATCTTTGTCAAAGCGGAAGAGGAACCAACCTTCATCATGGAGGAGGATCTGCGGGGTAGGAACGAAACTCCAAGCGCATTTCACATATTCTCTCACGAGATTAAAGCCATACTTTTTGCCCCAGATATGGCCCACTAAGGCGTTTTTCCAGTAATCAATTTTAGGGGCTATATCATCTTCCTCTATAGTCACAAAAGGACTATCTAGATCAGCGCTACCAGTCAGTTCATTATGTAATGACATACCAGAGTTATTATTCTGTCTAGCTAGAAGCATGTCTAGGAATGAAACATTAGTCTTTGGATTCACGGACTTACCTGGGGGAAGGTCCTTTGGCACTCTTTTAGCGTTCGGGGCGTGACCTAAGGGAGCGGCTGGTTGAGGGAGATCACTACTCGGAGTCCTCTTTGCGATAGGGACTTGCTCACTCTTGGAATTTAGGCGACCGGGAGGCGCAGGGGTATTGGAGAGAGGCGGAAAGTCAACTCCAAAATGCTTGGTTGAGGGGGAATATGGACCAGATAGGTCGACAAAAAGCTCCAGATCTTGCATTTTGTTAGGAACCACCTCCCCATCAACTGAGTCCTTTAACGCGTTATTTGTCAAAGCAGCTTCACAATGCATCACTTGATTATCGGGCATCTTAGAGGGGGTAACAAGGGGGTCGCAATCGGCCCCCAATTTAACCGATGAGTCGGCAAGAGGGACAGAGGGGTTATTTCCCAAATTTGGAGCAGGAACTCCTGGATTGCTACAGGAGGGGGCGCCAGCAGCTAAAGGCACGGGATTAACCAAGAGATTAGATTGACTATTCAAATCAGAGGGGAGACTACACAAGTCGGCACCCAAAACAGGACCCCCGCCACTTTCACCAAGCGGACTACTTCTGGAGCGAGGAGGAGACTTCGACCGCTGAAGAAGAGGAGAAGCCGATGAAGAGACGTTGACCGTTGGAGAAGGAGAAGCCGGGAGTGCCGAGGAAGACGCCATGGGAGAACCCTGGGCGCCGCTAGGCGGAGAAAGGATTGCCGGAGTCGAGCGAGTTTCCGGCCTTTTCCGTCCCATGGTGAGAGCGGGGGAGAGTCACCACTTGCAAAGACTTAGCCCATCAGGCGGGAGCTTGGCGGCACCGGTGGGGATGCAGGGGAGGCTCAACGGCAGATCCACGGGGAGGGGGAAGAACAGGGACTGGGAGGGGACGACGGGGGCCAGTGAGATCGCCAGCCACAGGCGCGTGCAGGCGCGTTCAACGGCTAATTTTTCTTGTTGTAATACTTCCTAGATTCATTTTACTTAAACATTTGGGTGTAGTTGAATATCAATGAAATGCAATTATTTTTCTTGATTCTGTAATCAGATTAGCCATATTTCCACTTCCAATTCATTATCAATGTGTAGATTAGAATAAGAGTGTGGTGAGTGTTGGAGAATTGTTGAAAGAATAGTGAGGGAGTGTTAGGTGAGTGTTGGGTGAGTGTTGGTGAATACCCTAAAGATTTATTACCTTAATTAATAAGGATTAAATTAAACCATGTGCAATAATTGCTACAAATATTATTGTATAAAATATATAGTCCAAATGGACATTAAATTATACACTAAATCTTTAATCAAAAAGAAAATATTATTAAGGAGAAATCAACTCCTAAATTTAATGTCACATGTAACATATTAGTACATGTATTAAATACCACTAATATTACTCAATAAATTATATAAACAATTTATATACTCTAAACAAACCATAGATACAAATATATACTCATATATACACACTTTAACAAGAAATACTACAAGTCACTATCATAGTCACATATATATATACATGTACAATTAGTGTCATAATATTAGGAGATGGAAAATTCAATTTTCCCTCCAACTCTTGTCCCAGCCGGTTGCTTACATACATAAAAGAAAACAAGACATCATTAGAGAATAAATTATTTAGCAAAGTACAAAGTAGGTACAAGACTACCTCTCTAACATCATTCCCTTCCCATCTCCCCATGCCATTCGATTGCTTTTCCTGCAACCAGCACCCAAACTGCTTCCTTCCTTTCTCATCATCGACAGCATAGTACATTTCCAGCCATTCCTTTTTGTTCTTACTTTACTCGCCACTTCTCTTCTTTTCTTCTCACGCCAGAAATCTCTCCTTTCCTGTTCCATTCTCGGACAGCAACAGCAGGAGAACAACAACAAAAACTGGTAAGAGTCATCTCCTTTCTTCTCTTCTTTTCTCCACAGTTTCAGCTCCTCTCTTGCCAGATTTTCCTCCATTACTACCACTACAATGCAGCTCATTCTTCTCTTCATGAAACAACAACACACCATCTAATCTAATCCCCCTTCATTTTGGTTACAAGCAGCTGGAAACACAACAAAGAAAACAAGGTAAAAACTACCCACTTCCTTGATCCTTTCCCTTATGGTTTTGTCACTGCTTTTCCTCGGCAATTTCCCTCCATTCCACAAGGTATAAACCTCACTTTGAAGACTCCTATACCAGCTGAAGGAGGTACAAACAGTAGGAGAACTCCTTTGCTCTCCAAGGTAAGAGAAACTCACTCAAAACACCACCTTCATCTACTATAAATGTATGCCCGAAAATATCTCTTTGACACCTCCCTTCTGCTCTCTGGTTGCTCACGGATGGCAGTTGTCCTCATCTCCCTGCGCAAGCCAAAACTACCCCAAAGGGACACCATTAAGAAAGGTTTCAAACCATGGTAAATCGTGACTTCTTCATGGCTAGTTAAGGCCTTGTTCTCCTTAACTTTTCAGCACCAACTGAGGTAGTTTTTCCTTGGCTGTAGGTGACCGAGAGTATCTCATAAACCTCTCCCAAAATCTGAAGGCGAGAGCTCCTCTATTAGGTTTAAAAAACATACTTAAACATTACCTAACTAGCTACTTAGTTGAGTTAATAACTTGACCTTTCTTCTTGTGTTAATGACAACCGAAAGGGTGGTGCTACACCCCAACTTACCGTGAGTTAAGGGCTGATTCCAAGAAGAAAACAAAGTCCTAGAAGGTAATTACTTCACTAGTACCTTAAGAGCAACATTCATGATTTAGCCTAACTCTTGAACAAAAAAATAAATAAACTTAAGGCTGTTTTAAATAGTGCCGTGAAGGGAGTGCAAGTGCAGGTGATTCTTGTAGCCAAAACAAGGTAAGAGACTCTAAATCATACTTTAATTCCCTAAGTTGATTATTTGGTGTGATAGACTATAATTGAACACATTATGTATGCATAAGTGTTGTTAAGTCTAAATATGTGCAAAAAACTAAGGGCTAAATATTTGATTAGTGAGGCTAAATGCTAATAGCTTATTTAAGTTTATTTTATAAGTGATTAATGAAAGAAAATGGAAGAAAATGATTTAGAGAAGTTAATTATAAATCTTGTAGCAAGCCATGAGTTATGATGTTATTTTGGGACATTTTATGTCATTTAATAGTTAATGTTATACTATGTTTAAACCATGTATTTAGGCACATTTATTATGCTTATTTAAAAGCCTTAAATAATGATTATTGAGCTTTTGGGATGATTAAATAAATTATATAAAATATGGTACAAAATATAGTTTTAGTGAACAAAATCACTTAGTAATATATTAGATGAATATTAGTATATTTATAAGTTTACAACATGGTTTAAATGAATTTAAAACCTTATAAAATGTCTAAGTAAATAAATAAATTATATATGGGGTCAAAACATAATTAATGAAATATAGGGTACCAAAGGTGATAAAAACCGAGAGGAGATTACTTTAGGAATTTTATAAATAAAATGTGAATTCTATGAAATTAAGGGTTAATTGTGAAACTAGGAACATTCTTGGGGTATTTTTGTAAATAATATTAAATCTGGCCAAGAGGATAACTTAGGTGGTCAACCTTGACCACAAGTGAGTTTTGACTAAGGGTGCGTTCGTTAACTACATTAACCCTCTAAATTGACATTAATGTGTATTAAAGATAAAGGTTTGACAAGACATATGGGCGATATGCAGCAGCAAATCGTGCTTGGGTGACATTTACCATAGATGTTACTTTCCCTGCGTTTCAAAAATAAGCTCCCCCAACCTTTTGACATTTTACATCACTATCCCTACTTTTTCATTTTCTGTGTCCCGTATTCAATACCCTTTACCCATGGACAAAAAAGCGGCTGGGGAAGACGACGAGAGGGAGGGACAGTGCAGAGAGGGTTTTGATTCGTTGAATTGAATTGGGGATGAATTTTGAGAGATGGATAGTGGGGAAGAACGAGAGAGAAAGATGAGAATGAGAAGTTTGGGGGAGATTGAAGCGATATGTGGGAGAAGAAATAGTGAGGTTTGCTTACTGAATTCTGCCTAGAAGAAAATGTGTATCAATGGTGAAGAGTGATGACAGTTGTACCTTGAGGTCTCTCTCGGCGCTGAAGAAGGAGCAGTGCAGCAGCGCAATGGAAGGCACCGCATACACGGAAATGGGTCAATTTCAGGGGTATTCTGGTATATTGCTTCTACATACATAAAGGCGTCAAACGAACGCCACTATTTAATGGAGGAATTAATCTTGATGATTTGTCACAACATTAATACAGCATTAATGGATCCAGTATTTGGGCCGCCGTTAACGAACGCACCCTAAATTAAAATGATAAAAATAATTATTTTGGGTATTTAAAGAAATATTAAGTCAAATAACAATTATAAAAAGATATAAGGTACTTGGGTAATTTTTGAAAATTATAGAGATTGAAAGGTGAATAAGGACCCTAGGGGTCTGTTTGGAAAGTTAAAGAATTTTTGGGGTTGGTTTAATGAATTAATTAATTAAGGTTCGTAATATATGGTTTAAGTGCCAATGTGTAACAATTTTAAAATCTATGGGTATATAATGCAATTTCTGAAAGATTAGGGGCTGGGATGAAATTTAAATGACCTTAAGGGTTTGTACGTAAATTTGGTTGAATTATGAGTTATTTTGTAATTTATTTAATTAAGGAGTATAACATATAATTTAAGTATTAAAATGTAACATTTTATAAAACTTATGGGCTACTTTGTAAATAACTGAAAATCTGGGTGGATATGGTAATTAGAACAACCCTTGGGGTTGTTCGGAAATTTGGGGAAAGATATTGGGTGGTTTTTGGAATTAAATAAATCAATATGTATAATATAAATTTTGATATTAAATTGTAAGTTTATGAAATAAATGTGGGCCAAAGTGTAAATAATGAAAGTTATGGGTTAAAATACATTAAAACCGAACAAGAGGGGTCTGTTGAGAATTAAGAAAAATATTGGGTTAGTTTTGGTATTTAAAATAATTAAAGTGTATATTATAAAGTTTTTAAGTATTAGAATTAAAGTTTACAAGATAAAAGGGGGTTATAGTGTAATTAAGAGAATTTGTGGGTGAACAAATAAATCTGAATAAACAGTGGGGGCTGTTCGCAAATATATGAATATATATGTATATTATAAGGTTTGAATATAGGTTATAAGTTAATAAGGTTAATAATGTAACAAATATAATATGTGGGATAGTTTTGTAAATAATCAAAACATGTGGGGAAGGTATAGACATTTCCGGGTAATAGTGGTACTGTTCGGAATTATGAACATAATATATACATATATATATATATATATATAATAATGTTTGAAAACCTTAGGATATAAATTATTAAGGTTAGAAATATAGTAAATATGATATATGGGTTGATTTTATAAATAATCAAAATGGATGGGTGAATAAAAAGATTACCGAAAAGTTTCATGGGCTGTTTGAGAATTTTTAAAACATGGGCAAAATATAATATAAGGTTTTGGGTGATATAATGTGACATTATGTTGAAGTATAAGGGAATATATTATAAGGAAGTTATTAAGGAATAAATACGCATTATAAACATTTACATAAAATAATGGGTTTAAGTTGGGAATTTTGAAAGTATAAGGTATAAGTAGAAACCTTATGATATGAGGAATAATAATGTATAAAGTACTTTGCATGGTATTAAGATAAGTTCTTAATGAAGGATTTTATAAATAGAAGTCACAACAAAATAATGTGAACTTCAAATAAATGAGGGATAAATTTATTATGAGAAAAACCTTATAATTCATATCATATGAATTCATAATGTGGAGTAAAAGATATAATATGGTTAATAAGTCAAATAAGGAATTGTATGAATACATGCACGTAGAAAAAATACGTAAACAATAACGTATATTAACAACTATAATGCATGCGTACAAAAGTATATATATATATATAACCGTCATGCATGCTCGTAATTATAATTACGCAAGGTATCCTGTATAACGAAAGGTTTAGATTACATGCATGCGCGCACGTAAACGTTACTCCCCCATGCATGCACCCCCGACAAATACATGAACAATACGAGAACATAACTTCCACGTAATAAGTATTATTATCGTAGCAGCTATTACATACTCGTGAACTATAACGAGTGATTAAATCTAAAACCCTAGGATTGATGAACATCGAGTTGAACAAGAAATCAATTAAGTGGTTAGCTACGGGAAGGAAGTAAGAGTTTGGTCTAGGATGATTAAGGGAGTTCGAATTATAGATACTGATATTAGAACAACGTATGTTCCAGAGATACGAGTTGGTAGAAACAAGCCTTGTGAGCGTTAGAGACTACGCGGGGATTGTCACGCGAGCGTTCGACGGTGAACGGTATGTGGATGGTGTGGTCTGAATTGTCCTGAGGGCTTCCTCGGGTTTAGACATTATTGTGTGCTTGAAAATTTATGTGTGTGTGCTTATATGCATGCTTGTGTAAATTGAAACATATGTCTGATTGTTTATGTCGCATTATTATTATTGTACGCGAACGTCCTTTCGGACTAATATTATGTCCACTATAGATCGACTTATATAAACATACATATGCGGGTAATGTGATGAGACTGTTGTTGCTTAAATACAATACACTGAGTACTATCATCATATACATATTAACCTAAGTAAAACACTTAGGTATGATGCACGACTATGTCGGTCTCTAGAGCTTGGATCTCGAACATGAACATGTAACCTAGATTTCTTCTAGGCATGCGTAAGACCCTTAGGGCAGCTATATAATGAATGGATATTCCATAACCTAAGATCATACTTTAGGTAATTGATTAACATTTAATCATATAATGGAATCTTATTATACAATTGGAAATCCATTAGTCTCTGCCTACTAGTTGCGCATAGTGATCACTAAAAGTCTTGCCCGGATTAGGTGTCACTCTGATTAAGTCCATACGAGCCTACATAGATCGATGGCCAAAAGGTACCGTTGTTGGTACATGGTTTTTGCCACAAACTAAATGACGCCTTCAAGCCAAAGAGGAAGTCCCGAGATCTTATACCTTTGACCGGAAGGCACTACTGTTGGTGCACCAGGACGACTGTCCATAACGAATAAAATTACGGGTTGTCCTAACTTGACACCCAATATACGATGAGGATGACAATATGATGAGGACCTGAGAGGTTGGTTGTAATTACTAAATATGGGAGACGACCACGCGTTTAATCGTTTGTTTCGATTACTGTTGTTATATATGAATGTGTTGTGTGAGAAATGTAGTGACTGCAATGGTTGAAATTAAATGCTTTCCATCCATGTATTTACAGTTTTCATTATATATGTAAACCAGTACAACATGTAACGAATATAATGCTAAGATGGTTAAATCGACTTAAGTGACCGATAGGGTCTAATAGCACACCTAGCATACTCAGCGTTTTTCACTGAGCCTCCACGACATTTGTCAGGTAAATGATCGAGCTATGAAGCCGGAGTGCGTGACATCGGGGTAGTTGATGACGCTTTTCAAATACCGTACAGTTTTAGAACTAGGATAATTTCAGCATGTTGTAAATATTGGAACACTGTAGATGCTCACTTATCACATGTATCAATTTTATTAAGGATGATGTAGTAAATATCTCGTTCATCACTGCGGTTTGTTGTTATCGTTGTTTTGTTATTATTATGTTATGCTTCTTTACTCGCATGTGCGAGTAATGACATGTGACACCCAAGTGAGGATTCATGTTGTTTTAACTTTCGCTGTAAGACATTCTTAATTATGCTACGAGGGGTGTTACAGTTAGGAAAGCGTAAGGTGAGTGTAAGAAGAGTGTTGGGTGAATGCTGGGAAAGTGCTAGGTGAGTAATGGGAGAGTGTTGCCTAAGCGTTGCCAGAGTGTTGTCACACTGTTACCAAAATGTTACCACAACGCTGCCAGAGTATTGCCAAAGCACTGTCATAGTGTTTTGAGTGTGATGAAAAAGTGTTGCTTGAGTGTTGCAAGGGTGTTGCGATAGCGTTGAGAGAACTAAAATGGAGTTGTTCAAGTGAGAACACTTAAGATATAATGTCAATGTGTTGGGAGCTATGACAACACATATTTTGTATTGTACCAACACTTTGAATATGTGTTGCAACAGAAATCGCAACACGATCTAACAAATGCTTTGTAGTGTGTTGGTATAGACCCTAGCAACGCAAATCCGTTGCTAAATGTATAAAAATTGCAATAGACCATTTCTCTAGTAGTCTTTTGGGAGTTTATTTCTTTTATGATATATCATTTTATAAGAGTTGTGGTATGTCTATTATATTCTCTCGCTTAATTTGTTGATAACTTGTTTTTTATTCTGTCCCTAGGCCCCTAGAATATCAGGAACGACCCTAAGTGTAACTATCAGTGTCATAGAAAGTGTAGCTTCTTGGAAGGTGGGAAGAGGCATACCAGTAGAGGCAGAGAAGGAGGAGAACAAGAAGAGGGTCGAATGGAGGGTGGCGACACAATCACAAAGAGTCTGGAGAGGTTTGGACTTGAAGAAGATAAATAAAATCAAGGGAAGAGAGTATAACTGAAATAAACCAATATTTTTAATATTCAAGATATGACAAGTATATAAAATAGATAAAGGGAGTGACCAAATGACTAATGAGGCTTTTGTTTGGTCACAAGAAAATAAAATGGAATCAATAACGAGAACGAAAAAAATTCATTTTGATTTTCCTGTCGTTTATTTGTGTAGCAAAAAAGGAAATGAATCTTCAGTCAACGGTAGCCGGTCAATTGTCAACGGATGGCGACTGCTGGTTAATGGTCACCAATTGTTGGTCAACATTCCTCGGTCACCGGTCAATGATTGTTGGTCGTCGGTCAATGATCAATAGTCACCGGTCAAAGTGTAATGGGGTCATTCCCTTGTGAGAGGTGAGGAATTAAGTTATAGAGATTTGGGGTAATCCTGTTTCCTTTTATTTTCCTGAAAACAAAAATAAAATAACATAACAAAGAACTAGAAACAGAATCATTTTGATTCTATATCCTAATTACCCCAAAACATACCCCATGCGTAGCCTCAAGTGCATGCTACCCTCACCTTAATAGTAAAAAATGTTATTTTAACAACTCATATGATATAAGGGTAAATATGTCTTTTGTTTTCCCTTTTTATCTTGTTTTACTGTATCTTTTTTCTTACTAAAGGTAACATATATATGTAAAGAAAAAACATGATAGAAATACATTTTTTAAAAATAAAGGTTGTCTAAAACTTTTTAAAAAACGAGTGACCACTGCCAAGCTAGGGATACACCTGCTTATTTTGAATTTTTAGACAAAGTTTTAATCAATGCAACCCTACCAGCCTAAGACACATCCCTCGACCAACCATGGATTCTAGAAACAACTGGATTATGAATATATCGTAACATTTGGGATTTATTTTTCCTTTCAACACTTGGATGGCCCAGGTACATGCCAAGATCCTAGCCTTTGGAACCCTCCATCTAACACTAAACTGCTATCTCAAACCAACAGGAACCCCCGAGAAATAGAAAGATCCTTGACTTCTAACCACTAACCGAGTGACCAGAGGCTTCCTAGAATTCACGCAGAACATCCATGCACATCCACACTATGCTCACTAGCCTCCCAAAAAATAAGGTAACCATCAACAAAGAAAAAGGGAAAGAATAAGAGGAGCCCCCTACACAACCTAAACTCTTGAGCTCGACTCGACATTATGGGCCAAAGTGAGGCTAGATGATACTAAAACCGCAAAAGCATCAGTCACGACTGCTAGCAGTATGACCGTTATGAATAGTTTCCGTTACAACCTGTCAGCGAGCGCCCAGGGAACAGTTCTTGACCATTGCCTGATACTATATAAAAGGCAACTAAAGTTCTCTTTCTATGTCTCATTCTTTTCACTCTTCCTAATCTCTCTACGTCTATAAATCAAAGTTTTCTCTTCTCTTCTCAAACACCTCTGTGAGACTAGTTCGAAATCCTTAAAGTTCCCACAATAGTTTCACTAATAAGTCTTGATCGAAGAGTACTAAAATCCAACATCTTCTCAACCGAAAAATGGCACCAAAATCTGCTCGAAGCTCCAAAGCTGTGAAGGCCATTCTTAGAGATGTCAGTCCAGAAAAACCTACCTACCGATAACCAGCCAACAACCCCTGCAACAGCACCGGAATCTTCAGGCGCTACTCGCCAATCGACCAACCAAGAAGCTCAGCTAAAGCTTAGGGTCATGGAAGAAGAGGATCTTCTAGTCGAAGAGTTAGCCTATTTAACCTCCATTTTTTGAAACTTTACAAACTCATTCAAACCCGTGTCTTAAATCCCACTATTCTTCCGGAACCATCTCCCATAAAACACGCCGAAATGGCATCTTCTAATCCTCACATTAAAACCACAAAGATCACTTCCAAACAATCAACCGCACCCAAGCCTAAAGTTCCAAAAAGTAAAATCCTCACCCAAAGCCTCCAAAGGTCGAACACCGCGTGTGTCCAAACGTATTAAACAATAACATCAAAAAGCCAAATCCTCTCTTGAACTATCTGCAAGAAAAATCCTCTTCACTAGCGAAGGCGAAGAGGACGCAACTGTCTAGCTTATCGAAAAGATAGATCATGAGGTCGAGGAGGAGCAGGAGGTTCAGAGTGATGAGAAGTCACTAAAGGACACGACATAAGAATTTATAATAAACCAATGTCAATATAATACCATATTTATTGGTTTACAGATTTTTAAACATCAAGTTTGTGTTCATATCATTTATACTTGTTGTTCAACTTTTTAGCCCTTTGTTCAAAATTTATTTCACAGTGTTCCTTGTTCAAACTGATACTAGTTGTTCTTTAGAAAAATAATAAGAATTTGTTTGTAAAATTTTCAAGTTAGGTTCACATACACATAGTAATAATAGATTACCCGTTTATGTTGTAGATTTTCTCTAAAGTTTGAATTTAAATAATAAATTATTTTTGTTCCTGTATATTTTCTCTAGATTTTTACTGAGCGGTTATAGTAATTCTAGATTTACTTAAGTTAAAATATATTTTCTAAAATTTTAAAATAAAAACAAAAAGGAAAAATTACATACCCCACCTATGACGTTTGGTGAAATTACACACTCCACCCACGTGGTTTCAAAAATTACATTCCACACCCATGTGGTTTCCCCTGTTTTACATCCAACAACTTTTCTAATTTTGTTCAATTCAAAAGATGCTTAAACGTTGTCCGAAATTGTTAAAACTTTATATGGATGATGCTAAGTGATATATTTTGATCTTATGTCAAATCCGAAGTTTTTTAAGCTTAAATTTGATCCGTGGGACCCAATGAAACAAATGGCATGTTCATTGGGTCCCACATGTCACATTTAAGCTGGAAAACTTTAGATTTCACACTGAACGAAAAAATAACATATTAGCATCGTCTGTGTAAAATTTCATCAATTTCGGACAACGTTTAAGCATCTTTTATATTAACCAAAAATTAGAAAAATTGCTGAATGTAAAATGACGCAAACCATATGGGTGGGGAAAGTAATTTTTGAAACCACGTGGGTGGAGTGTGAAATTTCACCAAACTTCATGGGTGGGGCATGTAATTTTCCCAAACAAAAAACTTCAAAAACACATCATCACTGCCACATAAGATATTTTTTTACACATGTACACCGTGTTAAGACAAGATCCTTTAGTTTTGATGATAGCAAACCTTGTGTTGTCTATCTAATGCGTTTGTCAAGATTCATGATTTCAGATAGACAGGTGAGTAAGTGGCTTAGCATGCAAGGTTGCAAGCGCACTTAAGTCATGAGTGGCTTAGCACGCAAGGTTGTAAGTGCGCTCAATCCACGGCGTGTGCTCTACTAGTCGGGCACCTGTCGGCGAGAGCTCAGGAGAACTTCTAGTAAGACACAAGCAATCAAGAACCACACCATCACATATCTCTTACATCAGACATCCAACAAGGACCAAACAAAGTTAGCAATGTTGACAAACTCATTCAGATTATTCACAACCACACAAGCAACTTGCTCATGACAAACACACGACAAAAGGTGTATCTCATTAATGTGCAAGATAACAAGATAAGCAAAGGCTATTGATGAACATCATTACATAGCCGTAATACTTCAGAAGAGAGCATTTATGAGCATTAATAAGCCAGACAAGTTCAGACAAGTTGAAGTGTGCAAGTGGTGACCGACCACTTGGGGAGACGCGCCGCCAACTTGGCCATTCACAAGGCAACGCGTGTGCTGGTGGCTCCAGATCAAGTTGGACGAAAATCTGCAGTAGGGTGCGGATATTATATTTGTAGACGAATGAGTATTCTACTCTTAGAGTCTACAACTCCTAGGTTGTTAGTTGGCATCTCAACTAACTTGTATAAATACGTACCTTAATGTTCCTTGTAAGATAGGCCCTTGTACGAGAGAAAAGATAGAGATAATCTGGGCTTGTGTGGATCAGACTTAGGAGTGTGTGTAAGTGCTAGAGAGTTGGTGAGCTAGAGAGGACTGGGTTAGAGTATCAATACATTGGGTATTTGATAGGACGACAGGTCAGGGAACGGTCGGTGAACCGTAGGCCGATAGTCAGGAGAGGGTTGACGACTTTAGGGGTAAAGTCGAAACTATCTTGGGAGTCCGTGTGTGGGGCAAGGGAGGTTGAGTGAATTTCGTGTGTGTAAATTCTCAATCGAAATGTGTTTTCCAGTTTAATAGTTGCCTCTCGTCTATCAAGTTTTATTAGAGTCCACGACACGTCGGGGACGCATCAGGAGCGCTTGCTGAGAAGGGAAGAAATGTGCCAAGTCAAAACAAGACACGGAGAGCATCCGGCCGGCCTAGCCGGATGAGAATAAAGTTGCATAGAGCATCCGGCCGCTTCAGCCGGATGGAAGTAGAAGCACATAGGGCATCCGGCCGTCTCCAGCCGGATGAAAATAGGACTTAGACAAGGCAAAATACCGTACGACCGACCGCCTGTGGTCAGCCAAAGATACTAAGAGAGGGTAAAACTGTACTTATACATGTAAAATACAGGCTGGCACCATGGAACCAAGGCCCAAAATACTATAAATAGGGATGTACCCCCATGAAATAAGACACGCTACATTGGCAATCAAACTTACACTCGATCTAACTAAGGCTCTCTCTCTCTCTCTACTCTTGTGAAATTCTGTGATCGAGACCAGGTAACGTAGAATAGAGGATCAGATCGGATTGTATTAGGATAGCATATACTGTTTCATTTGGCGCCGTCTGTGGGAAACGAACGCAAGAAGCAACCACGAGACCACAGAAACAGGGAAGTATCGTAACATTTTAATGGAAATCCTGAAACAACTAATGACATTTTTGCAGGATCCGAATACGAGAAATGGCTCCGAGATCCAAGAAGACACCGAAAAGCACCACGAAGAATATTGATCGCGTTGAGAAGAAGTGAGTTCGGAGATGCCAGAAGCCATCTCCAAGAAAGATCTTGAGGACATGCTGAAAGGATTAGTCAGATCAATTGACGAGAAGATTGTAGAGGGAAACGAGACTCTACAGCAGGAATTAATGCAAAGAGACGAGGAGTATCAAAAGAAGTGGGATGAAATGACTGAGGCCATAGAACAGTTGAAAATAAGGATTCCAGAGGCAGTAACGGCGGGAAGAAAGTAAAGATAGGAAGCGCAATTCAGTCATCAGCGAAGAGGAAATGGAGGAGGACGACCAAATAGACATGAGCTTATACCCCTTCTCAGAAAAGATAAGGAAAGCAAGACTCCCGCCGCATTTCGTTGCTCCGGCGATTGAAAAATACGATGGGACAGGAGATCCCGCCCAACATATTAAGAAATTCATGTTTGCCATGAATACTCAAGGGATTAGTTCCCTCGCTCTCTGCAACCTATTCCCGGGAACGCTTTCAAAGAGAGCATTGGGGGATCTCCACGAGGCCGCCGCAGTCCATCACCAGCTTCAAACAGCTGACCGAGGAATTTCAACAATATTTCGCCGCAAGCAAGAGGGTGAAGAAGGAGACAATAGAGCTGATGGACGTCAAGCAACGAAAGGGAGAGACTGTGAAGGAGTATAGTGAGCGTTTCCATAAGAAGGTTGCAGAAATCGATGACATCGACGAAAAAATCTTGATTAAGGCCTTTGGAAATGGCTTGGCCCAACCTCGACTTGCTGGAAAGATTGCGACAAAAGCGCCAAAAACTCATGGGGAATTAGCTGAAATGATCCATGATTTTTTGAAGTCTGAGATAGCAGAGAACAAGGCTAAGGAGCTAGCAGATAGCTTCAAAAATACAACAGCATCGGAAAAAAAGGAAGGACAAGGTGGAAGTGCCGGAAGAGGAGGATCAAGATACAAGCCATATTATTACAAATCAACTGCCGGATCCTCCTCTCAGGGGCCGCAGCATCAGGGAGCAAGGACTGTTGTCTACATCGACCCAGGAAAGTACGCTGCTGCAGTAAGGGATGGATACCTCCCTCAGCCAAGAAAGCCGCCACAGGGAGAAATTCCAGTTGCATTCTGTGAATACCATGGGAACCGCAGCCATCGAACCGTAAACTGTGCCACTCTGGCCAAAGAGCTCCGAGTCATTGAAGAGAATAAGAAGAAGGGAAAGCAACAAGCCGGAGCGCAAAGACAGTATGGCGGTCAGCAGGGCAGCGCCCAGAATGTGTCACAGGGACGGCAGGAGGAAGAAGTCCATCCCAGGCTAAACCCTGGCAAATCGGTGGGTATGATAACAGGTCTGTAAGGAAAGTAAGGTTTCTTCTCTTTCCATTCGGACAAAAGGGCCTCTTAGGAAGTAAGGCTGGTTATAGTTGTTTTTCCAAAAAATCAAGCATATAGGATTGAATTGTTTAAAAATCGTGCCATGAAATAAGAAGAGTAGAACTTTCATTTTTTCGCATTTTTGTTTACAGCAAAACCCTTTTCAAAAAAAAAGAAGAAGAAAGAAAGAAGGCTAACAAAACTTTCTCTAAGAAAACTCACAGGGCTATTTTCGGAGGTAGGACCACTAACCCCTAATGAAAGGAAAAGGCACATTCACCAAGTACATCAGGAACTCCCGGAAAGGAAGATTGCCAAAAAGGAGGGCTTTCCTCCGATTTTCTTCTCCGACGAAGATGAAGATGGAGTGCTGTATCCACACAACGATCCACTTGTCATTCGTGCGCAAGTAAATGATCGAATGATGGAAGGGATCCTGATTGATAGTGGAGCCGGAGCAAACGTTATCTCAGCTGAAGCGGTTAAAAAATTAGAGGTACCTGAGAGCCGGATTAAGCCATATTCGGCGGTTCTAGGAGGATTTGTAGGGGGAGTTTCTACCACATCTACCGGCAGTATAGATTTCACCATGACCCTCGGTCAAAACGATGAAAGGCGAACGGAGAAGCTCACAGCTTTTATTGTACCAGGTCTGTCCGGATATAACATGTATCTCGGAAGGCCAGGAATCAATGCTTTTAAAGCCATACACAGTACTCATCACTTGAAATTGAAGTATTTAACCACAAGCGGAAAGGTGGTTACAATAAGGGGAAGTCAAAAGATGGCCCGGTTGTGTGAAGTTCGCATCATGGACAGTCTTCCTAGCGAGGAGGTAGTCAAAACTGTGGGGTCACAAAAAGAGTTTAAGGGAAAATTACCTTCTTCCCCGGAGCCAAGGCAAGAAAAAGAGGAACATCAAACAACTCAAGACTCCCCCAGAGAGGTACATTTAAAATCTGACCCTTCTAAATTTTTTAAAATAGGAACTGCGTTTGATAGCGGAGAACAGACTCACTTAATGAGGTTCCTGGAAAAAAGAAGGGCAACATTCGCTTGGAGCACGGACGAGATGCCTGGTATAGACCCAAGTTATCCGGCATGAGCTCAGGGTAGACCCTAAGCATCCGGCGGTCAGGCAAAGAAAAAGGGTAATAGGGGAAGAACGAGATTTGGCCGCACGAACCGAGGTCCAAAAGCTCCTCAAAGCCGGATTCATCAGGGAGGTTGCATACCCACGATGGCTGGCTAATGTCGTCATGGTGAAAAAAGCAAACGGAAAATGGAGAATGTGTGTGGATTTCACAGATTTAAATAAGGCATGTCCTAAAGATTTCTATCCCCTACCGTCAATAGATAGATTGGTGGTTTCAACTGCTCAAAGCTCTGTGTTGAGCTTTCTAGATGCTTTCTCTGGCTATAATCAGATAAAAATGAAAGAAGACGATTCGGAAAAACATCCTTCATAACTTCAGCCGGAACATTCTGTTACAAGGTAATGCCTTTTGGACTAAAAAATGCTGGAGCTACCTTTCAGCGAATGATTGACAAAGTGTTTTGTCAACAACTCGCCCGGAACGTGGAAGCTTACGTTGACGATATAGTCGTAAAAAGTCCATCAAAAGAACAACACATGAAGGATTTAGAGGAAACATTCGACACTCTGGACAAATACCAAATCAAGCTGAATCCGGAGAAGTGTGTATTCGGTGTAACCAAAGGGAAGTTTCTTGGTTTTATTGTTGGACAGCGAGGTATTGAGGTCGATCCGGAAAAAAGTCAGGCGATCCTCAACCTCTCCCCTCCAAAAAATATCAAAGATGTCCAAGCCTTGAACGGGAGACTCACGGCGTTAAGCAGATTTTGTTCCAAGCTTCAGGAAAAATCAATCCCGTTCTTCAATATCCTAAGAAAGAACAGCAAGTTCCAATGGGGCCAAGAGTGTATAGACGCATTTGAAAAGATCAAAGAGATGCTTCGGGATTTGCCTAAATTGGGCGTACCCGCCCCAGGCCAGGACCTCTACCTTTACTTATCCGCGACAGATTGGGCAGTCGCAGCTGTCTTGATTATGGAAGAAAAAAGGGAGATACCAGTCTATTATACTGGCAAAATTTTGAGCCCAACAGAAGGACGATATACAAACATAGAGAAAATCCTGTTTGCATTGGTGGTGGCGTCAAGGAAATTACGGCCCTACTTTCAGTCGCATCGAATCTTTGTCAGAACCAACTGGCCACTCAAACAAATAGCTAACAATCCAAACGCTTCCGGCCGGATGGTGAGCTGGACAGTGGAGCTAACACAATATGAAATTCACTTCTTACCCAGAACAGCGATTAAAGCACAGGCCTTGGCAGACTTCATAACAGAAACAAACTTTGCAAGAGAAGAGAAACAGCTCCAAAATCATACACCATCTTGGTCGACGGAGCCCGATGCAAAAATGGGGCAGGAGCTGGAATAGTAGTACAAGCTCCGGATGGACAAAGTCTAAATTACGCCTTCCGGCTAGACTTCGATGTTACCAACAATGAAGCTGAGTACGAAGCCCTCATTCGGGGTTTGGAGGTGGCTACCGCCCTAGGGGCAACAGGTTCCATAGGAAGATATCCTCTCTATTTTTTCCTTCCATAAAATCATGTTGAAAATAAAGCTTATAAAATTTAAAACTTTCAGAATTAGAGGTATACTCAGATTCCATGTTGGTAGCAAGACAAAGCGACAACATCTATGAGGTCAAAGAGGAAAAGCTGTGGAGGTACTTGCTCAAAGTCCAATAGCTAAAGGCAAACTTCCAATATGAGCTAAAGCACCTCCCTCGTGAGGAGAATGTTGAAGCTGATGCCTTGGCAAAATTAGCAAGTATGGCCGAAAAAGTACCCAATGAGGTATGGTTGGAAATCAAGACTACATTAAGCATGGACGGGGCTCAAATGTTTACAGTGGAACCAAATGATAAAACAGAATCTTGGATGACCCCAATCATAGATTACATACGGCAAGGAAAGTTGCCGGAAGAAGAAAAAGAGGCCAGGATAATAAAAAGGTGGGCCGCATCATTTTTCATTGAGAATAACCAGTTATATAAGCGATCTTTTGCAAGACCAGCATTGAAGTGTGTTACCATAGCCGAAGGAGCAGGACTAATAAAAGAGGTGCATGACGGGCTCTGTGGAAACCACCAAGGAGAAAGAACCACAATGCACAAAATCCTGAGGCTCGGGTACTTTTGGCCAAAAATGATGGAACATTGCAAAGAATACATATAAAAGTGTCTCAAGTGTCAGGAGCACGGGAACAAAATACACAATCCTCCGGCGGAACAAAAATCTATCCTTTGCCCAATCCCTTTTGCTATGTGGGGATTAGATATTGTGGGACCATTCCCAGAAGCTTCACCAGGAAGGTTCAAATTCATATACGTTGCAATCGACTATTTCACAAAATGGGTCGAGGCAATGCCCACTATCTCTATCACGGCTAGAAAGTCACAGGAATTCATCTGGAAATATGTGGTATGCAGGTTCGGCATACCAAAGACAATAATAACTGATAATGGAGCTCAGTTCAACTGCGAGAGCTTCCGGGAATTCTGTGAAGAATGGAAAATTGACTTAAGGTTTGCATCAGTAGCACACCCTCAGGCAAATGGGCAAGTCGAGAATGTGAATGGTCAGATAGTGAGGGCAATAAAGAAAAAACTCGATGAAAGAAAGGGAAAGTGGCAGAGCTGTTACCCCAGATCCTTTGGTCTTACAGAACAACGGAAAGGGGGCCGACAGGGGAAACACCCTACAGACTAACATATGGTTCGGAGGCTGTCATTCCGGCGGAAATTGTGGTGCCATCAATAAGGTGGGAATCATATGACGAAGGAGTCAACAATCAAGGAATACAAGATCATCTAGACCTCCTCGAGGAGACTAGAATGGCCGTCGCAATAAGGATGGCGAAAGATAAATCCAGAGTTGAGCGATATTTCAACCAAAGGATAAAGGAGCGGAGTTTTGCCCCAGGAGAGTTGGTTCTTCGAGAAGTTAAGCGCCTAAGAAGCTAACCCCAATGGGAAGGACCATACATCATACACCAAAGGACAGGACGAGCTTCATACCGCCTGAAAAATGGTGAAGGATACGAATTGCCACATTCTTGGCATGGAGAATGTTTAAAAAAATTCTATGTATAAATTTTACAATTCATTAATAAAGAGGTATTATTTTCGAAAAAGAACAAAAGTATGCACCGGCCAATGAGCCGCAGGCTATCATGCCTGGAAAGAAAAAGAAAGCACCGGCCAACGAGCCGCAGGCTATCATGCCTTGAAAGAAAAAGAAAGCACCGGCCAACGAGCCGCAGGCTATCATGCCTTGAAAGAAAAAGAAAGCACCGGCCAACGAGCCGCAGGCTATCATGCCTTGAAAGAAAAAGAAAGCACCGGCCAACGAGCCGCAGGCTATCATGCCTTGAAAGAAAAAGAAAGCACCGGCCAACGAGCCGCAGGCTATCATGCCTTGAAAGAAAAAGAAACCGGCCAACGAGCCGCAGGCTATCATGCCTTGAAAGAAAAAGAAAGCACCGGCCAACGAGCCGCAGGCTATCATGCCTTGAAAGAAAAAGAAAGCACCGGCCAACGAGCCGCAGGCTATCATGCCTTGAAAGAAAAAGAAAGCACCGGCCAACGAGCCGCAGGCTATCATGCCTTGAAAGAAAAAGAAAGCACCGGCCAACGAGCCGCAGGCTATCATGCCTTGAAAGAAAAAGAAAGCACCGGCCAACGAGCCGCAGGCTATCATGCCTTGAAAGAAAAAGAAAGCACCGGCCAACGAGCCGCAGGCTATCATGCCTTGAAAGAAAAAGAAAGCACCGGCCAACGAGCCGCAGGCTATCATGCCTTGAAAGAAAAAGAAAGCACCGGCCAACGAGCCGTAGGCTATCATGCCTTGAAAGAAAAAGAAAGCACCGGCCAACGAGCCGCAGGCTATTATGCCTTGAAAGAAAAAGAAAGCACCGGCCAACGAGCCGCAGGCTATCATGCCTTGAAAGAAAAAGAAAGCACCGGCCAACGAGCCACAGGCTATCATGCCTTGAAAGAAAAAGCAACCAAACGGCCATGCAAAGAAAAAAAAAGATTCGGCCGCCAAAAGCAGAAGTTCGGTCAGTAAGTCACGAGCCCCTTGTATTGAAAAGAGTGAATTCGTAACTAACATTACTTGTGTAACACGACCATATGTATTAATAAAAGTGGTACAAGGCGTAACTTAATTACACCCAGAGATAGAAGTAAAAACAATTGCAAAGTGCAGCCATTATAAAAGATTCGGTAAAGACAAAAGATACACCAAAAATCCCTCCAAAAATAAAGAAAACTCCTATTCAATCTTTTCCGCAGCTAGTCTATCACCACTACCAGCCACACTCTCAGAAGACTTGGACCTACGCTGCACCCCTCCGACAGACGGCAGGATGTTGCTTCCAGTGGAAGGAATGAGGCTTCGCCGGCACCAAAGCAAGTCTCTCCAGGACTGCGGCAGAACCTCTCGAGCTCCAAGAAGAAGTTGGACTTCTGAGCAACAGCCTTGAATTCCAACTTATTGTACAGATCATCATCCAGCAACTCTCCTTTCTCGAGAGAGTGATCCGAGACAATCTGCTGGCAAATATCGACTATCCGGCGGCACTAAGCAATGGACTCCTTAGATGGGCATTAATCATGCCTTGCTTCTGTATCTCCTCCTGAGATTGCCGGGAAAATGACTTGAGCCTGGCCACTTGAGATTCAAGGGTCAGGACTTGGGCTCGATACTTATCACGTTCGGAATTGGCAAAAGACAGCTCCTCCATAGCACGGACTACTCGACCATTCAACTGATTGACGTGCTTCAGTAGGTTGGCAGAACTCAGCCTAGCCGGAACACAAAAAAGAGTAAGAAGAAGGAGGGCAAAAGAAAAAACGAAAGTCGAAGATCTGAAAGTTTACCATGGCCATGGCTCGTATTCTCGGCTTGAGAACGAGACTTGGCTTCCTCTAGCTCTTTTACTCTCCCTTCCAGCCTGGTCTTCTCTTCTATCAAGGCAGCTTTGTCCGCAGCAAGAGTTTTCTTCTCCTCTTCCAAAAGAGAGCAATCTCGAGCAGAGACTGCTTCTCTTGTTCGAAGGAAGACCTTGACTGCTCCTCCAGTGCGGCTTTCTCCTCCGACAGACGATTAAGCTCCTGCATAAGCTTCTCCTTTTCCCCTACAAGGGCCTCATTCTCCCGCTGAAGAGATTTCTTCTCCTGATCAAGTGTTTCAACCTCCTTCTTGAAGGAATTGCTCTCCTGATAGAAAAAGGCCTTGTCAGCCTGGAGGGAGTTCACCTCGTTCCGATGAGCAGTGCGCACCTAATCCAACAAAGTGTCTAGGTCAAAAAAAAAGGCCCAGTCAACTTATCTTTTCCATTAGAAAGATGATTTTGTACCTCTATCAGGGTATTGTCAGCTTCCAGGATCCGGCTTTTTAGAGAAAAATTATCTTCACGAAGTTTCTTCAGTTGTGACTCATACGCGTCACATGACGGACGCACTCCTGCCGGGACAACTGCAGATCCTTGTTTATCGCCTCAGTCCTATCCTTCACCTTGAGGTCGATCTTGTAGTTAATCTGATCGATATACGCGTCATGAGAAGAACGGCTCAGCTTCAGCTCCTCTTGGGCATTGTTGGCTCGACTTTCCTCATAGCGAAGCCTGGATTGAAGATTGGCGAAGTGAACCTCAGCACTTTGAGCCATGGACATCACCTAAAAGCAACACAATACACAGAATTAAGGAAAAACCAAACCAAAACAGGAGAGAAACACAAAAGAGATAACATGCCAACCTGAAAGATGCCCCCCACATCATTTCAAACACATCATTTATTGGGAGGGAATGCCGCATGATGGCATCTGCCCCCCCATCTCCGATCTGCAGCCTTTCTTTGGTAGCAGTAAAGGTTGCCGGAGGAGCAAAGATCCCGTCTGGATGACCAGATCTCTTTATTGCCTCCTTCCAGACAGAGAAATACTTGGCAGAGTCGCAGGATATTAAAGGGAGAGGGTGCCCGCAATGGTAGAACCACCCTTCCTTTTGGGAGGGTCCAGTGTAGGACTCTTGAGTAGGAGGAGGAGGGGAGGAGGAAGAAGAAGAAGCTACGTAGTCCTCTCTCTGCTTACTCCGGAGCTCAGGGTTCTCAGGCACCTGACGATACTCCATTGCTCCATCCCTTGCCGCATCCGTGGCCGCAGCAACATCAATGGAGAATGATCCTAAGACCTCAGGATCACCAGAGGTTTGTCCTTCTCCTGATGTCCCTGGCTGAGAGGCCTTCGGCTTTGATGTAGTTTTCTTCTTTAGTCTTTGTTTGACAGGAACAGAGACTGCTGCAGTAACAAAAACAAATGTGATTACATTATCGAAAGACACAGGTGTGTACAAAACCGGAAGCGGAAGGGCACTGCAAGAATCAAACCTGGTTCGGCCGAAGGACCAGCACGGAGGTCTGTGGCCTCCAGGGTGTTTTCTTGAGCAGGATCTGAAGAAAAGTAACCCGTCAAATCAGTAAATTGCTCGCAAATAGGGGTCGGATGACCGAACTCCCGCCCCAGGCGAGAACCAAGGTCCAGACCCGAACCAGGGGTGAGGGGAAGGAAGACGTGATGCCCGGACTCGGGGATCACGTGCCAAGTACCTGACAATCCGGCCGTAGCATGATCCGGGGATTCCATCCTTTTCTTTTTCTTTGAATGACCAGCTTGGTCATCCTTGGCTTCTTGCCTGGGACGCTTTGTAGAAGGAGGGCTATCCCCAAGAAGCTGCTCAGCCGCATCAGTAGCCGCCTCCAGAGTGTCGTAGTAGTTGATTTTCTCGTCCCCAACCTTGAGGGTGACGAAGTTCCAGCTGTAGAATGGGCCGATCTTCTCCCCCTTCTGGAAGAAGTCTACATACGACACACCGAAGTAATGAACAAATCAACAAAGACGACAAAACGTGTACGGAAATAAAAAACACCTACTGTGATAAGTCTTCAGAGAAGATAGGCGTGCTTTTGTGAAAAACGCCTCGACAGTCGGCGGCTTTTTGCTTACTGCCCTCAGAATCTTCGAGATAGGCAGTTCGGCCGGAGGGGTTTCTGAAGAAGTCAACTGGCCTTTGCCAACTTCAGCGCAGTAAGGGACACCTAAGACCCGGCCGGAAGGGGGAACAATGACGAACCACCGTGGACTCCATCCATGCACCTTTTTATAGTCAAAGAGGGAATATCCAGCTTTCGCAATTAAGGTTAGACTATCAGGATCGACTCTAACCGTGAAGAATCGGACAAAATCGGTGCCCTCCGGCCGAATCTTGCTTTCTTCACATAGAGAAATGAAGGCGTGAAGATGGGAAATCGCCTTTGGGTGAAGATGGGAAAGGGAACAGCAACGCCGAAGGAGAAAGCCCAAGACAAAGGGATGTGGAGGAATGGTCAGGCCAGAGCGGAAGAAATCGGCATAGACCACGTACCCACGGCCGAAGTCACCGTTGGGGTGAGAGTCGGGGGACGGTAGGTAAATCTGGGTGCCCCGTGGAGCATCGACCCCCCTGAGGCAATCACAGAGGGAAGAATAATCAAGGGAGGAAGGAGAAGGCTCGCGCCAGGACAAGAAGGCCTTTATAGGTTTCAGATACGAAGGGCGGAAGCCATTAGAGGAGCGGCAACCCTGAATCGCCTCAATAGCCGGTGGAAAATTTGCGGCGAGCTTACTCTGTTTTGCGGCGGAAGTGGACATTGTTGGAGCTTAGTGAGGAAGCGAAGGACAACGACAGCAAAGGGAACGCGATAGCAAGTGGCGAGAGAGAGAAGGGCAGTCGAAACAAGAGAGAAAAGGAAGAAAGAGAAAGAAGCTCAAAAACTCAGACTTTAAGGAAAGTTTTCTCCTGCCCAAATAAATATATATATATATATGCGTGTGCAAACAAAAACACTTTTTTACAGGAAAAAAAGAGCTACACGCTTCCTAAAGACGGTTCCGACGTTTGGACGAAAGAGAGACCCTGCAAATTCCACACTAAAGACAGGCGGAAATTTCAAAAAAGCGGTAAAAAGCAGGTTCGGATCACAAGCTTCACGCGTGGCCAGTAAAAAGTTCTTTCTCTCCGGATATGAAGAAAAAGAACTTGTGGGACTGAGATAGGAAAAAGACGTGGCATAGACAGACCAAAGAACCTCAGGGATAGCTGCAGTCACAAAAAGTTTTCACCAAAGCACAGACATAGGACACAAAAGTTCTATCTTCTTCACCAAGAATTCAGAAAGATAGAACTTGTGGGACTGATGAGAAGGGAAGAAATAGTGCCAAGTCAAAACAAGACACGGAGAGCATCCGGCCGGCCTAGCCGGATGAGAATAAAGTTGCATAGAGCATCCGGCCGCTTCAGCCGGATGGAAGTAGAAGCACGTAGGGCATCCGGCCATCTCCAGCCGGATGAAAATAGGACTTAGACAAGGCAAAATACCGTACGACCGACCGCCTGTGGTCAGCCAAAGATACTAAGAGAGGGTAAAATTGTACTTATACATGTAAAATACAGGCTGGCACCATGGAACCAAGGCTCAAAATACTATAAATAGGGATGTACCCTGTTATACCCAAAATTTCAACCCCCCCGGAAGAGAGTCTCTACTAATAGGCTAGTTTGGTCAAGTAGCGAGGGTTCCCAGTTCGATCGGAACATTTCAGAGTACCAGGGGCAGCTTAGTCATCTCCAGGGGCACTTTCGTAATTTTTCAAGGCTCCTAAGCCCCCTATAGGCTTTCTCTCTCCTCCAAATAAGGGTCAACTCAGTTCAAAATTCTTTGAAATTTTAACCCATGATAGAGGATGACATTTTGGGCATAATGGCGTTGGAATTTCGATTTTTCGAGTTTCCAATAATTTTCTAGCAATTTCTGACTGAAACTGACGAGAAATTGAATTTAAAAATATTCCAATATCCAAAAAATTCGATTCCACTTTAGAAAATTCAGAAATATCATCCTTTACCCACGTGTAAAATTTCATAATCAAATTCCTTTTGGAAGCCCTTGAGCTAAAACGTCGGTAAATCTTAGTTTTTACCGGATTTTTCTATCTTTAAGGAAGCCTATATAAGGAGCCTTATCCCATGATCAAATGATAACCTCAAGAACCCTAGACTCTCAAAGAAGGCAGCCGTCTCTCTTTCTCCACGTTTTTGAACTCCAGAGCCACAAACAAACACCGAAATCTCACCAAAATCAACACCAAAACATATTTTTCAACTCCCACAACATCATCAATCATCAAAACCCCACAAAAACACCACCAAAACGTGAAGAACAGCAAGAACAACCAACAACCAGAAGCTTGGTTCGAAATCCTTTCGGGTCTGCCATCAACGGAGCACTCGACGAATCCCGGTGTGAAGAATCACCGTGAATCCGAAGGTAAAACAGGTAGAAACCTCACTTTCCTAAATCTCCATGGTATTATCTGTCTTGCCTCAAAATTTGGGCTCAAACTAACCCCTCTACGCTTCTGTATTGCTGTTTGTTTAAGCTTCTGTCCAATAACTTGTTTGCTAAGTTTCGTGCTTAATTCGAATTCAAATTGAAAACTTTCAATCACTAACGTCTTGTACATCCTTCAGGCTACACACCCATAAAATTTGAGCCAAAAACACCTTCGGGAACAGCCTCAACGCCGCCATCCGAGGGCGGTCCGCAACCACGGACGTCATGTCCGGGGTCCCGGACTCCCTGTCCGTAAGCTCGGACGCCCACGGACGGCGGCGGGATTTTTAAATTTTAAAAATTTAGGTTTTCTAATAATGTCCGGGCCCACGGACAGCCTGTCCGTGGCCCCGGACTTTACAATTTTCTGTTTTATGTTTAATTCGACTTTTATTTTCATATAGGTTAACTGGGGTCCGTGGCCTCAGACATTAGGTCCGTGGCTACGGACGGAAACAAAATTTGACCTAATTCTGCCTCCGAAACCCTAGTTTAGGTAATTTTGATTTCCACTTTAATTTTCTGTCAAAAAACGTAAAAAAATAAAAAAAAACAGAAGCGCGCACCTAGGTTAAAAACAACTTTGTAGAAAGCCGTAATTGAACCAAGTAGAGGAAAAACGACCTAGGAAGGGTAATGAAAGTAATTGAACCCCAATTAAGTCGAATATCAGGCCCCCGAACCCGAACTCTCCTTTCCTAATTTGATCTAGGTTAAAATTAGGTGACGACTCGTAATAGGTTCCAGTGAGCTAGCTTAGGTTTCAATAATTATTGTTATATGACATAGTTATTAATCTTAGGCTATAAGTGGACCTAAAACCCGATTAGATCCCAATCAAGTTAATCCACATAGGATAGGGTTTAAAATCGAGGCTCACAGACTGGCGACTCTGCTGGGGACTAATTCTTAACTTTAACCTGTTTAATTTTAAGAAAGAGGGCTTAACTCGAAAAATTGTTTATTTATGGTTTATTACTTTGTTTGTTTACTTTCGTGCGCACTTTAAATTTTTGCACCCCTGCATCATATGAGAACGAGGGCCCACACAAACCAGTTTCACCCCGGGACCCATCTAGGGTCCCCTGTCAGGGACTCACACCTTTTAGGTGATGTGAATAAGCGGGGAAAAAGAGGAGGATGTCGTCTAACCACATCCCCTTAATACCTGGGCCTTAGCCCCAAGCGTTTTCCTGGCAGTGTCCTTACCAAGCCCATTGTTTGGTCAGTCAAAGACCCGGCCGTAGACGCACACCTTCAGGTGATGTGAAAAAAGTGGGGAAGCCCAAAGAGAATAGCGTGCAAGCCCTATTCCTTTGTGGTGACCTGGGCCCAAGCCCCAAGTACCTCTCCGGATCGATCCATACCCGGTTGAATTTAAACATCTAGTGAGGACATGTTGAATTTGTGTGAGCCCTGTTTGCTTGTATGATCGGTCCATTACCTAGCCTAGAGGTTGATAGGAACTTCTCCTACATTAACCTAGCCCAACCCGAATTGGCGGCTCTACTTGTTTGCGGCCCAGAGGTCCTGTTTGGTTTAATATGTGAGTCGTTCGGGCTTCGGCCCAAAAGCCTAGACTTAGGTGATTTCTCTTCTGGCCCATTTTGAATTATCCAATTAGTTCTAGGCCCATAAAAAGGAAATCCACCTGAACTTGAAATAACTCACAAGTCCTGAAAATAAAATCTTTTTCGGCTTAGCAACCATCTTCTCTGGCCCGAAGAAAGTTAGGCCCATTTGTGATTTAGGGACCATTCCAACTCATGTGCTTTACTTCAGGCCCAAACACATTCCGGCCCAAGGGCTCATTCTAGTCTAGGTAGACTTCTTATCATGACCCTAACCCAAAACCTTATATCTAGGTGCCATCTGTTAGGCCCAACCAAAATCACTCGGCCCCAAATTCCAGTTCACATATAGCAATCATTCTAGCCCAAGTACCACACTCATAACTCATTCCATTTGAGCCCATAGACCAATTCATAGTTTTGGCCCATGAGCTTCGCTCTCAATCCGGAATTTCGGCCCATAAAACATTTGAATCCAAGATAGTTTGCATAATTCGTTCATTCCAGTTTCCAGCTTCAAGGCCCAACAAGAGCATCAAACAAATCTAGACTTCAAGGATTATCCCTCGGCCCAGTGGCCCATTCACGGTCCGTGTGGTTTCTTTCAGCTTGTTTGCTCAGTTTCTGGATTCAGGCCTACATGTCCGTTCCAGTCCAGGAATCACTCTGATCTATGCACTCCACTCTCAGTTTGGCGAAGACTCGGGTCCAGTTACTTCCTACATAACCCATGGGCATTCCTAGTTCAGACATTTTACAGGGCCTACTCGAAGCTTGGAAGGAAGACAATCATGGTCAATGGCGCCCCGACGGTCAACAGCTCCAGTCTTCAACACGTTGGCATCAGACTGTTCAACATCACTATTTCAGAAGTTTTCTCGATTTGGTAGTTTTCTTTTCTCAATCATTCTTATGACTTTTATGGTAGTTAGCTTCCTTTATCATTTTAGATTACAACTTTTGATGTTATCTTTCCATTCGTGAATAAGAGCATAGTTCGATTTTCGTTATTTTTTGTGCATTCATTCAACAAAACAAAAACACAAAAATTTGTTTTCTTTTTAAGGGATCACAGAGTAATCATTTCCCGACTATGGAATAAAATGACTTGTCTTTTGTTTCTAAAAGGGTGAACATGTCCGTCCTCACACCATAGACTATCCCATAATATCCACGAAGCATTCCAAAATCCGCATCTATTTAAGTGTTGTCATAAACCCCAGATCAATACTAGGGGCAATCTGAGTTCAGGATCGTCATCTTTAATCTTTCGTTTAACCATGTGAACTATTCTCTAAGTGAAATTCACGAGAGTGTCTTGAGCAGAAAAACCATGAGTGAACGAGCGTGTCATTTTTACACGACTCTAGTGAGACCACATTCAAAGGTGAGGTAAACGGTATAACTCCGACCGAAGGAGATAATTTGTAAATTTACTCTTATACCTGCGAAAAGTAACAAAGAACGGATACACAACTATCAGGAATGACGAAGCACCTAGGTACAGCACCACATAGCCAAAAGCTTGTGAACCCTGACATTAAACCCTAGGCACCCCCGCTGAGCCTTTCATATATCCCTTTTTGATATTATGAACTCCACAAAATAACCCGGCCAATGATGAATGTCCGACCCGGTGACCAGAGGAAGCAAGGAGTCCGACTCTCAGATAACGCTTTCATCAGTCCAAAGAAGCAACGCCGCTGTCAGCATGACGAAGTGATCCGCAAAGGGTCCCAGAATGACACAGGATCAATAGAGCTCACATCAAAACAGCTCACGAAGCCCAAAACCGGGAAACACAAGAACCCCGAAGGCAAAGTCAAGAAAGGATAAAACAAAAAGGCAAACCCGAAGTGCCTCGAAGAAGTCCAAATGACAAAAAAAGAGAAATAGTGTAAAGGACAACTCCAAAAGTCCAGGTCCAGAAGCTCGAAAACAACGTCAACACGAAGCAGCCAGACAACTTCAAGACAATGAAGATGAATCCGAGAGAAGACGCAAGTTGCAGCTTTGGTCACCCATTTAAGCTCCACATACCTCAAATATCCCTCCATGATCCCGTCGTCTTTCATCACACCCTATGGCCACGTTATAAGCTTTAAAGACTTCCGACTTGATAGTTGTGTGTCCAATCACGTGAAAGTAACAGATCAAATGCGTAAATCCATCAAATATCGAATTCAATGGTTTAGAAGTTATGACCATGAGCGAGAAATGAGTGCAAACACCGACCACATCGAGTGTAGGTTAGGGAGCACCACATCAAAGCATAAGCCTCGACCCTGTGAGGGTGAGACTTGTTCGCATGTTTAATCAAAGAAAATACTGGGGGCAATCGATCGTCCCGATCGATTGCCATGAACTCTAGCTCAGATTGTCCTAAGGAAAAAACTGGGGGCAATTGTTGGTTCCAACAATTGCCATGTCAGCACCAATTAAAACCCAAAGCTCGAGCACCACCATCCCACCACAGGCACACATAAGCCCTTACCACCACACACACTCTCAAACCCGTCATTGGCCTTACCTCCACAAAAACGTCAGGCCCGTCATAACCCTGACCTCCATCCAAAATCACAACCCAATCCCAGGTCTGTCACAAATCTTGAACACCGGCAAAAGCCTTCAGCACCACAACAAACACCACACACTTCCACCAATGGCATGTTCATTTTTCAAGAAGCAAATTGCAGATTTGAAATTTTTAGTCAGGAAATGATCATTTCACTTTCCTTTTTCAGCAGGGTTTTTCTCAAGCATTGCCAAGTTCGGCACCTTTTCCAACAGTTTCCTGTTTTGAACGAGTATCTTTCATATATCTTGATTGCATACATCTTATCATCATTGCCATGTTTGGCACTCCAGTAATCAGTTCTCATCATTTGCACGAGACCATTATCTTCCTAACTCATTTTTAGTTCGAGACCCAAAACAGTGCGAGACCCATCTTTTCCTTCAGTGCGAGACCTACCATCTTCATCAGTGCGAGACCCATCATTTTCAAGACTTTAGTACAAGACATCTTCATTAGTGCGCGACCCAGAATCAGTGCGGAATCCAGCTTTTTCTTCATCCATTTAGTACGAGACTTCAGTGCGAGACCAAGCATCTTCATCAGTGCGAGACCATCAATTTCGTCAGTGCGAGACCCATCATCTTCATCAGTGCAAGACCTTTCATCTTCATCAGTGCGAGACCTATCGTCATCATCCAGTGCGAGACCAGTACGAGACCTAGTATCATCTTCAGTGCGAGACGAGTACGAGACAGAGCGTGATCTAAGTTGGCGGGGCAGAGGCAATAAGTCCCCATCTTCATGTCAACTTCTTGGGAGAAACAACTAGTGGGCAGTGGCAATAAGTCCCCTTGGTAATCTAGAAGTTATCCCAGCACCCCAGTTGGTGGGCAGAGGCAATAAGTCCCCATAGTATACCAACCAGGAGCATTGGAACGGGTTTCGGTCCCCAGAAGCATCCGAGCATCATCAGCATCATCAGCATCATCAGCATCGTCAGCATCATCAGCATCATCAGCATTGTCAGCATCATCAGCATCACTAGCATTTCAGCATTCTCGCATTTGCATACCACCCAATTTTCACTCGTTAGGTTGTCAACGCCTTAGAATCGCTTGACATTATCTTATTTTCACATTTTAGGTAGTCAACGCCTTGGAATGGCTTGACATCATTTCAGTCATTATAGGTAGTCAACGCCTTAGAATAGCTTGACATCGTATCATCCTCATAGGTAGTCAACGCCTTAGAATCGCTTGACATCCCTTCCACTTTACTCATAGGTAGTCAGCGCCTTAGAACAGCTCGACATAACTTGTCGGACTTCAATTGCATGTGGGGTCTATTAAGATCCAAAATTCTGGGGGTATCACTCAAGCATCAACTAGCCTTCTCATTTCCATTACAAAGTCTAGTTGACGGGGGGCAATCTGTTATACCCAAAATTTCAACCCCCCGGAAGAGAGTCTCTACTAATAGGCTATTTTGGTCAAGTAGTGAGGGTTCCCAGTTCGATCGGAACATTTCAGAGTACCAGGGGCAGCTTAGTCATCTCCAGGGGCACTTTCGTAATTTTTCAAGGCTCCTAAGCCCCCTATAGGCTTTCTCTCTCCTCCAAATAAGGGTCAAATCAGTTCAAAATTCTTTGAAATTTTAACCCATGATAGAGGATGACATTTTGGGCATAATGGCGTTGGAATTTTGATTTTTCGAGTTTCCAATAATTTTCTAGCAATTTCTGACTGAAATTGACAAGAAATTGAATTTAAAAATATTCCAATATCCAAAAAATTCGATTCCACTTTAGAAAATTCAGAAATATCATCCTTTACCCACGTGTAAAATTTCATAATCAAATTCCTTTTGGAAGCCCTTGAGCTAAAACGTCGGTAAATCTCGGTTTTTACCGGATTTTCTATCTTTAAGGAAGCCTATATAAGGAGCCTTATCCCATGATCAAATGATAACCTCAAGAACCC
Organism: Limonium bicolor; assembly: GCA_023374045.1. Classification (NCBI taxonomy): domain Eukaryota; kingdom Viridiplantae; phylum Streptophyta; class Magnoliopsida; order Caryophyllales; family Plumbaginaceae; genus Limonium; species Limonium bicolor. The sequence goes on from CM041776.1 coordinate 490,390,610, forward strand.
TAGACTCTCAAAGAAGGCAGCCGTCTCTCTTTCTCCACGTTTTTGAACTCCAGAGCCACAAACAAACACCGAAATCTCACCAAAATCAACACCAAAACATATTTTTCAACTCCCACAACATCATCAATCATCAAAACCCCACAAAAACACCACCAAAACGTGAAGAACAGCAAGAACAACCAACAACCAGAAGCTTGGTTCGAAATCCTCTCGGGTCTGCCATCAACGGAGCACTCGACGAATCCCGGTGTGAAGAATCACCGTGAATCCGAAGGTAAAACAGGTAGAAATCCCACTTTCCTAAATCTCCACGGTTTATCTGTCTTTCCTCAAAATTTGGGCTCAAACTAACCCCTCTACGCTTCTGTATTGCTGTTTGTTTAAGCTTCTGTCTAATAACTTGTTTGCTAAGTTTCGTGCTTAATTCGAATTCAAATTGAAAACTTTCAATCACTAACGTCTTGTACATCCTTCAGGCTACACACCCATAAAATTTGAGCCAAAACACCTTCGGGAACAGCCTCAACGCCGCCGTCCGAGGGCGGTCCGCAACCACGGACGTCATGTCCGGGGTCCCGGACTCCCTGTCCGTAAGCTCGGACGCCCACGGACGGCGGCGGGATTTTTAAATTTTAAAAATTTAGGTTTTCTAATAATGTCCGGGCCCACGGACAGCCTGTCCGTGGCCCCGGACTTTACAATTTTCTGTTTTATGTTTAATTCGACTTTTTTTTCATATAGGTTAACTGGGTCCGTGGCCTCGGACATTAGGTCCGTGGCTACGGACGGAAACAAAATTTGACCTAATTCTGCCTCCGAAACCCTAGTTTAGGTAATTTTGATTTCCACTTTAATTTTCTGTCAAAAAACGTTAAAAAATAAAAAAAACAGAAGCGCGCACCTAGGTTAAAAACAACTTTGTAGAAAGCCGTAATTGAACCAAGTAGAGGAAAAACGACCTAGGAAGGGTAATGAAAGTAATTGAACCCCAATTAAGTCGAATATCAGGCCCCCGAACCCGAACTCTCCTTTCCTAATTTGATCTAGGTTAAAATTAGGTGGCGACTCGTAATAGGTTCCAGTGAGCTAGCTTAGGTTTCAATAATTATTGTTATATACATAGTTATTAATCTTAGGCTATAAGTGGACCTAAAACCCGATTAGATTCATATCAAGTTAATCCACATAGGATAGGGTTTAAAATTGAGGCTCACATACCCCCATGAAATAAGACACACTACATTGGGCAATCAAACTTACACTCGATTCTAACTAAGGCTCTCTCTCTCTCTCTCTACTCTTGTGAAATTTTGTAATCGAGACCAGGTAACGTAGAATAGAGGATCAGATCGGATTGTATTAGGATAGCATATACTGTTTCACTTGCGAGTTTCAATTGGTATCAGAGCAGGTGTCTTCCAGAAAGCTAACTGCTTTAGAAGATGATCAAGATGTCTCATGCAAGCATTCTAGCAGCAGAAGAAGGTTTTGCACCAAATCGACCACCACTCTTCAATGGAGACAACTACACTCACTAGAAAAACAAGATGGAGTTTCATATCAAGTCTGACAATCCAAGAATGTGGAGGGTGATAACACATGGAGAGTACACCTTCCAGAATCCTCAAGGACAAGACATATCTATCGACAGTATGATGGAAGATCAAATCAAGAAGCTGATATTCAACGCTCGAGCTGTAAGAATACTTCACTGTGCACTACTACCTGAGCAATACTTAAAGATTGCTTCAGCTAAAATGGCCCAAGAGATTTGGAAAACTCTTGAGGTCACCTATGAAGGGAATGATGAGATCAAAAAGACTCGCATTGAGTTGCTACTCACTCACTGGGAGCTATTCAAGAAGGAAGAAAAGGAGAGCATTTCTGAAATGCATACAAGGTTCACTAAGCTGATCAACGAAATGTTGGTGATTGGAAGAACTATCTCTAACGAGGATCAAATTCGGAAGTTCCTCAAATCTCTCCCTGCCTCCTTTGATAGCAAAGTCAATGCCATGCCAGAAGTGCATGATCTCTCTAAGATGTCTCTGGCAGACATGCTAGGATCTCTAATGGCCTTCGAGTTAAAATTACAACACAAAACTCAGAAAGATCATCAAGAGATAGAGGGAAAGGCATAGCCCTTCAAGTAGCTGAAAATGAAAGGCCCGAGTCAGAAGACGACAATAATGAAATGGTCCTCTATGCTAAGAGGTACGTTCGAAAGTTCATAAGAAATAAAATGAGGAAATGTAAGGAGTCCAAGGAGTCGGATGATCAGAAGAAAAGCAATGACAAGTGCTTTGGGTGTTCAAAACACGGACATCACATCAAAGACTGCCCTCAACGATCACGAGAGGACAACGACAGGGTCAAGAAGCCTGTCTGACGACCATTCAACAAAGGACCAAAGAAGGAAGCCTTCGTTGCCGTATGGGGAGATTCTGAACAAAGTGATGACAATCAAACCTCAGACAGTGACACCTCAGAAGAGGAGAAGGCTCACCTATGCCTTGAAGATGTGTGCTTGATGGCACAAGACAATGATGTCTCAGAATCGGAAGGAGAAGAAGAACAACATAAGGTAAACTATTCTAAACTTAGAAGGAGAATTAAAAAGGCTGAACTTCTAGGACTTAGAAAGTTTTCTCTTATATTAGTCGATCACCTAGAGACATTAGAAACTGAAAATGATGAACTTTTGGAAGAAAATGAAAACCTGAGAAAAATCTTGGATAAAAAGGTAGACAATCTCATGAGGGCACTCATGAAATTACAAAGAGATTATAGTTAAATTCTCACCGTTCATGAAAAGTTGAAGTATGAAAAACAACCTGAAATCGATGAATTGATTGTTGCTCTTAACACTAGAGAAAAGGAACTAGCTACCATCAAAGAAAAATATTCTAAGATAGATGTTGTTTCTAAGACACCCATGAGGAGAAGCAAACAACAGGTTGAATGCCAGTCAGGGACCAGTCGTAGATGTCTGCTGCTTATGTAGACAACCCGGTCATCATGAATCCAATTGCCATAAAATGTGTTTTATGAGGCATTGGCAACTCAAGAAACTAGAACTAAAATGGGTAGTCAAAAATGATCTTAGAGTATTAAATGGTGGAAATGGGTCCAACCTTTCTGTGGACCCTAACCCCACACCACTAACGTGTTAAGTGCAGAATCGAGTGAGAATGGACCCCTGCTGGTACATCGACAATGGGTGCTCTAAACACATGACAGGAGACAAGAAGAAGTTCTTCTCACCCGAACCAGGAAACCAAGGAACCGCTTCCTTTGGCGACAACAAGAAAGGTAAAATCATCGGTGTAGGTAAGGTTGGTATTACATCTGACTATGTCATAGATAGTGTAAATCTAGTTCATGGTTTAAAATTCAACTTGCTTAGTGTTTCTCACATTTGTGACAAAGGGAATTCAGTTCACTTCTATCCTACACATTGTAGCATAGTAAGTCAGAACAATGGCAAAGAGTTGTTTAAGGGAAAAAGATGGAAAAATGTTTACGTACCAAGCTTAGAGGATATTGACAATCCAAATCTTCCTTGCTTGACTGCTTCAATAGATGACTCTACTCTATGGCACAAAAGACTAGGGCATGTTAGCACTTCTTTACTATGAAAACTTATCAAGAAACAGTTGGTAAGAGGTCTTCCTGAGATGAAAGAATCTGAGACCAATCTTTGTGATGCTTGTGTTAGAAGCAAACAGACCAAGGCTTCTTTTAAATCAAAGAACTCAGTTAGTTCATCCAAACCACTTGAATTACTTCACATAGACTTATGTGGACCTATGAGAGTTAAAAGTTTTGGAGGAAATTGGTATGCTTTTGTAATTGTTGATGATTACTCACGGTTTGTTTGGACACTCTTTATTCTTCCAAAGACGAAGTCTTTGAGAAATTTCAAGCCTTTGCACGAAAAGTCCAAGTACAACTCAGTATCAAGATCAAGACTCTTCGGTCTGATCATGGGTCAGAATTTGAGAATCAACAATTTATGGATATGTGTAAACAACATGGGATTAGTCACATATATTCAGCACCAAGAACACCCCAACAGAATGGGGTAGTTGAGTGAAAGAACAGAACAGTACAAGAGGTAGCCAGGGCCATGCTATTGGGGAGCAATCTTCCTCAAGTCTTCTAGGCAGAACCGGTGGCGACTGCATGATACATCACAAACAGAACGCTCATACGACCGATCCTCAATAAAACTCCCTATGAGTTAATCAAGGGAAGAAAACCAAACATAAGTCACTCAGGACATTTGGTTGCAAATGTTATGTCCACGACAATGAAAAGAGTCCTTTTGGGAAGTTGATGCCATAAGTGACGTGGCCATCTTCCTTGGATACTCTGAAAGAATCCGGGCATACAAAGTATACAACAAAAGGACATTAAAGGTGGAGGAAAGTGTGCACGTAATCTTTGATGAGGCTAACATACACAAGGTTAAGGAATCTGACAAAGATAAAGAACTTGGATTCAATCTAGCTGATCAGGATCACATAGAAAATCCCAAAGATGAATCACCAACTGAAGAAAACTTGCCTGACAGGTCAGCGACAGGTCAACAACAGGTCGACGAAGGAAACAATGATGTCGAGGATCCTCTCTCTCCATCAACCATTCATCAATCTCGTACTTTGTACAAAAATCATCCATTGGAGAATATCATATCAGCCATATCCAAAGGAACTTAGACAAGAGCACAAACTCGAGATTTTCTAGCCTTCTCAACGATAGTCTCACCCATCGAGCCCAAGAACGTCAAGGAAGCTCTTCGAGACTCATACTGGATCAATGCAATGCAAGAAGAACTAAACCATTTTGAAAGATGCAAAGTTTGGCATCTTGTGCCTCGCCCTACTCATCAAGGAGTACTTGGCACAAAATGGGTCTTTAGAAATAAGCTGAATGAAATGGGAGAAGTTGTCAGGAACAAGGCTTGTCTGGTAGCTCAAGGATATCGTCAACAAGAAGGAATAGACTTCCAAGAAACCTTCGCTCCAGTAACAAGGATGGAATCTATCAGATTACTAATTGCATTTGCTGCACACAAACGAATCAAACTCTTCCAACTTGACATCAAGAGTGTCTTCCTAAATGGGTACGTCAAAGAGGAAGTGTATGTTGAGAAACCTCCAGGTTTTGAGACACAAGAAGGAAAAGACATACTGGTACTCAAACTTGAAAAAGCTCTTTACGGGCTCAAACAAGCTCCAATATCATGGTATGATCGCCTGTCCTCCTATTTATTGGAAAACCACTTTAAAAGAGGTAAAGTAGACAAAACTCTATTTGTTTTTTCCTAATTGTGCAAGTATATGTTGATATAATCTTTGGAGCCTCTGATGAGAAATATTGCAAAAAGTGCAAAGCATTGATGAAAAAGGAATTTGAGATGAGTGATCTTGGAGAATTGAAGTTCTTCCTAGAACTTCAAGTCAAGCAGAATGATGAAGGGACCATCATATCCCAAGAAAAGTATAAAAGACTTGCTGAAGAGATTTGGAATGGAGGATGTAAGACGTTTGACACACCAATGGCAGTTGGTACTAAGATGGGTATCATGATTGGTGACCGACCGGTCGACCAGCGAGCTTACAGAGAGGTGATTGGTTCTCACTATATTTAACTGCTAGTAGACCTGACATCATGTATAGCGTTTGCTTATGTGTCAGGTTTCAAGCAGATCCAAGAGAAAGTCACTTCACAGCTGTAAAAAGAATCCTACATTACTTAAAAGGAACCATGAATCTTGGTCTCTTTTATCCTAAGTTCACTAACTGTAACGTTGTAGGATTTTCAGATGCAGACTATGGAGGATCTATCACCGATAGAAAGAGCACGTCAAGGACAACATTCTTTGTTGGATCATGTCTGATTGCATGGGGATCAAAGAAACAACAAAGTGTTGCAATCTCAACAGCTGAATCTGAATACATTGCTGCGGCAAGCTGCTGTGCTCAACTCCTATGGCTTAAACAACAAATTGGTGATTATGGCGTCAAAACAGGTACTTTACCAATTATGTGTGATAATACAAGTGCCATCTCTATTTCCAAAAATCCTGTGCATCATTCTCGTACCAAACATATTGACATTAGACATCATTTTCTTAGAGATTGTTGTGAAAAAGAACTAGTCAGTTTAAAGTATATTTCTACTGAGAATCAACTAGCTGACATCTTTACAAAGCCATTAAGTAGAGAAAGGTTTACTAAGATTATTCATGATCTTGGTTTGATATTCATTAATCACAGTTAAACTGCTTTTATTTCCCACGATCGGTCAATGACATGTGAACAACACCTATTATATTGTCGTTCAGTAGTCAACTATCAGTTTAATGCATAGAAAACATGTCAAACGACTACTTGAAGCAGCTATGTCATTTCCCACAAAAGTGAGATTAGGTTAGAGACAGTCCAACAGATAGAAACAGAAAAACTTCTCAACGGATTGCTGACAACCGTCATGACCGCTGCCCGTTATGAATAGTACCGTTAGGACATGTCAGCGAGCGGACGAGGAGCGGTCGCCGACCGTTACTCGATATCTATAAAAGGGCGATGGGAGTTTTACTCCTGTCACACTATTGCCCTCACTCTCTCTAATCTCTCTAAGCGATCAAAGCATATTCTCTTCTCTCTCACAAAATTTTCTGTGAGATTCAAGTGCAAGGAACCTCGCCTCACAGCCGTTAAAGAACACCCGAGCAAAAAGTACTAAATTCCAGTACAAAATCCTCTTATCTGAAAATGGCACCAAAGACTACTCTTTGATCAAAAGCTACAGAAATCCTCACAGAAGCTTCCACACAACAAGTGACCGACATCCAGCAGACAGAATCTCCAACTCAACTGACAAAGGAGGAGGAGAACGAGCTTACGGTTAGAGTAATCCAAGAAGGGAACCTTCTCGCCAGTGAGGTAGAATATATAAAGTCCCACATTCCTAAAACCTACCACCTCATCACATCCGACACTTTCAAACCCACCATCATTCCTGATCCTGCTCCCACACAAGAACCGAAGCTGTCTTCTCCTGCAGCCTCACCTAAAACCTCAAAAACACCACAAAGAAATCAAAAGCCAAACAATCAAAGTCCAAAGGCCATTCAACCGCCACCACCAGTCGTGTAACTCGCGCATCTAGGCGCATCCAAAAACAGACAGCTCCACAAAAATCACACTCAACACCAGAGAAAATAACACGTCGGTTACACTTCACCGCGGAAGAAGAAGCCTCTCCTACAGATATCGTCAAAGAGGTAGTTCAAACATTGGAGGAAGAGGAGGTTCAAAGTGATGAACCATCTCAGAAGGAAGCCTCAGTAGGAGAGAAAGGCCAGGAGGAAGGTGTAACTGCACCTGACTCCGAAGAGGAAGCAAATCTCATAGCCGCTTTCGGAGAACCAGTCGACGACAGGTCTCCAACATCTCAGCGACAACATACAAATGGTGATAGCGACACAGAATCATCATCACCTATTATTTACACGCTCGAGGAGCGTGCTCACTTGGAGAAAGCAAAAGGAAAAAGGAAGATGGGCGCTTCCTCTAACATAAGGAGGTCGAGGAGCTTGCTCATACCGAAAAATCAGCTGCCAAGTCCCAACCTCCACCGTCACAGAAGCGACTAAGAAGGCTCAAAGAACTAGAGCCTCCATTGATCAAGGCCGAGAACGTCAACGACCGCTCTTGTCCCGTTTTACCAAAGACGTTAGACATAGAGTGGATGAAGAAGATGGGTCTAGGAGAGATCATCGAGCTATTGGAGTTTCAAGGATGGCTAGAATTCTTCCAGGAGCATATCCCTGTCTACACCGAGTTGCTCAAGGAGCATATGAGATATCTTGGACCACTCCAAAGCAATGAAAATGACGACTACCTCAACTCAACGGTCCAAACTGCTCAAATCACGATCTCCAAGTCTTAGATTTACAAGACCTTGAATCTAGAGCCAGAGGGTCTGGTCATTCCCAAGGAAACAACTTGGAATGACTTAGGACACCAAGGAGGAAAGATGGTCACCCTGCTCAACAAAGGGGCAACACTGAAGAATTTCAATGCCAGGGACATGTCCATCACGGACAGGGTTCTCTTCAGCTTGGTCACCCACAACATCACCCCAAGGAACCAGTGCACTCACATCGTCAATGCACGGGATGTGAGACTACTATATACACTCAAGACTAAGGAAAAGATCGAATTGCCAACCATGATTCTCCTCACTCCAGATGAGAGTCGACAAGTGAACCAAGGTCTGGTGCACGGGGGAGTGGTCACCGCGGCACTTATAGAGAATGGAGTGGACACCGACAGGTTCCACGAGTGTGCGCGCACCGCTCAGGACTGTATCTGTTTTGAGTTGCTATCTAAGATGGGGATAAAGACTAAGGGGGATAAGCTCGTGGCCATCCAGAAGCTTCCTAAGGGTGAGGAAGCACGGTCCGAGTCTCGACCATCATCCAGGGCTTCGGGACACAAGAGGAAGAGAAGTCTCTCACCAGTCCACGACAGGTCAGGGACCAGTCTGGATACTTCAACTCGGGATGTTCTTCAGCGAGTAAGAGTCACTCTTACAGCTGTGCAGGCTGTCTCCACTGAGCCAAGTGTTCATCACATGGTTTAAGGAGCGATAGGTTTCATAGATACTCACATAGCCTGAGCGTTCTTTGTCTCCTAGAGACTTAAGTGAAACCGTGAGAGTTAGAGTTAGGACTAGATTTTTATTTTCCATCAAATGCTCTATTTTTCCTTTGACTATTTGTTTCACAGTACCTTTTGGACATCAATGAAAATGCAACTGATTTTTGTTACTTGAATGCTTATGATGGGTACAAAATAATTTATTGGCATGGCTGCTTCTTCCTTGATTAAAAATTACAAAATAATCTGAGATATTTAGTCCCATCCATTCCACTAATCCAACTCGGACCTTGACACCTAAAAAGCCTACAAACATAGGCCACAAGACGTAGCACCTCATTAAATGCCAATCACCGATCAGTCGTTGAGCATATCCAAAGTGTCTATAAAACTTGCTTATTCCTTTTACCACTCACAATCATTTCACACAATGGCTCAATACCCACAAAGCTCATCCAGCTCGAATGACCAAACTATTCACTCCACCATTCGCAAGTTTATGACCACCAAACACCCAAAGAAATACGTCGCCCAAAGTTATGTTCAACTAGATTCCGACTCCCTCACAGCCTGGTCTATCACCTCAAGTATTACTCTATCACAATCACGTTCTCCACATTGCATTGAGTTCTCCATAGATTCTGATGAGTCTGACCTTTCAACCACAGCTGAATCACCTTTGATCACCGCACCCAAAGCCAAACCTTCTTGGATCAAAGCCAGTTTTTTGGAGGAAGAGTCTACTTGCTCAGAGGATTATGAATGGGATACCCAACTACGTCACTCCATCTAGATTATCTTGATCATTTTGTAGTTTGTAATCTATGGAATGTCATGGCCTTTACAACATCTTACATTATGTAGTTGCTCCTATTTTGTCGTATGGCAAAGGGGGAAAGAAAATTATATGTAATTGTGAGAGTATGTCTATCGTCCTTGTATTATGTATCATCTGAATGAAATCATATCTTTGATATAACATAAAAGCTGTCACTTATGCTATCATTCGTTAAATTCTTTCATTCTTAAAAACCCTTAATAAACTCAGGGGGAATCCTTCTTAGGGGGGATCTCTCAATTCTTGATTGCCAAGTACATAATAAGTGTATAGGTTGCCATCATCAAAAAGGGGAAATTGTTAAGACAAGATCCTTTAGTTTTGATGATAGCAAACCTTGTGTTGTCTATCTAATGCGTTTGTCAAGATTCATGATTTCAGATAGACAGGAATAAGTGGCTTAGCACAAGGTTGCAAGCGCACTTAAGTCATGAGTGGCTTAGCACGCAAGGTTGCAAGCGCGCTCAATCCACGACATGTGCTCTACCAGTCGGGCACCTGTCGGCGAGAGCTCCGGAGAACTTCTAGCAAGACACAAGCAGTCAAGAACCACACCATCACATATCTCTTACACCAGACATCAAACAAGGACCAAACGGAGTTAGCAACTTCGACAAACTCACTCAGATTATTCACAACCACACAAGCAACTTGCTGATGACAAACACACGACAAAAGGTGTATCTCATTAATGTGCAAGATAATAAGATAAGCAAAGGCTATTGATGTACATCATTACATAGCCGTAATACTTCAGAAGAGAGCATTTATGAGCATTAATGAGCCAGAAAAGTTCAGACAAGTTGAAGTGTGCAAGTGGTGACCAACCACTTGGGGAGACACGCCGCCAACTTGGCCATTCACAAGACAACGCGTGTGATGGTGGCTCCAGATCAAGTTGGACGAAAATCTGCAGTAGGGTGCGGATATTATATTTGTAGAAGAATGAGTATTCTACTCTTAGAGTCTACAACTCCTAGGTTGTTAGTTGGCATCTCAACTAACTTGTATAAATTCGTTCCTTAATGTTCCTTGTACGATAGGCCCTTGTACGAGAGAAAAGATAGAGATAATCTGGGCAAGTGTGGATTAGACTTATGAGTGTGTGTAAGTGCAAAGAGTTGGTGAGCTAGAGAGGACTGGGTTAGAGTATCAATACATTGGGTATTTGATAGGATGACAGGTTGGGGAACGGTCGGTGAACCATAGGTCGATAGTCAGGAGAGGGTTGACAACTTTAGGGGTAAAGTCAAAACTGTCCCGGGAGTCCGTGTGTAGGGCAAGGGAGGTTGAGTGAATTTCGTGTGTGTAAATTCTCAATCGAAATGTGTTTTCCAGTTTAATAGTTGCCTCTCGTCTATCAAGTTTTATTAGAGTCCACGATACGTCCACGACACGTCGGGGACGCATCAGGAGCGCTTGCAAGTTTCACACCGGAAACACGGAGCATTGTGCTTCCGGTTGTATAATAGAAATTGGCCATAGAAGATGGAAAGCTCACTTCTGAAATTAAATGTTGGTTGGGCAGTCTATCGAGGGTCAGAGAGGAGAGTTGTAAAATCTTTGAACAAGTAAGAAGGACAAACCCATTCTTTTTTTTTTTGAAAAAAGGGCCTAATAGAAAAACAACAGATAAAATTATGACATGTGTCATATAAAGTTAGATTAATCGACTAAGAAAAATAATTGTCCTCACCGAGGACAAGACTTTGAGTTATATGATTTATTTAACGCAACTTATTTTATCTTAGGGTTTGTTAAGCTTATTTTAAGTTTAACTAACTTACGTAGAGGAATGAACTTTCATAACCCAGTTACCCACCGTACTCATCTCACCTCAACTTTTCACTCTTTCAGTAGTTTGCTCTGTTGCTTCCTTTCTCCGCCATCTTCCCTCCCTTGCATGTGGGTGCTCCCGGTCGTTTTAGACGTTGAAACTTCAACAGCGTGCTCCCTTCTCCTCGATCTCGTAATGAGCTAAGTTTCAAGCTCTTTGGTCATAGTTTTCGGGTTCTCTTTGTTTGTTCTTTCGTACTTGTTTTTCTGACTTTGTTATGCATACCACATGAGTATCTTGGCAATTAATTATCGAAGCTTGGGGCTCCCCTTAAACTTCCGATTGGTCATAGATGTTCTTCGCTCTCATTTTAGACCTAGCAATTTTGGCCCAACCCGAAACCCTACCCATAATTTCATGGGTTATGGTCTTGATTATTGACCCATTTCTTTTTTGGGTTGGGTTAGGGTAATAAGCTAATATTGTGGGTTGGGTTAGGGTAGAGATCAAACCCACGACTCAACCAGAAACCCGAAAATATATTTATTAATATACATATTAGTATACATATATATATTATTTTCAAACCAAACTATGTCTTAGCCTTAAGTAGAAAATATATTACGAATCAACCCAAGTCTAGTTAGAAAATTCAAAATTTAAAAATATCACACACTTTATTACGTTAATCAAACAAATGGCCTAACCAGCTCTGCATATCAAACAATTATTTTGAGAGTTTTAACTTCACATCTTATTTGTTTAGTTTGACTCAACCACCTCTGCAGTTGCTGATGTGAAGATATCTACTCCACGATGTTGTTTTTTATGAATCATATATGTTTTGGGATTTTTAAAATGATACAACACAACTGGTATGCTTAAATGATGTAGAAGGGTGAACAAAATTAGGATATATATATTGTGATTGGTATCATGGAGGGATAAGTCTAGTACTTTATGTCTATTAAGATCTAGAAGTAGCTACTGTATTTTGAAAAGTGATCTATCAATGCTATATAATGGATGTGATTATATCAATTAAATATCTTATGTAATATTATCCAGGGGCTGTGAAAGTAGCTTTTGCACTTTGAAAAGTGCTCTATCAAAGTTGTTGTTATACTAAATTAATACAATTTAATCTCATGTATTGTAACATTTATGATTTTGTTAAGTAATATGGGGTATTGTGTTTGCTTAAAAATAGGTTGGGTTGGGTGGGTTGGGTTAGGGTATAAGGATTTTAAACGGGTTGGGTTAGGGTCATGATTTTATGATCCATTTATTTTTTGTTTGGTTTGGGTTAATGGTATTTTAAATGGGTTGGGTTGGGTTGATATCAACCCGGCCCATCGTCCCAAATTGCCTGGTATAGCTCTCAATCCTCCCACCTGCTCACTGAGACAAAACATTCCCGAGCAAAAATGGCACATTTTGCAGGTGCCATTAGGGCTTCAAAAGCTTCATCATTAATAGCACCGGAAGGAGTGGCAGGATTGCACTCTTCTGGCGAGATATGATTGAAATTAAAATCCGCTCATTCACTGTGCATCACATTGACTCCTGGATTGAAAGAGGAATGGGCTCAGAATGAAGATATACAGGGATTTATGGATGGCCTAATACTAGTGATCGGTGGAGAACGTGGTCTCTCCTTGGTAACCTGAGTGAATCTAGTACCCATCCATGGCTAGTTTTGGTGATTTCAATAAAAAAAATTGTTTTGATATGAGCAACGAGGACAAAGAGATCGTAATCGTGGTAGGATGACTGCATTCCAAAATTGCTTGGGCAGTTGTATGTTGATTATCTGGGTTTTGTGCGAGATATATGTACTTTCACGAACAAACGACGGGGTCGCTATAGTACCCTGAGTGGCCTGGACAGATTTGTTGCCACCCATAACTGGTCCAATCTATTCCCCTATGCTTAAAATATGCACTTAAGAAGGGGATGATCGGATCATTTGCCTATTAAGCTTAACCTCCAACCGATGTTGCATATAGGTCTTTGTCTATTCTGTTTTGAAAACTACAGAGCTAACGACCCAGAATGCAAGCAGATAGTTGACAATTTTTGAACAACCAAGGTAATTTCCATAGCATCATCATCTCATGTGGAAATGCTCTTAAACGTGGGGGAGGTCGCATATTCAAAGGCGAGAGTACGCTGTTAGAGGAGATAAATGAGGAAATTAACTTTGTTGCTAGCTTGCCATCCACTCCTGTCTCATTGGATCGAAGAGGCATCTTAATCGGGAGCTTAATACTCTTCTTCTTCGGGAGGAATCTAGGTGGGCACAAAGAGCCAGATAGAAACGGGTGCAAAAGGGAAACTATAACATTTCGTTCTTTTTCAATAAGGTTCAAGCCTGACACCACAAGAACACTATCATAGAATTGAGAAGTAGTGCGGAAGTGATTGCCTCTGGTTGTCACTCCATCGAGAGTTTGGCTCGTAACCACTTTGTTGATCTGTTTTGGTCTTCGCAACCTTATCATAATTCTCATCTCCTGGCTTGTGTTGAAGATAGGGTTTCGTGTGATCTATTTGAGTCCCAAGGGAAAGATTTTACTAGGGAGGAGGTCAAATCGACTCTCAAACAAATGAATCCTAAAAAAGCCCCGGGCCTGATGGTATTAATAGAGTCTTCATTAATTCCTTCTGGGACACTATTGGGAATAACTTTGTGGAATCCGCTTTGGAGTTTCTTAAATTGGATGTTGTACCGATGGGCTTGAACCACACACATATTGTCCTTATTCTGAAAAAGACAGGAGCACCTTTCATCAGTGACTATCAGCCTATCTCCTTATGTAACACACTGTATGAGGTGGTTGCTAGAGTTTTGACTAACCGGGTCAAGGATGGAATGAGCTTTGTCATTTCCGAGAACCAAGGAGCCTTCGTTCCAGGTAGATTGATTTTTGACAATATCATCACTACACAAAAGCTTACACACTCTATGAAATGTTCTAATGCCACCAGAAGGGGTCACTTCGCCCTCAAGCTTGATATGACAAAAGCATTTGATAGGATCAAAATAGACATTTGTTTTTCCGATTCTTTGTAGCATGGGCTTTCACCCAAGAGGGATAAATATTGTGGATAAATGTATCACCACTGTCTTTTTCTTCGTTCTCATCAATGGCCATCCTGGTAGCAACTTCTTCTCGGAAAGGAGCCTAAGGAAAGGGGTTAAGATCAAGGCCATGATCTCTATCAATAAACGCATCTTCCACTGTCTGAAGATTGTCCTCGAAGGGGTTGAACCAACCTTGCGCATCACCTATGAAAAATTGCTACCAATATGTTTTCGGTGTGGGCTTTTATTCATTGCACAAAGTATTGTCCAAGTTAGTTGATTTTTCATGTCGTGTTTAGCTTCAAGCCTCGGTTCTTCGTTTGGGAAGCGGTCATCCACGGGGGAAATCCAGAAGCCTAGTAGTATGCATGCAGACTCTTTAGGAATCACTAAAAGGAAGCTCCATGCCACTATTCTTCTGAGACAAACAATCTTCCATGAGAGGGTCTTTCGAACGATGGCATAAGATCGGTCTCTCAAACAAGCAACCATGCATCACCTCCAGAACGGAACCTAGAGCTGCATCGATCTTGGACCCCAACTTTGATCAAACCACAAGGATTGATAAAGGAAATTACCCTATTGACTCTCTTGATTTAGCAAGTGGGAAGAAGCGCAACTTTGAGGGGGGTTTTGGAGAGTACTGAGCATGATTAAGTTATCTCTTAAGAAAGTTTTGAATAGTAAGAAAGGGAAGACATATTTGGCTGTAGACATCAAAAATTCTCACCCCATAAAGCAAATTCCGAAATAAGAAATGAGAAAAAAGGGGTTGTCACCTTTCCTTTTCAAAACATATCAACGTGCGTGCCAAAACGAAACCATCTTGTTATGACAACTTTTTTTAAGTCATTTTAAAAAAAAACATTAACCAAAAACCCAATCCTTTTAAGATGGATTTCCAACTTTCCTCTGTTTTCAAATCCGCCCCCTTTCGTTATTTTACTCATTTATTTTCCTATTAGTTTTTATTTTGGTTCATGTTATTTTTTTATTTTATTTACCGCTACTCGTACATATGAAATTCAACTTCCATTTTTATTGCATTTGTTCGTATTTTAATCACTATTTTATTAGTACTATTTTATTATTATATGCATGTATTTTTATTATTTGTACTTTGTGATTGTTATAATTAGTATTATTTTGTTTATTCTATCTCATTTTTATTGCTACTTGCACCCATCTAATTCAATTTCCATCTTATGACACCCACTTGCTTTTTCACTTTCATCGCACTAGTGCTATTTCATTATTTTATGTATTTATTATTATGTTTTTTCTTTTCGTTTATTCTTATATTCATATTTTTTTTTTTTATAGTTACGGTAGTGAGTAGGTTTTGAACCCAGGACCTTTAGTTCCTGGATACTACTCCTCTACCGACCAAGCCACAGGGGCTTGGCATATTCATATTTATTATGTTTTGTAATTCCATGACACTTAAAAAAAATTCATTTTGTTGGATTAAACTCATGCATTTCACTGTATATTTCCGTTTAGAACAATAGTGTTTCTAGAAACGTCATCCGATTCGAACTCAGACCTCAATTTATTTCTTGCATATATTCATCGAATTCCGACATTGCTTAACTGGTAAGAGTGCTCACTTGTGAATCCATGGATCTTGGGTTTGAATTTGACAAAAGACGAGGGTGTTTTATTTTTCTCTTTCACCTCATGATGAACCTCTACTTTTATTTTTACCAATTGTATTCTGAATTCTTCTTAGTGTGACTGGTAGTGTGCATGGGTAAGGGGGCGATTGCCTAGTGTTTGAACCTGGGAGAGAGCATAAGTGGTATTTTTATTTTTGTTGTGTTTGAGTTCCTAGCCAAACAAGACCTTGATCTCGGTCTGGACCAAATACGGCCCATGCCTCAAATCTGGGTCAATTAAGTTGTTACTTCTTATTCCAAATAAAGCCTATTTTTATTCAGTTAGTCCAAATAAAAAACCTAACTAACCCTTGTCTACAAAAAACCCTAGTCTCTTGTTTATAAAAGAACAACAAAGAAACCCTACAGTGAGGGTAGAGCAGCCGACAACTTACTTCGTTCGGCTCGCGCATGTTTGTGGTATATGGGTTTTTCAGTTCTGAAATCCTATAATCTATCTGGTAAATATCATGTAAACTGTGCATCATTACTGTCGATTTAAGCTCTCATCCTCCTTCGGAGCTATTTCATGGATTCGCTGCTATTTGGTGGATGCTCTATTACAGTGCGGAAATTCAAAGGAGGGAGAAAGGAGCTTTATTGCTGAATGAGAGTATTGTAATTAGACGGAAGAAAATAAGTTACAGAGGATAAGAGGTTGCTGCCTTATATAGACTTACAGAAAGGAACGTTAGAGATAAATAAAATAATGATAACTATCATAATTACAGATTATATATAAATATATATTCTAACACCCCCTCTCAAGTCTACAGGGAATGTAGAACTTTGCCATGAACTGAAGAAGAGCTATATCTGTCTCATGCCCAGTTGCTGCTGAATCCGTGGATAGTGTGTTCCGGCTAGTGTCTTCGTGAGTACGTCTGCCAACTGAGAATGAGATGGATGAACTCTACTGTCACAAGCCCTTCTTGTATCTTTTGTCTCACGAAGTGGCAATCCACTTCGATGTGTTTGTTCTCTCGTGGAACACGGGGTTCCTAGCTATGTATACCGCGGACTGGCTGTGATCGTAGAGGAATGGGCAGAATATCCTCAACCCAAGGCGTGGAGGATTCTGGTGAGCCAACTTATTTCTGCCGTAGCTTGCCGCATAGAGCGGTATTCCGCTTCTGCAGAGGACAGTGCTACATTCCTTGTTTCTTGGCCTTCCAGGACATGGAGACCTCCAAGTGGATGAAGAACCCGCTAATTGATTTCCTTGTGTTGGGCAACCTGCCCAATCTGCATCACAAAAGGCATTCAAGTGAAAATCATTTCTTTTATTAAAGAACAACCCATGTTCCTGATGTGCCTTTGATGTATTTAAGAGTGTGTAAAGCTGCTGACCAGTGAAGTTCTGTGGGTTTCTGCAAGAATTGACTCAAACATTGAATGTAAAACAGAGATCAGGTCGTGTGTGAGCTAGAAAGCTGATTTTTCCTATCAGTTTCCTATGAGAAGCGGTTCTGACAGCAACTTACCTTATTTTTATCAGTTTTATGTTCATTCTAAGGGTGCTACAGCAGGTTTCTCTTTCACAATTGATTCTCTCACCAAGTTCTCAGCATATTGTTTCTGCACAATTATATCCCATCTGTGGTGGAGATGAATTGCATCCCAAGAAAGTTACTAACCTTACCCAGGTCCTTGATCTTGATTCTCTATTCAGTTTTTCCTTTATTTGTGCTATCATCTCATTGTCATTTCCTGTTAGCAGTATGTCATCCACATATACAGCTAGGTACACAGAACTAGATTCCCTTTTTCTCATGAACAAAGAATAGTCATTTAGAGATTGTTCAAAGCCTAATCTGAAAGGAAAAAGCTAAGTCTTCGTGCCATTGTCTTGAGGCTGTTTAAGACGTAAAGTGATTCTTAATTTACAAACTTGGTTGGTTTCTGTTTTTGATACCCTAAGGGAATTTCCATGTAGACTTCTTCCTTTAAATCACCGTGTAGGAAGGCGTTATTTATGTCTAGTTGACTGATGATCCAATTTCTTTTACATGCTACAGCTGTAAGGGCGCGAATAGTACTGAATTTTACTACTGGTGAGAATGTCTCTTGGTAATCTATACCGTACTTTTGTGTATATCCCTTTACAACTAATCTGGCTTATGTCGTTCTAGTGTCCCATCAGCCCTATGTTTCAACTTGTACACCCACTTACATCCTATCATTTTTTCCTCTAGGTAAGTCTACAACCTCCCAAGTCTTATTTCTTTCTAAGGCCTCAAATTTTCCACCATGGCTTTAATCACCTTTTGTCCCTAATGGCTTCATGTAATTAGTGGGTTCTATTTCTGTTTGAGGGGTTCTTGTGGGAGGTACTACAGCAAAACTGTTTCTGTTTTTGATTTAACTAGGCATTCAGAATTTTGCAGCAAGGTAAGGTCTTACTTTCTACTGAGAATGCAATCTTATGCACTGGTTTCACTATCGAGCATAGGCAGTCTTGATTCAGTAGCTTCAATCAAATGCTTATTAGCAGAAGGATTTGCATTTTAAGTCTATCAATAAGATTGCAGAGAAGGGATCAAGGAACTTAGCTGTTTGTGGAGAACTTGCTCTGGTTGTTGTTAGCACTTCCCACAATGTAGTCTTGTAAGTGCCGAGGCATTCCTCTGCTTCTCACGGATCTTCTTGAGGGCTGCTCCTCTGCTGCAGCTTCTTGCTGTCTTGCTGGTGTTCTTCCAGCTGCTCCTCTGTTGCAGCTTCTTGTTGTCTCTGCTGGTGTTCTTCCTGTTGATGTTGCACTTCTGACTGTTCTATTTCTTGAACCTGTTCTTCCTCATCAAAATTCAAACTTTTGACAGAGGTGAGTAGGGGTTAGCAGGAAAAATAGGGTTATCCTTATCAGTTTCTGTCTCTTGGACATGTTTTTCTTTCTGTTCTCTTGGCTTGCAAGCCTATAGGGGAAAATGTTTTCATAAAATTTAACGTCCCTGTTTACAATAACTTTATTGTTGTCGAGGTCGTAGACCTTGTATCCTTTTTTATCTGGCGCATATCCTAAAAACACTCCCTTTGAGGATTTTGGTTGCAAATTATCATGAAGATTTTGGTTTTGTGAGCAAATACTAGAATACCGAAGCATTTTAGTTCCTGATAATTTGGCCTTTTAAACAAGACCTCATAGGAGACTTTCCCTGAATGCTGTCCAGTGGCATTCTGTTTATCAGGTACACAGCTGTCAATACGCTTTCCCCCCAAAATTTTATAGGAAGAGAAGAGTGGAAGAGTAAGCTAGCTGTTTCAAGTATATGGCGGTGTTTCCTCTCCACCACCCATTCTGTTGTGGGGTGTGGGAGCATGTCAGCTGGTGTATTATTCCCTTAGATTTTAGAAAAGCAATGCTGTCTTTGGTCCCCCCTAACTCATAGGCATTATCTGTTCTAATTGTTTTAAACACTTCTTCCAAATGAACCTGACCATATTTACAAAGTTTATTATATGTGTGAAAGCATCAGATTTGTTTCCATAAGCTGAATCCATGTGGCTCTAGATTGCATCAACAAAAGTGAGAAAATACGAATAACCATCATGTGTCTTAACTTTGTAGGGACCCCATACATCTATGTGGATAAGTCAAAATTTCAGTAGTTGTATTACTTCTTTTGGGAAAGGTACACGGTGACTTTTTTCCTCTAGCAAGACTCACATACAAACTGCCTTTTACACAAGTGTTTATCTAAGCGACATAAGGATTCTATCTTACTAACAGGAAGGTGTCCAATCGGTGGTGCCAAAGACTTAACATGTCTGTGCAATCAAAACCAGCCACTACTTTTCAGCAAGACAGCTAGAAACTACTCCTCCTCCCTTCCTGATCTTATTACTGCAATCTAACAAATAGATGCCTGAAGTCTGTCTTCCTATTTGATGTTCAAGAGAGACTTTTAGAGTCCTGAAATATACAACAACTACCATCAAAACAGAACCTTCCACACATTTCCTGAGTGAGTCTAGCTACAGAAATCAGGTTAAAACCAAAAGAGGGAACGTATAGGACATTAGTTAAAGAAATAAGATCATTGATTCTAACAGTCCCTATTTTTTACACTTTGTGGATGACCGTCTGGCATGCTAACCGTGTGAGTGTGGTTTAAGTTCTTATAGCTATTGAATTTTGGAGATCACAACACATGTGTTGCGATGCCTGATCTATTCCCTAGTCTGGCCTGAATTCATCTAAGCTACGTTGCTAACGGTGCTGCCATCTGTTTATTTCTGTGCTTTCACTTATTGTTCTGTCTGTGTTGCTTCCCGTTTGTATATTCTGACAAATTGAGTTGTATGGTGGTATACCGTGATTAATGTTGTTCGGAGCTATTATATGCTTTTGAATTCCAACTTGAAACGAGCAATGGGTCTCGACGACCATCCAAGACCAGCGTCTGGTCCTTGTGTATGTCGCCTCTTTATTTATCTTGTGCAGGACATCTTCATCCCTCTTCTGTTGGGTTTTGGCACTTCGTTCGAGTTGGTCAAACTTGTTAACATACGAGCTTGTGGACTTTGAGCTGGTTTGATTTTGGATTCACCTTACATCTTTGCAAGTTAGCGTTTTCTCTTCATAATGTCTTTATATATCTTTGTATAAACATCTGATTTGCTCTGTGTAGGACTTCCCGTTGTCTCTTGCATCGTAAGCCGTCATGAACTGATTGTATCAAGTTTTTGAATTCTCTGCTTGTCGGTTTAGTTGTAGATTCTATGTTTCAAAACTGAATTATGTGATACCCAAGGCTAATTCTGATCAGTTTAATCTATAACATAAAAGTCGAAATCAGAGCGATCTATACACTTTGTACATAGAGCTTTAATGCTGCTCTTTAGTTCTGAGTTGGGCGGTTCATTCATATTCATGCCATATGTCATCACACCGAGATCATGTCATAATATCAATTTGGCACAGGCTGCAAATGCGTAACCGAAACTTTGTCCTACTCTTCTTATTCTTTTTTTATGATTAATCATACTCGTACTTCGCAAGTGATCCCTCGGTTTAGTACGAGATTTCATATTCTTACGGTTGAAGATTCCTTGTTCATACGTCTGCTTCTTGTCCTGGTTGTTTTAATTTGTTTTCAGGTTTGCTCTCCAATTATTTTTCCGTATTAAACATGTAATTGCCTTATATTTAATTTCTTACTGTAATTCCTTAATCTATGGCTCTTTATTTCTGCTTATTATTTAAGCCCTAGAAAGCCCCTTAGGTCACCCAAATATTATGTTGATAAGTCTCGGAAGGTACCTCATAACTAGCTTATTTCTGATTTGCTTTGTGGGGAATAATACCTTCCAAACTTTGAGGATCTATTTTAAGCCTTTGAAGGTACCCCACAGCTAGCTTATTTCTGATCTGCTTTGTGGGGAACAATACCTTCCAAACTTTTAAAGGCTACCCCAAACCATCCGTAATTTCATTAAAAAACTTTACCCCCAACAAAAAAAGATGAATACATTCAAATTCAGTCCAAAATTCAATTTCACCTTCAGTCCAAACAGGGCCCAAATGTGGCCCATTTTCCAAGGTCCAAATCTAACCCATGAATAAGGCCTTAATCAGGCCTTATATCCGAATCAGGCCCAAAAATTAAAGGCATACCTCAGCCAAAACCAAAAAACTTGATCTGATCCAATTTTGACCTGGCCCAAAAGCCCCAATGGGCCAAAAAATCAAATCTGGCCCAAATCACATTTGGCCCATGAGCCCAACTTTGACCTGGTCCAATTTTGACCTTAACCCAACTTTGGCCCTGTCCAACTTTGACCAATTTGATCTTTGACCTTGACCTAACTTTGACTCGGTAACTTGAACTTTGACTTTGACCCAACTTTGACCCGGTCCAACCTTGACCGACCCTACTTTGACCAACTTAACTTCGACTCAGGATAACTTTGACGTTCATTCTTCAACCCCAAATTCAATTCAACCCAATTCAAACCAACTCATTTTCAATTCAAACCCAAATTCAATTCATCCAATTCACCCTCAACTTGTAAATCCCATTCAAATTCGAAAACTCCAAAAAGAATTTCAAACAATCATTTTATTCAAATTTCATCAAGTTTTTCAGATTTCAAAAGAAACTTTGTGAAATTTTAAAGGAAAAAAAAACTTTCTCACATAACAGACAATCTTCTCACATACCCATAGAAGAAGTTCTCTCAATATACATAAAGTTTTCTCCTAAAACATTTTCTTAAACAGAGTTTTCTTAATCGAGAATTCCAAACAACTTCAAAGTTTTCTAACTCATTTTTCCAAACTCAAAAATAAGCCATTTTCGGGAGACATGGAATGTCTAACACTTTCAAAAAATGTTTTCTTCCTAGTTAGAGATTACTTGTATTTCTTCCAAATAAAAATCCGAGGTGGAGCATTGGGGCAGTAACACCCCTTGTCGTAGTCTGGATCTCTTTAGGCGGGACATTAGGGTGACAAACCTCCTCTAATTGCAGTCTAGATTTTTACAAGGCGGGGTCCTAGGGATGTGACTGCCTTCCTAGTTGCAGCCGGGATTTTAGAATCGTCTAACTCCTTTATACTTGATTTCAATGTTTTTGATTTCAACGTTTTACAACCCGGGAGTTAGAGACGTGACTAGGGTTTGACCGAAGGCATCTCATTCATGGTGTTTCTCTCTAAACCCCTAGTCTTCGACATAAATACATTGCCCCATCTTTCGAGCCTCGTCACTTACCATTCATAAAATGTCGCACTCGAGGGGATACATAGGGTGATCCCTCGAGATCATCCGCCCTTTCACAATAAAATTATTTTCCTCAACCATTTTCAAACCTCGAACCTAAAAAACTCGAGATCTCTCCTAAATTCCAATGGCCTCACATACTCAAATCATCATTCAATCTCCAACTCACCTTAAACTCAAATCATCTCCCAAACTCCAATTTCTTCTAAACTTCTAAAGTCTCATAGGCCCAAGTGCCTCACAGACTCGAGCATCTCAATCTCTCCATCCTTTTAAGATTTCAAACGTCTTACAGACCTGAGCATCTCACAGACATCAATATCTCATTCCTTTCATCACCCAAATGCCCTAAATGTCTCATAGACCCGAGCGTCTCACAAACTAACCTCTCAAACCCGAAACTTCCTGAAACTTTAAACACCTCAAAAACCTTCAAAACCCTAAATTCCCAAAATCCTAAACAATGTAAGGTCTAATCTCAACAGGGAGTTGAGCACGTAGGCAACCCACACAGGGTGCGACCCCACATCAATCAAAATTCCCTTTTGCACTCATCCATCTCTCCTCCGAACAACCCTATGCACTCCCAACCCCCGATTACCTCAAAAATAACTCAACCATCCTAAATAACCTGAACTACGTAAGGTCTGATCTCAACAGGGAGTTGAGTACGTAGGCAACCCGCACAGGGTGCGACCCCACATCAATCAAAATGCCCTTTTGCACTCAGCCATCTCACCTCCAAACAACCCCATGCACTCCCAACCCCCGATTACCTCAAAAAAAACTCAACCATCCTAAATAACGTGAACTACATAAGGTCTGATCTCAACAGGGAGTTGAGTACGTAGGCAGCCCATCTAGGGTGCGACCCCATTCCAATAAAAAAATCCCTTTTCCAACTCTAAGGCGGTATTCATATCTTTCAAACACTCAAATCCCCTCCGACTCCAACAAACCCTTGATTTTTTCAACTCTCAAAATCAGACTCCTAATCTTTTATTCTATACTCATTTGAGTTCATCAATTCCTCCTCTTGGTGCTAGCTTGATAGAAAAGCTCACCTCATCAGCTTCTCACACTATACTTTCTTCATATCCTAATCTTATCTTTGTGGCCCTTTGAAATGAATCTCTCTAAGAAGGTTTTGAAAGAAGAGAATCCCGACAATTGGAGACTGAAGTTTCCTCGGGCAGCAATCCGGAGTAGTGGTCGTTGCCACTTCCAAGGGGTGTAACCCAGTACGAACCCACACAGAATCTCTGACACGACCAGATAAGTCTTATCCATAGGGAACAATTTTAGAGTCAACTAACGGTTCTTAAAACCCTCATTCTCTTTCCTTCCTAGTATTCTTAGCTCAAACTAGGTGGCAACTCTAGTCGATTCCGCCTTATAAAGGCATCAGTCCGCTTGGAGCCCATTGAGAGCGGGTGTAGTGCTCACTAGCATTACCCTTATGCTTTCTGGGAAAGACGGACAATAAAGTAGGTATTTGAGGGATTCCAGAGTTACGGGTTTTCACCCTCCACAGAATGACATTTTCTAGGATCTAAGCTTTTTAGTCAAAACCATTTAGATAGACCCCCCTCATACCAAAAAAATCACCCTCCACATTGGCCAATAAGGATCTTATCTTGGAAGTTAACTTAGTCCACATGAAAGAGCCAAAAACTGGTGCCTTTCCAAGGCCTGATCATGAGGCAGCCCTCATGGGATCCCTAGTCTTGATTATTGACCCATTTATTTTCTGGGTCAAGTCCAGGTAATAAGCTAATTTTGTGGGTTGAGTTAGGGTAAAAATCCAAACAAATGATCCAACCCAAAACCTGAAAATATATTTGTTAATAATAAAAAATAAAAATATTAATGTCTATATATATATATAAATTATATATTACTGGCGAAATCTTGAAATCTTCTATCGATAGTCCTCCACTGTGGTGAATAAGCTGGATGTCTTAGCTTACCATCTTTTTTGTTCCTTCTGCGTTCCATATTAAATTTTGGGCATCTCTAACATTTCCAAACAGACGTTAGAATCTTGGTATTATAGGTAAATACCAAATGTTTGCTGGAGGACTTTTTTTTCTTAGAATTGGATGATTGACCGTCCTTCTGTTTATAGTGTTACAAGTGACATTTTGGACACTGATTCAAATGTTCATTCTCTCCTCTACATAATATACAACTGTTTGGACATGCGTGTATCTTTACGTACTTCACACCCATAGGACACATCATTTTTTTTACATCATAAGTAGAAGTAGGAAGTTTGTTATCATCTGGAAGCATGTCATGTAAGAGGTCTAGAAGTGCTGTAAAACTCTTATCACTCCAGCCAAATCTTGCTTTCAGATAGAACAAGTGTACCGCTGCTGTCAATTTTGTAAATTTAACGCATCCGGGGAACAAAGGGGACCGTGATGCATCAACTAATCTTTGATATTCAGCCGGCTTGTCTATGAAATTATCTTCAACATCTTGCAGCATGTTGTCCATTTGTTCAATCTTTTCACTGTTGTCGTTGATTTCAGGTTCACTCTGAACACACGCATTATCAGGAAATGTAGTACTGTCAGTAACCATTCTTGGTTCACTATTCGGCTAAGTGGAAGTTTGCACCCGGCTACAAGCTTCTAAAGACTCGTCATGCAAAAACCATATCTAATAGTTCGGCATAAATTTACGCCTTGATAGATGAAATCTTATTGTATGTAGATTATGGAACTTATTGCGAAGTTCACACTTTGCACATGGATAGGGTATGTGTGTCTCGTTCATTCTTTTCTGATGATCGAGAGCTGCTTTGCAAAATTCATTATCCACTTTTGATTCAAAAGAATTCCCTCGCTGGCCGTACATGAATTCTCGATGCATTCTACAAACACCAATTGAAAGTTAAAAACTAAAAAATATCTACAAAAATATATTTAAAATGTATAATAACTTAACTAATATTTAAAATATTAAATATAAAAATAACATTGACGAAACCTATCTTTGGCAAAAGTCATATAATGATATGGTTCTTGCACGGCGAGTCTGTATAATATTATATATACATCTATATATAATATATATACTAGGCGATATATATATATATAATATAGTTGGTTATCTTATTTTGTTATACTATGGTCCCGTTCGATATCAACGAAACGTGGACTAGCCCATATTCACGCGCATAAAGGTCGACATTCAGTAGAAAAAGTCTACTTTAAAGGCGCAGATTAAGCCCAAATACAACCTTTATCATAACGCAGACATTACCTGCGTATAGGTTTTTAAAGCTGTTCTGGTGAATGTTGTACATGAAAGGATTGCAATTTTACCCCTGTTTTCTGAAAATTTTCACTCTACTCTATCTTGCCTCTGTGCGACGGGTATCACTATCACCGTCACTCATCGTCGTCCTCCTAGGGCAGGGTCATAACCCAGCTTCTACTGAGCGGCATTTCTTTCGTTGTTGGAATGGACTATTGTAGGTGAAGAAGAACTTCAATTAATAGTTTGTTGCGGTGGAAGAATACTTTAGTGCACTCGCTCCTTGTTTACGACCGCAGTGGTATAGAAGAAATTGAGGGGTTTTGTGTCTTTCACAGACAAATATCCCACTAATGTTAATCGCACCCATCGAACATGTAATAAACAATGATAGATTAATCTTCACTTTCGTCCACGTTCTGCAATGACATTAATCCCCACTGTTATGAATGGTAATTTTAAAATGTCACCATCGAACGGGGCCTATGTATGTATACTTACTCAACTAACTATTACATATAAATCAACTAATTACACAAACAATTATGATAAACGGTAATTGATTAAGGTTAATTGAAAAATAAAACTAACCTGTCTTTGGTATATGTATGCCACGTATAAGGTTGAACGGAAGGACGAGATGAGCAGGCAAACTCATAGGGAGGTAACAGGGCGGAGGACAGCGACAAACGTGGTGTCAAAGGGTGTAACTGTAAAGAATCATATAAGTTAGAAGTGAGTATAATAGTTGTAGTTATGTAAAAAATCACAATTATCAACAAAAACAAGCCTCAACTCACATGTTTTCCCCCTTTTTGGACTCTTGTCAGGTCAATACACCGGCGACTTGTAAGAAGTGAGGATGAATTGTCACGAGTAGCTACAATGGAAACTTGTGTAGTATCTTATTCATTGTCAATATTTAATCAATATCACAACTTATTGTAACATCAAAACATAAAATCAAGTAAACTATAAGCCAATATTTTTCATGTTAATTCATACGACAATTCATCAAGGACTCTTACTTGTCAACAATTCACACAAACAATGGTAAGAAAGCATAAAAAAGTCACTGATAGTGGTTCAGCCATTTTATCGAACACCTTGTGGGCATATACATTATTTTGTAAAATTACACACATATAGAATTTCCAATCAAACCAATCAATCTACTACACTCCACATGACATAAATCAAGCAACAATTACATTTAAACAACAAATTAAGGCTCAATTTAACAAGAATTCGAAAGTCCAAATTCGTATCAAAAACTAACCTAATTTTGATTGTTGCAGTTCTGGAAGCGGGGGATATCGGCCGTCAGGGGGAGGCGACGGTGGCGCAGACGGTCGGACGCGACGTAGGCGGGGGAGAGTGGCCGGAAATGGAAGGCGACAGTGGCGGCGATTTGGGGTCGAAAGCGTATCTATGTGAAATTGAAGAAGGGGAGAATGAATGACCGTACTGTCGGGGTCGGAGTTATTTTAGAATGGACTTTTTTTGGCGGGTGTAAGGCTAGGAATCGCCAAAAATGCCCTGTTGGTTTTTAAATAGAGGATTTTTGGCGGTTTAGAAGAAAGAACCAACAAAAATAATTGAGCATTTTTGGCGGTTGTTACATAGGAACCGTCGAAAATGAGTTATTTTCATCACTTTTCCTAGAAACCGCCAAATTTTTTGTTCCAAGTTACTTAATTTCGACGGTTTCTACAATAACCGCCGGAAATGCGGTGCCGAAAATGTCTATTTTTCTACTAGTGGAAATACCCCTATCCCGTATTGGGATATGAGTAGTGATGTGAATAGTTTATAATGATACATATGGGTTGACTACAACAACAAGACTTTCCACTTTTAAGCCCAAGTGAGGATATAAGGCTTAAGGTGGCTAGTTGCAATCCCGGATATCTTGAAAGCTTGGTTGTTGACCAGTTGCCCATATGAGTGTTACAAATGGTATTAGAGCGGATTCGGGACCGTGTCAGGATGAGCTACCCGATACCTATCGAGGAGGTCCATGGGACTTGGATGTTAGGTTTGTGACAAGGATGTCACGCTCTTTGGGGGGGAGTATGAAATACCCTCATCCCATATTGGGATATGATTAGTGATGTGAATAGTTTATAATGATACATATGGGTTGACTACTACAACAAGGCCTTCCACTTTTAAGCCCAAGTAAGGATAAAAGGCTTAAGGTGGCTAATTTTCAAGCGCCAATGGCTTAGAAGCTAGGTTGTTGGACAGCTGCCCATATGGGGTGTTACATTAAGGGATGGGGTGCCACATTACAGCATCTGTGGAACTCTCTCTAATTTGAAGTTTCTTCTTCAGTTGTGTAAGAAGTCCAAAGTGGGGCAAAGATGCCATCCAACGTTCCACATAGGGTGGTTTCATCCTTCCAAAGTTCGGAGTAGAAAAGTGTTTTGGCATTCATAACTCCTTGCATAGGCTGGCCCCGGTGATAGAACCAACCTTTTTGGGGGGAGGGGCCACATAAGGCATGGTGCCCCTCAAAGGAGGAGAAGATAAAGAGGCCTGGATATCCTCTTGTAGTTTGCTTTGAAGTTCTGGATTTTCCGGAACAACTCAATATGGAGAAGGAAATCTGTCTCCGCCCTTTGGGGAAGAGCTAGTTATACAAATCTTTTGATGGATTCACTTTCTTGGCCATCAACTTCACCCTTTTTTATTTTGTGGCAATCACTTGGTCATACATGACACTTCATCCTTTCTCCCCGAGCACGAGTGGTGGACCCATCTTGAAAGCAGCATTTTTCTTGAGTTCAATATTTTGGAGTTGACGATTGGAGTGTTCCTCTTCAGCCATAGGGAGCGGACCTAAAAAAATAAAGGCATAAGTCAAAGGCAACAGAAAAAATAAAATTCACAAGTACGTGCATACAAAGTAAAAAAAAGCACCTCTAGGCAAAGAACTAGAGGCGGAATTCGTTTCCTCTTCTAAAATAGTTTCACGAACATTATTTGAAAAAAATAGTCCATCAGATGAGGGAAAAAAGACAAGATTGGGGTCACACTATCAGGCCTTCCATCTTGGTAGGGACTTAGACTAAGCCTTGACCCTGGGGTAAGGAGAAGTACGACCCGACACCCTGATTCTGAATTACATGCCAAGTACCGGGAAAGAGAAGTATCTTCAGACTCAGGAGTAACTTGTGTCTTATCTTTCACAAGATTCTATCTTTTGAGGGGGTTATCTTCTTTTTTTTCCTTTGTTTATTTTTAGAAAAGGAAAGGCTAGAAGAGGGGTATCCACGGGCAAAGAATTAGCTGATCTTTGTACCGCTTCTGTCACACCCCAACTACTAATCCTGTCATTACCGTCTAATCATCCTGAACTTCTATACAAACGTAGCGGTTAATTCATACTCAACAGCGGGTGATACAATGCCGTTAGTCACCCACGTGACTAACAAGGCGTACTTCCAACACAACATCGGTCTGATGGACTGGAATAACCGAATATAAACAAATACATTCCAAACTCCAAATCCAAAACAAATATACATGATTCTCCAACCAAACAGTACTTAAGTTTACAATCCGAGATACCGAGTTTCTAAGGTACAAATCCAAATACAATGCTCCTCACGAGCTTATACAACTTGTCAAGTATCTAACCTTCTACCCATGTTCTCACAATTCTACATGTTCTCAAGTACATGAGGGTGCACCACTTGGTACACCGGCAATTTAAATGGGCTACAAGCCCGTGTACAACAATTCAATATCTAAGGAAATCCCTAGCTAACTTAGCACGACATTCCGATCTCACACACGGCCTCGTAGCTTTGTCGGGTACCTGAAATAAAAACGGTGCCCCTAGGGGCTCAGCAAAGCTGCATATGACTTCCGCATACCCCGCGTACTAGCGAGGGTACGCCAACTAATTGGTCGCCAACATACGGTTCGTTTTATATAAAACAACATGCTAAGACAATT
Organism: Limonium bicolor; assembly: GCA_023374045.1. Lineage (NCBI taxonomy): Eukaryota > Viridiplantae > Streptophyta > Magnoliopsida > Caryophyllales > Plumbaginaceae > Limonium > Limonium bicolor. Next base: position 490,420,601 of record CM041776.1, read on the forward strand.
AAATTCACAAGCATGCATGGCAATAATCATACAAGGCATATCAATCCAACAAGTAAAAAAATTCTCAATCATCAACCAAGGTTCAACCTCAATCAAACTTCACAATGGGTTAGCTCAATTACCATCCGGATTAATCGGATGTCATTATCTCAATACTCAGGATCATCAACTCAAACAAGTCCAAGTCATCCTCAATCAATTTTCCTTCTCTTGCCAATACTCAATGTTAAGTCGGTATGACCTCCGGGCAGCAATAAGGCTATCCCACCACCGGGCTTAAGGTGGCCCACTTAACCAGATTGCTACCCATTTAAGGGGTTTGGACCATGGAAAAGATTATAGCCAGAAATCGGTTAACAACCTCTCTTGTTACCTCATCCTCACGCGTGGCCGAAACTATATCGGGCTTCTCAATACTCCAAATTACTCAATTCCCAATTCTCAATGTTAGAGGGTTAGATCGTTAGGGAGTTAGTGAGAAGCCAACATCAAACAATCAAGCTTCCAAATCAATCAACCAAACACTCCAACAAGGTCATCATGATCAATTAACAATACTTTACTTTCAATCACAACCTTCCAATTCAGCCACAATTCAACCAAGGCATCACACTCTCAACTAGTGGGAAATGCACATTCCACATCCAAGACTTCATCCACAATCACACGTTTTCCTAAATTACACAACTTCACATTCAATTACAATCCAACAAGGTACTTTGCATTACAAGCATAAGGAAATACAATAAATCCAATTCGTGCATTTTATCTTGTTTAGGTGATAATACAAGCACACAAACAAACAAGCCGAGGTAACCTCGTTAGGAAACAGGGCATGAGGAAATCATACCGTTCACCGTAGTTATTCGATCCCCGATTCTCCTTCGGAGCCCAATCATTCAAATCCTATAACATTCGTAGAATCGAACGGTTAATTATCTATAATTAGCCTAACTCTTTAATCTTTAGAGTTCCCCGATTTGCAATTACTTACTCCTTACATTTCAAGCTTGTTTACATTTTTTACTTACTTCAATTTAGTTCTCAAGCTTGTTTATACCACTAATGACCTTTATATGTCATTAATTAAGTCTTAAAAATGTTATAACATCATTACCTAACAAGCCTCTACCTTAAAACACCATTTAAACACACTTCAAGGCAATTCTGGGCTGGTCCGGGATGTTGTCCGGGTCCCAAGTCTCGGGCCAGTGCTAGAATGAACTCTCGGCCAATTTTCACATATGGTCCGGGACCTTAGCAGAGACCTAAGTCCCGGACCAGGTACAGAATGCAGTCCTCGGCCGTGGTTTTAGGTTGGTCCGGGACTTGGTCCTGGACCTAAGTCTCGGACTATAGCAGTTTTTCACCAGATTTGTATTTTCCTTTGTTGTTCTTGCTTCCTTTCTTTGCCCAATCTTTTCCCCATGATTCCACATGTAATTATGCATGTTTATTCACCTTAAAGACACTCTAAACTTCCCTAAATCCATCACTAAACTCATTACTCCTTTCCACACTAATTCACACATTTCTTTTCTAACTTTCATTTCAGCACTTGTATTAATTCTTCCTAGTTCCTCTTATGCTACAGATTTTTGCTCTCACTTCAACCATCCAATACCTCCCCAACTAAAGCCATTTATAGGATTTAATTTGCATTATCTTCCAACCTAGTTCTACCCACTACTTAGCTCTCTTTCAAATCTGATTTCTAAGTGGTTTTCTACCCACATTAACCTCTCAAGTCATTTAGTTTCAATCTAAATTTTGACATAGACTCCCCTAAAATTTATCATTCTCACCACATTGTTTTGCTCACTCATTACCACTCATCACACCTGTTTATCCAAGACAACAATACACAACTTTCTAAACACATTTAATTCAATATACCCACTAAATTTTCCTGCACAAACACCATCTATTTCTCATGGTTTCCCAAGCTTTTAATCATCATTCAAGGAGCTCTAAACAGCTTAATTCTCTTCCTCATTATACCACAACATAAGCACCACTCAAAGAATTATACATTCCTCATTTCAAGCACTAAAATCTGTTACAATAAAGCATACAAAACTAGCTCAAGGTAAGAGCATTTACCTTTTATTTCTAGTTTTTCCTTTCCTCTTTCTTTCTCTTTCTTCTTCCTTTTTCTTTGTTTCTTGTTCTTAGCTCCCAAAACCGGCCAATGCTACAGCCCATCCAAAACAACAATACTAATTCAAATATTAACCCTTAATTACCTAGAAGTTAGGAGTATATTCTTTAGGGTTTTAAGAGGGCATTACCTTCAATCAATGAGTGAAGGTTCTTGGCTAGCAAGATTGCAAAATTTCCAGCAGAATAATGGAGCCAAAACCGGCTAAACAACAAGGAATAAGGGATTTCAATTCAAGAAATTCTTATATTACAAATGAGGGCTAGGAATGTTAGTTTTTCGAATTTCTTTTTACCTCAAACCAACAAGATGAAGGAGGAGCTTCTAATGGTGGTCTCAATCTTCAAGAAGAGGAATACCCATGGAGATGAAAGTGGGTATTTTCAGATTTTGAACAGAGGGGAATGATCTCCTTGGCAAGGGGAATCCAACGGTACCAATTTTGTGATTTTTGGACAAGTATTGAGTGCTCAACAAGAGGAGAGAAAATGGAGCTCTTGTGGGTTGTTTAAATCTCCATGGAAGCTGCTTGGGAGGAAGATGAAATCAAAAGAGGGGGAGCAATACGTGGGGAAGAGAAGGAATAGAGGAGAGAGACTCTCTTTTTTTACTTTTGTACTTTCCTTTACTTTATTATTTTTGTCTTTAGTGAGTTAGGAAAGAAATAAAAGAGAGAGGAGTGGGGCTGGCAAGGGAAATCGTCCCACAGCACATACAGATTATTTATTTATTTATTTGCAAATGGGACACATTGGTTTGTCTTATTTATGCTATCACCCCACAACTTTCATTATTTTGCACTATTCACTCCCGGAACCCGTTTTCTGGAATTTTCTCGTTTAATTAACTTTATTGGTTCTAGACCTTCATTATACTATTTGGTTGACTAAAATTATTACGGGTCTAATGACTAACTAAGCCCTAGGAATCCATCTTGGACCCTAGTTAAGGTTATATACCTTGTATAATTGCTTAGTGCACGTTTTTACGTTTTATTACTTTTACGTGTTTTCTTACTTTCTTTTTGTTTTACTTCTTTCACTAATGTACTTAAGGCATAATCAAGCCTCTAAATTTTACATTAGCATAATTAATCACCCTAATTAAGTCCGGGGTATTTCAACCTACCCCCCTTAAGGAACTTTGCCCTCAAAGTTGGTCAAAGTTGGGTGAGTTAGTTTTCTTTGTTCCATTGACCCTCAATTTTCAAAGAACATGCGCACAACACCTTACAGAATTAAAATTCTGTCACACAAGAGTGTTCACCTCAATCACAAACACATTCTCAACACAATTCAAGCATCAATCTCAATCCAATTTAACATACAATTCAACTTCATCACAAACAATTCCACAGTTACACCCAATATTCCACAACCAACACCTTGGTGGTTTACATTGAGCCAAAAAAAATGTATACAACATACATATAATGCAATGCTATTCCAACACAATGCAATACACACTTCGATCCCGCAGACACTCAGGTCATCTAGACACAGGACTTCTCTACGTCCCGCTACCCTTGGAATAATACAACACAATACACTACCACCGTTTCCGGTCATCAGACAAAGGACCGCAGCCCTCGGTTAGGTGGTATAGGTTTCAACAAGTTCTCATTCTCAAGTCTGAAGGAAAATCCTTTTGCAACCACAAACAACTCCCAAATCCAATTTATACTCATTACACCTATTCTACGCGTGATTAATAGTGACCACTTGAGGAGAGCTCAAAGAACCATTCGACCCTGATGTGATCAGCATCAGTGTTGAACTATCTATCCACCCCAATTTGTGTTCAGTTTCCCTTGATCTGATCAGGATCAAGTTCGACTTCCCACGTCAGTTTCAAACAATCAAATAATTCAATTATTTCCATTTTCTATCTTTTTACTTTTCCTAGTCATGACTACAAACCATAGATCTCCAAAGGATGGAATTCATTCCATCAATCATCCTCAATTTTACTCTCCACTCCTAGAACTTAGGTTATCAATGTTCTCAATTTACTTCCAATAACTTGCTCAAGGCATGCAATACTTGTGGGCTCAATTCATCGATTACTCCCAATCATCTCAAATGATTTCTCTAAGGATACACTACTTGTGAAGCTCTGTCCACCAATCATTCTCAATTTCCCACACAATCACCTAGGGGACTCAATTCCTTCTAGGTTCTACATCGGTTTCATACCGACTCATGCATCGCAATGCCATGTCTATCATCAATTAGACATATATTATAGGGGGTTCTCATTCCCCCAGGAGTTCCTCTACTCCTTTTTACATCATACTCTCACACTGGAGTTACAAGATAGGTATAATTATCCTATGGTATTTGCATCTCTCGTGCACAATTACCACAGTTATGCTATGAGTGGATACATGTGTTTATTTAGCATAAGTACCAATCATCAAATCAATTCTCATTTGTGCTATGCACACTGTAGTTTACGTAATGAATACGTGAAACATACACTAAGCGGTTTTTCACTCTACCCCCCTTAAAAGGGATTACGCCTGCGTAATCTACCATATGTTATCATTGACATTGGATCACTAAATTCGGGCATCCTGAAGCATTTTAGCTTCCATGCTGTCTGTTATACAATGTATTTCTGGTCAAAGGGTCCTAACCATATTGACGGTTTAGTCCCTGCACCAAGAACTCTCATTGGAGTTTATTTAACTCATAATCCGTTCGGTTCTAGCCTATCAGGCTTTAAGGCATTGATAATTAGCCAATCTCTATATTAAACCTCTGAGATAGGGCCCACTAGCTTCTGCTGCGCAACCCTGATAACTTTAGAGCTTAGTTCGCCCCTTTTCGTTATTCTAAATGTATTACACATCTACTTTTTATCCCTTTTGTCCTGGGATATCCGGTTTCTCAACCGGCGCGTGGTATCTCTTACCGTGCGTGAACTCATTGTGTTGTAGGTTCTCTATCCAGTTTCCTGGAAATCCATTTTGTATACTACTGTATACCTCTGTGATAACTCACTTAATTCTTCCGACTTGTTGTCGGTCTGTGATCATGGATTCCTGGTTATTCACTTATGTAGTGCTATACCAGTATTCTTCTATTGTACGATCTTGCATCTCTTATGCACCGGTCCTCATAATGTTTATCATCTCATTCCTACTTTATTCCAACGGAATTCACTTGTTGTGATAGTTGGCATGTCCAACGTTTTTCGTGCATCATTGGCCGAAGGCCGCACGGTTGTTTCCAATCTTCGCTTGACTGGCTTGCGCCATATTCATTGTTGCATTTGTAAATCTCCCGTATTTAATGCGGTCGGTCGTCTTCGCAATTGGGTATTCTTATCCCAAGCTATCACTCCTCTTGTCGAGTTGATCCACTAGGTATACGCTTTCAGGTCCTTATGAAGTTGCATTAGGGATGAACAATGTGTTCCTTGTGAGATCTTTGTTATATGGTTCAGACTATAGGCTTTAACGCCTAGTCTAACTACCAATCCATGCTTCTCGACTCCGTTGAGTTCAGCTAATGGCTTTGTTTCTCACATTGTTGTCGAACTGCGTTCCCATAGTGGTCGCTTGTTGTGTACCATATTCTTATTCATTACATAAACATTGTTTTCACGGCCTCTGCCACTGTGGTAGCTTGCCTTTATTCATTGGCTATTGTTGTTGGCACCATCACTCAACTGTACACTCCAATGTGACGTTTTATACTCAATCCCCTTGTGGTGTGAACACACTGGGAGTTTTCTAGATTCATGTGTATGGCGGTCGTCATAGCATACCGCAATGTCATTATCTTTTACATGTGGATATGTTCTACTCCAGGTTCGGGTTCATGTGTGAGATAGTCCGCCTCACGTTCTTTCATCACTTATGATATCATTGTCAGGTAGCTTGGTTGACCAAGGAAGAAGTAATCTATTGGATCACCAGCTCCTTGAGCGTTTTTTCATTTGATGTGTCAAGATACGCACTCACATAGCGTGTTCTTGACATTACTGTCTACTAAATCATGGGCACTGGATATAAGGTCTAGCTGTGTAGTTTTACTTATCTGTGTACATCATCGGGACATCCCAAGGAACTTCAAGGGTTTTCTGGTCCCATTCTCTTATAGGAGAGTATTCTATTCTTGATAAGTAAAAGTTCTTGTTGAGGGGTTTATTTCCACTCATAAGTCTCATGCAAGGTTTACTACGTTAGTCTCTGCTTATGTGCTTCCTCCATTCATATAATGGTTCACCATATGTTTGGTTGCCTATGGAGTGTACTTACTCTCTAAGCTTTTATACTCTTCTATTGTCGTCACCCTACAGTATGCATTACACATACCGTGTTTTCTTCTAGACCGATTACTCTATCGGTTTTCAACAATTGTTACCAAGGCTTCTTGCTAGTCGTACTAGTTTTGGAAACCTCATCTTCCTGTTCAAATTGTCTTTTAGCAATAATCATATGCGTAAGTTTGATGTTATAGTAGGTGGAAGCCTTTCCTAAGGGTTCACATAATCACCGCATTGGCGTTCTTCTAATAACGAGAGGTACCTTCACCCCTTTGATTTCTTATGGTGCCCAAATGTGGCAAGATCAGTGTTGTCAACATCTGGATTTTATGCCTCAATGCTATCATTACTACAGAGGGCATGAAGGGCAATTAGAAGCCTCGTCAACCGTATACTAGGACGACGCTCTAGTGACAGTGATACTAAGGTAGTCTTCATTCGAAGCTACTCATTACATTGCACTTAAATCAAGTGGTTCAATAGCTGCTCTCCTCGTGTATGCAATAATATCTCCTCCCTTACTGGTGCCATTCTTGGCGATCCTTCTTATTATTCAATGTGGTTTTGCAACCATTTAAATCTACACCACGTAGTTGGTTCATCGCTCTTAAGCCACATTGCTTCGAGCTATGCTCTTTGTAAGCTGTTTATACAAGTCTATACTTCTCCGTATACCATCATATGATTGGAGGTATTACTGGGCTCCATGGGGGAGGTCGTGGCATTACGCTTCAGTTCATGGGAGGCCCTCTAGGCAACCTGGTGTTAGTCAATGCCTCTTAGTGATTTAGGGTATTTTCTGCTAGGTGGAATCCCTTCGGTGTTCTAACCGAGTGTATTCGTGTAACACCCCTACTAATAACACCACACTTAACCATTAATCGCAGCGGAAATCACATCATGAACACTGACTAAATCAGTGGGTGTTACACGCCGTTAGCCACCTACGTGGCTAACAAGGCTAATACATACACAACGTACCGGTCTGATGGACAAGAATACCGAGAATTACACTTTACATTTACAACTCCACTATAAACTGAAACAAATACATCTACAATCCAAACTGTACCGAGTTTAATACATTTCGTCATTGTTATCACGCTAAACTAAGTAACCACCCATACATAAACAGTTATCCCGTCCTACTCTCGAACGGCCACCAGCTTCATTGTACCTGAAAAGTATGGGGGCCCCCAAAGGGGGTCAGCACCTTTGCTGGTATGGTAATCCTGCAGCCCGCATGCTACCGGGCCACGCACAACTAATTGTTGAGTGAGCATGCAGTTCATTTTATTAAGGCATGCAAGAAAACAATAAACACATAACATGCTTATAAGCATACACAACCAACCAATGGGTTACAACTAGCAAGGTCAACACATCATTACTTGTTAGATTATGTACACTTTACTTAAAGTGTGTCGGATCAAATATGGGTCCGCACACAACACACATAACATTACATAGATGTGTCGGTATTGATATAGACCCGATCACACCATTACACATGACATTACATAGGTGTGTCGGTAATAATATATACCCGATCACACCATACACAATTTCCCCCTAGCTCCAATAGTGATGAGATAGGTAAGCCTTGGTTAAGCTTGTGGGCGGTTGCAATCCAAGGAAGGAAAGCAACCTTAACATAACATTAGTCCCCCTAGCCCTGAATAATAATGAGGTAGGTGAGCTTTGGTTAAGCTAGTGGGTGATTGTAATCCAAGAAGGAAAACAACCATAACATAACAGAGTGGGAGTTAATCCAAATATATACATCAACTCCCAAACAACGCGCGCGACCGGAACGACCGGATTCCTCACCCCCCATAATATATACATATTAGTTAGAAGTTCCTTTACGGAACTTATCACATACATGCACCATTTGGTGTTACAAGTTTGGTTAATCACATACAAGGGAGGTAACATCCCATTCAACAAACACGCACAACAACATTCGTTAAACAACGATACATTAAACAAGGGCAACACCCGAAACACATACCACAATAAACAACTAAGGCACGAATAGCCGTAGTTAGAACGTTCCCGTGGGTGGGGACGTTAAATCCGAACACCAGTCTCTTATGTGACCCTAGAGTCGGTTAGTTTCGATTTAACACATATTAGAGGTTAACGGTGTCGGAACTAAATTCGCCACATAAATGAATTACTGTAAACTCATTACATGCTTTATCTTACAAGGTGGCCAACAAACAGAAAGCACATTGGCATGCAAGCCGGTGTAACCCGGTAGGACACAGGTTGCAAGAAAACCATACCTGTCACCGAGGGTTCACTCTAACGTGCCATCACATGTTCCTCGAAAATCTTTGAACAACTGATAACATTACATTCACTTTCATTAACATCGGGGTAACTTGATTGTTTAAAGTTTAAAGCTCATGACTTACCCCCGTTAAGTAGTTATATAACTCCACATTTTTAACTTGTTTTACTTTCACATTTTTATTACAACTTTCCACCCACTCAATTGCCATTATAATTCACATAACATGTCCTTAACAACCTTATAACATCGTTACTCATCAATCCCCATCACTGGATATCATTTTCTAACCTTAAACAAGGTTTTTGGTCAAAACTACACTATGTCCAAACTTGTGTCCGAGCTTCCGAAGTTCGGACGCAAGTCGAGACTCAAAAGAATGAAAACTGACGAATGTCTGAACTTGTGTCCGAGCTTCGAAGTTCGGACACAAGTCGAAGCAAAATCAAAGGAAAATTCCAACTGTCCGAACTTGTGTCCGAGCTTCAAAGTTCGGACACAAGTCGAAGAAAATCTGAGAAAAACTTTTCCAAGCGTCCGAACTTGTGTCCGAGCTTTGAAGTTCGGACACAAGTCGAAGCAAAATAACCAAGGAAAAATTTTCAAGTGTCCGAACTTCCAAGTTCGGACGGAAGTTCGGATGCAACTTAAAACTCGGAAAATTTAATTGCAACGGGGCATGTCCGAACTTCCAAGTTCGGATGGAAGTTCGGACGTGCCGAAAAACTCAGTTAACAGAGGCAATTTCCACCCAGAAATGCACTCCTAAGAACCTACACTCACTCCTTGTTTCACAAGTTACAAACACCCATTCTTTTCCCTAAAATACCAAGCACCATTGTGCTATAATTTTTGCACTCTCTTATCTCCATTATTCATCCACCATTACAAGGCCACCACTACACTCTACTCAACATTAAACAACCCAATTGAACACCTAAGTTCTCTCATTCATCAAGCCATCCTCCAACACTCATTTTCTACTAGAATTTTGTCATAGCCTCCCCATAAACCTTACACATCCATCCTCACCAATTCTCATCCTTTCCATTCCTAATCTAGCCACACCCTTTTAAGGGTCCTACCAGCACATAACAAACCCTCAAATTCCATCAACAACAACATAATCACCATAATCTCCATAATCTCAATAACCACAATATCAATCACATACTCAAAACATTAGGCTCTTAAGGCCCTCAATTCAACCATCAATCTACAAACCTCTCTAAAATCAATTTAAACGCATTTCCAACATAGATTTCAATCCACAATTTTAGGTTCATAAATTTGTTTACCCATCCCCAAACTCTAAAACAATTAAGAACAAGGTTCAAGGTAGTTTTCTTACCTTAATTTCACAAGTCTCCTTAATTCTCCTCTTGCTCCTCATCTCCTCAAAATCGGTCAAGAGGGGCATGGAGTTTCCAAACTCCATCCCAACATTCAAGAACATAAAAACATACTCCATTAATTACCTAACCCTTAGAATATCTCAATTCAATCAAAGGGCTTAGAACACAAGTTAGGGTTTACCTTTTTGAAGCTTTTAAGAGGGATTCTCACCCTTGAATCAAGAAGGGGATTTACTCCACCATTGAAGGGTTAATTTGGAGCTCAAAACAAGGAGGAAAACAAGGTATCAAAATGGTGAAAAATCGATTACACCAAGAGATGAAGAGGAAATGACTTTTTCTTGGGAATTTTTACCTTAGAAGGAAGAGGAGACTCCAAGCTCCACAATGATGCCATTTTCTCTTCAAATGGGGAAAACCCATGGAGGTCAACTTCATCCTTTTGGAATTTTAAAATGAGAGGATGATAGAGGAGGATGAGAGGAAGAAGAATATGTGATTATTTTTGTGATTGGAGCTTGTATGAAGTTTGGGCATGGAATTGTAGTTGGAGTAGCCATTGGAGAAGGAGGAGAAAAATCGGTGGCTTAGGGGAGAAGATGGAGCCGGCTGTGAAGAAAGAGAGAGAGGAAAGAGAAAAGGAAAGAGAGAAATGAGAGGTGAGAGAGTGGGTGGGGGTACTTGTACCCTTTTTTGTTACTTTAGCTCTTTTGACTTAATTAATTAGCTAACTAGTCAAGAGTGTGAGAGGGTTGTCTACATTAATAAAACCGGCCCACTAATGTTTGCACACTGGAGCGTTTTTCGTCTTTTACCGAAAACGCTCGTTTATTTACCCGGTTTAGCACTATTCACTAACCGGGACCGTTTTCCGGAATTTTCTCGTTTCTTTTTATTTTATTGGTTATTAAAATCCCATTAATGTTTAATTATAGTTATGTAGTCAACTATAATTTTTTTTACGGGGTCGTTTAACTGTTTAAAGTCACGTTTTGGGTTTTCTAGAAAAACGCACTTTAGGACTCCGTTAGCGTTTTAACGCATTGTTCGGATCCGTTTTCTTCCGGGTTTTTTTTCCCACATGTTTCTTAGTGTGTAAATAGGGTATAGAAATATATTTATAGCCCTAATGAAGGTTATGTACCTCCTAAAATAATTAAATACGTGTTTTCACGTTTTGTGACTTTTACGCATTTCCTTCTTCTTTTTGGTTTTTATTTCTTCACCAATGATCTTGAGGACTTATTTAGCCTTAGAAAATCATAATTACACAATTAATTGACACATTAAGGTTTGGGGTATTTCAATCTACCCCCCTTAAAAGAACTTCGTCCTCGAAGTTCACAGTTCCCTCGCATCATTTAAATTAGAACACGGGGATTACTTGCATGATAAAACTTCCATAACCACACATGTTTTACATCACAACCCCGGACTTAACGGTCCGAGTAACATATCCACATCTGTACTTACATAACAACCCTTAGACTCTCAGGCCTGGGCAACATAACAACATTTAGACTCAAAGGTCTTGATAACATAACAATCTTTAGACACATAGGTCTAGGTAACATAACACTTTCGGAACTCAACCACATTAGGACTCCAGGTCAAAATAATATTTATTACATATACCACACAACATGTCTTAGCATGTATATCAACCAGAAATACCTTTTCCATCTCTTCATGGGCTCGAGACCCATGTTGAGTACATATACACTGTGATCCCGCAGAACCCGATCGCGATGGACACCTTCTGGTCCCCGTTCCTTTAGGAGATCAAAACAATCACACACATCTTTAAAATATACTTCTCATGTCACCGGTCTGAAGACAAAGGCTCATACGTCCTCAGCTCGTGAGCAAGTAATACGAAAATACCCTTTATGAGGTTAAGTAGAATGAAATCCTTTATTGGAAAGTACCAATTGAAAATCCTTTTTACAAGGTCAAGTAAAAGAAGTCCTTCCTTTGAAAATACCACTTAAGAATCTTAGAAATATTAACTGAAGTCTTGAAAATACCAATTGAAAATCTGAAACCACAATTTAAAATTCTTTTGAAAACACAATACAACTCCAAGTCCAATTTAGCTAACTGCATCTTATCTTGATGATGTGATATTTGTGACCACTTATAGGGAGTTTCAAGAATCATCCAACCCTGATGTGATCAGCATCAGTGTTGAACTATCTTTCCACCCCAATTTGTGTTCGGCTGCCCTTGATCTCATGATAATCAAGTTTCACCTCCCACTTCATTTTCAAACAGCAACTAATTCACGCATGAAACATTTTCTCTCTTTTAATCCGTCTAGTCATAATCATTACATCTCCAAGGGATAGAACTCGTCTATCAATCATCACCCAAATCAACTTAATCCAAGTTACCTAGGGAATTTAATTCTTACTAGGTTCTATATCAGTTTCATACCTCTTCATAGATTACAATACTGTATATATATGTACATCTATATATATTTTTTTTTATCAAAATATAATACACACTATTACATTTGGTATCATATGAACATATACTGTCGGGGTTTTAGTTCCCCGGGAGTTTCTTTACTCCCTATACTTGTACTTTCACACCACATCTGTTAACAAAAATAACACACTTATCACAATGGTATCGCATCTTCTGTGCGGAATTACCGCAATTAAACCATGAATGAATGCGTATATTTATGTAACACACGCACCAATCATTAGAACAAATCATTTTGTGCTACGCACACCATAGTTCACGTACACTTGTACGTTAAAACACACTAAGCGGTTTTAGGCTCTACCCCCCTTAAAAGGGATTACGCCCACGTAATCAGTCACTAAACATTGGTTTAAAATGTTCTGCCATCGTGAAGTGTTTTAACTTCCACGCGGTCTTTTATACAATGCGTTCTGGTTAGAGGATCTTAACCATATTGGCGGTTTAGTCCCTAAACCAATAATTATCATTGGAGCTTATTTAACTCGTAATCGGTTTCGATTCTGGCCTGTCACACTTCTAGGCATTGATAATTAGCCATTTACTCATATTCACTATGCACATTCCACATTTGAATCACTGGCCTCTGCTGCGCAACTCTGATAACTTAGAGCTTAGTTTGCCTCATTCGTTATTCTTAATGTATTGTATATCTCCCATTTATCACCTTTATCTTGGTAATAATGGTATCTCAACCGACGCATGGTATCTCTTACCGTGAGCGAATTCGGTGAGTTACAACCTTTAAATCCACTTCCATGATAATTTACTGTATTCACAATGACTTACTTGATTTCTTTCGACTTACTGTCGGTTGAGTTTGAGCTACTACCTAGTGTGAAGTACTCTCTCTGTTATTCTCAATAATTTGGGGTATGTTCCATACCAGTATTTGACATGTAGTGCTACTGTAGTCACTTATTCTCAATCATGTCTTCACACTTGGTTCTGTACCAACATTCTTTCATTGGTACGACCTCGCATTTCCTATGCCTCGGTCTTATCACATTATAAGTCTTTGTTCTTCTATCACAATTAACATTTCCCAAACTTCCTCGCTATCTCACTCGATCATTACCGCGCAAGTGCAATACCAAAACACTCAGTCATACAGAGCGCAGAGGCGTAAACCCTTGGCAGTAAATCTCTTATTTTATAGCAACAGGAATTCACACTGTGTTTCATTGGGATTCTTATCACATAATACTGGTTACTAGCTTACTGCCTGTTTATTTGTTATCACTTACCTTGTATTCCCACTGTGTTTAGCTCATAATTCCGCTCAGTTGCCATATTATCACTAAACAATACTTATACAATGGTCGCTTATTGCGCACCGTATCCTTACTCATTATACTACATGCAACTCACACTGCATCCGCTATTATATTAGCTCTTGCTATTACACTGTGTTTCGCCACTTATTTGGCTGATTGCTGAATACACTATTCTTCGAGCCTTATGCTCCTTGAGCGTTGTTCACTTTACATTTAGCATCACACACCTATGGTGGTTGCTATTAGACTTATTACTCTCCACAATTGGTACAAACATTTCTTTTCGTATATTTTTTTTATTCGTATCATTATGGGGTAACAACAATCTGGTCAATCCTTAACATATTTATTGAACTTGGTTTACATAACTACCGCTCCTGCGGTTTCACAATATCGAGAGGTGTCCCCACTCTTAATGTAGTGGTTCGTTCTCCGCTCAATTCACTCGAATAACATAACTTCCATAATCCATTAAATTTACACATCACCTTTAGTTTGTGGCTTATAAGCCTTATTGCCTCGAGCTCAGCTCATTGTAGGCTATCCACACACAGTTTACTTCTCCGTACACTATCACATGGTTTGGAGATTGTATTGGGCTCCCTGACAAGGTCGTTGTATCCTGCTTCCTTTTTAAGGGATGCCCCTTGAGAATATCTGTTTGCCTCCTGAAGACTTATGTTTTAAACCGGTGTTAGTTTCAACTCTTGTGTTTCGATCACTACATTTCGTTCAACCACTGTTGTCCTAAACACTTCTCTAGGATTGTTCCTGGGTGTTACTGGGTTATGCCATTACACTTGGCTTGCACTTGTGGGTACGTTTAGTTAACTACCTCGCTTGCGTTCTTTACTAGGTTTACTATCCTTTTCTGTGAAGATCTCTATTCCCTGGTAGTCTGGGTGATCATTCCGGGAGTTTCATCCCATTCGTTGCGCATTAACGTGTCTGTATTTGGCATTAGCCTCACTATGTATAGACTGGGTATCTGTTCCAGCTATCATGTTTATTCATCGGGAATCTTGAGACATATGAGATGTCTTTACTTATTAGTCAGTGCGCTCTACGCTTCTTGACTCAGAAACATTTCCTAGAAACGGATTCACTAATCCTTTTAGTCACTCTAACTTAACTGGGTTCCTTTACTTCAACCATTCTTGGCAATTCGTTGTACTCGTTTAACTTTCACTGCTGACCGTAGTATGGAGTCGACTACTTCCCGTGTTCCCGACTCTACTCGTATACATATGTGGGGTACCCTACTGATACATTGCTACTTACCCGACTAACCCATAAGAAGGTCTGTCAGGCCCACAAGCTCCTAACGGAGTGCGGTCGTCCCACCTTACAGTTGGTACACTCGTAGTGTCCGTCACACGCCTAGGTGAAGTGTTCTGTTGTCAACTCCCTTATATTATCCTGTGATAATATGCATTCCGTGCTTCCCGAACTTAATCAAGGGAAAGTTTATCCACTGTTGTGTTATTATAAACTCCATCCATTGTCTCGGGTTGCTACTCTTGGGTTTACCGGATTCTGTCCGGTTATTCAAAAGTAACTGGGTACAACTTACCTACCATGTAGCACTTAGGCCGGTGTAGGTCCTTTGGTTTGGTTTAAAAGAAGGTTAGAAAGAAATTGGGTTTGAAAGAAAATTTGGTTTTTGAAAAAGAGTTTGGAAATAAATCTAAGTTTGAAAGAAAAATTCTCGGGGTTTCATAACGTTTCTTTGGCTTAACCAAGTCCAGCCTCTTGCTGACTGGTGTATTCCCAATTACAGAGGTCAGGCTGCTAAGCCCTCCCGCGGTTATGACGTTCTCACTTAACTTCGTGGTACTTTACTGAGTACTTTGTAGTTGTTAAAATCTCCCGCACAACCTTGTTGTAGCAGCACTTGTAATCTGGCTATCGGTTCAATACACACTGGTTGCGGTATTGCTTTCATCCGCACTGACATCCGTGGCCTCGTTGGCCCTTACCTTGATCTTACAATCTTAACAACAATACTCTAGGTACTTCTCACTGTCATCACATGACAACCCTTAACCAGGGTGTTTCCCTTTCTGGGAGACCCCTTTTTGCTTAGTATCATAACTTCTTCGCAGCTTGTTCCACGCACTTGTGGTTACTGAGACTTGTCTCTCGTTTGGGTACCACGTTGTAGCTCCTTAATCAGTTGGTATACTGTTGGTATTTTAGTTAACATTTGTGATCCCGCAGGCACTCGCCTCGGGTTTCATTACTTCACTTCTCCACTATTGCACGATTGGTGCGCTGTAAGCTGGTTGTCCTCGACTGCTCCGCATATCGACCCAGGTCGCCGAAAATTCTGTTCCTCTATGCATAGGATGCTTCATTCTTCGTTACTAATGCGGTTAACATTGTTCAGGTAGGTACCGTCTCCGGGATTCCCACTCTTTGGAATCTACCGTATGACAGGTTCTCCGTACTCACAGAGATGTTTAATAGCAGCCAGATCGGGTACTCCCGAGTAAGAGATGACTTTCATCTCCCTGGCGTTCTTTCCCCAGTTATAAAACAGGGATTGTGGAGGGCGGAAAGGATATTGTAGGTTTCCAGTATTCACTGGTAATCCCTAACAAGTGTATCTCTCACGCTATCACTCAACCCTTAACCCAAAGTACTAAATCCTAACTCGGTACTTCCTAAGCTTGGTAATTCAGTCATCAGAGCGATACTTCGCTCTGATACCACTTTTTGTAACACCCCTACTAATAACACCACACTTAACCATTAATCACAGCGGAAATCACATCATGAACACTGACTAAATCAGTGGGTGTTACACGCCGTTAGCCACCTACGTGGCTAACAAGGCTAATACATACACAACGTACCGGTCTGATGGACAAGAATACCGAGCATTACACTTTACATTTACAACTCCACTATAAACTGAAACAAATACATCTACAATCCAAACTGTACCGAGTTTAATACATTTCGTCATTGTTATCACGCTAAACTAAGTAACCACCCATACATAAACAGTTATCCCGTCCTACTCTCGAACGGCCACCAGCTTCATTGTACCTGAAAAGTATGGGGGCCCCCAAAGGGGGTCAGCACCTTTGCTGGTATGGTAATCCTGCAGCCCGCATGCTACCGGGCCACGCACAACTAATTGTCGAGTGAGCATGCAGTTTATTTTATTAAGGCATGCAAGAAAACAATAAACACATAACATGCTTATAAGCATACACAACCAACCAATGGGTTACAACTAGCAAGGTCAACACATCATTACTTGTTAGATTATGTACACTTTACTTAAAGTGTGTCAGATCAAATATGGGTCCGCACACAACCCACATAACATTACATAGATGTGTCGGTATTAATATAGACCCGATCACACCATTACACATGACATTACATAGGTGTGTCGGTAATAATATATACCCAATCACACCATACACAATTTCCCCTAGCTCCAATAGTGATGAGATAGGTAAGCCTTGGTTAAGCTTGTGGGCGGTTGCAATCCAAGGAAGGAAAGCAACCTTAACATAACATTAGTCCCCCTAGCCCCGAATAATAATGAGGTAGGTAAGCTTTGGTTAAGCTAGTGGGTGATTGTAATCCAAGAAGGAAAACAACCATAACATAATAGAGTGGGAGTTAATCCAAATATATACATCAACTCCCAAACAACGCGCGCGACCGGAACGATCGGATTCCTCACCCCCCATAATATATACATATTAGTTAGAAGTTCCTTTATGGAACTTATCACATACATGCACCATTTGGTGTTACAAGTTTGGTTAATCACATACAAGGGAGGTAACATCCCATTCAACAAACACGCACAACAACATTCGTTAAACAACGATACATTAAACAAGGGCAACACCCGAAACACATAACCACAATAAACAACTAAGGCACGAATAGCCGTAGTTAGAACGTTCCCGTGGGTGGGGATGTTAAATCCGAACACCAGTCTCTTATGTGACCCTAGAGTCGGTTAGTTTCGATTTAACACATATTAGAGGTTAACGGTGTCGGAACTAAATTCGTCACATAAATGAATTACTGTAAACTCATTACAATGCTTATCTACAGGGGGAACAAAAGAAGAGTCACATAGGTCAGCAAAGACGAGAACTTAGTACCCAGGTAGAGATGTGAAGGCCGACACGTAGTGGCCAGCAAACAGAAAGCACATTGGCATGTAAGCCGGTGTAACCCGGTAGGACACAGGTTGCAAGAAAACCATACCTGTCACCGAGGGTTCACTCTAACGCGCCATCACATGTTCCTCGAAAATCTTTGAACAACTGATAACATTACATTCACTTTCGTTAACATCGGGGTAACTTGATTGTTTAAAGCTCATGACTTACCCCCGTTAAGTAGTTATATAACTCCACATTTTTAACTTGTTTTACTTTCACATTTTTATTACAACTTTCCGCCATTATAATTCACTTAACATGTCCTTAACAACCTTATAACATCGTTACTCATCAATCCCCATCACTGGATATCATTTGCTAACCTTAAACAAGGTTTTTGGTCAAAACTACACTATGTCCGAACTTGTGTCCGAGCTTCCGAAGTTCGGACGCAAGTCGAGACTCAAAAGAATGAAAACTGACGAATGTCCAAACTTGTGTCCGAGCTTCGAAGTTCGGACACAAGTCGAAGCAAAATCAAAGGAAAATTCCAACTGTCCGAACTTGTGTCCGAGCTTCAAAGTTCGGACACAATCGAAGCAAATCTGAGAAAAACTTTTCCAAGCGTCCGAACTTGTGTCCGAGCTTTGAAGTTCGGACACAAGTCGAAGCAAAATAACCAAGGAAAAATTTGCAAGTGTCCGAACTTCCAAGTTCGGACGGAAGTTCGGACGCAACTTAAAACTCGGAAAATTTAATTGCAACAGGGCATGTCCGAACTTCCAAGTTCGGACGTGCCGAAAAACTCAGTTAACAGAGGCAATTTCCACCCAGAAATGCACTCCTAAGAACCTACACTCACTCCTTGTTTCACAAGTTACAAACACCCATTCTTTTCCCTGAAATACCAAGCACCATTGTGCTATAATTTTTGCACTCTCTTATCTCCATTATTCATCCACCATTACAAGGCCACCACTACACTCTACTCAACATTAAACAACCCAATTGAACACCTAAGTTCTCTCATTCATCAAGCCATCCTCCAACACTCATTTTCTACTAGAATTTTGTCATAGCCTCCCCATAAACCTTACACATCCATCCTCACCAATTCTCATCCTTTCCATTCCTAATCTAGCCACACCCTTTTAAGGGTCCTACCAGCACATAACAAACCCTCAAATTCCATCAACAACAACATAATCACCATAATCTCCATAATCTCAATAACCACAATATCAATCACATACTCAAAACATTAGGCTCTTAAGGCCCTCAATTCAACCATCAATCTACAAACCTCTCTAAAATCAATTTAAACGCATTTCCAACATAGATTTCAATCCACAATTTTAGGTTCATAAATTTGTTTACCCATCCCCAAACTCTAAAACAATTAAGAACAAGGTTCAAGGTAGTTTTCTTACCTTAATTTCACAAGTCTCTTAATTCTCCTCTTGCTCCTCATCTCCTCAAAATCGGTCAAGAGGGGCATGGAGTTTCCAAACTCCATCCTAACATTCAAGAACACAAAAACATACTCCATTAATTACCTAACCCTTAGAATATCTCAATTCAATCAAAGGGCTTAGAACACAAGTTAGGGTTTACCTTTTTGAAGCTTTTAAGAGGGATTCTCACCCTTGATTCAAGAAGGGGATTTACTCCACCATTGAAGGGTTAATTTGTAGCTCAAAACAAGGAGGAAAACAAGGTATCAAAATGGTGAAAAATCGATTACACCAAGAGATGAAGAGGAAATGACTTTTTCTTGGGAATTTTTACCTTAGAAGGAAGAGGAGACTCCAAGCTCCACAATGATGCCATTTTCTCTTCAAATTGGGAAAACCCATGGAGGTCAACTTCATCCTTTTGGAATTTTAAAAAGAGAGGATGATAGAGGAGGATGATAGGAAGAAGAATATGTGATTATTTTTGTGATTGGAGCTTGTATGAAGCTTGGGCATGGCATTGTAGTTGGAGTAGCCATTGGAGAAGGAGGAGAAAAATCGGTGGCTTAGGGGAGAAGATGGAGCCGGCTGGGAAGAAAGAGAGAGAGAGGAAAGAGAAAAGAAAGAGTGAAATGAGAGGAGAGAGAGTGGGTGGGGGTACTTGTACCCTTTTTTGTTACTTTAGCTCTTTTGACTTAATTAATTAGCTAACTAGTCAATAGTGTGAGAGGGTTGTCTGCATTAATAAAACCAGCCCACTAATGTATGCACACTGGAGCGTTTTTCATCTTTTACCGAAAACGCTCGTTTATTTACCCAGTTTAGCACTATTCACTAACCGGGACCGTTTTCCAGGAATTTTCTCGTTTCTTTTTATTTTATTGGTTATTAAAATCCCATTAATGTTTAATTATAGTTATGTAGTCAACTATAATTTTTTTACGGGGTCGTTTAACTGTTTAAAGTCACGTTTTCGGGTTTTCTAGAAAAACGCGCTTTAGGACTCCGTTAGCGTTTTAACGCATTGTTCGGATCCGTTTTCTTCCGGAATTTTTTTCCCACATGTTTCTTAGTGTGTAAATAGGGTATAGAAATATATTTATAGCCCTAATGAAGGTTATGTACCTCCTAAAATAATTAAATACGTGTTTCATGTTTTGTGACTTTTACGCATTTCCTTCTTCTTTTTGGTTTTTATTTCTTCACCAATGATCTTGAGGACTTATTTAGCCTTAGAAAGTCATAATTACACAATTAATTGACACATTAAGGTTTGGGGTATTTCAATTCGCTTTAACACTTGTGTTCTTATCACGATATTCTGTTCAACTATTGTTAACTTATACACCCTTCTAGGACTGCTCCTGGTGTTATTAGATTACGCCATTACATCTGGATAATGTTTATGATATGTTGTGTTAATTACACCGCTTTGTGGTATCGTATTTGAGCTATCCATTTGTGTCTCCCGTTCTTGGGTAGACTGTCGATGCTTTCTCCATGTGTTCTAGACTGGGTTCTAACAACTTCTCCAATGGTGAATTATACTCCCTGGTAATTTTTGTGATTGCTCTTGGGACTCCGTCTCGTTCGTTAAACATTAGGCATTTGCCTTACTATGTTTAGGGTTGGGTTTCTTCCAGCTTTCATGCTTTTGCTCCAATATTTTTGAGACATCTCCAATGTCTATACTTACCGTTCTGTGCTCCTTGCACTTTCTAACTCTTACTCGTTATCCTTAGATGAATTCTCTGATTCCCTTAGGCTCGTTACTCTAACTGTGTTCCTTCTCTTCGATCGTCTCAGGTGCCTAAATGTTCTGGTTTGAACTTACTTACGGTCCGTAGAACGGAGTCAACTACTCCTCGTGCTCTTTACACCACTCGTATACATATGTGGGGTACCTTACTGATACATTGCTACTTACCCGACCATCCTACAAGTAGGTCTGCCAGGCCCGCAAGCTCCTATCAGAGTGCGGTCGTCCCACATCTCATTTGTGTACACTCGTAGTGTTAGTCACACGCCTAGGTGGAGTATTCTGTTGTCGACTCCTCTTATATCGTCCTATGTTATCTTACTGTGTACCTTCTGGTTTGGTTTTAAAATCTAGGGTTTTTAAAAGAAATGTTTTGGGTTTTAAAAGGAAATTTTGGGTTTTGAAGAAAAATTTTCATGGCATTTCAATGTCGGTTGATTCTGACCAGGTCTAGCTCCTCACTGGCTGGCTTGTTCTTTGATACAATGGTCATGCCGTTGGGCCCTTCCAAGGTTTTATTTTAAGGTTGCTAGGATTTGTTATCCTATAATTGCTTCCTTCGCTATCTGGGTACTTCACTAAGTGCTTGTCGCTTGTTAGAAGTTTCTCTAGTAGTCTTGTTATAACCGCGCTTGCCGTGGCAAGTGCGCGGGACTGGTGGTTTTTGGGTAACCCTATACCAGTTATGGTGTGGTTCCAATGCGTATTCGGTAGTCTCGTTGTCTCTACCCTTGATCCCTTGATCTAGTTAGCGATCTGTTGAGTCACTACTCAATGATTTTGACACGACTGTCGTTGGTTAGGGTGCTTCTCCAACTTTGGAGACCCCTATTACATGTTCTGCGTTTTTCCTTGTTGCTCGTCCACGCACGTTTACCGTGGTTACCGGGACTTAATTGTTTAGGCACTACTTGCGTAGTCCATTCGATATACATCTTGTGCATGTTCTCGTAGATGTTTACGCTATGTCGGCCAGACATTGTAACCTTTTTGGCGTTGTATTTCAAAGTTAATCATTCCTGACTATGTCTCTAGTCGGTAGGTGTACCGTTGGTGGCGTTCTCGCCTTTACGGTCCCGTTGACACATGTCTCGGGTTTGTTACTGCTCCATTATCCATTTCGTTGCACAATTAGTGCTTCTCGTCCTGCTGCTGCTTGACCAGCCAGGTTCCCGCGACTGCTACGCATGTCGCCTTATGCTGTTGTAAATCCCGGTTTCCTTATGGTTAGGATTCTCATTTTACCGTTATTAAGTGCGGGTATTATTGCTCAATCGGGAACCGTCCCCGGTTTCCAGTTCTTGGAACCTACAGTCTAACAGATTCTTGTTTCCCGTAGGATTATTTCACAACCGCCAGATCGGCTTTCCCGAGTAAGAGAGGACTTTCCTTCTCTCTGGCGTTCTTTCCCACGTTATACAACAGGGGACGTGGAGGGCAGGTCTGTTATTGTAGGTATCCGGTACACACCGGGAGTTCCTAACTAGCGTATCTCTAACGCTATCACTCAGCCCTTTGCCCTAAGTCTCTAATTCCTAACTCTGTATTTCCTAAGCTCGGTATTTCCAGTCATCAGAGCGCTCTGATACCACTTTTGTAACACCCCAACTGCTAATCCTGTCATTACCGTCTAATCATCCCGAACTCCTATACAAACGCAGCGGTTAGTTCATACTCAACAGCGGGTGATACAATGCCGTTAGTCACCCACGTGACTAACAAGGCCTACTTCCAATACAGCATCGGTCTGATGGACCGGAATAACCGAGTACAACAAATACATTCCAAACTCCAAATCCAAAACAAATATACATGATTCTCCATCCAAACCGTACTTAAGTTTACAATCCAAGATACCGAGTTTCTAAGGTACAAATCCAAATACAATGCTCCTCTCGAGCTTATACAACTTGTCAAGTATCTAACCTCCTACCCATGTTCTCACAATTCTACATGTTCTCAAGTACATGAGGGTGCACCACTTGGTACACCGGCAATTTAAATGGGCTACAAGCCCGAGTACAACAATTCACTATCTAAGGAAATCCCTAGCTAACTAAGCATGACAGTCCGATCTCACACTCGGCCTCGTAGCTTTGTCGGGTACCTGAAATAAAAACGGTGCCCCTAGGGGCTCAGCAAAGCTGCATATGACTTTCGCATACCCCGTGTACTAGCGAGGGTACGCCAACTAATTGGTCGGCAACATGCGGTTCGTTTTATATAAAACAACATGCTAAGGCAATTAAATTCACAAGCATGCATGGCAATAATCATACAACGCATATCAATCCAACAAGCACAAAATTCTCAATCATCAACCAAGGTTCAACCTCAATCAAACTTCACAATGGGTTAGCCCAATTACGATCCGGGTTAATCGGATGTCATTATCTCAATACTCATGATCATCAACTCAAACAAGTCCAAGTCATCCTCAATCAATTTTCCTTCTCTTGCCAATACTCAATGTTAAGTCGGTATGACCTCCGGGCAGGGATAAGGCTATCCCACCACCAGGCTTAAGGTGGCCCACTTAACCACATTGCTACCCATTTAAGGGGTTTGGACCATGGAAAATATTATAGCCAGGAATCGGTTAACTACCTCTCTTGTTACCTCATCCGCATGCGTGGCCGAAACTATATCGGGCTTCTCAATACTCCAAATTACTTAATTCCCAATTCTCAATGTTAGAGGGTTAGATCGTTAGGGAGTCAGTGAGAAGCCAACAACAAACAATCAAGCTTCCAAATCAATCAACCAAACACTCCAACAAGGTCATCATGACCAATCAACAATACTTCACTTTCAATCACAACCTTCCAATTCAGCCACAATTCAACCAAGGCATCACACTCTCAACTAGTGGGAAATGCACATTCCACATCCAAGACTTCATCCACAATCACACGTTTTCATAAATTACACAACTTCACATTCAATTACAATCCAACAAGGTACTTTGCATTACAAGCATAAGGAAATACAATAAATCCGATTCGTGCATTTTATCTTGTTTAGGTGATAATACAAGCACACAAACAAACAAGCCGAGGTAACCTCGTTAGGATACAGGGCATGAGGAAATCATACCGTTCACCGTAGTTGTTCGATCCCCGATTCTCCTTCGGAGCCCAATCATTTAACTCCTACTCCCTCCGTCCCCTTTTGACCTTCTCCTCCACTATTTGGACATGTCGTTTGACTTCAATATTTAACATATAAGATAATATAATTTTACAAATCTAAGTTTTACAATGGAATCCTTATATGAAAAACTATATGTTGTAGAAATTTATTTTATAAAATTATTTTATCTTATATGTTTAATATTGAAGTGGAAAAACGTGCCAAAAAGCAAACAAGAAGATCAATATGGGACGGAGGTAGTATAACATTCGTAAAATCGGACGGTTAATTCTCTATAATTAACCTAACTCTTTAATCTTTAGAGTTCCTCGATTTGCAATTACATACTCCTTACATTTCAAGCTTGTTTACATTTTTTTACTTACTTCAATATAGTTCTCAAGCTTGTTAATACCACTAATGACCTTTATATGTCATTAATTAAGTCTTAACAATGTTATAACATCATTACCTAACAAGCCCCTACCTTAAAACACCATTTAAACACATTTCAAGGCAATTCTGGGCTGGTCTGGGACGTTGTCCGGGTCCCAAGCCCCGGACCAGTGCTAGAATGAACTCTCGGCCAATATTCACATATGGTCCGGGACCTTAGCAGGGACCTAAGTCCCTGACCAGGTACAGAATGCAGTCCTCAGTCGTTTTTTTAGGTTGGTCCGGGACTTGGTCCTGGACCTAAGTCCCGGACCATAGCAGTTTTTCACCAGATTTGTATTTTCCTTTGTTGTTCTTGCTTCCTTTCTTTGCTCAATCTTTTCCCCATGATTCCACATGTAATTAGGCATGTTTATTCACCTTAAAGACACTCTAAACTTCCCTAAATCCATCACTAAACTCATTACTCCTTTCCACACTAATTCACACATTTCTTTTCTAACTTTCATTTCAGCACTTGTATTAATTCTTCCTAGTTCCTCTTACGCTACAAATTTTTGCTCTCACTTCAACCATCCAATACCTCCCCAACTAAAGCCATTCTAGGATTTAATTTGCATTATCTTCCAACCTAGTTCTACCCACTACTTAGAAACTTTTTTCTAAGTGGTTCTCTACCCACATTAACCTCTCAAGTCATTTAGTTTCTATCGAAATTTGGCATAGTCTCCCCTAAAATTTATCATTCTCACCACATTGTTTTGCTCACTCATTACCACTCAACACACCTGTTTATCCAAGACAACAATACACAACTTTCTAAACACATTTAATTCAATATACCCACTAAATTTTCCTGCACAAACACCATCTATTTCTCATGGTTTCCCAAGCTTTTAATCATCATTCAAGGAGCTCTAAACAGCTTAATTCTCTTCCTCATTATACCACAACATAAACACCACTCAAAGCAATATACATTCCTCATTTCAAGCACTAAAATCTGTTACAACAAAGCATACAAAACTAGGGTGATGATGCTTCAGGAATACTTGGAGGGCAGACGATCACAGAGATCGTAGCTGCCGCATTAGGGCATATGGGCTATCAGCCTGGTGTGGGTGCACCACCTCCACCGCCACAACCTAGGGAACCGAACTGGGTGAAGAGTCTTGCAGACCTTCGACCCGCACACTTTAAGGGGGAGACCGATCCCGCCAAGCTTGAGGCGTACATCTCCGAGCTGGAGACCGCCTTCGAGACCCTTGATGTCCCTGCTGGGTTCAAGGTGCGTCTAGCAGCTTTCTATCTGAAGGGGGCGGCAGGCGATTGGTGGAAGCTGGTGAGGGCCGAGCATGTGGCCAATCCAGAGTTCGGCTGGGAGCAGTACACCGCCTTGCTACGAGCAAAGTACTACCCCGCCCATGTCCAGACGAAGAAGCGCTTACAGTTGGATGCGCTTAAGCAGACGGACAAGATGACAGTGGACGAGTATTACTCAGAGTTCACTGCCTTGCTCCGTCTTCTGCCAGGTCTTGGATATTCTGACCAGATCCTGGTAGACCGCTTCTATGGTGGGCTTAGCCATCGACTCCGCTACGGCATGGGGCCGACGAGTTACACTACCTTGCAGGTAATAAGAATGATTGAGATTTGAGTAAGTAATGAGTAAGATTTAGATTATGAGAAATAAGAGTGATTAATACTATGGAAAAGCAGGAGTGCTATCATGCCGCTGCTAAGGTTGAGATAACCGTCCAGCTGAGGGACGAGGAGAATGCTAAGAGGAAGAGTGCTGGTAAGAGCTCAGAAAGTCAAGGGCAAGGAGGGTACAAGAAACAAAAGTACCAGCCTCAGGCCCAGAAAAATCAGAACCCAAAGGGGAAGGAGGAAAAAGAGAAGGCTCCGGAAGAGCCATTGAAGTTGACATATGCTATTGCAGCTACACCCCTGCGCTCTAGGGCGCCAAAGGGTAAGGAATTGATATTGAATGAGTTAAGAAACAAATTAGTAACCATTTGAGATATGAGAATTGACATTATGAATCATCAGGATCTGAGACTGAGAAGGGAGCCGGTGGTGGCTACCAGCGACGCTTCATCTGTAGGTGGTGTCACAAGGACCACCCCGGGCTCGATTGTAAAGGGAATAAGGTGGAGTGCAACTTTTGTGGAGTGTATGGACACCGGGCATATGAGTGTTACCGGAACCCTGCTAGCAGAGCCTATAGGCCCGATACCAGGGGCAAGGGCAAGACCGATCAGGGAGCTGGATCTGACGGTCAGAGGAAGGTGCAGCAGCCGGCGGACAAGAACCCAAGGGTGACCCAGAAGTCGGGACCCACTTTACACATGGTGGACCGGGACGATGAGCCTGAACCCTCATCGAGGCCAGGTACCACTAAACCATTTAGTAATAAAACTACCTGCTTACCGCATTATCATGCATGTTTGGTATGAGTTAAGTAAGAATGAGATGATATTAGAACTTAAGTAAGATATAACCTACTACCACTTTAGGAAGATTCAACATCTGCTACCCAATACCATCTACACCTAACCCGGAGCACACCGACATCGAAACCATAGACTTTCCAACCGAACAATGTCAGGTTATCCGCCCAGGTATGATTTTATTAAGGGGATACCTGACACCCGAAGCACAAATAGCCATCATCAGAAGATGCAATCAACTAGGAATGGGACCGGGAGGTTTTTACACACCGGAGTACCCAGGGGGAGCAAGGATGAAATTAAAAATGATGAGCTTGGGCAAGGATTGGAATCCGTATGCCAAGAATTACCAAACCATGAGGGTGCAAGATGGAGTCTCACCACCGGGAATACCCGAAGAGTTCCATCCAGTTATTACACAAGTCGTGGAAATCGCTCAGCAGTTGGAAGCTGAACCGGTTCCAGACATCCAGGCAGACATTTGCATTGTAAACTTCTACGAGAAGGATGGGAGACTGGGACTACACCAGGATAAGGACGAGACAGCGGAGTCTCTCGAAAGAGGGATACCCGTAGTGTCTTGGTCCATTGGGGATGATGCAGAGTTTTTATACGGCGAGCAGAAGCGTGCGGACCGTGCAGATAAGTTGGTACTTAAGTCAGGTGATGTATTAATTATGGGAGGAGAATCAAGGATGCTATACCATGGGATTAAGAGAATCAAGCTGAATACAGCACTGTCAGCAGTAATCAATGTGACGCATATGAGACCAGGAAGATTAAACCTAACCTTTAGACAATATTAGCCATGTAATGTTAGAATGAAATGAGGAATGAGATGTAAGATTGAAGCACATGTTGTAAACAGGATGGTCATGAATAAAATAACAGTGTTGTTCATATAAATTGTTACGACTCTTGTTATACCATCAATACTCATGAAGCTTGTGAACACAATTAGGTTATGGACTCGGTACGGAAGGTGCACTAAGCATACTTACAGAGGCACAGGCCGACGCCAGCGGTACTATCCTCACCGGCACCTTTCCGATTAATGGGATTGAGGCATCTGTTCTCTTCGACTCAGGGGCCTCGCATACCTTTATCTCGGCATCATTCGCGAGTAGGTTGGGGCTAGACGCTGATGAGCTACCCGACTTCACGGTTACGCTCCCGTCTAAGGAGAAGGTTCGTTGCACTCGTTATTACCGAGGAGCCACTATCAGAATTAAGGGAGAAGACTTTCCAGTCAGTTTCATTGAGTTCAGTAAGCTAGGATTTGATGTTATCTTCGGGATGAACTGGTTGGAGCGGCACAAGGGACGTATCCTCTGCGCCGAGCATAGATTGCTGCTCAGGAGTCCGTCTGGGGTAACAATATCATACCGCCAGGGGCCCAGAGAACCTTCGACTAAGATCATCACCGCCATGGCAATGTATAAAGAATTAAGGAGAAAGGAAGAAGTGTACCTCTGCTATGTACAGGACATAGAGAGAGACCCTGAGTTCGACCCCGACTTACCGGTAGTGTCGGAGTTCCCCGACTTATTTCCACGGGAACTGCCCGGCATGCCACCCACTCGGGAGGTAGAGTTCACCATCGAGCTGCTACCTGGTACCGGACCGATAGCCAAGGCACCATACCGTATGGCTCCGGCAGAAATAATTGAGTTAAAAGAACAATTGAAAGATTTGTTGGATAAGGGATTCATTAGACCAAGTGTGTCACCATGGGGAGCGCCAGTCCTCTTCGTGAAGAAGAAGGATGGTATCTCCGCCTCTGCATCGACTACAGAGAGCTGAATGCAGTGACAGTGAAGAATAAGTACCCATTACCCCGCATTGACGATCTGTTCGATCAGTTGAAGGGAGCATCTATGTTCTCCAAGACTGATCTTAGATCGGGGTATCATCAAATAGCCATTAAGGAGGGAGACATTGAGAAGACGGCATTCCGGACACGATACGGCCACTATGAGTTTACAGTGATGTCGTTTGGTTTGTCGAACGCACCGGCGAAATTTATGGATCTGATGAACCGCTTGTTCCGGGAGCAGCTGGACAAGTCGGTTGTGGTTTTTATTGATGACATTTTGATATATTCGAAGTCTAAGGTTGAGCATGAGGAACATCTGAGGAGGGTATTGGAAGTACTGAGGGAGAACCAGCTATACGCTAAGTTCTCCAAATGTGAGTTTTGGCTTGACCAGGTCTCTTTCCTAGGTCATGTCATCTCAGATGCTGGATCGCAGTGGATCCAGCAAAGATTGATGCCGTACGTACTTGGCCAAGGCCGAAGACTGTTACCGACATCCGGAGCTTTCTCGGTCTGGCAGGTTACTACAGGAGGTTTGTTAGAGATTTCAGCAAGGTCGCGAAACCGATGACCAGTCTGATGAAGAAGGATGCACCGTTCTTGTGGACAGTTGACTGTGAGTGATCATTTCAGCGCTTGAAGGACTCACTGACCACTGCACCGGTTCTGACCATTCCAGACGGTACAGAGGGCTTTGAGGTTTATTGTGATGCATCCGGCAGAGGGCTGGGTTGCGTGCTCATGCAACATGGCAAGTGGCATATGCCTCACGCCAGTTGAAGAAACATGAGGAGAACTACCCCACACATGATTTAGAGCTGGGAGCTGTAGTCTTCACTTTGAAGATATGGCGCCACTACTTATATGGGGTTAGTGTCACGATCTACACCGATCACAAGAGTTTGAGATACATATTCACTCAGAAGGAGTTAAATCTTCGACAGAGGAGATGGTTAGAGTTTCTGAAAGACTATGACATTGACCTCCAATACAAAGAGGGGAAGGCCAATGTTGTAGCAGATGCCCTGAGCCGTCGAGCACACTCACTCCATTCGCTAGTTTCTTTCTCCAGCTTGGTTGATGATGTGCGAGAGGCTCAGAGGACAGATGAGTACATGAGAGAGGTCAGACAGAAGCTGACAGATGGTACCTTTGAGAGTCAGAAATACGACTTCATACTTCATGATGATGATCTGATCAGACTTAAGGGCCGGTTATGCATACCACGGGGCAACACGGATATGAAAGACCGTATACTTAGAGAATCACACTATTCTTCAGTTTCCATCCATCCGGGAGCCTCTAAAATGTATAAAGACATGAAGAGATACTTCTGGTGGTCGGGGATGAAGACAGATGTTACCGAGTTCGTCTTGAGGTGTCTCACATGCCAGAAGGTGAAATTCGAGCACCGACGGCCGGGCGGAATGGTACAGTCGATGCCAGTTCCGGAGTGGAAGTTCCATGATATCTCCATGGACTTCGTAGTTGGGCTTCCACCTGCTTGGGGAGGTCTCAACATGATATGGGTGGTGGTGGATCGCCTTACCAAAGTAGCCCGATTCATACCGATGAAGGATACTTGGAAGGTGACCAAATTAGCTGAGTTATTTGAGAAAGAAATCATGAGACATCACGGGATACCAAAGACCATAGTGTCAGATAGAGATACCAGATTCCTTTCGAGGTACTGGAGAGCTACCAGAGAAGCGTTGGGTACAGAACTCAAGTTGAGTACCGCGTTCCATCCTCAGACAGATGGTCAGACTGAGCGTACTATTCAGACACTCGAGGACATGCTGAGAGCATGTGCCTTAGACTTCCAGGGCAGTTGGATTGACAAACTACATCTGATCGAGTTTTCATATAACAACAGCTATCACGCTTCGATCAAGATGGCACCTTTTCAAGCGTTGTACGGTAGACCATGTCGTACACCGCTCTACTGGGATGAGTCGAGTGAGACGGTCATTATAGGACCAGAGTACTTAGAACAAGTTAAGGCTGAAGTTCAGCAAATCAGGGAGAACATGAAAGCTGCTCAAGATAGGCAGAAGTCGTATGCTGATGTTCAACGACGGGACCTGGAGTTCGCAGTGGGCGACCAGGTATTTCTGCGAGTTTCACCGATGAAGGGTGTATTCAGGTTTGGGCAGAAGGGCAAATTAAGCCCGAAATTTGTTGGTCCTTATGAGATTACGGAGCGGGTGGGCCCGGTTGCTTACAGGTTGAATTTACCTGCTGAGCTGGGTAAAGTGCATGATGTTTTTCATGTTTCACAGCTAAAGAAATACATGCACCACCCCTCCCATGTGTTAGAACCTGAGAGGTTGACTTTGGAACCAAATATGAGATCCGTGGAGACTCCTCAAAGAATCTTGGACAGTAAGACTAGGCACACTCGCCACAAGTCAGTGCGACTGGTGAAGGTTCTCTGGTCTAACCAGGATGTCGAAGAGGCCACGTGGGAATTAGGGGATAAGATGAGGGCGAAGTACCCTTCTTTGTTTACTGACTAGATCGTCTGTATAGGGTACGGGGCGTACCTCCTTTTTAAGGGGGGTAGAGCTTCCTCGCTTTTGAGTTAGGAAACGATCATGTTTGTCGTTTGTTTGGTTGTTAAGATGTGAATTTGTGTAAGTTGCTACACTTCGGTGTAAGTTTGAGTTATGTATAATACTTATGTATTGTATTTGAGATTGACCTTTGAGTCTTGAGATGTGTGAATGTGAATATAAGATGTGGTGTTAAGATTAAGGGAATTGAGTACCGTAAATGATTAAGCACATATGTGAACTTTGAGGACAAAGTTCTTTTAAGGGGGGTAGATTGAAATACCCCAAACTTAGAGATGGTGTTTAAATGATAAACTAAGATATAAGGAGGCTAAATAATGCCTTAGAAACATTAAGAAACATTTCTAATCAAAGAAAATATAAGGAAACACCAAAAGAGCAGTTTAAGCAAAAACGTGCTCTAAGCTTGGAGAGACTTGGGAGAGTACCCAAATGTTGTTCTAAGACCTTAGTAATATCCTAATAGTCATTTTAAATCAATTACCAAAGAAAACCAAGCTTGAAAACAAGTTAAAACACAAAATGTGCTTTAAGGAGTCTTAAAGCACGTTTTTGAAAAATTGTCTTGTAAATGAGTTTTGAATGGCTAAATGTCCATCATTACTCTTTAATTAACATTTGTACTATATAGTATCACATTTGGAAGTCTATATCAATGGGAAATCAAAAATTTCACAACAATGTGCCTTGTTTTGTGAATAGTAAATTTATTAAGCTAGTTTATAACATAAGTCAATATAAGTGAGATATTTGGTCAACAAAGACTTAAGTACCCCTTGTTACTAATGGGGGGCCGGTTTCTTATAAGGTGAGTCACCACCTTCATGACTCATTAAGCAAATAAAGATTTGTAAAGCAAAAGTACTATTCACCTTTTACATAAATATCACACTTTAGTGATTCTCTCTCCTCACTTCTTCATTCTCCTTTGTTTCCCACGGTTTTCTTGCTCTCTCTCCCTTCTCCATTAACGTGAAGCATACCTCCATGCTAGCTTCATCTAGCCTTGCACACAACTCACTCATTTTAGCTCCAAAACCAAAACAAATTACATATTCTCCTTAGTTAGCTCAAGCTCTCTCTTTCTATCTTTTCAAAACTTCAAGAGCTTCATTTTGGTGCCAAGTCAAACCACCATTAGAGGAGGAAATTCAAGTTTGGAGACTCCATTGGCTTCTCCATTCTCTTAAGGTAAAGAAAGTGTAAGAAAATCTAGGTTTCCATCATTTTCTTCCTTGTCCGAAAATTTGCACTCATGGGACTCCATGTTTATGCCTTGTTCTAGCTTGTTTTCTAGTCTTCAAAGGATTGAGGAGGTCCTTCTTGCTTCATATCCAAGCTTGTCTTGAGAAACCAAGGTAAAACAATCACCCTAATACCTTAAAACACATTTTTAACCTAGGGTTTGTTCCTTAGGGTTAATGTATTATCTAGTACTCATTGGAGTCATTGGATATTGGTTAGAACATTGGCAAGGAGATATACATTGGTGACCGAAATTGAGCAAAGAAAAACCTAAGGAAGAAAGCTTTTAAAGCTTGTAAAAGAACAAGGTACATTACTTACCTTAAGGTGTTTTATTGGTTAAGGGAATGGGATTTAGATATGTGATGAGTTTAGTTGAGAGTTTACATTAGAAAAGGGTTATATATAACCTAGGAGAAACAATGACTATACTTGTGAACTTGTGACTAAGGAGCAAATGAGAAAAAGAGATAGTTTAAGAACATCAAGGTGAATTACAAGAAGCATTTTATTTCAATGGGAGCCTTGTTGTGTGTATTCGCAGGTTGAAGGCAAATATATGTGGAAATTCAGTGGTTAAGATTATTGCCATTTAAGGGCCTAAGTGCCAAGCATGTAAGTTTATGCACTATAAGATGATGTGGTGTAGTTTTGGTGTAAATTGTGTGTTAAGGTGTTGTGATGAGAACTTGAGTGGAATTGGTTGTTTGATGGAGGAAAAACCAAGTGTTAGGATGTACTATATACTAGAGAACCCATGGCGAAATTTAAAGGAGAACTTAAGTGTTTAAGATATTCTAAGGGGATTTAATGACTAAGGAAGTACTAGGATTGTAACACCCCTCTCAATATTCACGGTATAATCTCTCACGTAGCAATAAATAAAACGTCTCGCGGCGGAAAATAAACAACAATTACAAAACTCACTCGGGTGTCACCGGCCATTACTCGCCCATGCGAGCAACGTAGCCAAACTACATCCAACTTCCAAAATAAACAAACTGCTAACCGCAGTGATAACGAGAAACTCCTATACATCATACTAAGTCCATAAACCATAAACATCGACAAGTGAGCGTCTACCCAATCCTGAATACTCAACCTTACCATAATACAATTCACCATCTTCATTGCTATACAACATCTCCAAGTGTGGTGACAAAAGTAACACTCCAATTACCCTGTTCCTGCTCTTCAGCTCCGACAATGATCAACAACCTGTAACGGTGTAGTATCAGCGATAGACGCTGAGTATGCCTGGCTTGGACCCTAATGGTCACTTGTCATTTCAACCATCTTTTTAGATCGGTTTCATGCTTTACCATTTTACAGTTATATTCAATACTGTAGTAACATGCATAATAAATTTAACCATCCATCCAAGTCCATAAACATTCAACCATCCATCCAAATATCCAAACATTCATTTAATATTCCATACAACATTTATATCGAACGTATCGAGTAATAACAATATAATGTACAATGTACATTCGCCGTAGCGTACAGTGCTCATATTTAATTACCTTAGCCTTGTAGGCTCCATCCAACCATCAACACACAATAAAATAACCACAAGTATAACCAATTAACAACAAAGCGAAACAACGAGAATAATAAACAAGTATTAAGTCTCGTCCATAGTATTGTTCGCCACTGTATAAGTCTCAATTGTTTTAGTTGTTCAGTTATACCTAGTTCAATGTCTCGTTAAAACGACATGTCTCTAGTTACCCATATATTATGGCGGTCACCCACGGCAGTAGCCACTCCAACGGTAGAGTCTCCACCAAGAGCCATTCTAGCCCACGGGAAATTTTCTTGATACTTACGGACCCGTACGCGGACATCCTGGTATCGTTTTGTGATCACAGCGCGCACCAAGAGCCACATCCTCTGGCTTTACTTCCATTCCATTAATTAATTAATTATACCATCGCATCGCATTACCAAATTTTCTAACACAGCAGACTAAGGTCATTAGTCCAATCCGGAGTCTGTAAAACTCGGGATCCAGTGTTAGACGAGAGCGGCGTATAGAAAGGCCAATGCTCCGTATAAAAGTCTCAGATAATATGTATATGTTATTATCATAGCTACAACGTTTTTCTGACGTTCCTTATGTTTCTATAAGATAGCACCATAGCCGCTAGTTCGTTTAATATATAGGTTCATATACGAACCAATACTGTTAACTCGACAACAGTAGATAATAAGCAGCTATAAGTATACAATTCATGCATATAAATTATCACATTCAGACAAGCAATCTTATCACAGATCACACAGAAGTCTGAACTGAGGAAGCTCAGAGACAATCAGAGACACATAAAACAACACAAGTTATATCAACCAAATCCGAGCCAAGGAGAACTTAGGACAACTCGGATCAAACCCCTTTACATACCGTTCACCCTGACTGTATACGGTGGAGTATGAATCAGCAAGATCCTATGCCGTGTAGTCCGCTCGTCAAGCGTCCTTGTCAGAAGTATACTCTAAACGGTAATACAAACTATAAGTCAGTCTCCATGACTAACTACATCCGGTATTTCCGAACAATAAGTAACCCCGACAGTTCACCCCGTTTCCTACAATTGTTTGTTGCAGGTTTCTCTAAAACAGTCGGCTTTGTTACTAAAACGCGTACGTCAAAACATTCAACTGTTAAGTTTAATTCCTTATATTTTTTCAGTCTTATCCACATCTAGTTTAGGTACGTAACCCATAGTTGCATGTATGCATGCATTCTTGTATTTATTGCATTCTAAAATTCATAACTTATAGATGTAACTATATCTTTTTTTTTTAAATAACCACCACCATTAAATCATATGGTTTCCAACCAAAATTTATCCACCTCATATACATTATCCTTGTGTATGTATATATTTACCACGTAGGTAATTCCCATGAGTTTAATAAACTTTATATCAATATTTACTTTATATCTTCTGTTAGATGATTATTCCCATTAGTTGTATTGTATGTACAACTTATATTAAGATTGTTATCCTAATATTATGTAACATTTTATGTTGTACATTTACAACTCTAAGGTTCATTCCATAACACCTAGTTTACAAATCCCATTTATTATAGTTTGTCACATTGTTTTATGTGAGTACCCTTCCTTATATTAATTCCATCTAAACCATATCATTTCATAACATTTATAACGTTATAGACCTTAGTCTAAAATTCATCTTTCAACTCTTATTAACTCGGTATAGCCCCTGAATTTATTTAATTCCCTTTTTGACCACATAACATTATACTGTTATACCAAAATATAATACCATTTGATATGATATTTTATTTCCTTTAATTTATAACCTTTAGTTTTTATACAAAATATTGTATATTGCCTCATAGGCATATATAAACCTTATACTTTCCTTTTTAAACCATAATTTCCTTTATTTACCAAATCACCCCTTTCTCTTTACCATGTTATATATACCATCAATATAACATTTCTAACTTATAAAAGAGTATAACCTGGTTATCTTTCATAAATTAGATAGACCCAATATACATTTTATATTGTCATTAGGCCCAATTTATAACATATAGTTTGATAATATCTTTAAAACTATATATTATACATATCTCAACAAATACTCTTATATAATTCTAAAAATCTCCAATTTCACCAAAGGTGTTAT
Source organism: Limonium bicolor (assembly GCA_023374045.1). Lineage (NCBI taxonomy): Eukaryota > Viridiplantae > Streptophyta > Magnoliopsida > Caryophyllales > Plumbaginaceae > Limonium > Limonium bicolor. The sequence continues at coordinate 490,457,102 of CM041776.1, forward strand.
AAATATCCTTATAACCCTATTCTTTTGATATTTACCATTCCACCATCTATTTTTCTCAAAGTGTCATAATGACATATTAACTATATATTATAAATATAGTTTTACTTTAATTCCAAAAACCACAATAAATTCCTAAAAATTCCTAATAGCCCATGGGTGTTAAAATACATTGTACACCCTTTATTTTTGGTAATACATATTTACCACATATGTCATAAAAATATTACCATAAAATACTTATCTTATTATAAGACCTTAAATAAGTTATCTAACTTATCTAATTTGGTCAAACCTAGCATATGGTCAAGGTTGACCACCTTAATATTTCCTTGACCACCAATTCCTTATAATTACGGTTTTTCACCAAACTTTCTAGAAATCACCATTTAACCCCAAAACTTTATAAAATCTTAAAACTGATTTTAACTTCTTTTTAACTCTAATTTTCGGCCTTATTATCTAAAGCCCTTAAATTTAATAATTACACCTAATACCCCATTTTTTTCGGTAATGCATTTATACTACTTAACTTAATTAAAAGCTTGTAAATGCATAAAATAAAATGGCCTAAAATACATGGCCTTATTACAACATTGGCTTGCAAAATAACTTACACATAAATGTCCCAAAATACTATAAAATTTCGGCTCACCATATAATTTTCATTTATTTACCAAACTTCCACATAATGTCTTAATTTGACTTTATGCTTGTTTAATTAGTTAAAATTTATTAAGCCATTCCTTAATCATTTTAAGGTCAAACAAGACCTTATTTCACCTCTTCCCTCATACAATTAAATAGGAATGCTTAAACTTGTATTAATGTAACAAGTTAAGGTTTTAAGTAATTTATACTTGATTTAACCTAGATAGAACCTTGTTGGTTCGGCCACCTTAAGTAGAAATTCTCCACAGCTTGTTTTACATGTTTCAAACAGAGAACAAGGCCTAGTTAGTCTCCAAGCAAGATCTAACCATAAGAAGTAATTTAATGTAAGATTTAAGGCAAAAATCACCTTAAGAATGCAAGGAGAGTTCAAGATGGTTTCGACCTGAACCAAACACACCACAAGGTGTTAGGATCCACCATATTGGACTAGGAATAGTTAGATCTCGAAATACTACCTTGTTGTTAGGTTTTACCTGGAAAAATGCTTAAAAGAGGGTATTTCCTTTGGATCTCGGCCCCTTTGCTCCAAATGGCTACCAACAGATCCACAGAAAAGGAGAAGAAGATGGGCTATGACCAAAGTTTCACAGCCGAACTTGAAGGGAATCAAAAGTTATGAGCTTAAAGCACATTTTTTACCTTAAATGAGATTTTGAGCAACCTTGGTTCTAAACTGTTCATTCGAATTTGATGATGTTTAACCTTAGAACACTGAGAAAGCCATAGGAAGTGATTAGTCACGAGATCTAAGCATAGGTGGTGAGGAGATGAAGAAAAAAGAGCCAAAATAAGCCTAAACCATTATTAGGAGCTTAGAGGTTAGATCTACCTTCCCAACTCAAAAACCACGGTTGAGAGCGCTTGGAGGTGAATGAGCTCAGTGTAATGAGCTAGCTCGTTGGAATGGAGCTAGGAGTCAGGAAATAAATTGAAAATGGGCTATTGAATGAAAAAGCACTTTGGACTATATTATTGATTGGAAATGGGTAATGACTCATCCAAGGGATAAGCATGGGCTGGCAACGATATTGGGGGGGGAGACAGGCTCACACGTTTTTGGAGGCTGGTGGAGTCAAATAATGGAGCAAGGTGTATTATTAAGTATAACTGGAAGGTAAAGGTGGTCCCCATTTAGGAAATAATGTTGGAGTTTGATTATTGTATGCAAGTGACGAATTGGAGCTCCTTGGTTGTAAATGTCGAAACTATATGGTCTAAGGGTCAACTTGACTCTTGCCCAATCTTAGTCAACATTGACTGCGGGCCCCCTTTTAGGGTTTTATTAATATTTAATATTAACTTTGTATAAATTCGAAACTTCTGGAATTAAATTCCTAGTATACATATAATATGCTATTTTATTATATTTAAAGGTATTGATAAGTTTTAGTACCCATTTTAAAACCAATTTAGAAGGCGATTACACAAAAACGTGCTTTAAGGAGTTTAGTGCACATTTTGTGGCGCAAGGTGTTTTGGGGCTGGTTTTCTTTGACAACGGTTTTGTTGTGTCCCTTACATGATATTTGATCATGGTATCAATTTTATATCATTTAGAGGTCATTAGATTTTTAAGGTTTCTTAGAGCACCTTTTTGGGCTCTATTGACCTTGAAGCATGAAAGTGCTTGTTCTTTGTTTGGAGTGTGTCCAACAATTCTAGGTTTTATATTATGTTAATACTTAGGACAAATTTTTAGGTCCTAAGAAGTTCATTTGGTATTATTTACCCTTAACAGTCAAAGGGTGAACTTCTTGTTTTGTGTTGACCGCTATTGTTCTCAGTTGACTTTAAGGCATGCTTAGGCCTTATTAATGATTAATTTAATCATGTTTAATAAGTTTGGGGTATTTCAATCTACCCCCTTAAAAAGACTTCGTCCCGAAGTCTCTTAATCAAATAGGTAAGTATATATAAATGTATAACTACCCATTGTTCCCATAATGTATATCTATGTGATATATCATTTACACACATCGTATTGCGCTTATACAGCACATAGCCATCACGTTGTGGCGTTAGTTCAATCATATATGGATATAGGTGATCCATCAGCACCACCATTTCCTATCAGTTCTACCAACCCTGACAACCTCCCTGAGGTGTCCATAACATTCCATCGTTCCACATTCCATATCTAATGATTCATTTCGTATCTAGGCGATACCATATGTAATAATTCTATAAAGCAATATGGATACATATCACAAATAGCATAAGGAAAGTGCTACACACATGGTGTACATACAATCATTCAAACAAGTATCTCATAAGGTACATACATTCAAGTGTACATCACACACAAACAAACCAAACAACGCACGCCCCGCGTACCAACCATAACCAACAAAACCAATTCACTGTATGCCATGCATACTAAATAATTCACATACTAACCAAACAAACCTCGTATGCCCCGCACACCACCAATTCTCTTTTTTTTTGTATGCAGTGCATATCAAACAACCAAAACTTAGTGCACACTTGTGCACAGCCAAGAGGCTCTACCCCCCTTAAAAAGGGTTACGCCCCCGTACCCCACAAGTATACAACAGCCGCTCAACAAGGAGCGCTGGATACTTGGCTCTCAAAGAGTTCTCCAACTCGTGGATTATCCTCATATCAGAGAGACGGGTATAACTCTAGCCCTTCAGGGCTCCACAATGCATAAAGGGTGAGGCACTGATCTATTTGTGCTCTCTCCCAAGTTTATTCTTATGGGCCCACTCGCTCCGTATGAGGTGTAGACCCATGAACAAAGGCTCAATTTGCCTTTTTTTTTATTGCTGTGAATCCACTGGTTTGGATCACTAGCATATATGCGTGTGTCTTCTCTCACTGACATTCAGTTTGAGATGTAATATGACATTGGCTACTGTTAGTACTTAGTGCTCTTTGCACTTGTCTTTGTAATACTAAGACGTACCAGCCTATATGTCCACAGAGGTGATGTTTATCATCCATGTCTCCTGGTGGTTTTGTTCCAGAGTAGCACACTGTTGTAGTTTTTTTTTTACACACTCGTGTTGATATCCACTTTATCTTTCTGCATTCCCATTAGATTAATAACTGCACACGTGCAATACCAAAACACTCAGTCATACAGAGTGCAGAGGCGTAAACGCTCAACTGCTAATATCTCATGAGTCAAACAGATAAGATGTGCGAATTATCCTGTGAGTGGTACATTCCAAATCCACTGTTCCTTAAGCGAGATATCTGCTATCATATAGCTTTATCTTTTCTCCTTGCGTAGTCCCGCGTTTATATCCATATCATCTGGTAGATTTCCTCTGGATTGTAAGAATTTACTCGATCCTTATGAGGATTCTACATATTATCCGTCCATAACAGGTTTTCCTGTTTTTTTTTTTGGGTTTCTGTCCTTGAACTGTTTCCTTGTCTTCTCTGTATACCGTCCACTGTTCTCTGTTGAAAGTTCTTGATTTCTTTAGCCCGTTGGTTTAACTGCGGCTCTTCTCGTCCATCTTCGAGGTAATCCGTCTTACTGTCCGTAGAATGGAGTTGACTACTTCTCGTGTTCCTAACACTACTTGTCTACTTGCATGGGGTACCGTACTGATACATTACTACTTACCCGACTAACTCATAAATAAGTCTGTCAGGCCCACATGCTCCTAACGGAGTGCGGTCGTCCCATGACTCGTTTAGTAAACTGGTAATGTCTGTCACACGGTTATAGTGAAGTATTCTGTTGTCAATCTCCCTTTTGATGGATATCCTTTTTTTTTGTTCTTCTACTTTTTTTTTCCTTCTTCTTCTTTCTTCATTTTTTTTCTTTTTGCTTGTTCTTTTTTTTTTGTCTTTTTGCTTCTGCTTTCTCTTTTTTTTGTCTAATAGTTCGTGTTATCGGTTATCCCGTAATAAGTGTTATTGCCTTTGTGGCATCCGTGGTAATTCGTATCATAGACTGGTATTACTCAACTCGGTGTAAATAAAATCCGTGCTATATTAGCAAACTCGTTTCTCCTTTTTTTTTACTGAGTACTATACATATTCCTTTTCTCCCCTTTTTTCCGGTCATATCTCATCCATAGTTCATATATGTCCCCTCATCCATGTAATTGGATGCATTGCAGATTGCACAATAGCTTGAGCAACTCGGCTCTTCACTTTCCAACCATCCTCACTGACGGTGGTGCATCTACAAAGGGTATGCTTGTCCATAAGGACTAAACATTTTATCACTGGTAGTGATTAGCATTAAATGCGGGTATACACTGTTGGTATTTGGCTAATAAGCCCTGTCTGAAGCTTCCTCGAACGTTTAAACTGGTGTGTTTTACGGTCATAGTGGCTGTTTAATTTGTCCAGTTGTAATGGTTGGACTAACGGTCCTTCTAAAGTTGCATAGATTTCTAATCTCAAGGTTGAATGAAAGCGTTTGAAAAACTTTTTTTTTGTACATATAATAAAAGACTAAAAGTAGTAGTTGTTGCAGTTGCATTTGCAGTTGCTGTTACTGTTGTTGCTGTCGCTGCACTTGCTGTAGCAAGTGCGCAAGGTAGATGGAAATTTCAGTGGTTTTCTTGTCATAGCGCTTGCAATAGCAAGTGCGCCATGCAGGTGGAAATTCTGGTTCAGTAATTTCTGGTCTCATTGACTCTGTGTCGTTGAGTATGGCTACATGGTAATGTAAGCTTAAACATCCTGTTTATATATATAATCCATCAAGGTTTCAAAGCTTTTTGGTACTGAGTACACACAACTAATCCCAAAGTCTTACACAAAAGGCGAGCGGTCAATGACACACTCCCACATACTTATAATATAGCTTCTTCTAACATTCAAAGTAAGTACACTACATAGTAAGTAAAAGTCTTCCACCAGCGGTCTCATGGAGTTAGGGTACTCATGCCCTATCTACTCCCTTGCCTTTATAGGCTCCAGCATCAGTAGATGTCTGGCCATCCTAACCGCCTCGTGGTACTCCAGATCCTCCAGCTGAGGTCTTCTGAGTATTTTTTTTGGTGGCCTGTAATTACGGCTCTCTGGGTTCATCCAGCATTCAAATTCCCTTCCTTCTTTGTGGCAGCACCGACATTCGACCTTGCGGCCTTCGCAGTCGACCCCTGGGTGGTCCTTCCCACAACGCTTACAGTAAAAAAAATGGCGCTAGGGCTGTCCGGTGCCTGATGATTGTATTAAAGTTTAAGTTAAAATCTGATGGTATAAGGGTTAAGATTGCATTTGACTTTATGAGGTAGGTGTTCTCACCCTTAGGAGGTGCAGATCTTAGAGGCTTAGCATCTATAGCTGGGCCGGTCAACCGAAGGACGGGCTCTTTCCCTTTCTTTCCCTTGTGACCCTGTTGCCCTTTCTTTTGGAAAAACTTCCTGTTTTAAATGTTTCGGGTCAGTATTTATAAGATATTTAGTATGGTAAACAATTTAGAGTGGGGTAAGTCCTTACTTTCCCTTTCTCTAGCCTCCTCCTGGAGATGCTCCTCCACCCTCAGACTCTCCTTCAGGGTTCTTCCTTTTCTTGGCCCCGAGAGTCTCTTCCCGAGTCTGGAGCATTCGCTCCGTCCTCGAGGCAGCCTCATAACACTCCTGGAATCTCCTTGGTAAGTTCTCACAAAGTTAATTGGTAATGTAGTAAGTAAAGAATTTTATGGCTTTCATGTTAGCACCTGGATGGTAGTGTAGAGGGTAGCACCCATCGCCATCTGAATGCGAAATAATAGTCCTCCCCGGAACTTCTCGACCTTCACGGTCCCTGAGTAATCCACACCGGGAATGAAGTCCAGTTGACCAATGAATCGAGCGTAATACTCATCCACGGTCAGACCTCCTTGGGTCAATGTTTCAAACTCATGGCGCTTCTTCTGCTTGAGGTGCGCCGGGTAGTACTTTCCTCTCAGTAATTCTACAAAGGCAGCCCACAAAAAGTCGGGCGTAGCCAGGTGCTGGTCCTTGACCAACCTCCACCAAGTGTTGGCTACATCCTTCAGATGGAAAGCAGCAATGGCGACCTTTTTGTCGTCAGGTACTTGTAAAGCTTCAAATGCTTTCTCGTGTTCAACAATGTAACGCTCTAAAGCTACGGGGTCTGGTTCCCCTGAATAAGTAGGTGGTCGGGTCTTTTGTAATTGACTTTAGCCAGTTCGTTTCCCTGGGCTGTGGCGGGTGGGCTGGTGCTCTTCCTATCTGAGTACCCAGCTGTGCAAGAACGGCTGCAACCGTCTCAGCAACTCCTGGAATGCCGGGGTCACCGCCTCCACCTCTACCAGTACCACGCCCTCTAGTTCCACCAGACATCTGTAGTACAGTATGTCACATAAATACTCGGTAATTACCGTACACAACCAATAGATATCAAGTTGCCTTAAGGCTAACCTGTCACGCAATTTGCGTTACTAGACACCATATCTTTCTAAGACGAATCGTCCCGTACTTCCCAAATGTTTCCCATAATTTCCCAAGTCCTAAGCTCACTGTCTTAACCTATTATCTCGTCATCAGAGCGGTACTCCGCTCTGATACCACTTTTGTAACACCCCTCTCAATATTCACGGTATAATCTCTCACGTAGCAATAAATAAAACGTCTCGCAGCGGAAAATAAACAACAATTACAAAACTCACTCGGGTGTCACCGGCCATTACTCGCCCATGCGAGCAACGTAGCCAAACTACATCCAACTTCCAAAATAAACAAACTGCTAACCGCAGTGATAACGAGAAACTCCTATACATCATACTAAGTCCATAAACCATAAACATCGACAAGTGAGCGTCTACCCAATCCTGAATACTCAACCTTACCATAATACAATTCACCATCTTCATTGCTATACAACATCTCCAAGTGTGGTGACAAAAGTAACACTCCAATTACCCTGTTCCTGCTCTTCAGCTCCGACAATGATCAACAACCTGTAATGGTGTAGTATCAGCGATAGACGCTGAGTATGCCGGGCCTGGACCCTAATGGTCACTTGTCATTTCAACCATCTTGTTATTAGATCGGTTTCATGCTTTACCATTTTACAGTTATATTCAATACTGTAGTAAACATGCATAATAAATTTAACCATCCATCCAAGTATCCATAAACATTCAACCATCCATCCAAATATCCAAACATTCATTTAATATTCCATACAACATTTATATATCGAACGTATCGAGTAATAACAATATAATGTACAATGTACATTCGCCGTAGCGTACAGTGCTCATATTTAATTACCTTAGCCTTGTAGGCTCCATCCAACCATCAACACACAATAAAATAACCACAAGTATAACCAATGAACAACAAAGCGAAACAACGAGAATAATAAACAAGTATTAAGTCTCGTCCATAGTATTGTTCGCCACTGTATAAGTCTCAATTGTTTTAGTTGTTCAGTTATACCTAGTGACAATGTCTCGTTAAAACGACATGTCTCTAGTTACCCATATATTATGGCGGGTCACCCACGGCAGTAGCCACTCCAACGGTAGAGTCTCCGACCAACGAGCCATTCTAGCTCACGGGAAATTTTCTTGATACTTACGGACCCGTACGCGGACATCCTGGTATCGTTTTTGTGATCACAGCGCGCACCAAGAGCCACATCCTCTTGGCTTTACTTCCATTCCATTAATTAATTAATTATACCATCGCATCGCATTACCAAATTTTCTAACACAGCAGACTAAGGTCATTAGTCCAATCCGGAGTCTGTAAACTCGGGATCCAGTGTTAGATACGAGAGCGGCGTATAGAAAGGCCAATGCTCCGTATAAAAGTCTCAGATAATATGTATATGTTATTATCATAGTGCTACAACGTTTTTCTGACGTTCCTTATGTTTCATATAAGATAGCACCATAGCCGCTAGTTCGTTTTATATATATAGGTTCATATATACGAACCAATACTGTTAACTCGACAACAGTAGATAATAAGCAGCTATAAGTATACAATTCATGCATATAAATTATCACATTCAGACAAGCAATCTTATCACAGATCACACAGAAGTCTGAACTGAGGAAGCCCTCAGAGACAATCAGAGACACATAACAACACACAAGTTATATCAACCAAATCCGAGCCCAAGGAGCAACCTTAGGACAACTCGGATCAAACCCCTTTACATACCGTTCACCCTGACTGTATTACGGTGGAGTATGAATCAGCAAGATCCTATGCTCCGTGTAGTCCGCTAGCTCGTCAAGCGTCCTTGTCAGAAGTATACTCTAAACGGTAATACAAACTATAAGTCAGTCTCCATGACTAACTACATCCGGTATTTCCGAACAATAAGTAACCCCGACAGTTCACCCCGTTTCCTACAATTGTTTGTTGCAGGTTTCTCTAAAACAGTCGGCTTTGTTACTTAAAACGCGTACGTCAAAACATTCAACTGTTAAGTTTAATTCCTTATATTTCTTTCAGTCTTATCCACATCTAGTTTAGGTACGTAACCCATAGTTGCATGTATGCATGCATTCTTGTATTATATTGCATTCTAAAATTCATAACTTATAGATCGTAACTATATCTTTTTTTTAAATAACCACCACCATTAAATCATATGGTTTCCAACCAAAATATTTATCCACCTCATATACATTATCCTTGTGTATGTATATATTTACCACGTAGGTAATTCCCATGAGTTTAATAAACTCTTATATCATATGTTACATTTTATCATCTTATGTTAGATGATTATTCCCATTAGTTGTATTGTATTGTACAACTTATATTAAGATTGTTATCCTAATATTATGTAACATTTTATGTTGTACATTTACAACTCCTAAGGTTCATTCCATAAACACCTTAGTTTACAAATCCCATTTATTTATAGTTTGTCACATTGTTTTATGTGAGTACCCTTCCTTATATTAATTCCATCTAAACCATATCATTGTCATAACATTTATAACGTTATAGACCTTAGTCTAAAATTCATCTTTCAACTCTTATTAACTCGGTATAGCCCCTGAATTTATTTAAATTCCCTTTTTGACCACATAACATTATGTACTGTTATACCAAAATATTAATACCATTTGATATGATATTTTTATTTCCTTTAATTTATAACCTTTAGTTTTTATACAAAACTATTGTATATTGCCTCATAGGCATATATTAAACCTTATACTTTTCCTTAAACCATAATTTCCTTTATTTACCAAATCACCCCTTTCTCTTTACCATGTTATATATACCATTCAATATAACATTTCTAACTTATAAAAGAGTATAACCTATGGTTATCTTTCATAAATTCCGAATAGACCTCAATATACATTTTATATTGTCATTAGGCCCAATTTATAACATATAGTTTGATAATATCTTTAAAACTATATATTATACATATATCTCAACAAATACTCTTATATAATTCTAAAAATCTCCAAATTTCACCAAAGTGTTATAAATATCCTTATTAACCCATATTCTTTTGATATTTACCATTCCACCATCTATTTTTCTCCAAAGTGTCATAATGACATATTAACTATATATTATACATATATAGTTTATTTTAATTCCAAAAACCACCAAATAAATTCCTAAAAATTCCTAATAGCCCATGGGTGTTTAAAATACCATTGTACACCCTTTATTTTTGGTAATAACATATTTACCACATATGTCATAAAAATATTACCATAAAATACTTATCTTATAAGACCTTAAATAAGTTATCTAACTTATCTAATTTGGTCAAAACCTAGCATATGGTCAAGGTTGACCACCTTAATATTTCCTTGACCACCAATTCCTTATAATTACGGTTTTTCACCCAAACTTTCTAGAAATCACCATTTAACCCCAAAACTTTATAAAATCTTATAAACTTTATTTTAACTTCTTTTTAACTCTAATTTTCGGCCTTATTATTCTAAAGCCCTTAAATTTAATTTAATTACACCTAATACCCCATTTATTTTCGGTAATGCATTTATACTACTTAAACTTAATTAAAAGCTTGTAAATGCATAAATAAAATGGCCTAAAATACATGGCCTTATTACAAACATTGGCTTGCAAAATAAATTACACATAAATGTCCCAAAATACATATAAAATTTCGGCCTCACCATATAATTTTCATTTATTTACCAAACTTCCACATAATGTCTTAAATTTGACATTTATGCTTGTTTAATTAGTTATAAAATTTATTAAGCCATTCCTTAATCATTTTAAGGTCAAACAAGACCTTATTTCACCTCTTCACTCACGACAATTAATTAGGAATAGCTTAAACTTGTATTAATGTAACAAGTTAAGGTTTTAAGTAATTTATACCTTGATTTAACCTAGATAGAACCTTGTTTGGTTCGGCCACCTTAAGTAGAAATTCTCCACAGCTTGTTTTACATGTTTTCAAACAGAGAACAAGGCCTAGTTAGTCTCCAAGCAAGATCTAACCATAAGAAGTAATTTAATGTAAGATTTAAGGCAAAAATCACCTTAAGAATGCAAGGAGAGTTCAAGATGGTTTCGACCTGAACCAAACACACCACAAGGTGTTAGATCCACCATATTGACATAGGAAATAGTTAGATCTCGAAATGCTACCTTGTTGTTAGGTTTTACCTTGGAAAAATGCCTTAAAAGAGGGTATTTCCTTTGGATCTCGGCCACCTTTGCTCCAAATGGCTAACCAACAGATTCCACATGAAAAGGAGAAGAAGATGAGGCTATGACCAAAGTTTCACAGCCGAACTTGAAGGGAATCAAAAGTTATGAGCTTAAAGCACATTTTTACCTTAAAATGAGATTTTGAGCAACCTTGGTCTCTAAACTTGTTTCATTCGAATTTGATTGATGTTCTAACCTTAGAACACTGAGAATAAGCCATAGGAAGTGATTAGTCACGAGATCTAAGCATAGGTGGTGAGGAGATGAAGAAAAAGAGCCAAAATAAGCCTTAAACCATTACCTTAGGAGCTTAGAGGTTAGATCTACCTTCCCAACTCAAAAACCACGGTTGAGAGAGCTTGGAGAGTGAATGAGCTCAGTTGGAATGGAGCTAGCTCGTTGGAATGGAGCTAGGAGTCAAGGAAATAATTGAAATGGGCATTATTGAATGAAAAAGCACTTTTGGACTATATTATTGATTTGGAAATGGGTAATGACTCATCCAAGGGATAAGCATGGGCTGGCAACGATTATTGGAGGGGGGAGACAGGCTCACACGTTTTTGGAGGCTGGTGGAGTCAAATAATGGAGCCAAGGTGTATTATTAAGTCATAATAATGGAAAGGTAAAAGGTGGTCCCCATTTTAGGAAATAATGTTGGAGTTTGATTATTGTATATGCAAGTGACGAATTTGGAGCCTCCTTGGCTTGTAAATGTCGAACTTATATGGTCTAAGGGGTCAACTTTGACCTCTTGACCAATCTTAGTCAACATTGACTCCTGCGGGCCCCCTTTTAGGGTTTTATTAATATTTTAATATTAAATTTGTAAAAATTCGAAAATTTCTGGAATTAAATTCCTAGTATCATATAATATGATTTTATTATATTTAAAGGTATTTATAACCTTTTAGCCCATTTAAAACCAATTTAGAAGGCGATTACACAAAAACGTGCTTTAAGGAGTTTTAGTGCACATTTTGTGTCGCAAGGTGTTTCTGGGCTTGGTTTTCTTTGACAACGGTTTTGTTGTGTCCCTTACATGATATTTGATCATGGTATTCAATTTTTATATCATTTAGAGGTCATTAGATTTTTAAGGTTTCTTAGAGCACCTTTTTGCTCTATTTGACCTTGAAGCATGAAAGTGCTTGTTCTTTGTGTTGGAGTGTTGTCCAACAATTATAATATGTTTATATTATGTTAATATACTTAGGACAAATTTTTAGGTCCTAAGAAGTTCATTTGGGTATTTATTTACCCTTAACAGTCAAAGGGTGCAACTTCTTGTTTTGTGTTGACCGCTATTGTTCTCAGTTGACTTTTAAGGCATGCTTAGGCCTTAATTAATGTGATTAAATATTTAATCCATGTTTAATAAGTTTGGGGTATTTCAAGGATGTTCTAGGTTGTCTGATGAAAAAGGGTGAGATTAGGTGTTCTAATGACTTACAATGACTTAGGTATTACTATGAAGGATTAGGAATCAGAGAATGTAATTGGGTATTTAGGACTTAGGCAAATGTTGGTAAAAACTAGGAAGGAAATAATGTGTTGATGGATGGAAGTTAAGCTTGTGAAGGAACTTTAAGTAAATGCACAAAGAGTTTTAGATGGTGAAAGATGCTCGGGAGATGATGTTATAGTGGTGAGGAAAACATTTGGCATAGTGGTTACATTAGATATGAACCACCACCTAGAAACCTAGTGGAAAACATTACAAGTGTTAGCATTATTACAAGGAAATGCATAATGACTAAGATGAATTGGTGAATGATTTAATGTTTTGAGGAGGGCTTAAGGTGTGTTTGAGGCCCAAATGAGGTTATAACATATTAGGATATATGAGGAGAAGTTTGGAGTTAAAAGAGAATTTAGAAAACAAGGTTCTGGAGCCGACCGACCTTAGGACCGGACTTGCAAGGTCGGTCGAGCTCAGTTTACACTACCGGGGAAAGTTTCTGGAATCGACCGAACATAGGACCGGACTTACAAGTTCGGTCGGGCCTGTATTTGTGAAGGAATTAAGTCTCTGGAATGGACCGACCTTGGGACCGGACTTGCAAGGTCGGTCGGGCATGTATTTTGTACGGTAATAAGTCTCTGGAATCGACCGGACATGGGACCGGACTTGGCAAGTTCGGTCGAGCTTAAATTCCCTCGGGGAAACTCTCTGGAATGGACCGACCTTGGACCGGACTTGCAAGGTCGGTCGGTAGAATTTTTAAACGGTAAAGTGTTCTGGAATGACCGACCTTAGGTAAGGTCGGTCGGAAGTTCGGTCGAGCCTAAAAATAAAAAAAAAAGAAATTTTGAATTCTAAGAATGGTAATAGGTAATAAGGTATACCTTTGGTAGGTGGTAATGATTAGGACCCTAAGAACTTAAGGGAATAAAGTTAAAGTAAATTTTAATGTTTAAAGTTAAGTTGTAAGCTAAGTGGCAAAGACTTGAGGGTTATTGAATGGGAATCCTTAGGGACTAAGTGAGTTGAGTAAGGTGCAAATAACTAATGACCTAAAAATGAATGATGTTTGGTTTGTGAATTGGGACACCGAAGAAGGTTTAAACAAACAACGATCGACGTGAACGGTACAATCCTTCTTGTGACCTGCTTACTAACGAGGTGTCCTCGCTTGTGTGCTATCTGTTTAATTGCTATGACTAAAACAAGATAAAGCATGCAACCGGTTATATTTATCTCGTTGTGTTTGTTGTTTCTTTACACTAACCCGCGAGACTTGAGATGGTTACTAACCAAGTTTAGTACTTACTGAGTTAAGAATAAGAGTTAAGTTTGATGTTGTTGGTTAATGCCGTTAAGGCTTAGCTAGCACATGGTGATTAAGATGTCTACTAACTGGAACTTGAGTGAGGAAACCCGGGACCGATCTCCGGTCATGCATGCTAAGGAAAAAGGGGGACGGTATCTGAATCAGATCCGCCCTCCGCTTAAGGACTTGTCTCGGACTTGTAGCCTAGGGCCGGTTGCCGCTCAGCTACGCTGGACTCCCGTCCAGAGTAGGTGGCATTAAGATGGTGTGGGGATCACCTAAATCCCAGGTTCGAATTAAGCTACAACCATTCCCTTCCAGGAATGGTTTTATACTGAGATAAGTTAAGATTGAGATTAAGGTAAGGAACTGAGATTAAGAAATGAGGACTAAGGAAGGGTTACTAACCACTGATAAGGGAACGCTTGTAGTTTATGTTGTGAGCTCTATGTGCTCATCTGTGGTTATTGTTATTGCACTTCATATTGCTTGTGTGTGTAATCAATTTCCATGCTATCGCAATTAGTCGTCGTAGCCGTTAGCTTGGGGGCCATGAGAGGGTGTACCAGCATTCGTGCTGACCCCCTCGAGGGCTATTTTACACTTGCAGGTAAGAGACCCATGAGGACGCACTAAAGAGTAGGAGCGGTTAGACTTAGGGTGGGATGTTTATTTTGAGTTCGGGTTGCGCTTGTGCACCCGACTGTTTATGTTTAAACTGATGTAAGGTTGTGATTATGTTTAAGATATTTGTACTCGGTTGGTTGTGGTATTGTGGATGGTGATGTTTTGAGTTGGATAAGTATTTTGGATAAGTATTGTAATGTTAAGGCCGGTATATTCTAACGATCAGACCGTGGCAAGGTCCAGGTGTTTATTATTTCCGCTGTGACGTATTCGATTAAGTGTTCATTTTGCGATAACCACGAATGGCTTTGGATGGGGTGTTACAGTACCTGATTACCATATATACCAGTAATTTGTCATGTCAGACGGCTCATCTAGAGTTATACCCTTTTTAGTATGACTATCTTAACTCTATGCTCCTTTTAAGGGTTTTGTCATTGGAACCATATAGTCCACCGTGCTTCAAGTTAGACTTATTTGCACTTATCCTTACGGGACATTGTAATACAGGAGCATTAGACGTTCGCACATATTTTTCACTCAAAATTAAGCAATTGGGTTGCCAACTTTTTAGAGATGAATAGTATTTTGGACTTAAAAGTTATTATTATACATGACGAGGATGACACAACTCTATATTTCATATCATATCATCTCACCTTCCAATTGCTTCTTTTCTCCCCTGATGTTGGGAAAAATTACTCGCCTAAATGACAATCGAGTCATAAAGGTATCCCCAACTGTTAGTTCAAGGTATTAAAATTTAAACTCAGCATACAATCCAACATCTTTAAGGAATTGATTGATCCACTGAAGCATAGTATATAAATCTTTCAAACAAAACCTTGTATGGGAGAATATTTAGCTTTTGACTCAAAGTCATTTATAAGAGTGAGAGTTCATCAGCACTATTTGGCTTGATGCAAATCAATGTTGCTTCATGTAAATTACATGTCTCCAAATGCATATTGGGATTCTCAAACCAAAAGGTATTACAATTCATTACAGATCTTTGATCGATGGTTCTTCTTAACCATCAATTTATCTCAATGAACATGTAAAAGTTCATATTAAGGCATTAACATTTCACAGCTTTGTCCAATCTTATGGAATTTATTGTTCAATCTTACAACCTTTAGATTTAATCAACATTTGGTTGATGCATCAATTTAAACCAAATCTTAATAGTCCAAAAATGGTCAAGATATGATCCCCAAAATGGTCCCCATATCTCACCTGAATTCACGCGTATAAAAATCCAACTTTACATATAATATCAACTGGTGATAGCCTTATAAAAGTTTTTTCTAAAACAAGAAACAAATCATTTGCTAGAAGAATATAATTCTTCAGCAAGTGTCCACACGTACAGTGGATGCCAATTTACATCATTATTGAACCGGGATGGTCTAACCGGTCATGCAAAAAAAAAAACATTGGAAATCTTATTGTTTTCTTTATCTTATCTCAAGTTCTCCATTGTACCAACACACATGTGATACAAAACAATGAGAAACAAGCAGCTACAATCACGACTATTTTTTTAGAATATACATTGATTCTTTATTTGTAGCTTAACGTGATATCCAATCAGATATACGTACACTTTTGAGGAAACTGGTACTTACAAAGCTTTCTCAGTACAAAATTTTCACTCTATATGTGGTATTGCAGC
The DNA here is from genome assembly GCA_023374045.1 of Limonium bicolor. Taxonomy (NCBI): domain Eukaryota; kingdom Viridiplantae; phylum Streptophyta; class Magnoliopsida; order Caryophyllales; family Plumbaginaceae; genus Limonium; species Limonium bicolor. The sequence continues at coordinate 490,473,475 of CM041776.1, forward strand.
TGCTCTTCTAGGCTTATTGACCCTTATCTTATGATTTTTCAATCATGGAAAATCATTCTCACACAGAGATTAATGCCTTGTCAGTAAGACACATGCTTATGGGTCAATGATAATCCTTGGAAAGGTAGCGAGCTACAACTGCACTGCATTCAAGCAGTGTTATTCTTGACTCCATCAAAGTATATTATTATAGTTGTATTGTCTTTAATCATGTTCTCAAGACATACGCCTTCCCGGACATATGCTTTCGATCCTTTAAGGTGTACAATTTGTAAATGGATAAATCTCACTCAGAACATACGTCTGTCCGGACATATGTCTTTCATGACCCCTTTTAGGGTGTACAAATTGTTCTAAATGAATAAATATCATAAATAAATGAACATACATATATATTATAAAAAATCACAACAATAATAATATAGAATATAAGAAACATAGAATAATAGTTTAGAAATTTAAATTTGTCATCCTCAACATAACTTCTTATTAAAAAATATGCATAGCTTCAATTTTGAGCTAGCTTTGAAATAAGTCGAGTTTTGTTCAAAAAAACCTTGAGAGTCTTGCAATTATAATAACATCCAATGCTTTCTGTGGTGTCAATAACTGCTCATCATCTCTCGTAATCTGGTCATGACTTTGACTATTCATGAAAAACATGGAATAAAAATGAGTCGACAAGAACCATTCTATTTGTCATGCCAAATGTTTTCTTTAATAGATGAAAATATTTGGAATGTCGCCAGATTCACTCATTTTATGATTTAGCACTTCTCAATGAATATCACTTAGATTCATTGAGATCATTTGTAAAATCACATTCAAATTGAATTATTTGTATGACATAATATTATACCATCATCATAGAGGTCAAACAACATATGAATATTCATCATCATGGTATATCACTTACGTAGTTTTCCAAGAACTACTTCAAACAATTTCACAAATTTCTCCTGGTGCAATACCATCATTGATTTTTCACGAATCGTCAAATAAGTTCATCTTATACATAAAAATAGATACTTCGGGCGAATTCGCCAGGTGTTATACCATCTTTTAGATCAATGATATGATCAATACATTTATTTTACAAATATTGTCAATTTTCTAGCTCAATGCTAATACCATATCATATTAAGTTCAAAAGTTTCCAACACAATGCCAATTTCTTTGCTCATATTGTATAAAAAGCATTAAAAAATGTGGCACCGCTCCTTATATTGATCATATTAACATTTTCAAGTGTGATGTCTTTTTATAACATATGCAAATTAAACTTTCAGGCACAATGCCCTTTTAGCATATTGATGTCAGTTTCAGGCACGATGCCCTTCTTAGTGATGTCCAAGGCGGTAAGGTAAGCTCAAGTTCGGCAATATTGGACATTGTTTATCATATATCATAATTAAAGACTTTCAGGCACAATGCCATAATTTTTCAAATAATATTAAAATTAATTTTTTCAGGCGCAATACCATTATTTTTTCAAATAATATTACAGTTAATTTTATCAGGGTGCAATGCCATATTTTTTTCAAATAATATTAAAATTAATTTTATCAGGCGCAATGCCGTATATTGGGGTAAACATTATAAATAGCAATCATAAAATAATGAAATATATTATATATCACAACAAAATAAATCATATAACACATAATAAAAGTAGTGCTTTAAATAAAATCTGGCACAATGCCTCACGTGATATTATATCTGGCACAATGTCTTAAATGAAAATTTATATCTGGCACGATGCCTCACGGGATTATTATACCTGGCACGATGCCTCACATGATTATTATACCTGGCATAATGCCTCACATTATACTTAACAAATAAATAAAAATGAAAACTGGATGAATTAAACAACGTAGAATAAAAACTAACAGCACAATATTAGATAAATATAAATAAGCAAATATGATTAGCATCAAATAAACAATCTTGAAATCTCCGGCTTTGATGAGCGGTGAAAATGAAGGGATAGATCAAGATGCTTTTTTTGTATTAAACAATGTGGTGATGAAGTATAGATTACCTTCTCTACAGAGATCGTGACTAGAGAAATCATTATAGCAGCAATGGTGTTTGATGGAGGTGGAATCCCATAGAATAGAAGGTTGAATTGACACATGGTTTTCACCTGAGTGTTTGGTATTGCCTGTTAGTTTAGGGTTGTAGAGCGTGTGGATAACGTGTTGTAAATGAAGAAAGAGAGACTGCATAGAGAGACGAGATAGAGAGGCAACTGATAATCTTCATTCAATATGAGTATACAAGGTCTCTATTTATAGAAGGTTAGATACAAGGGGAAACCCTAATTACATAAAGATGTGGAGTCCACTATACATATATCTATTTATACAGTAACTATATTATAATAAGAAAACAGTTTCATTAAATTATATTATTTAGTGCAGATTTCACAACTCCATCCACCACTGTGTTTTCTTGTGTTTTGGTAACACTTTAAGATAATAAGAACGATATTGTTTAATAGATTGTATTAGTTTTATTTAAAAATTATATACTAGCTCGTTCAACCCCGAAAGTCCTTTTACTATATGAGTATGTTGTTTTACTATAATGTTTGACATATAAAAAATAATTTTATAAATCTAAGTTATGCAATAGATTCCTTACATATAATATATATCTTAACGATTTTGTCTTCTAAAATTATCTTATCTTATATATTAATATTGATGTGAAAAAACGTGCCAAAAAACAAATAGAACAATCCTAATTAACGGAGGTAGTATGTTTTCGTAGATTTTGTGCTCTACTAATTAAATAACACACACTTTTTATTATTTTGTAGAAAATTGTAAGAAAAGCGTAAGTTTGTTAAAACTTTTGCATAACTCGATTTTGGTTTTAAACAATAAATTACACATATTTTTTGAATAAAATTAGAAGCTTAATATAGTCTTTAAGTCTCATGCTAAGAAATTAAGTTTAGAAACAGGACCTAGCTAGCTTAATTCGACAGCTGGCGACTAGCATATTGATAGTCACGTATTCATCTTACTTGTCATCCTAGGACAATTGACGATCATGGATTTGCTATATAAGTATTATATGTATATAGCTAGCTAGCTTAATCACTACTTGGGCAGAGCCTGTACGGCGAGAAAAATGCAAAGAAGGGACCATGTCCATGTGTATGTAGTTTGAGCATATGCTTAACACATTTTCAGCCTTTAGATTAGAATTTAGTTTTTAAAATATTAATCCTAACCGTAAATAATTTTACTTATTTAATAATTAATTTTAAAAATTGATTGAAAAACAAGCAAGTAAATATAGAAGGGTATAATAGACAACTTTTTCACTAATAACTCCCATCTCATTGACAGTTACTACGCTACATCCACTTTCCTCTTTCTTTTCTATATAAAAAAAAACTTCCTCCTCCACTACGTTTTCACTTAAAATATATTGATGATTTATTTTTTTCTCTAGTAACTAGATCATGCGTTAAATATTTCTTCTTTATTTCTAAATTACAATGAACTTTGACATCTATTTAGATTTTTATTAATTTCTCATATTTAAGTGAAAAACTAGATATTTAAGTAATAATAGATTTTTCAAAATGTAGGTGTAGATTTGTTGGATAAAAAAGTAGAATTTAAATTTAATCTTTATTTAGACGATAGTGTAGATTTTTAAGTAAATTCATAGATTTTCCAAATTGTAGGTGTAGATTTGTTTGACAGAAGTGTAGATTTTCATTTTAGGAAAACAATTGATGAAAAATAGTGGATTTTATTTTTTTTATGCTCTTATATTTATTTTCAAGGAGTCTTATCAACATAATTTCTAGTTTGTTATTTTTTAAAAAAAAAGCTTACTTAAAACTTAGTATTTGTTTATTGTTTTATTTTTCAATTCATTACTTCACTAAAAAATATATTGCTAGGGAATATTTATTATAATTGATGATTTATTTTTTTCTCTAAAAACTAGATTGTGTAATATTTCTTCTTTATTTCTAAAATGTATACATTTGAATCAAAATGTACACATTCATGATGAAAATGTACACACTCATGTTGAAAAAGTACACATTTGATAATATTGTATATACATTTGAATCAAAATGTACACATTCATGATGAAAATGTACACACTCACGTTTAAAAAGTACACATTTGATAAATAGTATATACATTTGAATCAAAATGTACACATTCATGACAAAAATGTACACACCCATGTTGAAAAAAGTAAAAGCGTAGATATATAAATAAAATGAGAAATGTTTCAAAATGTAGTTGTATATTTGTTTGATAGCGTAGATTTTAAATTTTGATAATACAATTTTATAAAAATGAAAAAAAGGTTTTTATTTTGTCTAATCTTAATGTTATGTTAATAATAAATAGATTCTAACACTTTTCTTATATTTATTTTTAAGAATTTTTAATTTATTATGTTTAAATATTTTTTTTACTGAAAACATGGATTTTTTTTCAAATCACCATTCCATTTTAATTTCAGTAAAAAAAAAAATTTACCTCAGATCATGGAAATATTGATTTTGGGGATGTTTTCTTTTTTTTTTTTATTTATAAAATTACAAATTAAATTGGATATCTATCACCATCTATTTCAATCAAAAAGAAATTTACATCGTGGGATGGTGGAGAGAGTGTTATTTTTCTTTATTTATAAAATTATAAATTGTTATGACTTATGTACCCTTATAATAAATATTAGAATTTAGACCATCCATTTGTGTTTTAAAGATTCAATGGCCATGATTTACTTGAGCATCATGCTCAAAAATAATTTCGGGCACCTTCCCCTCGTTGAGAAAAATGCATATTGGCTGATTGATGTCGGCAGTATAACAATGATCAATTTAAGCTCGATGTCGATGTGTAGTTGTCTTTAGTTATACTCCCTATCTTAATTAATATATGTCATGATTGTTGTTTAAAAATATATATATATATATCATTTTAGTTTTTTGAAACATTTTTCCTTTTAACCTTACTATTCAACACAAGAATAATTAAGAAAAGTACAAAGGAGGGGTACACACATCATTTTTTTTTTTCTTAATAAGTGTGCAAATAACAGTTAATGTTGAAGGAAGTATTTTTTTATGTACAGTTCGTATGGATTAAAAGTACATGCTATTATAGGTTTGTCATACGATTTAAAAAAGTTAATATATATATTTAATACAATGTCAGGAATATTAGAATTTATAGTAGTATAATTTTGAATGACCAAATGTACTGATTAAATAACCAAAGATACATATATAGCTACTGTAATTTTTGAACGGATGATTTTATAGGTATTGTTTTTTTTATAATTACTGGATAACCATTACAATGACAATACTACGGCATGAAGCCATTCTCGCCAGAAAAAAAAGAACAGTAAATAAATACAATCACTTATCAAATAGCAAATGAAACAACTGATTTGAAGATAAATAAACATGAGCTGGGTGGTGCACCGATTGATGACTCCACTCCCAACTTAAAAACGCTTCACAGAGTCCACTGCCTCTGGCCCACGGTCGTGCTTCATTAAGAAAACAACATATTATTCCGCTGGTTCCAGATCATCCAGATTGCATGAAAGAAAGTACTCGACCAGAGGAGATATTTTTTCGAAGAACCCAACACTCCAACCCAGGCGTGAAAGGCTTCGATCGGGTATTGTGGAAAAACAAAATGCATGCCCCACCAGTCAAATAGCTTAGCCCATAAGCGCCTTGTTTCAACACAGTTCAGGAAAAGGTGATCGGCTGTTTCAGCTGCTCGTCTGCAGAATACACATCTTAGCTGGCCAATAGGGATTAGATTCCTGGGAAAGAGGATATCCTTAGTTTGCAGTCGCCCATGAAGAAATAACCAGACCAAAAATTCAATCCTAGGTGGAGCAAAATTATGCCAGAATGCTTTACACCAGGATATTGTTGCAGAAGGTCTCAACTCTAGCGCTGCATCATAAAAGCTTTTCACCGTGTATACACGTCTTTTGCAGCAACCCATGACTGCGTGTCATCGTCATTCATATCCGCCGGTCGTGCTTGATTTATAACCTGCATCATATGATCCACTTGCACCCATTCATATAAGAAGAGTGGCATGCGCCATAAAATGTTCCATGTCTATTCCAATCCATTCCAGCCTCCCATGTCAATAATACGGGCATGTTTCTGATCATTCACTAAGTATAATCTGGGAAAGAGCTGCTTGAGAGAACGATCCGCAGGCCAAACATCACACCAAAATCGAATCTTCTTACCATATGTACTGTCCACCGAATAAACTTATGCAAAATTTCTGCATGTTCTGGGCGCCAAGCTCCAATAGATAATATACTCTTCCAAAGACCACTTTTCTTATTTTGCACCCATTTGTCATCAGAGATTGGGAGGGAAATGTGAACATCACATATGGAGCAAATCACATTTTTCCAGAGCTTGCCATCGTCCTTTTGGAACTTCCACCACCACTTGAATAATAAAGCTGCATTTTTTATTTCAATATCGGAAATCCCAAGCCCCCCCCCCTTAGATTTGGTGTTCAAGAGAGTACTCCAAGAAATGAGGGGCTGGCTAAATATCTCCATTGCACCATAAAAAATTCCTTTGCATCTTATTGATTTCTTTGATGACCTGTTTAGGTATTTTAAAGAGACTTAAATAATAAAGAGGCAAACTTTCCAAGACCGACCTTATTAAAACCAACCGGCCAGCCTTTGATAACGAGCTTGCTTTCCACCCTGATAACCGCTTTTGAATTTTATCCAAGACAGGCCTCCAGGTGGTCATTCTCTTCGGACTGCTACCAATGGTAAAGCCAAGATAAGTAATTGGCAGTGAGGTGATCCGACAACCAAGGACATCTCTAATTAAAACACCAGTGTCCAGTGATGGGTTGATTGGAGTAGCAGAAGATTTACTCCAATTTACATCGAGGCCGGACATTTCTGAACAAACCAGAATACATAATTTTACCACCTCAAGTTCTCTTCTTTCAGGCTTGCAAAAAATCATGGTATCATCTGCAAATTGAAGATGAGAAAGGGTTGTTTCATTCGCCCCAATGATAAGACCTTCTCGAGCTCCAAGTCTAATCGTCTCCTCTAGTAACCAACTAAGCCCCTCCACACAAAGAGCGAATAACAACGGAGATAGCGGATCACCTTGTCTGACCCATCTCTTAGGTTTGATGGGAGTTGTTGGAACTCCATTAACAAGTATAGATAAGGAGGTGGTAGAAATGCATTCCTCAATCCATGCACGCCATACACCATTGAAACCAAATAAATTCAGCATGCGGTCAATGAAACTCCAAGAAAGGCAATCAAACGTCTTTGCAAAATCAATTTTCAAAAGAACTCCACACTGACGCCTTCTCTTAAGCCAAGATATCGCCTCATTAGTTATGAGTGGACCTTCCGCTATATGCCTACCCTTTATGAAACCCGTTTGGGTCCCTTAAACTAGTTTATTCATCACTTGGCTCAATCTTGAGGAAAGGATTTTGGAAATGACTTTATAAACTGACCCCACCATACTGATTGGCCTGAAATCTTCCACACTACAAGCCCCTAGAATCTTCGGAATCAAAGTTATCAAGGTTATAGGTAATGTAGAAAAAGTATAGAAAAAAAAGTAGATAAAATAAAATATTAATATTAATATGATAATTGATTTATATGAAGAAAAAGTTGATCACTAAAACAATGAGGCGTAAGTGATAGGTCTCTTGCATCCATGAATGTAGGCATGTAGCTGGCGAATAGCAATTTATGGTATGGCTTGCTGCAGTGGGGAAGCGAAGCAAGTTCTAATTATGCTGAAACACAACCCGCCCCACATTGATCATGACACGTGGGAGAATCTAATTGAGATTATACATACGTACTGTACATGTTACTCCTAGGATACCCTGTCCAAGGAAAATCTGCCTGTCGTACACCTTATAAGAACTCGAGTGGGTGCTCGCTCCCCTAAAACCTATTTGGTCTCCTCTTCAAGTGTAGAAAGTGTGTCGACTGAATCGTATGATGATTGAAGATAGCAGCAAGACGACAAAATGAGAAAAGAGAGGGTGGTGGTTGTGCTACAGACTAGCGACCATGCGGGACGGCCGCTCCATATTGGGTGCAGCACCACATCACGGTGGAAAAAAATTACATGTCAGCACTTTCTAGGTTAGAGAATGATCAATGCAGAGAGTAGAAACAAACACCAGACTCACTTCCTTCGCACGATTTCAGAATTGATTTCACCAAATCGAAAGAACAAACAACATTTTGTTGCCACTAAACAAATAGATTCGATCGATCGATTTAGCTGAATAAAAAGCGTAATAGCAAAAATAACATTGAAATCAGTTCGTGAGCTGCAAATCATTCTTGAAGTGCAATGGACAACCTGATGGAAGAAGCTGTGGACGAAAGGTGTACAGAGATGGTTGTGTATGATGCAGGTAATCGTCAATCTTCCTTCACCTTAAACACTTATGATAATCGATATGCATATTCCTCCATCTTCGTCAATCTTTATAGTTTTTCTTGAATCATAAGGTCGATATGCATACTCCTCAATCTTCGTCAATTTTTGCGTTTTTTTCTTGAATCATAAGGTGATCGATAGAAGATCTTCATCAATGTTTGCAGTTTTTTCTTGAATCATTAGGTGATCGATAGAAGATCTTCGTCAATCTTTGCCGAACAAATTGGTCGTCGATTTGTGTTCTGTATACTGTGTGTGACCTTACATATATTGAATGATATATGATGTATCACAGTTTAAAACTTAATGAATCATTGATACATATTAATGAATCATTTATACATATTAATGAATCATTTGATATTGCATGGTCAATTGTATCAGATCATACTGAACTGCCGATTGTGAATGAAACTACAGAAGTTGTTTTTACTAAAGCTTCATCATCAGAGTTGATTGACAAAATTGTTAGTTCTGAAGAAGAAGCTTATTATTTGTACAATGATTATGCACGTCGGTACGTTTCCTCATTCTTGATTTTTCGTTCTGATATTAAGTACTTCATGATGTATTATTTGTTGTTTTTGATGTACTATATAGTTATATTTAATGAATCATTTGTACTTTTGTTTTACAGGATCTGATGCATGTAGATTTGACACAGCCATTGACGACCAATTTTTGCAGTCAAATTGGATGATGGTCATGTCCAGAAGAATAAATCAGATCCTAGCTGAAAGTGCACCCAATGAAAAGGCAAGAGATTTGTGTGAGAGAACATTCAAAAAATTGAAGGATGAAGAGTTGATGCTGAATTTGGAAGTGCAAGTTATGATACTACTAATGAAGGAAGAACCCCATTGAAAAATCCACAAGGGGCAAGAACAAAAGAGCAAAGAAATGATAGGTATAAGTTATCATGATGTGGTTTATTGTGTTTATTGTAATGATGGAGCAATACGATTGATCGTTGAATTTTGTTAATAAATTTGATTTGTTATAGATGGAAATCTGCAACAGAAAAGATACACAGAAGAGCTGCAAGGACAAAAAAAGCTGCAGCTGCAAAGTTACTAAAGAAGGCTGCTATAAATTCTTTCCGGAGTATCCATGAAGATACACAATCTCAAGGAGTTTCTTATGCACATCCCGTGCATGGTGGTGATAGACTTGTCGCCATAGTCCCATATTTAGAAAAATAAGTGCATACCATAGCCTTTAGGATGTAAAAAGTGTTGATAGTTTAAATCTACAACGTAGATATTGCTTTAGGTGTGTGATGTATCATACACATTTTCAAATGAATCATTAGATACGTTTGGTGAATCATATAGTAACTGATTTGTGTTGGCATAAATAATGAACCATTTACCTGATATGATGAATCATTTATCTGATATGATGAATCATTTATCTGATATGATGAATCTTTTAGCTGATATGATGAATCATTACATTTTTCTGACTAGATGAATCATTCAGTAACCTTCAAAGATATGAATCAAAAGAGTGCGAATACAAAATTCCTGTACAAACCATTCAATTTCTAGTTTTCTGTTGGTAGTTTTAATCCAGAGTGTAGATTTTGCTTTAGGTGTGTGATGTATCATACACATTTACAAATGAATCATTAGATACATTTGGTGAATCATGTAGTAACTGATTTGTGTTGACATAAATAATGAATCATTAAGCTGATATGATGAATCATTACATTTTTCTGACTAGATGAATCATTCAGTAACCTTCAAAGATATGAATCAAAAGAGTGTGAATACAAAATTCTCGTGCACATCATTCAATTTCTAGTTTTCTGTTAGTAGTTTTAATCCAGAGTGTATATATTGCTTTAGGTTTGTGATGTATCATACACATTTACAAATGAATCATTAGATACATTTGGTGAATCAAGTAGTAACTGATTTTTTACATAAATAATGAATCATTTAGCTGATATAATGAATCATTAAGCTAATATGATGTATCATTAAGCTAATAAGGTTTCAGCAACCTTCAAAAGATGAGAATCAACAAATAAATGTGTGCTAGAAAATTTTGTAGTAGACGTCATTCAGTCGCTAGTATGTTGTTGTCTAGCTTATACCAAAAACTAATGTACTAAAGTATATGACCACCCAAAGTTAATCCCCCCACGATGTTATAAGATCAATACAGATAGCTTCAGAACTTCTTTCGCTAGCTTCAGAACTTCTTTCGCTTCAATGATGTTTGAAGATCAGAAACCCTCAAATTCTTGTCATGTATAGCAAGTCTGAAAGCATACTTCCTTCGCAGCATACTTAGATCAGCTTTCTCTTTTTTTGTGTAAACACAATGTAGCAAATCAGTTAAAAACACATAAAGCTAGAAAAACCAAAACAAAAATTAGTTAGTACTTACACCATCAGTATTAAAGTAACTGAGAATCAGTGTGCAGCGATAGGTGAGGATAACAAACTTCAGTGTGCAGCGAATCAGCAATAGATGAGGACAACAAAAGTTCACTGTGTATAACTAATTAGTGAATCAAAACAAGTATTAAAGTAACTGAAAATCACTAATTAACAGCATCAAACCATACAGAATGCTACTAGAGAATCGCGATTGACTAAGACTAAGATTAAGAACCCTAATTTCAAAATCAAAGAATCAAAAGTAAAAACTGTAAAACGAGAACAACTGAATTATTCCTAGTAACAACTTACTCCTTATGAACTACTACTTCACGTGATTTAGCCATAGGAGAGGAGTTACGATTTCAAATTCGCCGGTGAGGTATGCAGCGCGTCGATTTGCAGGGGAGACGGTCCAGCGAGCTTCATGGAATTAGAGAAGCAGAAAAGAGAGTTCGAGTCCACCAAGCTTCGTGGAGTTGAGTGATTATTCGACACTGATTAGAGGAGAAAGGGAGAAGAAGAAATGTGGTGCGGGAGAGCAGAAAGCGCGTCGAGAGAGCAGAATGGGTTGAGAGTCGGGAGGGTTGGGGAAGAAAGATAGGGATTGCATAAGTTCTGTTTGGAAATTAAATTTTGTATAGATAACATATTGCCAAGTAGAAAGATGAGCTGGAAAAAAAATGCCATGTAGGACTGTCCCACTCCTAAATAGGAGCAGCCGGCTCGTAGGGTCGAGTTACATTATAACAAGGCCATTAGACAAATTACATGATAATAAGGTCTCATACATTGACTATCCTTAAACACTGGGAAAGATCAAGGAACTACATGCTAGTAGCGCACGAATACTGATGTTGAGTAGGCTGTTTGATGTTTAGACCTAACAAACTGTTCTAAATCCATACAATATTATATAAGCAAGGAGAAACATAAAAACATAGAAGTATGAGCAACTTAGGCTCCCACACTTTATTGAAACCCAACAAGTGAAATGCAACATCAAGGCGATGGCACTCGGCGGCCGCGACACGCTATGAAACTGTCAGAGTGAAGACAAAGCAGTGGCGGGAATGGTAAACCTGAAATACCCCGAAATTAAATATAGGGATTAAAATTAATCTCATGGGTATTTAAGTGCCTAATAATGTTTAAGTAATATTGGTAAGGAAAAATAAATCCAAAAGAAATAAAGAAATGCTTAAAAGGCGAAAAACGCTAAATAAGCGTTAAATAACCATAGGAGGTATGGGACCTCGGTTAGCGTATTATATGGATTCCAAAGGTTTAATAAGACCTAAATAATATATGTGAACAACTCCCGAAGAAAACGGATCCAAATAATGAATTAAAACACTAATAGAGCTTTAGAGCGCGTTTTTCGAGAAAACCCAAAAACGTGACTCTAAGGGGTCAAACGGACCCGTAAAAATTATAAATCATTAAATAATAATTATTAAGCATTTAAGGGAGCTTAATAGTCAACAAAAATAATTAAACAAGGAAATTCCGGAAAACGGGCCCGGTTAGTGAACGGTATCTAAACCGGGTGAAATAACGAGCGTTTTCTGTAAAAGACGAAAAACGCTCCAACTGGTAATACTGAGTGGGACCGATTTTTAATAAGTTAGATAACCCCCTCACACACACATGTAACTAGCTAATTAAGTAAGAGAGCAAAAAGCAAATAAAGTGAAAAAGGTAAAAGTACCTTACATACTCTCTCACCTCTCACTTTTCTTCTCTCTCTCCCATTTCCTTCTTCCCCACCGTACTCCCTCTCCTTCTCCTTCCTCTGGCTGCGATTTGAGCTCCCCCTCTACAACCATGGAAGCTTCATCTTCTTCTCCTTGCTCCATCTCCATTCGAGCTTCAATCACAAAAATAAGTACATATTTGTAATCCCCTCATCCTCCTCTACATTTCCCTCTTTTCAAAATTCGAAAAGGATGAGTTTCATCTCCATGGGTTTTCCCCATTTGAAGAGAAAAGCACACCATTGTGGAGCTTGGAGTCTCCTCTTTCCAACAAGGTAAAAATCTACATGAAAAACTCATGTTTCCACCATCTCCTCTCATAACCGATTTTTACCCATATGTAATACCTTGTTTTTCTCTCTCTCTCTTTTGAGCATAATATCAACCTTGCAATGGTGGTGGATTCACCTTCTTGAACCAAGAGCTAAAACCCCTCTTAAAAGCTTCAAAAGGTAAACCCTAGAAATTGTGTTTTAACACTTTAAATGAATTAGCACTAATTTAAGGATTAGTAGTTTAATTGCACTTGTTTTATGTGCTTTGGGTGGTGGGAATGGAGTTTGGTAACTCCATTCCCCATATGGCCGATTTGGGCAAGAAAGAAAGAAGAGGAGAATTGGAAAAGGAATGAAGAAATATAAGCTCAAGGTAAGAGCTCTGTAACACCCCTAATACGCACATGATACTAAATGAAATCGCAGCGGAATTAAATAACTAAACAGTAACTAACGCTTCGGTGCTACAACGCCGTCAACAACCCACGTGGTTGACAAGGCAGAATAAATACAAGTGTACCGGTCTGATGATCAGACTCCCGAGCATAAAACTAAACCATAAATACATCATATACAATACCGAGTGTTTACATATTCATCACTGTATCACATCACTGTTAACTGCCACAACCAAATGTAAAACACGCCACGGGAGCACAGGCGCATCCCGGGCCAACATCCAAAAGTATACAAAAGTAAACCTGCATCCTAGGATCTAAAGCCACTCCGCTTCTTCGATCCTCATCCTGCAGTATAAGAAATATGGATCCCCCGAGGGGGTCAGCAACCCTTGGCTGGTATGGCTAACGCGCAGCCCATCGGCTACCGGGATACACGCAACTAATTGTCATGATAACATGGCATTCATTTATATACATAACATAACATAACACGTGGCATAGCAACAATAGTGCACAACACAACAACACATACACAGTGGATCTTCGTTCCACAATGACAAACCACAAGGGTCAAATAACACAAGAGCCTAGAGAGTGAGTCACTCTCATGTTAAGCTCGTTAAACACACTCATTACCGTTCTCTTAAACGAACGAGTAACTTAAGTCACAGATGGTTCGGATTTAGTGACCCGAACACACCACACAAACACATGTTCCCACTAAACCGATCATAAGTCAGAATAGGTAAGCTTTGGAAGAAGCTAGCGGGAGATCGAACGCCAAATTAAGGAGAACAATCTTAACAACATAAGAGTCGAATCTGATTCAGATATCTACTCTTAACTTACATGCATGACCGGACAACCGGATTCCTCACTTCCCAGTTAACACTTGTTAGAAGTTCATAGTGGAACTTAACAACCAACACACAATAGGTGGTAAGTCATGTTAGACACACACAAGGGAAATGAGTCACAACATAACATCACAATAATATGAACAACTGTAAACTCATTACATGTTTAAATCTTATAACGTCATAAACACACAGAAAAACATACAACACACAAGCCGGTGTAAACCGGTAGGCAACAGACTGCAAGAAAACCATACCTTGGTCCTTGCCTCGTTTCGTTTCCACCTTGAGAGAATCCTAAACACATTAGTAACGTCGGTTAATTTACGCACTAGTCCATTATTAACATTATCTACTCAACATTACTAGTTTATTTTCTTTTTACACTTGTTACAACTTTTCATCCTTTTAATTGCCTTTAAAACTCACCTAACATGTCTCACATAACCTTATAATATCATTACTAACCAACTTCCATTTTTAGATAACAATTCCTATCTTAAGACAATAATTTTTGGTCCATACAGTGGCCTGTCCGAACTTGTGTCCGAACCTCCAAGTTCGGACGCAAGCCGTGACTTTAGACAGAAAACAGACACACGTCCGAACTTATGTCCGGACTTCGGAAGTTCGGACGTGAGCCGAGAAAAATCTAGACAGAAATCCGTGCGTCCGAACATGTGTCCGGACTTCCCAAGTTCGGACACAGTTCGAGGATAATCCTAAGGAAGAATGGGTACGTCCGAACTAGTGTCCGGACTTCCCAAGTTCGGACACTGCTCGCGAGTGAAAATTCCTTTACCCAACAGAGCCTGTCCGAACTTCCACATCCGGACGGAAGTTCGGACAAGGCATTATACTCAAATTTCTAAGCCTTTAAACACTTAACCAAATTTCCCCAAGGCCTCCAACACTTATAGTATCTTCTCCTTAAGTTTCTAAGTGGTATTCCTTGCCTATTCTAATCATTATACCAAGATATTTCTTCCACACAACATCATTACTTAAACATCATATCTTACAAACTAAAACTCCTTATGTCATCCTTGAAATCCATTTTCCTAAGCTTACACTTTCTCCTTATTTTACCAAAGTTTGCCTAAGTCTTTATCTAAGTCCAAAATGACTTTGGTACATACTAAAACCTCAAGCTCATGCCTAAGTCCTTGTTACATCCTAAATCACCTTAATGCATGTTTCTTACACAAGAACAACACTTAACCAACCTAAACACCTCATAACTTATCAAACTCAATTTAACACTTAGAACTTCTCATTTATTACCTAAATTTCGACATAGGTTCTCCTAGAACATTACTAAACCAAAACACATTGTTTTTACCAACAAACAACCAAGAATACTAAAAATCCATCAAGCACTTAGTATACACAAACTCCACTCATAAAGCACTACATCACAATATAGTGCATAATTTAAATTGCATGGCACTTAGGCCCTTAAATGACATGGCTCTTAAGATGCATAAATCATAAACACTGAATTTTCACAATATATTTGCCTTTAACCTGCAAATACACTCAACAACACATATGCCTTTTACTAAGCTCTTGCGAACACTTTACTAAGTCATTCACCATTTGCTCTTTAGGTAGTTTTAACAAGCATTATAAGCTCATTTCTCCTAAGGCATTAAACAACATTAGGTTAGTAGATTTACCTCTTTTCCAAACAACTTCTTTCTTGTTTCCTTTAAAAACCGGTAGGGTATTTGATTCTTTGACAAGTTCTAAACAATATACAAATTATAATGAGTATTCAAGCTATAAGCTTCATCTCATTGTAAACCCTAATTTTACATTGTTTCAAAAACATTAATGTAGTTGTTTTACCTTGCTCTTTGAAGAGAGTTTGAATGTCTAACAAGAGAGGACTCCACCTAGTCCATGAAGAGTTGGAATGAAGCTAGAACAAGGTCACACAAAGAGCTCCTTCAATATGTATTTTCGATTACAACAAAAACATGAAGGAAATGAAGTTTTTATTTGAGATTCCTTACCTAGAAGCAAAGGAGAGTAACAATATGTAAAAATACAAGCTCAAGCTCCTTCAATGGTGGAACTCCATGGCACCGAAATGGTGGTCTTGGAATTTTAAGAAGATAGGAATGAAGAGCTTGATGAGAGGAAGAGATTGGTGGTGTTTGTTTTTGATTTGAACAAGTGAGCAAGATTTTACAAGAGATCAAAGAGGAGTTTTAATGGAGGTGGTGTAGTATTACCGTGGAAGAGAAGGAAGAAGAGGGGTGTGGAGCCGTGTGAACAAGGAAGGAAATGAGAGAATGAGATAGAATTTGCTTTTGAAGATATTTATACCTTATAAAGTAAAAAGTAATTTATTTACTTATCATTACTTACTTAATACATTAATAACAGAGTGGTGAGTCACCACACTTAAGAAAACCGGCCCCCATTTATACTTAGGGGTAATATAGTCTTTATTTGTCAATTTAATTACTTATACAAACATATGTTACAAAATAGCTTATAAAAATCACTATTCATGAAAACAAGGCACATAGAAGTGAAAATTTTGATTTCCCATTAATATAGACATCAAAATGTGATACTATATAGTACACATATATATTTAAGAGTAATGATGGACATCTAGCCACTCAAAACTCATTTACAAGACAATTTTTCAAAATGTGCTTTAAGACTCCTTAAAGCACATTTTGTGTTTAAACTTGTTTTCAAGCTTGGTTTTCTTTGGTAATTGGTTTAATATGTTCATTAGTGTATAAATGAGGTCTTGGTAAGTTCATTTGGTCTTAACCAAGTTTATCCCAAGCTTAGAGCACATTTTGGCTCTTATTGACTTTAAAGCACATTTTATGTTTTCTTTTGTTTAAATTTGTTTACTAATGTTTCTAAGAATCTTTTTAGTCTTAATACACCATATTTAAGTGTTTATACAATATATTAAGGTTTGGGGTATTTCAAGCTCCCTCTTAATGTTAATTTTATGCATTAGAGTAATGGAATGGGTAAACAAATAAAAGAACCTAAACTATTGTATTGGTATTGTAGTATTGGAAGTTTGAGTAATTGTGAGTAAGTTTGAGTATTTGTGCATTAGTATGTGAATTGTAGGCCTTGGAGCCAAATGGTTGTGTATGAGTATTAGTATTGATGTTTGATGGAGTATTGGTGTATTGGGATGGATTTATATTTGCTTAATTGCTGGTAGGACCCTTGTATGGGTGTGGCTAGAATAGGAATGATTTTGGTGAAAATGTTATGTGGAGAAGTAAGGAAAAGTAGGTGAGCTATGGCAATTTTTTGGTGGGAAATGTACATTTATGGATGACTTGGTGAATGGGAGAACCAAGGTGTGTATTGGAGTTAGTAGGTATGTTAGTAGTGATGGAGAGGTAGTTGTAGTAAGAGAAACAAGAAGTGTGAAGATCTGTAGCAAAAGGATATAAGAATGTATGGAGAAGTTGGGAAAAATTAGTGTGTAAGAATTGGTAAAAAGAGTGTTGGACTTGGGTATAGATGTTGTAGTTGTTTGGAGATGTATTTGGGATGCTAGGAGTGACATTGATAGAGGAAGTATTGAGTGATAGGAATTGCAACAAAAATCTGTAGCATAGGTAAAACAAAAACTGTCACATTGGTGGGGAAAAGAAGTGAGGAATTTGTGTAAGATTGATTGATGGATTTAGTAAGGAGTTTGGTGGATGAACTAAGGTGTATTAGAAGGTTAAATTAGTGTTATAACATGTGGGATTAAGTGTAGGAACAATGCGGAAGTAATGGGCAAAAGAGGGGACTGAAAACAGAAATAAAAATGCAAATACTGGGCCGGACCGGACTTGCGACCGGACTTGCAAGTTCGGTCGAGCCCAGATTTACAATGATGGGAAAGCTTCTGGAATCGACCGGACTTGCGACCGGACTTGCAAGTTCGGTCGGACCAGAAAATTTTCCCGTCTGAAACCTACTGGAATCGACCGGACTTGCGACCGGACTTGCAAGTTCGGTCGGACCAGAAAAATTCCCCGATGAAACCTTCTGGAATGGACCGAACTTGCGACCGGACATGCAAGTTCGGTCGGACCAGGAAATTTGCGTAATAAAGGCTACTGGAATGGACCGGACTTGCAAGGTCGGTCGCAAGTCCGGTCCAGTCAAAAAAAAAAAGAGAATTATTATTTCAATTAAATAATAATTATATATATATATATGTATACCCACATATATATATAAATGTGCATGTATGAAAGCCTGCTAATAGTAAGTAAGAAAATAAAACTTAAGGTAATGAAGATAGGTAAGTAATGTGTAAGTGTAGGAAGCATCAGGACTTAGTAAGTATGAACTAGTAAACATACTAAGAGCAATTGAGCTATGATAATGATAGTTAGATTTAATCATTCAATTGCATGTATATAATAGGAATTGATTTTTGAACACCGGAGGAACGTTGGGATACAAGTACAACGGTGAAAGGTATGATTTCTTCATGCCCTGTATCCTAATCTGGTTACCCCGATTTGTGTGCTTATTTGACCACCTAATAAGATAAATGCATGAATCGGATTATATTGCACTTACTTGTGCTTGTTTACATTGTTCTCGATATTTGTCTTGAACAATAGTTTGTATAATTCATGAAACATATGAATGATGATGAGGTGTATTGTATTTTGTAGTGTACTTGTATATGGTAATGTACCTCGTATGTATGTGTATATGTGCATTGTATTATTGTGGCTTGGATGTTGACTTGTGCTAATTCCTAACGATCTAACTCCTAACTTAAGTGAGTAAATTGGAATGAGTACAAGTCCGATATAGCTTCGGCCACGCGTGAGGATGCGGAGTCACGAGAGGTTGGCTGCAATTCCTGACTCTTAAACTGGTCCGCGGCCCAAATCCCTTAAATGGGTAGCATCCCGGATTAGTGAGTCAAGTAAATCCCGGAGGTTGGACGGTGTAGTCACCAGGGCCGGAGGTCCTGACGACTTAACTTGAGTAAGAGTAAGTAAGTATGGATCCGTAAGTATGTATGAGTATGTATGCGTATGTATGAAGTAACGAGTAAAAGAGTAATCTCCACCCGATTAACCCGGGTGGACCAATGAAGCTAACAAATATTGTATATTGTGCATGTAATGGGTATGTGTAATTCGGAAAAAGGTAAGTATGTATTGAATGGCTTATGTTGTACTCTTGTATGTAATGAAGTGTATGTATGTGTGTATGCCTTGCGTAATGTATTGTAATAATATGTATAAAAGCATGTATGCATGTATGTTTGAATGAAATCAACCGCATGTATACGACCAAGTGGTCGGCGTACCCTCACTAGTACGCGGGGTATGCGGTTATCATGCTCGGCGAAAGCTGACCCCTTCGGGGGACATTTTTTAGTGTGCAGGTGCCCGAAACGAATATGGTCAAGGAAGAGACCTGAGGCACACCCTGGTATTTGGAAGTAAGTAGCGTGTGAGGAACGGGTAGCAAGTAGTCTCTTAGCGAGTATGTACGAACTTTAAAGAGATAGTACATTGTATAAGGATCTTAGTAAACTCGGTATGTAGATTATATTGTATTGTACTTGGAGTATTGTATTGAATGGAGATTGTAGTAGCATTTGGTAAATGGAGAATGCATTGTAGTACTCGGGATTCCGGTCCATCAGACCGATGCTGTATGTAGAATCAGTAGCCTTGTTAGTCACGTGGGTGACTAACGGCATTGTATCACCCATTGTATGTAAATGTATATCCGCTGCGTGTATCTGATGAGTAAGGAGATTGGACGTTAATGGCGGTATTAATAGTAGGGGTGTTACAAAACCCATTTTTGTCATTACACCAAAAGTACAAAGAATTGTGCTCATGTTGAATGTCTTGACGATCTCAACGGAGTAAAACCAAGATTATTTGTGAAAATTTTAGAGAAGATGTGGAGGATAAAAATAGAAAAAGATGATGAAGAATTGGAGAAATAAAGGAATAAGATGTTACATAAAGACAGAAGGAGGGAATGAGAGGAGGACTTTCTCTCTCTTGGCTACATTCACTGGTGGAACGGAAGCCTTTAATGACGGTGGTTTAATCACGGCTTTAACAGAAACCGTAAATAATATGAAGGCCGGAGTTAATTAATGACGTTTATTAAATTAACCGTAAGCAATAATCGATCGGAGGTAGGCGCGCCTTTTTTAGGACGGACTTTAGATGACGGTTATTTGTGAAACCGTAATCTAAAGTCCCGTGTTGACGCGCGCTTTACGGTCAACGGACTTTAGATTACGGTTTTACTAATAACCGTCATCTAAAGTCCCCGCCCACTGATGGTCAACGACGTCGTCTTGACCTGACGCCAAATATTTCCCGCATTATTTGATTTTTTCGACGCCGCGCGTAATCTAAATTACAGTGAACGACGTCGTCTTACCAGCTTATTTTAGATTAAAAATAACTTTATATTAATGTGTTACATTTGTTTGATCGAATAAGACTCATGGCTCAATGGCCGTGGGTACATGAGTCAACACCATCGATCTTGAGTTCGAAACCCAGCATAGGCCAAATAATTTTCGCGCTATTTTATTAATTTCGTTACACTTTAGATTACGGTTCTTTAGGAACCGTCATGTAAAGTGTGACTTTACATTACGGTTTTCATGTAAACCGTAATCTAAAGTCCTTTTAACTACAACATTTGCCCGTTTACTCTGCACACTGTACTTACAGTAACTCTTCTTCTCTTTCGCGCTATCTTCCTCACTGAAATCGCCTCCTCTCTCCCGTCACCTTGCTAACGGCCATCGCCACCATCGCTCCCACCACCTTTGTCACTCCCATCGCCGCCGGTCACCACCCATCTACCACTGGTCTCACCGTCGACCTCTCTATCGCGTATTGGGTATGCGATCGATTGATTGTCGTTTTTTTCTAACTTTGTTCATATACATGCATTTCGATTGCAAGTTCTAACTTTGTTCATATATTTGTGCCCAGATTCACAGTTAATTGCAACCTAGTTCGTGGGCTGATTTCTACACTACTTGCCCACTTCGGTGCTTAGTAACGGTAATTTTGCAAAGCAAACTGTAAACTGCTGTATTTATTTATTCTTAGCATTTAGTATTACAATTAATAAATAATAGTGTAGTTTTAAAAATGCTACTACTTAAAACTGCCACAGGAAAGAAAGTAAGTTCAAGTATATTACCGATTCCTGAAAATAGCTCATTTTCAACTGCTCAATCTGCTATGCCAGATGCTCTCTGTTTGATTCACAATCTGTGACAGGAATCAACAATGCTATTGTTATAACCACCAGAAAGAATAAGATGAGTTTCGGTATTTTAATGGTTCTAGAATGACTAGTTTCAGTCCTTCAATCTGAAGTACTGCAGAGAAGGTCATAAATAAACTTCATTTATAGTAGAAGAAGATAAGTTTATGTATGTTACTAGTTCTAGATGGTGCGTGCAAATTTGACTTTGATAAAACTGATTTGGAGACGTTAGAAATATAGGGGAGATGCTGTCGATTTTTTTCCGCGGTTTAGCTAGCATTTAACCTTGATTTTTTGATGAATTCTAATGTTGTCGTTTTTCATTTATGCATCAGGACTACGACTTTATTTTGGCTTCCGACCTCAACCGTCTTAGCATCGGCTAATCGTCTACCAGAGGTAAGATTTACATATATACATATAATATTTGACAAACTACCAAACATAGTTATCCGCCCAAGATATACCTAATAGAGGTATATCTTCGGCAGTCCCTGTCGGGACTGTCCATGATTGTTAAATCTCACACCTAGGGTGTGAATGTGTTTTTAATTGTACTTTATTGATTATTTCAGCAGTATCTCTTTATTGTTCTTCGAATGCATATATTATTGATTAATATCATAATATCGTGCATTTGAAGAACTGTAGGGAGATGCTGCCGAAATTTTCAATAAATTACATATTAAAAACACGTTCACCGGTGGGATTTAATACTCATGGATGGATTTAGGTTGATAAGATACAAAAGTGTAAAGACTCTGCCACGGGTGACGGTATGAAATGGCTGCCTTCATATAAATAGCTAGAAGGAGATGGAACGTTCGTGGATTTACAGCGGAAATTTGGACGACAAGTTTTTAGAAGGAGTTGATAAGTTATGCACGGTGTTGGCGAACAATCTGAAACCTACAGACAAGGGATACATATTTTGTCCGTGTATCGACTGCCAAAACAATCTGAGATATCGCGGCGTTGAAACAATTAAGGAACATCTGATCCGCCGCGGTTTTACAAAAGATTTCCAAGACATAATCCGATGGCATGGTCAGAGTGCGTTCGATGTTATTAAGCCTGACGAAGGGGATAATGGTCAGGCAAACACAGAAACAGAACTTGGAGATGATACAGTTGCTGGTGACCCAGAAGACGTTACAGGGAACGTTGAGCCAGATTTCTGGGATGATGACATTGAGACTATGCTCGAAGATGTGGAACGACATTACTCTAACACGCCAGACAAGCATGAAAATTTGTTGGATTCATCCAAAACACCGTTGTACCCCGGGTGTGACCCTACAAAGTTAAGCAAGTTGAGTGTCGTCCTCAAGCTATTCAACTTGAAAGCGAAACATGGCTGGAGCGACGTAAGTTTCACTGACCTCCTGGAACTATTGAAATACGTTCTTCCGGTGGACAACGTTTTACCAACGACTACGTACTCAGCCAAAAAAATGATGTGCCCAATGGGTATGGGGTACCAGAAAATTCATGCTTGTCCAAATGGTTGCATGCTGTTTTGGAAATCGGATGAATTTGCTGAAAGCTGTTCAGCATGTGGAGCGTCACGGTATAAGAAACAACAAACTCACATCAGCGGTAGTAAGAAAGGTTCACCAGCTAAGGTACTGTGGTACCTGCCCATCATTCCAAGGTTCAGACGTTTGTTCTCCATTGAGAAAGACGCAGAGAATCTTCGGTGGCATTCAGTTCACAGGAAAAAGGATGGCAGATTAAGACATCCCGCTGATGCACCACAGTGGAGAAACATAGACGTAAAATTTCCTGAGTTTGGTAACGAACCGAGAAACCTAAGGCTAGGCTTGTGCACGGATGGGATGAACCCTTACGGTACTTTGAGTAGCATACACAGTACCTGGCCTGTGCTTTTAGTTATTTACAATCTACCGCCATGGTTATGCATGAAACCAAGACACATCTTGTTGTCTTTGTTAATATCTGGTCCAAAGCAACCGGGCAACAAAATTGACGTATTCCTACAACCTTTGATAGAGGATCTACAACTCTTGTGGAATGAAGGGGCTACGGTTTACGACTCATTCAGTAAAGAGGACTTCAATTTGCGTGCCATGTTGTACTGCACAATCAATGATTTCACCGCCTATGGTAATCTTTCAGGCTATTCAATCAAGGGGGCGTTGGCGTGTCCGATTTGTGGTGAAAACACTTGTAGCATTCGCTTGAAACATAGTGGGAAAACCGTGTATATGGGCCACCGAAAAATGCTTCCAAAAGGACATAAGTATCGAAAGATGGCGAAAGAGTTCGATGGGAAAACTGATCACAGCATGGCGCGCCAGCCTTTGACAGGTACAGAGATTTACAAAAAGTTGGATAATATTGTGAACAACTTCGGGCCGCCAACCAAAAGTGGTGAAAAAAGTGTCTGGAAAAAGAAATCAATATTTTGGGAACTAGAGTACTGGCAGCATCTGGAGGTTAGACATTGTATCGATGGGATGCATGTCGAGAAGAACGTGGGTGAAAGTGTCACTAGCACTCTTTTGAACATAAAAGGAAAGACAAAGGATCATTTGAAAGGAAGAAAAGATTTAATTGAGTTGGGCATACGCACAGAGCTTGGCCCGCAAGAACGTGGAAAACGCACATTCTTGCCTCCTGCCTGTCACACTCTGTCTAAAGAAGAGAAACATAGTCTATGCAGTACCCTTTACAACATCAAGGTACCATCAGGTTACTCCTCAAACATAAGAAACCTAGTGTCCATGACAGATTTCAAATTAGTAGGAATGAAATCTCACGATTATCATGTCCTACTTCAAGAATTTTGCCAATTGCACTACGTGGGGATCTTGCCGGATGCTGTCAGACACACAATCACAAACGTCAGTGTCTTCCTCAAATCCATTTCGTCTAAGGTTCTTGATGTGGACACTCTGTCTAAATTACAAAAGGATCTTATTGTGACAATGTGCCAGCTGGAGATGTATTTTCCTCCATCGTTCTTCGACATAATGATACATCTCCTCGTGCATCTTGTAAGAGAGATTCTGATGTGTGGTCCTTTGTACCTTCGCTACATGTATCCGTTCGAAAGGTACATGGGTGTCCTGAAGAAGAAAATGAAGAACCGTCGTCACCCAGAGGGTAGTATTATAGAGGGCACTATCACAGAGGAAGTTGTAGACTTCTGCACCAATTACCTAGAAGGTGTCGATACCATTGGACTTCCACGTTCTAGACACGAGGGCAGATTGAAGGGTGTTGGCACGGTTGGAAGGAAACTGAAAAGAATTGACATAGACACTCTTAACAAAGCTCATTTAGTTGTGCTAAGTCATCTTGAAGATGTTGAACCATACTTTGATGAACACTTGTGTGTTTTAAGAGCACAATATCCAAACATGAGTGACGTTAGACTACAAAATGAGCAGAATAGGACATTTGTCCGATGGTTCAAAGAGAGAGTGTTGTCCGATCAGTCCACGAATGTGCCTGAACTGATTAAAGTAGTTGCATTTGGACCAAATCTGGATGTAATTTCTTATGAGGGGTACGATGTCAACGGATTCACCTTTTTCACAGAACGTCAGGATCAGAAGTCAACGAATCAAAACAGTGGTGTAGAGCTTGAAGCTTATCAAAACTTATATGACATCGGTGTCGTGGGTCATAGTCCTGTCTCGGTACAACAATCATATTTCGGTGTTATACAAGACATCTGGGTATTGGACTACAACAGCTACGAAATGTGTGTTTTCCGCTGTAACTGGGTTAACAACAATCATGGCTACCGTGAGGAGGAGCATGGTATGAAACTGGTTGATCTGTCTAGAGCTACTCCCACGGTTGAGCCATTCGTTGTTGGGACGAAGGTTAAGCAGATATTTTATGTAACTGATCCCTGTAATCCTAGATGGTCTGTTGTGCTTAAAGGGAGAAGAGGAATAGTTGGTGTGGATGGTGTGGTTGATGAGGATGAGTATGATGCAGAAGATGAACCTCCAACTGTTCCTATTTCATTGGAAGAGGCTGAGGTCACAGGTCATCGTGAGTATATACGATCAGACCATAACGAGGGAATGTGGGTTGAGAGATAATGGTGTATGTAAGTTATTACTATAAAAATTTATATGAAATTAACACTCTTTTATTTATTGCTTGTTTATGACCATTATGAAATGCTTAATTTAATTCAAATTGTATTTCAATCCTTGCAGGCATGGCTGATCAGGACATGGCTGATGAAGAGTTCGATTTATTTTGTCGTGAGGAGGAGGAAAATGAGCAGCAAATGGTACCGGTCCCATCTACATCTGCGCTGCTGTGTTGCCCCATCCACATCTGCCGCTGCTGCTGTTGGCCCTTCCATGAGTGCACCTTCTTCGAGTGCTACTCAGAGACCCAGAGGTAGAGGATCACCCGGGGCGTGTTAGAGGATTTGGGGGAGAGTACGTCAGAAGAACGTATTCCCGCCATCTGCTAGGAAGGGTCAGATGAGTGCTGCTGAAGTCGAGGCGATGGTAGAGCGTAAGTTCGCTGCTGAGCGCCAAGCTAATGACGAGAAACATGCTGCTGAGCGCCGGGCTATCGAGGAGAGGCTGCAGGAAGCGTTGAATGCGATTGCACTGCGACTACTCAGCAGCAGCAGCTAGATCCTCCTCGAATGTCTTCCTCGTCTAGTTGTGCTCCGGCCGCTGACCCGTACCCGTTTGCCAACATCCAGGTTAACTTTGTTTAACTATTTTTCTTCTAAAATAAAGTTATTTAAATAGTATTAGATTGGACTCACTTATTTATTTCACGTATTATCTCTGTTTATTAAAGGAGCAAAAAAAATGTCGTCTCCAAATACCATTAGACGGGCACCCTGTAGATGCGGCCTACGGGACGGTGTTGCCATCAGGTCCACTCACGCTCATCAGTTTCGTACGTCTACCCCCATTCTACGCGCGTGTGACCTTGGACCTGATAGTTGATGGATTTGAGCATGCATACCTTCCGATGGCGATTGACAACAAATGCACGCTGATCGAAGCGAAGGGAGACATATTGCCCTGGCCAGCATGTTATATTGTTGTCACCGATGAGGTAAGACTGTTTGACAACCATTTAGTATCTAATAAAATGCATTATTTAGCATTAAGTGTCTAATCTAATCTATTATAGATCCCTGAGCTTCCTCGCCGCGTAACCCGGCCCAGACTAGAAGAGACCAGCGCGCCGGCGAATCCTGAGATCCCTGAGGTTCCTCGCCGCGTATCCCGGCCCAGAGAAGAAGAGATCAGCGCGCCGACGAATCCTGCCAGAAGGGTATGTTCTAGATAAATGTTTAATGTTACTATAATAATCAATTAGTAATTATCTTTACATTTATGCTTTATTGTTTGTGTGTGAAGGGTAAGAATCCAGTGAGTCGGGGTGCGAAAGGTAAGAATCCAGCGCCCGTCCGGGGTCGCACCAGGACTTCTGAGGCGCCTAAAAATAAGCTCGCACTGCCACAAAAACTTGTTAATGTTTTGGGGGCCAAGCAGATGAATCTCTACGACAAGATCATGGTGAAGTCATCTCAAACTAACAACTTCATGATGACGCTTCCAAAGTCGATGTTTCACTACGAAGAAGATATGATGACGGCAATCAACTTTGAGGACATCAGAGAGATGATGTGTGGAGATTATCTGAACATTAACATTATTCAAGCTTATCTAAAGTAAGTGTTCTTTCCTCATACTGTAAAAACATATAGAATAAGTATCTATGAAGTTGCATTGGCTAACTTTTTATAGTACATGTGATATAATAGATGTCTGCTTGAGAGATGTGTTGAGAAGGACATGACATGCGTTACTGCGGTGTGCCCGGAGCGTTTATCGTACGACAATGTCACTAGGGACCCTGGGAGGTTTTGTAACTACATGATTCATGTCTTCAATGTTGTTGAACAACAGAATAAATTATTCATTCTAATGCCGTATCACCAAACGTGAGTTCTAATATAAAATTACATACTAATTAGCTAACTTTGTTACCTTCATTTCTCATTTCATTTTGTATTTGACATTGTAGCCACCACTGGGCTTTGTTTATATTCTGCGCTGCCACCGCTACTCTGCTTGTTCTAGATCCACTAGGGCAGTGGAAAGAATTCAACACTGAAGACTTAATCAAAGAGTAAGTTTTTATTACTATTTAATTGTTTGTAAGTTTTTTGAACCAAAATTAATGTACTTGTTCATTTTGCTAAACGCTTTTGTTAATATATGTAACAGTTGTTACAAAAAAACCCCTCAGGGAGAGTTTGGTGATTTGACCGTCGATTACATCAAGGTTTGGTAATTCATGTATTTCATTCGTGCTGCTATTATCTTTGTACAATTGTTTACATTTGTGAATTTTGGTGATTTAGTGCCCTACCCAAAAGGATTCTAAGAGTTGCGGGTACTACGTGATGCGGTATATGTACGAGTTCTGCGGGTACTTCCCAAGTTTTAAGAATGATATTGACAAGGTAATACGAACGCTGTCTTGTATTTAATTCTTTCGGCAGATTTTTTGTGTCTTTATCTTAATCTCATTATGTGTTCCCTTCCTTTTCTTGTTGCAGATTAAAGAGCATTATGCCAGATTCAAGACTTATGCTCCTGCCGACTTGTTGCATGTCAGAGAGAGCATGGCAGCCATGTTTATGAGAATGGAGTGGTAGACTAGCTAGCTGCTGCTGTAACATATTTTTTTTTTAGTTGCTGCTCTGATTCTGTTAGTTGCTGCTGTAACAGATTATATTTTTTGTTAGTTGCTCTGATTCTGTTTGTAATGAATTATGCTAGCTGCTGCTGTAACAGATTCTAGCTGTTGTATTGAATATTTCTGTTGCAATTGTGCGCAGAAATGAATTTGCAATTGTTATCTCTGTTGCAATTGTGTAACAGATTGAATATGTTACAAATTTTCGATCTGGGGCTTTATTAGATGTTATCTCTGTTGCAATTGTGTAACAGATTGAATATGTTACAGATTTTCGATCTGGTGCTTTATTAGAATGAATTTGTGTTGTTGGTATTTGATTCAGGTGGTTCAATTGTGCAGTTTCTGCCCTCTGTTGCTTATCTGTTACAATTCTGTCTCTGTTGCAATTGTGTAGATTTGTAAAAAAAAATAATAAAAAAAAAATTACACTTTAGATTACGGTTCTAACAATAACCGTAATCTAAAGTCCTTTGGGCGCGCGCGCCAAAACACTTTAGATTACGGTTATTGTTAGAACCGTAATCTAAAGTGTCGACTTTACATTACGGTTATTTGTAAAACCGTGATCTAAAGTCCTTTGGTTCGCGCGCGCCAAAGGACTTTAGATCACGGTTTTACAAATAACCGTAATGTAAAGTCAATGACACGCGGGCCGGAAAAGGGCCATTAATTACGGTTTAAAACCGTAATTAAAGACGTCGCCATCTTTATTGACGCCCGCGTAGATTACGGTCCAGAACCGTAATGTAACACGGTTTTGGACCGTAATTAAAAGCTCGCGTTCCACCAGTGATTGTAAATGAGATTGTAGTGTTGTACATCGAATTAATTACTACTCCCGTTTGAGCGAACTTGTTTAGTTTTCTTCTCTGAATTTCACTTAGCATAGTATAATTTTTTTTAAAAAAAATTACATTAATATTGGTATTAGAAAAAATATTATAAAACTGAGCTTTATAGTATGTAAAACACTATTTTGAATGTTTAAGTGCATCTTACTAGGAATTACATAGGTTAATTAAATATTTGAAAGCTAGGCTAGAAGGGCATCCACAATGGTGTGGATTCCACCCATAGTGGTAAAAAAAGAAAAAAGAAAATGATGAGGTGGAGGAGAGAAGATGTGAGAGGGTTGCTTAATTAAGAACCTGAAGAGAAGGTTCTTACTGACACATGGAGAGAGAATGTGAGAGAAGAGATTATAATAATATTTTTAGGTGGGTGGAATCCACTTTCCTTATTGTGGATGCCCTAATCATGCATGTATTTTAAGTCTACCGCATGCATTTAAAATCATTTAACTAAGCTTTCGGTCTCCTGTTTTTTTTATTCGTGTGTCTACATGCAGTATAGAAAGTCGAGCGTATTAGGTTATTCCATAGATCGATTGTGTCGTCATGATAGGAGACAGAAGACAAGAGAACTCAATTAATTGACTTACGATCTAAACAGACTTTTCAAGCAGATAGTAATAAAACAAACAAATAGTTGTACACTGGAGCAAGCAACCCGCGACAATGATACACACAATTTAAGACTTTTTTTCTTTTTTTGAAGTTGTAATATCTATATATTTTATCTACAATGAGTCTTAGCTACAACCATGTGTAGCTATCTTTGGACTACATTTTTCATGGTACAGTTTGTATCAAGCTGACTATCATACAACCGGTTGTACGATATTTATGTACATCCTCGAACAATCTTCACAATTAATTTGAACAAACATCCTATAAAGTTGAACAATCTTTATACTAACACATGTAATCTTTTTATCAATCTGAACAATCAATACAAAAATTTGAACAACCTTTGAATCTAAAATGAACGGTTGTACGATGCTCACCGTACAACCGGTTGTACAATAGTATTTGCCCAGTTTGTATAGTGTAAAAGTACAAGTTTTATAAGTTTATTGTATAGTTTATAAAGTTAGTATGTATATTTAATACAAATTCAGAAATATCACAATTCTATGTATACATGTACATATACACCAGTACAGTTTTGAATGATCAACTGTACATTTTTAAATGCTCGAATGTACATGTATGTAGCTATCTATAGCTACATGTGGTTGTAGCAATCTATACATAATTGCATAGCCTATGACCAAACCGTTCTTTTTTTGGATTTGATCACCATATTTTTTAACTGTTTTACAAAAATTTGGTTATTTCGGTTAAAAACAGTTATCCGTAATAAAGTACGGTTCGGTTAACGGATATTAAAATTTAAATTTCGGTTATCCGTAATAACCAAACTTTTATAAATATATTTTTATAAATTTTATTTTTTCTTAACCCAATAATTTTATCTGATATATTACTACTCACTCATTTAGGTTTAGGTTTTAATTATTTCGGTTAATTCAAAAGTTTGGTTTTTTGGTTATTTTAGGAAGTTCAGTTATTTCGGTTATTTTAAAAAGTTCGGTTATTTCAGAAACTACGGTTATCGAGGCGGTCAACGGTTATTAGTGTAACACTAAAAACGGTTATCAGTTAAAACGGTTATCAGTAAAAACAGATATTACTATTAAATTCGGTTATAACCGAACACCTTAATTTTTTTTAAACTTCGGTTAACGGATATCCGTTTTAACCGTTTGCACACCCCTACTAACTCTAGTAAAACACTCTAGGTCTTCTCAAATAGTACCTTGGTAGAACCATTTCTCCCAAACACCCGAACTATCATCCAGCCCTACGGTCATTATAATATGGAAACTAAACCTCCATTTAATACAAACATCTTCATACACATTTCTGCAGAATCAAACTATAGTAAAACAATCTAATTCTGTAGAATCACCGATGTTAGTTGACCATGGCTCATGGAACACTCCGCCAGAAAAGGCACCATACACATTTCTTCCCTGCTGATGCCACAACACGGCATTCATTTGAATAGAGGATACACATTTTCTTTGGTGGCTATTGAATGGTGCTCTTCCTTGTTTCACTATCATTGAGATATTCCATGGATCCTAAATGCAGGTTTTGTTGAAGTGTTGAGACTCTTTATCATGCTCCTTGGGAGTGTGATGGGGAAGGAGATTTGTTGGCGGGGTTGTGGTTGTTCTGTCTCATGATTTAGGTTCTTTTTTTTTTCACTAGTAGAAAAAGACCCTACCGCAGCGGTTAGTTTGGGTCTATCGCAGCGGTTCTAGAACCGCTGCGACGAGGTGCGCTGCGATAGGGTATTGATCTACCTCAGCGGTTATTGAACCGCTGCAGTAGGTAACCTATGGCAGCGGTTCCTGGCTAACAACCGCTGCCATAGGTGGGTTTCAGGACAAAAAAAACATACCTATTACAGCGGTTGTTAGCTAGGAACCGCTGCCATAGGTATTTTTTTTAAAAAAAATAGCTATTTCATCTTCTTCCTCGCGCAGCGTTCGCGAGTTCACCGAGTTCTCTTCTCAAATTCAGCAAAACGTGTTCCTTGTTCGCCAGATGAAGTTGTAAAATTACCGTGAGTATATAGTGGGCGGAAGAGGCGCACAACATGTTCTTTGTTCACCAAATCTGTTGCAAAATTACCATGAGAAGAGAATACAAAGGCGCAACCTTTGTTCCTTGTTCACCAATCAGAGTTGCAAAATTACAGAGAAAGAGGCGCAGATATAAGAAGAGAAAGAGGCACGCAACATATATGTTCTTGTTCGCCAGTTTGGGTTGCAACATTACCGCTTGAGAATGTATAACGGAGGCGCAGAGCATCTGGTTTGCTAGTTAGGGTTGCAAAATTACCGAAGTAATAAAGATAAGTTCGAGAATATTACCATGAGGGAAGAGAAGAAGAATTAATGAGTGCAAGAAGAAGAGAACGCAGAGCATGCTGACAGTGAGTGAAGAGAAGAAGAGAGCGCAGAGCCGTCTTGTTCGCCGCGACCAGTTAGGGTTGCAAAGTTATCGAAGGAGAAACTTTTATATTAAAACAAATAGTCTATTGCAGCGGTTCCTAGTAACAACCGCTGCAATAGGCTAAAAAAACCGGGAAAGTGAAATTTTTTAAAAGAATAACCGGGGAAAATTAGTCTACTGCAGCGGTTGTTATAGGAACCGCTGCGATGATAGATTGTTTTTTTTTTTGAAAAAATTGACCTACCTACCGCAGCGGTTCCTAGCTAACAACCGCTGCGGTAGGTGATCCGAAAATTTGAAAACATCCTATTGCAGCGGTTCCTCTTACAACCGCTGCAATAGGGGCGCCGCGGTAGGTCTGTTTTGTACTAGTGTTTATAAGTGGCTGAAAGTTCAGCATAAGAGCGATACTAAGTTTCTAAATGAACCTTTCTCGCAATACGGTAGTGGGTAGGTTTTGAACCCAGAACCTTTGGTTCTAGAATACCCCTCGTCTACCAACCAAGCCACGGGGGCTTGGCCCTCATGATTTAGGTTCTGATGGTGCTTTTCTTGATTGGATTGTCCAGTTCTTGCTATGTGCCTCGAAGGAGGAGTGCTGGATGGTGGTCAGTGTGTTGTGGAGTATTTGGTTTGGAAGATGTCAGTTTTCCATGGTAGGACTTCTACTTAATTGGTATGGGGCTGTCAACAGGCATTGAGCTTTTTGGCTCCAACGTTGTTGGTGGTTTGGGCTCATGGTGCTGGTCATGGCTCATAGGGTGGATCAAGACTTAGTATGTCGTCTTGGATAAGTTGCGGTTTGATTCCGGTGTTAAGGGGGATGGAGTTTTGGGACTAGGGATGTTTGTTTGAACATGGTGGTCATTTTTAGGGAGCAGGATTTGATGGTGAGACGTATCTGTTGTCACCGGAGGTTTACGAAGCTAGGTCCATTTGGGTTTCAACTAAAAATGAAGGTGGAGGTAGGTAAGGCTTTAATTTTTTTAGATTGTAAAGGGTTGACAGACTTTTAAGGGACTCGTTGCATGCCTTGAATTTGTATAATGTTGTAAAGGGTTTTAGGGCTTCAGGTAAGGTTTTTACTCTTTAAGGTTGAGTTATCTGAACAAGGTTTTAATATAAAGGCACGTTTATTAGTTAGGATGGGGAGGAAACATAATAATACTGTATTTTGGGTAAGAAGTTCCAGATTGTATGAAGTACCTTTGCTGATGTTTATGAATGTGTTTATGTATCAAAAAACTATGTTGGTTACGTCATCAACCTTTATCCGTTTGGGGTTGGTTAATCCCTAATGAAATTTATCATCCGTAAGCAAAGTTTATAATGCGTGCTTACGGTAATCATTAATCAGTTTTTTAAGTACGATCCTGATACAACTTATTGGATTGTCAAACATGTGATTTATTGTCACAGTCGGATGATAGCGTACGAACTCGATTACCCCGCTTTGACAATTAGTGAGTAGTTTTAAAGCATGATTTACATGTATACATGTTACCAAAATTCAAATTCCGTGCTGATTACATCTTCTGTAATTCGTGAGCCTTATCCACACCACTTCCTATTTCTATATAAAAAGAGACTCTTGTACCCACTTCTAGACTAATGAGAAATTAGTAGTTTCTTTGTCATGTCTTTTTGAAGTCTCTTTTAATCTCTCCTCTCATTTACAACACCTTAACAACACGAGATGACCAAATATAACTAGAGCACTGAATTGTATTCTCTACGTCAAACTAAAATATTTATGATTGTGATAAGGTGTATACGCACAATTGAATATCTAGTACCCACTGTAAAAAAAAATCATTTTATATTTTATTTAAAATTTTAATAAAAGAATCAACAGTCCAATAATAAATTATGAAACTACCCAAAATTAGTTATTTACTATCAATTAAAAAAATTCTATTATGTTATAAATAAAATGTAATGTTCTGAACTAGATTTATATTGCAGCAAACTAAAATACAATACAAATAAATTAAAAAACTGTATTTAAATTCAAAAAATGTTGGCAACCGTAAGTAGATTAAGAATGGGCCACGGTCGCTATAAACCAAACCCAGCTATTTTTTTTATGTAAATAATGTATATATAAATGATAACGAGTTACATGATAGTTAGATACATAGAAGGTCTATGTATCTGAGAACTAGTAGGACAACTCAGCTGGGAGGGGGGTGAATTTACAAAAACCTCCTAGGCATAAGACAAAAACAGCAATATGCTGACAATAGAATCCCAATGCCAATCGCCAAAGTACAACTACATAGGTATACAAAAAGGGATTCCAACATACAAAAAGCTCCTAAGAGCAAAGGACTCTATCAAGCCAATCAAAGTCTATATTGGCTGTATTCAACTTCGTCCATATGATGGCTTTCATGGCCGCCTTGATATCATAAATTATGAGAGAGGGGTCTTTGGCTTGGTTGGCCATGGCTCTTTTGCATCTCTGTAACACCCCAACCGCTAATCCTTCATTATCCTCTAACCGTCTCCATAATTACTCTACACGCAGCGGATACTTACATACTTCTGGCGGGTGATACAACGCCGTTAGCCATTCCAAGACTAACAAGGCTTCTACTACTTACAGTAACGGTCTGACGATTAAGATATACCGAGTAACAAAATACTTACAATACACTTCCAATACTTACTTACAACCTTGATTACAGAGTATCCAAAAGTATACGAATTACATCCCAATTCTACAAGTCTATTAAAAAATTATGAGTTTATACATTCCCTCATTCATACTAAGTTTCACAATTCAATTCTCTTAAAAGGGTGTACCACATGGTACACCGGCTACTCAAAAAGGCGTCAAGCCGTGTACAACTCGGTACACCATTCAAATCTACTAACTACTCCAAAAATAATTCATCTCGGACTTACCACGACCTTCAAATCTCACGGGTACCTCTAAAAATAAAACCCAAGGGGCTCAGCAAAACACTGCATATGAAATTCGCATACCTCACGTGCTAACGGGGGTACGCCGACATACTTGGTCGAATACATGCGGTTCATTTTACTCTTACATACATACATACATACATGCTTTATACACAATATTACAGTACATCACAAAGCATACATACATTCATTCAATACACACAAGGAAGACATTACGAGTCAACCATTCATACTTACCGGATTATGGAGATACACTTCTCCAATACATACACAATGCTTGTTAGCTCCTTACTCACCCGGGTTAATGGGTGTACATTACTCTTTTACTCGTGGTCAATGACTTACACTAGTCAAGACCATTACTCATACAAATACTTTACTTACTTACTTACTCAAGTCAAGTCGGTATGACCTCCGGGCAGGGACTACTATATCCCACCACCGGGCTTTAGGGTGGCTCACTAATCCAGGATGCTACCCATTTAAGGGGTTTGGTCCATGGTAAAGATTAAGGCCAGGATTCGGATCCAACCTCTTTTGTCTCCTCATCCTCACGCGTGGCCGAAACTATATCGGACTTCTACTCATTCCAATTTACCAATTTCTCATTGTTAGAAATGTTAGCTAGTTAGGAATTTGTTAGAAGTCCTTCTTCCCATACAATGGGTTAGTACACTACACATCAAGGCCACACAATACTTCATTCTCATTCATACATTTCATGAATTATACAAACTAAGAGTTCAAGACATTATAACAAGAACAATATAATGCAAGCACAAGTAAGTGCATTAAAACCCAATTCGTGCATTTATCTTATTTAGGTGATCACATAAACACACAAATCAGAGTAGCCAAGGTAGCATACGGGGCATGAGAAAATCATACCGTTCACCGTCGTACTCGTACTTCCGGTTTCCCTTCGGAATTCGACTATTCGATTCCTATAACATACATGGAGTTGTATGGTCAATGATCTATTATTGACCTAACCCATTCCTTCATTAATACTTCTAATGTATACTTACTACTCCTTTACATTCTATACTTGATTATGAAAATCATTCTTTTCTCATTATTTTTTAAACTTGCTTTCTTACTCATGTACTTACTTTCTTACCATTATTACTCCATTAATGCTGTAATACTATATATATATATGTACATATACATATACATATATATACATATGATCACTATGATTACATTTTTTTATATATGACTCGACCGACCTTACCCAGGGTCGGACCCAAGGTCGGTCGAAGTCAGTGAGTTACGTTACTGGAAAATTCAGACCCGACCGACCTTGCCAAGTTCGGTCCCAAGGTCGGTCCAAGTCAGTGAGTTCTGGGTTTGAAATTTATGACTCGACCGACCTTGCCAAGTCCTGTCCCAAGGTCGGTCGAAGTCAGTGACTTCTGGCTTCACATTTTACGACTCGATCGACCTTGTCAAGCTCGGTCCCAAGGTCGGTTGAAGTCAGTAGACTTCCCTCTTTGCAAATTAAGGCTCAACCGACCTTGCTAAGTTCGGTCCCAAGGTCGGTCCAGCCCAGTACTTCCATTTTAAATTCTTTTTTCAATTCTTACTTTGCCCATTGCTTCCCTAATCTTCCTACATGTAATCCCACATGTTTTAACACTAATTAAACCCTCTAAGTTGCCTTAGTTCATCCATTAACTCTTCACTAACTCATTTCCCATTCTTATGTTAACTTACACAATTCTCTCATCTTCATTCCAGCACTTACAACAGTTTTTTGTTTCTCCATTGCTACAGATTTTTAAAACAACTTTTACCATCCATTACTTCATCTACCAATGCCACTTCTAGCATTCAAAATGTATTACTTTACATCCCAGTTCTTCCCATCCCTTAACTCCTTTTCAAATCTGTTTTCAAGGTGACTAATCACACACGCAAATACCCAAAACACTCTTAGTTATTGCCTAGGTTATTCCCTCTCCTTAAACACTTAAGTATTCTCATTTCTAGATAAAATTCGACAGAGTTTCCCCTATAATTTTCACTTTGCCCACACATATTTCAGCTCACACATTCATTTACAACTTCCATATCAATCCAAGCACTAACAACATATAAATTTTCCTGCACATATATATTCATTACCCAAGGTTTTTCCCAAGCTTTTAATCATCTTTTAAGAGTTTCAAAACAGGTTATTTCTCCTCCTCAATAACCTATAACATAGCTACTACTCAAAGCCATATACATTACTCGTTTCAAGTAATTAAAATCTGTTACACTAATGTATACCAACTAGTTCAAGGCACGGGTAGTTACCTTGTAGTTCTAGCTTCCTTCCTCCTCTCTTCCTTTCTTCTTCCTTTGCTCTACCTCTTCTAACCGGTTATGGAGAATCCAAATCCTAATGCTACAGCCCATCAATACACACTCATTTCAATTCAAACCAACCCTTAAATCAACCTAGAGCTTAAGGTATGTTTTTAGGGTTTAGGAAAAGACATTACCTTGCAAGTGTATAGAAAGAGTGTTGGACAGCAACAAAGCAAGATTCCCACTCCAAATGTGAAGCCAAAATTGGCTGGATCATAAGGAACAAGAAGCTCAAAACTTAGAAATTCTATTTTGCAAATGAGAGCTAGAAATGCTAGTTTTTCGAATTTCTTTTTACCTCAACCCAACAAGATGAAGGAGGAGCTTCTAATGGTGGTCCTAATCTTCAAGAAGTGGATCACCCATGGAGATGAAAGTGGGTATTTTCGGATTTTGAACAGAGGGGAATGATCTCCTTTGTAAGAGGAATCCAATGGTATAGTTTTTGTAATTTTTGGACAAGGATTGAGTGTTGAAAAATGAAGAAGAAGGTGGTGGCTGGTGTGGTGTTGTTCAAATCGCCATTGGAGGCCGGTGAAGGAAGAAAGAAATCAGAGAGAGCAAGGGGGAGTACGGTGGAGTTGTGAGGGAGTTGGAGAGAGAGTTTTATTTTACTTTTTGCTTTATTATTTTGTCTTGTAGCATATTAGGTGAGTGAAGAGAATGAGAGAGGGGGGCAAAACGGCCACCTACACACACTCACACAGATTTTCACTTTTTATTTTCAAAAGTGGACACATTAGTTTAGCTTATTTACACTCTCACCCCACAACTTCCCGATTGTTACAGTTTTTACTAACCGGGACCCGTTTTCCGGAATTTTTCGTTT
The DNA here is from genome assembly GCA_023374045.1 of Limonium bicolor. Classification (NCBI taxonomy): domain Eukaryota; kingdom Viridiplantae; phylum Streptophyta; class Magnoliopsida; order Caryophyllales; family Plumbaginaceae; genus Limonium; species Limonium bicolor. The sequence goes on from CM041776.1 coordinate 490,511,661, forward strand.
TTAATTTTATTGGTTCTAAACCTTCATTAATGTTTATTAATGACTATTTGGTTGACCAAAATTATTACGAGTCTATTTGACCCGCTTAAAGTCGCGTTTTCCCGGTTTCCTCAAAAAACGTGCTTTAAGGTTCGTTTATGCTTTTAATCCATTTTAAGGATCCGTTTTCTTCGGGATTTGTTCCCTCATGTTTATTTATATGTAATTAAGCCTCTAAAATACTTATTAGCCTAATTAATCACTATTTTTAATTACGGGGTATTTCAATCTACCCCCCTTAAGGAACTTTACCCTCAATGTTGCTAAAGGTTTACGGTTACTATTTCTACTCATTTGGCAAACCAATTGCCACAATGCACTTTACTACCCCTATTCACAATTCCTACACTACAAGCACACAATCTAATTACAATCTACAATACAATGCACACTTTCCACAATACCATTTCACAATACATTCCACATTACCATTCGTGTCATATACCATACAACACAAATACATTACACATTGTACAAACATACTGGATACTACTAGCACTACACTGTGCCAAACGAAATACAATTAGTACTACATATGCCAACAAAATGTACTACAATACATACATACTATGCAATGCTATCCCGAAGCAATGCAAAAGCAAAATGGCTCTACCCCCCCTTAAAAACGGGTACACCCCGTACCCTCCGTACTATACGGATACTAGACAACTAGTCTACAAATAAATTTGGGTACTTCGCCTTCAGGGCGTCTTCTAATTCCCAAGTCACTTCCTCGACATCGTGGTTAGACCACAAGACCTTCACCATTCGTACAGATTTATGGCGAGTGTCTCTCGTCTTCGTATCAAGGATTCGCAATGGAGTCTCGACATATCTCATCGTCGTCTCTAGGGATAGCTGTTCGGGTTCTAATACATGAGAGGGAACGGCTATGTATTTCTTGAGTTGTGATACATGAAAGACATCATGAACACGCCCCAATTCTTCAGGTAATGCTATCCTATAAGCCACAGCTCCAATCCTCTCGGTAATCATGTATGGGCCTACAAACTTCGGGCTCAGCTTGTCCTTATGGCCAAATCGAAAGACGCCCTTCATAGGTGAAACACGCAAGAACACTTGGTCACCCACGATGAACTCAAGGCCGCGTCGTCGCACATCCGCATAGGATTTCTGTCTATCTTGGGCTGCTTTCATGTTCGCTCGGATTTGCTGAACTTTAGCTTGTACTTGTTCTAGATACTCCGGTCCTATAATGACCTCTTCACTTGACTCATCCCAACACAACGTGGTACGGCAGGGTCTACCGTACAAAGCTTGGAATGGCGACATCTTAATCGAAGCATGATAGCTATTATTATACGAGAATTCGATAAGATGAAGCTTATCAATCTAGATCCCCTGAAAGTCTAAGGCACATGCTCTAAGCATGTCCTCGAGTGTCTGGATGGTCCTTTCTGTCTGACCGTTGGTCTGTGGATGGAAGGCGGCGCTAAGCTTCAGCTCGGTACCCAGCTCTTCCCGTGTCGCTCTCCAGTATCTCGAAAGAAATCTGGTATCGCGGTCAGATACAATGGTTTTCGGGACTCCGTGGTGTCGAATGATCTCCTTGTCGAATAGCTCAGCGAGCTTCGCCACCTTCCAGGTGTCCTTCATCGGTATGAATCGGGCAACCTTGGTGAGGTGATCGACTACTACCCAGATCATGTTGAGTCCTCCCCTGGCAGGTGGGAGTCCAACAACAAAATCCATGGAGATATCGTGAAATTTCCACTCCGGAATTGGCATAGATTGTACCATTTTTCCCGATCTTTCGATGCTCGAATTTCACCTTCTGGCTTGTGAGACACCTCAGTACATACTCAGTCACGTCGGGTTTCATTCCCGACCACCAGAAATACCTCTTCATGTCTTTGTACATTTTGGAGGCTCCCGAATGGACGGACATTGTCGAACAATGTGACTCTCGTAGAATGCGATCCCCTAGCTTAGCATTGCTTCGGGGGACGCATAATCTACCATTCAGCCGGATCAGACCATCTTCAGGCAATTTGAAGTCGTACTTTCGGTTCTCGAAGGTACCCTCTGTGATTTTCTACCTGATCTCTGTAAGGTAAGGGTCGCTTAACTGAGCGTCTCGCACCTCGTCAACTAAGCTAGAAGAAGCGAGTAGCGAATGGAGCGAGTGTGCTCGACGGCTCAGGGCGTCGGCTACAACGTTTGTCTTCCCTTCTTTATACTGGAGGTTGATGTCGTAATCTGATAAAAACTCCATCCACCTTCTTTGTCTCAGATTCAATTCCTTCTGTGTGAATACATACTGTAAACGTTTATGGTCGGAGTAGATGGTGATGCTTACCCCATAGAGATAGTGTCGCCATATCTTCAAGGTGAAGACAATGGCTCCTAACTCTAAATCGTGAGTCGGTTAATTCTCCTCATGCTTTTTCAGCTGGCGAGAGGCGTATGCTATAACCTTGCCATGCTGCGTGAGTACGCATCCCATGCCCTTGCCCGATGCATCACAATACACCTCAAATCCCTCTGTGCCCTCTGAAAGGGTGAGAATTGGCGTTGAGGTCAATGAGTCTTTTAGGCTCTAGAAGGATACCTCGCACTCGTCTGTCCACACAAACGGTGCATCTTTCTTCATCAATGATGTCATGGGCTTAGTGACTTTAGAAAAGTCCTTTACAAACCTCCGGTAATAACCGGATAGGCCAAGAAAGCTCCGGATGTCGGTAATAGTCTTAGGTCTAGGCCATGATTGTACTGCTTCAATTTTCGATGGTGTGGAGGGTGATTTTTCGGTATGAGGGGGGTCTATCTAAATATGGTCTGACTGAAAAGCCTAGATCCTAAAATGCCATTCTGTGGAGGGTGAAAACCTGTCACCTTGGCATCCCTCAAATACCTACTCTATCGTCCGTCTTTCCCAGAAAGCATAAGGGGAATGCTAGTGAGCACTACACCCGCTCTCAATGGGCCCCACGCGGACTTATGCCTCTATAAGGCAGAATTGACTAGAGTCGCCACCTAGTTTGACCTATGATACTAGGAAGGAAGATCGGGTTCTAAGAACCGTTAATTGACTCTGATGATTTGTTGCCTATGGATAGGACTTATCTGATAATACTAGAGATTCTGTGTGGGTTCGCACTGGGTTACACCCCTCGGAAGTGGTAATGACCACAACCTTGGATTGGTGCCCGAGGAAACCTCGGTCTCCAATTGTCGGGATTGCCTTCTTTCAAAACCTTTTTAGAGAGATTCATTTCAAAGGGCCATAAGGATAGGATTAGGATAGGAAGAGAGAAAGAGAATGGATGAGGCGAACTTTTATGCCAAGCTAGCACCAAGAAGAGGAATTGCAGAATTCAGATGAGTGTAGAATGAAGAATTGGGAAAAGCCTGAGTGAGTGAATAGATAAGACTCAGAGCCCGATGGTTTGAAGTTTTGGGTGTGAGAGATTAGTCTGTGAGACGCTCGGGTCTATGAGACATTTGGAGTGTTCATGTAGTGGGAGGCATAGGATATCAAGGTCTGTGAGACACTCGGGTCTGTGAGACGTTTGAATCATAAAATGATAGAGAGATTGAGATGTTCGAGTCTGTGGGGCGCTCGGGCCTATGAGACAATAGAAGTTTGGAAGAAGTTGGGATTCAGGAGATGTTTCGAGTTTGGAATGTTTTGAGTTTGGATAATGATTCGAGTTTTGGATAATGATTTGAGTGTGTGAGGCAATTGAAGCTTGGATAGAGATCCTGGGTTTTTCGGATTTGAGATTATGACAGGGTTGATGTTTTGGGAGATGATGATGGGTTGAATTGTTTGGAGGGATGATTGTCAAAATTGTCTCTCTTAAAGTTTTTAAAGCCAAAAATTCATTTTTTGTTGTAAAAGGGCGGATAATCCTGAGGGATTACCCTATGTACCCCCTCGAACACGACACTTAATTAATGGTAAGTGCCGAGGCTCGAAAGATGGGGCCTTGAATTTATGTCGAAAATAGGATTTAGAGAGAAACACCATGAATGAGATGTTCTCGGTCAAACCCTAATAACGTCTCTAACTCCCGGGTTTAAAACATTAAAAACCGAAAACATTGAAATCGAGCGAAAGGGAGTTAGACGATTCTAAAATCCCGGCTGCAACTAGGAAGGTCGTTACTTCCCAAGCACCCCATCTTGTAAAAATCTAGGCTGCAATTAGGAGAGATTTGCCACCCTAATGCCCCGCCTAAAGAGATCCAGACTGCGACAAGGGAAGGTTATGACCCCAGTGCCCCGCCTCGGATTTTTATTTTGGAAGAGAGACAAGCGATATCTAACTAGGAAGAAAACGTTCTTTGAAGGTGTTAGACATCTCATGTTCCCCGAAAACGGTTTATTTGAGTTGAAAACTAAGTTTGAAAACTTTTGAAGTTGTTCGGAATTCTCGATGAAGAACACTGATTTTGAGAAATGTTTTAGGAGAAAACTTTCTGTATATGTGAGAAGAACTTTCTACATTTGAGAAGAGTTTTCTGTGATGTGAGAAGAGTTTTTCCTTTTAAATTCCACAAAGTTTCTTTTGAAAACTTGGTGAAACTTGAATAAAAAGATGGTTTGAAATTCTTTTTTGGTTTTTGGATTTTGAAAGGAATTCACAAGTTGAGTGTGGTTGGATAAAATGTATTTAGGTTTGAGTTGAATTGAGCTGGATGAAATAGGTTTGAATTGAATTGGAGTTCAGTTTGGATTGAGGTCGAGTTCGGTTTGAATTGGGGTCGAGTTCGGTTTGAATTGGATTGAGGTCAAGTTTGAATTGGATTGAAGTTCGGGTGGGGTCAAAGTTGGGTCAAGGTCAACATTTTTTGGTCAAGGTCAACGTTTTTGGTCAAGGTCAACGTTTTGGTCAAGGTCAACATTTTTGGTCAAGGTCAACATTTTTGGTCAAGGTCAACATTTCTTAGTCAAGGTCAATATTTCTTGGTCAAGGTCAACATTCTTGGTCAAGGTCAATATTTTTGGTCAAGGTTCGACATTTGTGGACTTGGTTTGACTTTTGTGGACTTGGGCTTGGGCCAGTTTTGGGCTGGGCTTGGGCCGGATGGGTAGTTTGGGCCGAATTGGGCTTTGGGCCTTGTTTGAACTTTTGGGCCGAATGGGCCTTGTGTGGGCTTTTGTTTGAGTTGGTGTGAGTTTTTTGGATTTGGGGCCGGATTGGGCTTTTGATTCGTGGGCCCGATTTGGGCCTTGGGGAGTTGGGTTGTGGGCTTCAGGTTTGGGTCATGGGTTTCGGGTTTGGGCCATAGGCCACATGTTTCAGACTTGGGCTATGGGCCACGGGTTTGGGCCATGGGCTTCGGGTTTGGGACTTGGGGGCCACGGGTTTGGGCCATGGGCTTCGGATTTGTTTTTGGACCAAATTTGGAGGTGGGCTTGGGCAATGGAGACATTGGGTTCGGTTGGTATTGGGCCAATTGTTTTTTGAAATGGGCTTTGACTTTATTTTCAGGGTTGGGCCGCACATGGATTAGGTCCAATGGGCTTATTGGGCTGGATAGGTCAAGCTAGAAGTGGGTCAAGCAAGGAGTGGGCCAGGTTGAATGATTTGGGCCTGATTTGCTATTTGGGCTTGTTGCAGAGAAATTTTGAATGAGAATGTTGTCTATATACATATATATACATATTTTAAGTGTGTGTTTTAGCGTTTAGGGGTGTCACCACCACGAGATTGGTCAATGACCCATCAGACCAGGGGGGCCCCTCTATCCTAGTGGCTTGGACCTAAGGGCATAGTAACTAGAGCTTAGATAGTAAATAAAAATACAATGAAATTAACAAAAAGTAACAAAGCTAGATATGAAACATGTACAAGTATATCGCAGAGATAGATCAAAGAGAACAAATCATCATGGGTATTAATAACGGCAAATCAGCGAGAAAAATCATTGTTCGTTGAGACCAAAACCAGATTCGAACCACATAGCATAAGAGAAATCTGGCCGAATTGAAATCTAACTCCAATACCTTAAAACCAAGGCGCAAACCAAGATTAACAGAAGTTGAAACTTAATTTCAGATCAATGAGCAGCATAAAAAAGAGCAAGAATAATCATGAGAAACAACACAACTTCCAGACCAAAATCGATTTCGAGAAGTAGACACTCCTTAAACAGGTAATCAGGAAACAAATCGGGAATAGCTGACCGATAGAGACCAACAAACTCTGCCCAGTCTCAAAGTCTAAGATCAGCTTCAACTCCAACAGTCCCGATCCAATCCCAGTTCGAAGCCAAAGTACCTCAGGCAAGTTGTAAACGACGGGATAAGCAGACGGGTAGTGATAAGTAAATAGAATTGAATACTCAAACATATTGAGAGGTGCAAGGAGCAGTAAGAGATCAGACTAGAGATGAATCGGTAGGCAAAATGGCAGCCAATTTTCAAACCTGAATACAGAATACCTCCAAGAATTTACACATATCACCGGCGCATAACAATATAGGATTAAAGAATTTCCAAGTTCAGAATCAGTACCGAAAAAGAGAGAACAGACATCTCAAAATTTTCAGAAAATGCGAGTACGCTGGCCTCAAAACTCTCACCACTTAGGTCATGTCAAGGAGTTCACCGTCAAATTTGAAGGAGCCACTTCAGAGTGAACTTCCAAATTTTCGAAAGTAGCACCAGAGCATGGAGGAGAAGACTCCCTCAGTCGACGGTTTCCAGATCAAACTATCATTCAGGAAGACGATAAAGACTATAGAAGATAGAGCGATCAGGATTTCCTGCAATTAACTGCGAAAACAAGCCTCAAAGCAAGGATGAACATAATCTGTTCAACATATAGAGCGACAGTGGATATTCGAGCCAAGGTGATTACATATCAGCCTATGAGATAATCCCTAAATCGGTCGAGTTTTACAAGAACAGACTCGGTTTCTTCCAAATCGAATTAAGGGCAGCGATACGACACCAGAAACGAACATTCATGAAACCGAAGGAAAATAAAGCATTAGATAGGAATAACAGTGAATAGTGCCTCTCACAACCCAGATTTCGAGTTGATTACCGATGGTATTACAAGGTCGCGATTGCAGGCGTGCAACCAGAAGAGTACTCCGAACCCATCATGGATTGAGTACAAATAAGTAAGATGAAACATCGAATGAACATAACAAGGTAGGAAGTTTCTGGCTCCCTTTACGCAATTAGAAATGGCCAGTTTAAATTCAGGGAACATGAGCCAGTACTAACATCTGCATTTTCCAGCGAAACCGATAGCTAAATGACCGTGATAGGTGAAGTTTAGTACAAGGAAACGAATATAAGAAAAACTCTTTACTCTCGGTGTAACCAGGGACACGCGAAACACAAATTCGGAACCCCGCTTCTAGAGTCTACACAAACTGACAAGTATATATAAAGAAAGAAACAGAAATCAGACTGACTCATCTTCGGAATGCAATTTCTAGCATGGTCTATGTTTGTCGAACACAATCATCGGTTTGAATTCTCCGGCGAAAATGTGTGAATGAGGTAAGTAATAAAGTAAAAAAAAAAACCGATGCTAACGAAGAGAGAACAATGGGGCGAGGGCTTCGAACGCACCACTCAGACTGAGAATCTAACTTACTCAGTTGCTGAATCAAAGACGATTTTGAGAGATGAAGAGGTTCAAGCGCGAAATGAGGTGGAAATGCTGGGATTTGCAGTGATCTCCGACAAGGAGATGGATGGATTTTGGAGGAATGGAGCGTTCTGGTTTTTGTTTTTGGATTTTTTCGTGTGAAGAAGGCAAGGAAGCTGAGTGTTCTGTTCTTCTATAGAAGCTTCAATCCAGAGAAAAACGTGAGAAGGGATGACGGGAGAATAAGAAAGATGGGGTTAGTCGGCTGGGTAACGCTTTGTGTTCTTTTGGTTGTTGAAGAAGATCAAGGATGATATTCTATGGAAATGAGAACGTTACAACATGGGAAGAGAGTATGTCTGCCGGTTTTACGAATTGAAGAACGACAAACTGAAAACGGGGGTGAAGAAGATGACGGGTGTTTTTGTTTTGTCGTCTGGGTCAAAGAATTGAAGAAGAAAGGTTAGAGAAGAGAGTGAAGACGATCGGCCCTAAGAAGGGGATGCGGCTACTGTTTGGTTATTTTATAAAGAGAAGGATTAGGGTTTTTAGGACAACTAGGGTTTAGAAGATTGGGTTTTAAAGTGGGCTTCTTGAAGCCATGGGCTGAAAATAGAGTGGGTTTAAGGAATTGGGCTAGGCCAGATTTCAACCAAGTGTGGATTGGGTTTGAAAGATGAAAATGAGTGTGTATAAATAGAAATGAAAATAAAAATACTAATGCTAATAGTAGAATAAAATAAAATATAAGAAAAAGTGGATAGATGAATAAGAATAAAAATAAAATAAAATAAATAGAATATAAACAAAACAAAATAAGATAGTAAAATAAGTGAATAAACAAAAGGGGACGACCTTGAAACTGGACTGTCAATGGAAATTCATTTTTGAAAAATTGTGTTTTTTTTCTGAAATGTTTTGAAAAAGATTATAAAATGATGGTTTCGTCTTAGCACGCACGTTAATATGTTTTGAAAAAAGAAAGGCGACGACCCCTCTTATTATTTCGGAATTTGCTTTATGGGGTGAGAATTTTTGGTGTCTACAGATGGCTCCCCTTGATTCAATTCTACAAGCCCTTGCAGAATTGGATCAAGGTTGACGGGACGCCAAAAATTCTTATTGCGGTTTATGATCTGTTCTTATGAATGCGGGTGCACGGGGACTTATGACGGGCCCCAAATTGCGGTGATTGATGGTATGAGGACTAATGACGGGCCTCAACTAGATCTCGGTGTCTAGCTCTAGGACTAATGACGGGCCTAGAATACGATCAAACAACCTATGCATGAGGACTAATGACGGGCCTCAACTAGAACTCGATGTCTAGCTCTAGGACTTATGACGGGCCTAGAATGCATCTTCGAAATGTATGAGGACTAATGACGGGCCTCAACTAGATCTCGGTGTCTAGCTCTAGGACTAATGACGGGCCTAGAATACAATCGGTATATTGGTTATGCATGAGGACTAATGACGGGCCTCAACTAGAACTCGATGTCTAGCTCTAGGACTTATGACGGGCCTAGAATGCATCTTCGAAATGTATGAGGACTAATGACGGGCCTCAACTAGATCTCGGTGTCTAGCTCTAGGACTAATGACGGGCCTAGAATACAATCGGTATATTGGTTATGCATGAGGACTAATGACGGGCCTCAACTAGAACTCGGTGTCTAGCTCTAGGACTTATGACGGGCCTAGAATGCATCTTCGAAATGTATGAGGACTAATGACGGGCCTCAACTAGATCTCGGTGTCTAGCTCTAGGACTAATGACGGGCCTAGAATACAATCGGTATATTGGTTATGCATGAGGACTAATGACGGGCCTCAACTAGAACTCGGTGTCTAGCTCTAGGACTTATGACGGGCCTAGAATGCATCTTCGAAATGTATGAGGACTAATGACGGGCCTCAACTAGATCTCGGTGTCTAGCTCTAGGACTAATGACGAGCCTAGAATACAATCGGTATACGAGTTATGCATGAGGACTAATGACGGGCCTCAACTAGATCTCGGTGTCTAGCTCTAGGACTGATGACGGGCCTAGAATGCATCTTCGAATTGTATGAGGACTAACGACGGGCCTCAACTAGATCTCGATGTCTAGCTCTAGGACTAAAGACGGGCCTAGAATACAACCGGTATATAAGTTATGCATGAGGGCTAATGACGGGCCTCAACTAGATCTCGGTGTCTAGCTCTAGGACTGATGACAGGCCTAGAATGCATTGAAGGAGTTGTACGAAACTCACTGCGGCAAGTGGTTAATCTGAAGTTGTTTCTGGCTGTAGGTTGATTCGAGGATGGCTTTGATTGTGGATTGATCCGGGATTGGATGTTTTTCGGTTGCTTCCGTGAGGGATGTGATGGTCGAATGCTTTCTGTCGATGTCGCCTTTGACTTTATCAGTGTGGGACTTTTGTTTTGGTTTTGTTTCTGGTGGTCTTGGCCCGATGTGCACTATGGTTTCGGGATTTGGTATGACTCTTGGCTCCAGAGTTCGAGATGGCTCCGGTATGGCTCCTGAGTTTTTGGTTTTTGTGATTTTGCGATTGGTCTTTGAGTGGACGATTTTTTTTGTGAATAAGTGATTTTGGGACCTCGACGGTTTCAATATGATTGGATGGCTTCGATATGCTCCAAGGGCTCCGGTATGATCGGATGGCTCCGGTGCGGTCAGGTGGCTCCAGTGTGGTCGGATGGCTCTGACATGATTCATGACCCCACTATGAGCAACGGCTCTAGGATGGTTGGTGGGTTCTGATTTGTTTTGGATCTTGAGTCGAATGGTGGGTTGATGTGATTGGTGGATTGTGTTGTGTTTGACGTATTTTGATGTGGTAGATACTTTTGTCGTGGTTGATAACTTCTTGGTCATGGATAGGTTGCTTCAGTCCGGTTATGACTTTAGGGTTCTCTCATGATGGCTCCAGGATAGCTAGGGATGGCTCCGGGAAGGGCTATGAGATGGCTCCATTGGTGATGGCGAGGAAGAAAGGGGAACTTTCGCCAGTGAAGTGGTCGCACCCTAGGCGGGCTGCCTACGTACTCAATTCCGTATTGAGATCAGACCCGACGTAGTTCAAAACTCTGTAGGCAAGATCCTGGTGACAAGATGGCTCCGATATGGATTTGAGGTGGCTCCCGTATTGTTCTCGAACTGTTGGGATGGCTCACGTGTATCTCTCGAGATGGTCTCAATATTTGAGGATGGCTTTTGCATGGCTCCAACTTGGATATGGCGGTGGGATGGCTCCATCTTTGACCTTTTTATCGGAAGTTACGCTTTGATAGCGACAACTGAAGTCGACTTTCCACGAGACTAGGCAGAGTTCTTACCAGTCGGATGTTGATGATGATGATTATGGTGCATGCAAATATTAAATGCTAGACACGATGCAAAATGCATATGCAGTTTTTTGGAGAGAAAGTACGGTCCTATCTCTATTAATATGAGGTTTACGAATATAAGACATCTTCAGTTTGATCTTGAGTGATTGTTGAGCTAGAATGCGTGAATCGCTTTCCTCTCATGGAGGGATGTGGGTTAATCTTTCGTGAGCCTGGTCATGTGTGCTAATGGTGTGGTGACGCTCTCGATGCTCGGAGCAGTATTTTCCTTAGAATTTCTTTCGAGGTTCTGGACATTCCGATCCTTACAAACTCCTCACCTACAATGGGGTTAGCTTTTTATGATTTGGTGTTTCAATCAAAGAGTCACTCGCACTCGAAAAACCTTGTGAGGTAAGGTTGCGCTCATTCGCTCATAGTCCCTTTGGTATGACGGGACATGTAGATAACAAGTACGAAGCTTATGATTCATGTTTCAGATCCGATACTTTCAGTTAACGCTCATCGACTTATGAGTCATAGGTCTTTATCGGGTTATAACGGGGCTGAGGGGTGTGATGTATGTCACATGGGATTGGAGGATTTATTTAGGAGTTGTGGAGCTTTTGTGCAATAGAGGATATGTTTCGCCTTTGTCATGGGTGAAATGATTAGACGGGTTTTGATAACCCCTTATCGGTTTCTTCGGGACATCACTGGTCCTTTTGGTTTGGATTTCTCCTTCTTGCTTCTTCTGGCGTACGGTTTGAACCTTCTTCTCATTTTTGTTTTTTTTTATTGCATTTGGCTCATCGACTTTCTTAAGCATTTCTTGCTTTGTATTTTGGCTTTCAGCTTCGAAGTTGCATTGACTCATCGATCTTTTTGAACAGTTTCGGTGTTCTTTTTTGGTGTCTGGCTTTGGAGTTACATTGACTCGTTGAGTTCTTTGAACATTCTTATTGTTGTTTTTGTGAAAGATGGTGGGGAGAGACCATGGCTCCAGCTCCGTCGAGATCCTCTATTGCAAGGGTGAGTAAGTATGTGTATGTGAGTTGGCATGTTGTGGAGTTCGCATAAAAAGGTTTATCGTGAAAGGCTCAGCGGGGCTCACTAAGGGATTACGCACAGGGAAATTTAAGATGTTTGGTCTTGTGGAGGTTTCTGATCCTAAGTGCCTCGTCATTCTCATTAGTCAATGATTGTTTTCCTACGATTCTCAGATCTTTACATGAATCACAGTTCATATCTTGCTATCGACATTGATCTCACTTTGAATCATGCCTCTCCATGTGCTAAAGGAAAGCACAAGACACTCGTGGTTTTACCTCCATTGGATCTCTCTACCTTTCCTTGTTGCTCAGTGGATTGTCCAAAACACTCAATCGAAATTCAAGAGAAAATACCGCTATTTGCACACTACTCACTTGGGTTGTGGTGCTGATTTCGATTGGACCCTTGTGTTCATTGATGGGTCGAGAGTTTAGTGGTTCACGCACTCCGTTCAATCATTCTCTCGAGATTTTTTCCAAAGATGTTGTTTCGATACGAGAGTATGCAAACACGGCTATCTACAATGCGATCTACTGTGGTAATATGGAATTACTACGTATAAGATTCCTGAAATGCTGAAAATGATGAATGAAGATGGTTGACTTTGGCGTTTGACCAAATGTGTGTGTTTTTTTTTTGTGTTTTTTCTTTTTGGATGCAATGCATGAGTGGTAAGGTTACACCTAGTCTCGCTTGAGTTGAATTCAACTCATGGTTCATGAAGCTCATCTCATTACTGTTGGCCTTGAAGGTGTAGCTGTCGGGGTTGCTGTCGGGTTGGTGTCGGGTTGGTGACTTGCTCCTGGATTTTAGGACTTTTTAGGGAGTGACAACTCCCGCATGGTAGCCCCACGATATGGAAACGACTGCACTCTCCCCCTTTTTTTTTCTTCTCAATCATTCTGGTCACTGGTGCCCATGGTGATTCTGGATTTGGAAAAGGCTCGAACTCCCTGGTGTTCTCCACTATCCCTCTGAAGATTAGTTTTGGAGGTTGAGATATTGGGATGAAAGCTGGTGTGTGGTGTGGTGACAATGAAACTCATGATTATGAAATTTTTCTGAAGTGGACATGACTTGTACGTGTTTGACGAAGTTGGACTGACCGAGAATGCATGAGACTTTTTGTAATAAATGCAATGCATGCGGTTTGCTTTGTGCTCGGTTGTATTTGTTGGTGTAGTTTATTTAGGGGATGCCTCCTGTAGATCGTGAATTTTCACCCCATAAAGCAAAGTTGATGAATGATGTATGGATGTGAGGGGTCGTCCCTTATTCGTTCTTTTTATTATACGTGCATGCCAAAAGAAACCTAGTTTTAGAAAACAATTTCGAAAACGGGTGTTTTCAAAGTGGTGGATTTTCTCAATATAAATTTTGACGCTCGGTCATTCGCAAATAAAATAGGGAGTGGGGAACCCTATACACATTGATCTAAATAAATTCGAAGGGAATGTATACACCTATACATGTACTCTATTTAGAAATGGACAAGAGAGAAAAGAAATCATAGGGGAAAACCTATACATCATTAATTCTAAAAAGTCATTAAAATGGGAGTTTTAAGCTAAACTTCTTCTGAACTCTCCCGGTTCGTCTTCGGGCTTCTGAATGACTGCTAACGCTCGGCCTCCTGGTTGGCTGCTCGCTCTCCTTTGGGTTCTTGACCGGTTGCTCGCTCATTCTTTGGGCTCTTGACCGGCTGCTCGCTCGTCTTCGGGCTTTTGCAGCGAAGCAAAACGGTGATCAAACAAAACGGGTTGGTGTTCTTCTGATTTTCAACAATTTGAACTCGAACCAGTGTCGCTGGTCTTTATGTCACTTGACTCGGGTTGGTACACCTCTGATTTTGTATTTGAATGGTTGGTGTTGGTCTTCATGTCCCTCGGTTAACTCCACGGGTTGGTGTGCCTCTGGCCTTCAGCTCGATCCACAGTCGATCTTAATGCTGCTTCACCTGCTCCGACGTGGGGAATGAGGGATATTTTCGAGAAAGGAAAGGTGAATGATCAAGCACAAAATCTTATGTGAAAATCCACCACTTTTGTGAAAAAAAAAATGACTAGAACGCTCCACGGTAATGACCGCTGCTCTTGAAGGTGGATAGAACTTCAAAAAATAGTGGGTCACAACATGGGGACCAAGTCATTTATTTTGAAATACGTTTGTGAAAATCAACTTTGAAGACTGTTTTCGAAGACTATTTTGAAATAATGCTGGTGAAGAGTGTTGTTTGAAATTCATTTGTAGAAATTAGATTTTCGAAATCGATTTTTGAAAAATTGTTTTGGAAATACATTTAAGTGAAGTAAAGTTTCCAAAGATGTTGTAGCAGGTTTTAATACCCCAAATGTTTTTGAGTAAAATATAAGTGGGATTCTAAATTAGACGAGCTCGTAAAACAGCTTTAAAAGGCATGCAAAAGAGAATTCCGAACGTTTTGCAAAATTTAAAACAATTTGGTTAGAAGAAAGTGGTTTGCACACATGTATAACATAAAGTAAATCGTGGCTATATTTGATGTGGAGCTGTAAGTGTTAATGTTGGGATAATCACTTTCCAGGTCAATTATGACTCCGTCTCACCGGGGGAACCGTCGTCCCTTCACTGTCATCTCTCAGGGTTTTTCTCTGCTATGCCCCTTGCGAGGCACGTTATCAAGAAAGTCCGGAGTGCTTAAGTTCGAAAGGTCAGGATACCCGAAGTGATAAGGAAACATATGCCACGGCCAGTGATGATCCGACAACGCCCCACTTTTCGGGAAACTCGGGGAAGTACTGCATGGGAACGGGTCTCTCGTCATCTGCACGGTCAGGTGTGTCTAAAGTCCAAATTATTCACTGACTACGTTGTGCCATGTATGGGTATCCGGTAAATACGGGATCCGCTATGGACGTGTAGCGTGATATTGGGCTTTAGAGACACCCGTGGTGCAGAGGAACAATGGAGAACTGAGCCCATACAATCTTCAGGGTAAGGCAGAAGGGTGGTCAGACAGGCGGCATACAAGGGGGTGACTACCCATAAAACCCGACCTAGACACCGGATTAGGCAGCTGGACACTGAAGGCTCATGGTTCACTATATGCTGGTTTGGACTCGGATATGGAGGATAATTTTGGATCATGAGTCTTCAGGGCGTAGGTCGGTGACCGTCTCGCCTCGCGGGCTTAACCACTCAATGAGTGACCCGACTCATGGGAAATCAATCGTGGACCGATTGGGATGCCGTGACTCGTGGAAATAGTGGTGACACAGAGGAATGCATGTCCTAAGCTACCCATGCACTCACATCTTGTAAATGTAAAAGCGGTAATGGTGTAGGTCAATGACCGTCTCACCCCGCAACAAGCAACAATAATATGAATGCGGTAAATAAAACAGAGAAGAACAAGCAACCCTATTTACTAATTGTTTTGTCTTGAGGGCGGTAATTCCAATTGGTCGTTTATTAACCTAAAGGGAAGTTAGCTTCATTCAATCCTAAGTGTCTCTTTCTAATCGTGAGCTAATTATTAACCCAATTGTTGTAATGTTTGTTGAGGATCTAATAAATCCTATCTGTCCTCATCAGATACACATTCTAAGTGTGGAGTAGAATAATCCTAAAGGCTTTGAAAAGAATCTCTTGAAGGTTTTGAAAGAAGCTGGGGAATCCCGACAATTTTGAATGGAGTTCAGTCTTCCTTGTGTTTGAGAAAAACTTACTCAAGTTTTCCCCAGCAGAGTCGCCATTCTGTGGAGGGTGATTTTTCGGTATGAGGGGGGTCTATCTAAATATGGTCTGACTGAAAAGCCTAGATCCTAAAATGCCATTCTGTGGAGGGTGAAAACCTGTCACCTTGGCATCCCTCAAATACCTACTCTATCGTCCGTCTTTCCCAGAAAGCATAAGGGGAATGCTAGTGAGCACTACACCCGCTCTCAATGGGCCCCACGCGGACTTATGCCTCTATAAGGCAGAATTGACTAGAGTCACCACCTAGTTTGACCTATGATACTAGGAAGGAAGATCGGGTTCTAAGAACCGTTAATTGACTCTGATGATTTGTTGCCTATGGATAGGACTTATCTGATAATACTAGAGATTCTGTGTGGGTTCGCACTGGGTTACACCCCTCGGAAGTGGTAATGACCACAACCTTGGATTGGTGCCCGAGGAAACCTCGGTCTCCAATTGTCGGGATTGCCTTCTTTCAAAACCTTTTTAGAGAGATTCATTTCAAAGGGCCATAAGGATAGGATTAGGATAGGAAGAGAGAGAGAGAATGGATGAGGCGAACTTTTATGCCAAGCTAGCACCAAGAAGAGGAATTGCAGAATTCAGATGAGTGTAGAATGAAGAATTGGGAAAAGCCTGAGTGAGTGAATAGATAAGACTCAGAGCCCGATGGTTTGAAGTTTTGGGTGTGAGAGATTAGTCTGTGAGACGCTCGGGTCTATGAGACATTTGGAGTGTTCATGTAGTGGGAGGCATAGGATATCAAGGTCTGTGAGACACTCGGGTCTGTGAGACGTTTGAATCATAAAATGATAGAGAGATTGAGATGTTCGAGTCTGTGGGGCGCTCGGGCCTATGAGACAATAGAAGTTTGGAAGAAGTTGGGATTCAGGAGATGTTTCGAGTTTGGAATGTTTTGAGTTTGGATAACGATTCAAGTTTTGGATAATGATTTGAGTGTGTGAGGCAATTGAAGCTTGGATAGAGATCCCGGGTTTTTCGGATTTGAGATTATGACAGGGTTGATGTTTTGGGAGATGATGATGGGTTGAATTGTTTGGAAGGATGATTGTCAAAATTGTCTCTCTTAAAGTTTTTAAAGCCAAAAATTCATTTTTTGTTGTAAAAGGGCGGATAATCCTGAGGGATTACCCTATGTACCCCCTCGAACACGACACTTAATTAATGGTAAGTGCCGAGGCTCGAAAGATGGGGCCTTGAATTTATGTCGAAAATAGGATTTAGAGAGAAACACCATGAATGAGATGTTCTCGGTCAAACCCTAATAACGTCTCTAACTCCCGGGTTTAAAACATTAAAAACCGAAAACATTGAAATCGAGCGGAAGGGAGTTAGACGATTCTAAAATCCCGGCTGCAACTAGGAAGGTCGTTACTTCCTAAGCACCCCGTCTTGTAAAAATCTAGGCTGCAATTAGGAGAGATTTGCCACCCTAATGCCCCGCCTAAAGAGATCCAGACTGCGACAAGGGAAGGTTATGACCCTAGTGCCCCGCCTCGGATTTTTATTTTGGAAGAGAGACAAGCGATATCTAACTAGGAAGAAAACGTTCTTTGAAGGTGTTAGACATCTCATGTTCCCCGAAAACGGTTTATTTGAGTTGAAAACTAAGTTTGAAAACTTTTGAAGTTGTTCGGAATTCTCGATGAAGAACACTGATTTTGAGAAATGTTTTAGGAGAAAACTTTCTGTATATGTGAGAAGAACTTTCTACATTTGAGAAGAGTTTTCAGTGATGTGAGAAGAGTTTTTCCTTTTAAATTCCACAAAGTTTCTTTTGAAAACTTGGTGAAACTTGAATAAAAAGATGGTTTGAAATTCTTTTTTGGTTTTTGGATTTTGAAAGGAATTCACAAGTTGAGTGTGGTTGGATAAAATGTATTTAGGTTTGAGTTGAATTGAGCTGGATGAAATAGGTTTGAATTGAATTGGAGTTCAGTTTGGATTGAGGTCGAGTTCGGTTTGAATTGGGGTCGAGTTCGGTTTGAATTGGATTGAGGTCAAGTTTGAATTGGATTGAAGTTCGGGTGGGGTCAAATTTGGGTCAAGGTCAACATTTTTTGGTCAAGGTCAACGTTTTTGGTCAAGGTCAACGTTTTGGTCAAGGTCAACATTTTTGGTCAAGGTCAACATTTTTGGTCAAGGTCAACATTTCTTAGTCAAGGTCAATATTTCTTGGTCAAGGTCAACATTCTTGGTCAAGGTCAATATTTTTGGTCAAGGTTTGACATTTGTGGACTTGGTTTGACTTTTGTGGACTTGGTTTGACTTTTGTGGACTTGGGCTTGGGCCAATTTTGGGCTGGGCTTGGGCCGGATGGGTAGTTTGGGCCGAATTGGGCTTTGGGCCTTGTTTGAACTTTTGGGCCGAATGGGCCTTGTGTGGGCTTTTGTTTGAGTTGGTGTGAGTTTTTTGGATTTGGGGCCGGATTGGGCTTTTGATTCGTGGGCCCGATTTGGGCCTTGGGGAGTTGGGTTGTGGGCTTCAGGTTTGGGTCATGGGTTTCGGGTTTGGGCCATAGGCCACATGTTTCGGACTTGGGCTATGGGCCTGTTATACCCAAAATTTCAACCCCCCGGAGGAGAGTCTCTTCTAATAGGCTAGTAGTGAGGGTTCCCAGATCGATCGGCACATTTCAGAGTGCTAGGGACAGCTTAGTCATCTCCAGGGCCATTTTCGTAATTTTTCAAGGCCCCTAAGCCCCTACAGGCTTTCTCTCTCCTCCAAATAAGGGTCAAATCAATTCAAAATGCTTTGAAATTTTTACCCAAGATGGAGGATGACATTTAAGCATAATGGCGTTGGAATTTTGATTTTTCGAATTTCCAATAATTTTCTAGCAATTTCTGATTGAATCTGACGAGAATTGAATTTAAAAATATTCAATATCCAAAAATTCGATTCCACTTTAGAAAAATCAGAATATCATCCTTTACCCATGTGTGAAATTTCATAATCAAATTCCTTTTGGAAGCCCTTGAGCTAAAACGTCGGTAAATCTCGGTTTTTACCGGATTTTTCTATCTTTAAAGAGGTCTATATAAGGAACCTTATCCCATGATCAACGAGGAACTAAAGAACCCTAGACTCTCAAGAAGGCAGCCGTCTCTCTCTCCCCGTTTTGAACCCCAGAGCCACGATCAAACACCGAAATCTCACCAAAATCAACACCAAAACACATTTTCAACTCCCACAACATCATCCATCATCAAACCCCCACCAAACAGCACCAAAACGTGAAGAACATCAAGAACAACAAGGAGTCAGAAGCTGGGTTCGAAGTTCTTCTGGATCCGCCATCAACGAGGCCTCCGAAGAATCCCGACGTGAAGAATCCTCTAAATTCGAAGGTAAAACAGGTTGCAATTCTACTTTTCTAACTCTCCACGACCTTATTAACTCTCTGTCAAATTTTGGGTTCAAACTAACCTTTTTACGCTTCTGTATTGCTAATTACTTTTGTTTCTGCCTTGTTACTTGTTCGCCAAGTTTCGTACATAATTCGACTTCAAACTGCAATCTTTCAATTACTAACGAATTGTACACCTTTCAGGCTACACGTGCATAAATTTGAGCCGAAAACACCTTCGGAACCACCATAAAACCCCCGTCCGTGGGTGGTCCGGGATCCCGGACCTATGGTCCGGGACCACGGACGGGTTGTCCGTGGCCACGGACACCCACGGACGGCGGCGGGATTTTAAAATTTTAAAAATTTAGGTTTTGTTAAACTATGTCCGGGCCTACGGACATCCTGTCCGTGGCCCCGGACATTTCAAATTTTTTGTTTTTCTGTTTAATTCGACTTTTATTTTCACATAGATTAACTAGGGTCCGTGGTTACGGACATTAGGTCCGTGGCTACGGACGGAAACAAAATTTGACCTAATTCTGCCTCCGAACCCTAGTTTAGGTAATTTTCAACTTTCACTTTTATTTCAGTCAAAAATGCTAAAAAAACAAAAAAAACAGAAGCTCGCGCACTTAGCTTAAAACGACTCGTACTCCGTATTAACTAAGTAGAGGAAAAACGACTTCTAGGGGTAATGAAAGTAATTGACCCTAACTAAGTCGAATATCAAGCCCCCGAACCCGAACTCTACCTTCCTAATTTACTCTAGGTAAAAATTAGGTGGCGACTCGCAATAGGTTCCAGTGAGCTAGCGTAGGATTTAATAATTATTGTTATATGACATAGTTATTAACCTTAGGTTATAAGTGGACCTAAACCCGACTAGATCCTAATCAACTTTATCAACATAGGATAGGGTTTAAAATCGAGGCTCACAGGGCCACGGGTTTGGGCCATGGCTTCGGGTTTGGGGACTTGTGGGGCCACGGGTTTTGGCCATGGGCTTCGGATTTGTTTTTGGACCAATTTGGAGGTGGGCTTGGGCAATGGAGACATTGGGTTCGTTGGTATTGGGCCAATTGTTTTTTGAAATGGGTCTTTGACTTTATTTTCAGGTTTGGGCCGCACACGGATTAGATCCAATGGGCTTATTGGGCTGGAGAGGTCAAGCTAGAAGTGGTCAAGCAAGGAGTGGGCCAGGTTGAATGATTTGGGCCTGATTTTCTATTTGGGCTTGTTTGCAGAAATTTGAATGAGAATGTGTGTCTAATACATATATCTACATCTTTTAAGTGGTGTTTTTAGCGTTTAGGGGTGTCACCACCACGAGATTGGTCAATGACCCATCAGACCAGGGGGGCCCCTCTATCCTAGTGGCTTGGACCTAAGGGCATAGTAACTAGAGCTTAGATAGTAAATAAAACAATGAAATTAACAAAAAGTAACAAAGCTAGATATGAAACATGTACAAGTATATCGCAGAGATAGATCAAAGAGAACAAATCATCATGGGTATTAATAACGGCAAATCAGCGAGAAAAATCATTGTTCGTTGAGACCAAAACCAGATTCGAACCACATAGCATAAGAGAAATCTGGCCGAATTGAAATCTAACTCCAATACCTTAAAACCAAGGCGCAAACCAAGATTAACAGAAGTTGAAACTTAATTTCAGATCAATGAGCAGCATAAAAAAGAGCAAGAATAATCATGAGAAACAACACAACTTCCAGACCAAAATCGATTTCAAGAAGTAGACACTCCTTAAACAGGTAATCCGGAAACAAATCGGGAATAGCTGACCGATAGAGACCAACAAACTCTGCCCAGTCTCAAAGTCTAAGATCAGCTTCAACTCCAACAGTCCCGATCCAATCCCTGTTCGAAGCCAAAGTACCTCAGGCAAGTTGTAAACGACGGGATAAGCAGACGGGTAGTGATAAGTAAATAGAATTGAATACTCAAACATATTGAGAGGTGCAAGGAGCAGTAAGAGATCAGACTAGAGATGAATCGGTAGGCAAAATGGCAGCCAATTTTCAAACCTGAATACAGAATACCTCCAAGCATTTACACATATCACCGGCGCATAACAATATAGGATTAAAGAATTTCCAAGTTCAGAATCAGTACCGAAAAAGAGAGAACAGACATCTCAAAATTTTCAGAAAATGCGAGTACGCTGGCCTCAAAACTCTCACCACTTAGGTCATGTCAAGGAGTTCACCGTCAAATTTGAAGGAGCCACTTCAGAGTGAACTTCCAAATTTTCGAAAGTAGCACCAGAGCATGGAGGAGAAGACTCCCTCAGTCGACGGTTTCCAGATCAAACTATCATTCAGGAAGACGATAAAGACTATAGAAGATAGAGCGATCAGGATTTCCTGCAATTAACTGCGAAAACAAGCCTCAAAGCAAGGATGAACATAATCTGTTCAACATACAGAGCGACAGTGGATATTCGAGCCAAGGTGATTACATATCAGCCTATGAGATAATCCCTAAATCGGTCGAGTTTTACAAGAACAGACTCGGTTTCTTCCAAATCGAATTAAGGGCAGCGATACGACACCAGAAACGAACATTCATGAAACCGAAGGAAAATAAAGCATTAGATAGGAATAACAGTGAATAGTGCCTCTCACAACCCAAATTTCGAGTTGATTACCGATGGTATTACAAGGTCGCGATTGCAGGCGTGCAACCAGAAGAGTACTCCGAACCCATCATGGATTGAGTACAAATAAGTAAGATGAAACATCGAATGAACATAACAAGGTAGGAAGTTTCTGGCTCCCTTTACGCAATTAGAAATGGCCAGTTTAAATTCAGGGAACATGAGCCAGTACTAACATCTGCATTTTCCAGCGAAACCGATAGCTAAATGACCGTGACAGGTGAAGTTTAGTACAAGGAAACGAATATAAGAAAAACTCTTTACTCTCTGTGTAACCAGGGACACGCGAAACACAAATTCGGAACCCCGGTTCTAGAGTCTACACAAACTGACAAGTATATATAAAGAAAGAAACAGAAATCGGACTGACTCATCTTCGGAATGCAATTTCTAGCATGGTCTATGTTTGTCGAACACAATCATCGGTTTGAATTCTCCGGCGAAAATGTGTGAATGAGGTAAGTAATAAAGTAAAAAAAAAACCGATGCGTACGAAGAGAGAACAATGGGGCGAGGGCTTCGAACGCACCACTCAGACTGAGAATCTAACTTACTCAGTTGCTGAATCAAAGACGATTTTGAGAGATGAAGAGGTTCAAGCGCGAAATGAGGTGGAAATGCTGGGATTTGCAGTGATCTCCGACAAGGAGATGGATGGATTTTGGAGGAATGGAGCGTTCTGGTTTTTGTTTTTGGATTTTTTCGTGTGAAGAAGGCAAGGAAGCTGAGTGTTCTGTTCTTCTATAGAAGCTTCAATCCAGAGAAAAACGTGAGAAGGGATGACGGGAGAATAAGAAAGATGGGGTTAGTCGGCTGGGTAACGCTTTGTGTTCTTTTGGTTGTTGAAGAAGATCAAGGATGATGTTCTATGGAAATGAGAATGTTACAACATGGGAAGGGAGTATGTCTGCCGGTTTTACGAATTGAAGAACGACAAACTGAAAACGGGGGTGAAGAAGATGACGGGTGTTTTTGTTTTGTCGTCTGGGTCAAAGAATTGAAGAAGAAAGGTTAGAGAAGAGAGTGAAGACGATCGGCCCTAAGAAGGGGATGTGGCTACTGTTTGGTTATTTTATAAAGAGAAGGATTAGGGTTTTTAGGACAACTTGGGTTTAGAAGATTGGGTTTTGAAGTGGGCTTCTTGAAGCCATGGGCTGAAAATAGAGTGGGTTTAAGGAATTGGGCTAGGCCAGATTTCAACCAAGTGTGGATTGGGTTTGAAAGATGAAAATGAGTGTGTATAAATAGAAATGAAAATAAAAATACTAATGCTAATAGTAGAATAAAATAAAATATAAGAAAAAGTGGATAGATGAATAAGAATAAAAATAAAATAAAATAAATAGAATATAAACAAAACAAAATAAGATAGTAAAATAAGTGAATAAACAAAAGGGGACGACCTTAAAACTGGACTGTCAATGGAAATTCATTTTTGAAAAATTGTGTTTTTTTTCTGAAATGTTTAGAAAAAGATTATAAAATGATGGTTTCGTCTTAGCACGCACGTTAATATGTTTTGAAAAAAGAAAGGCGACGACCCCTCTTATTATTTCGGAATTTGCTTTATGGGGTGAGAATTTTTGGTGTCTACAGATGGGTCAACTGAAATACCCGCGCTCGAGATGACATGACCGAGGAAAGATACCTGATCCAACCAAAACTCGCATTTGGAGAACTTCGCATACAGCTGGTTCTCGCATAGTGTCTCAAGTACTCTTCTCAAATGGTTTTCATGTTTTTATTCTGACTTCGAATACATGAGAATGTCGTCAATGAATACTACTACCGAAGTGTCTAACTGACCACTGAATAGGAGGTTCATCAGATCCATGAATTTGCCTGGTGCGTTAGACAAACCGATTGGCATCACCGTGAATTCGTAGTGGCCATATCTCGTTCGGAATGCTGCTTTCTCAATGTCTTGCTCTTTGATAGCAATCTGGTGATATCTGGATCGGAGGTCAATCTTGGAGAAGACTGAAGCTCCCTTCAACTGATCGAATAGGTCGTCGATGCGTGGTAGTGGATACTTGTTCTTTACAGTGACCGCATTAAATTCGCGGTAGTCGATGCAGAGTCGGAGGCTACCGTCCTTCTTCTTCACGAAGAGGACCGGTGCTCCCCAGGGTGATACGCTCAGGCGTATAAACCCTTTGTTGAGAAGGTCGCGCAATTGCTCCTTGAGCTCAGTCATTTCTGCAGGTGCCATACGGTATGGTGCCCTAGCTATGGGACCAGTACCAGGTACGAGGTCAATTTTGAACTCAACTGCTCTCTGTGGTGGCCTACCAGGCAGCTCTTTCGGGAATACATCAGGGTATTCTGATACATCGGTACTGAATTCTGGATCTCTCTCCAGATCTTGCACATAACACATATACACATCGTGCCCCTTTCTGAGCTCCCGGTACATAGCCATAGCGGAGATGACTGTAGTCGAAGGCTCTCTCGGCCTCTGGCGGTATGAAACAGTAACCCCAGACGGTCCCTTGAGCAGTAGTCTATGCTCGGCGCAGAGGATTCGCCCCTTGTGCCGCTCCAACCAGTTCATCCCGACTATCAAGTCGAATCCCAACCCATTAAATTCGATGAGGGAGATGGGAAACTCTTCACCTTTGATTCGAATTATTGCGGTGTGGTAGTACTTGGTACATCTTACTCGCTCCTTCGACGGGAGAGTAACTAAGAAGTTTGGTAACTCATCTGCGTCTAGCCTCAACCTCTTCGCAAATGATGGAGATACAAAGGTGTAAGAGGCGCCGGAGTCGAATAGTACTGAGGCATCAATGCCGTTTACTGGGAAGGTTCCCGTTAGAATGGTGCCGCTCTTATCGGCTTGTGCTTCGGTGAGGATACTCAGGTTACCTTTGGTACCGAGTCCACAACCTATTGATTCACAAGTTTTATAAGAATTGGTGGTGTAATGCAAGTGGAATTGAATAACCAACACTGCTTTTATTGAATAAACCATCCATCATACATATCGTGTCTCTAATACACATTACTAATGTGTTACATGCTACTACTAAATTAATATTTTCTAAAGGTAAGGTTCAGGCGTCCTGGTTTCATGTGTGTGGCATTGATTATTGTCGGTGGTGCTGTATTCAACTTGATCTTCTTGATCCCGTGATACAGCAACCTTGATTTTCCACCCATGATCAAGACATCTTCTGATTTCAATACTAGTTTCTTCGCGAGGTCCACACGCTTCTGCTCGCTATACAAGAATACCGCGTCATCACCAATGGACCAAGACACTACGGGTACACCTTGTTTAAGAGATTCCGTTGTCTCGTCCTTATCTAGGTGTAAGCCAAGTCGTCCTTCTTTCTCATAGAAGTTGACGATACACAAGTCTGCTTCAAGTGCAGGGATTGGGTCATCTTCGCATTGTTGTGCAATTTCTATAGCTTGAGTAATAAGCGTTTGAAATTCAATGGGTATTGATGGAGGTGTTGCTCCGTCTTCTGCTCGCGTCTTCTGGTATGTTTTGGTATAAGGGTTCCAATCCTTTCCCAAGCACATCATCTTCAGCTTCATTGTTGCTCCACCGGGGAATTTGGGTGTATAAAATCCTCCTGGACCCGCTCCTAGTTCGTTGCATCGTCCGATGATGGAAATTTGCGCTTCGGGTGTCAGGTATCCTTTTAATAAGATCATACCTGGGCGGATAACCTGACACTGCTCATTGATGAAGTGGTGAGTGGTGACGTCAGCTTCTTCATGAGGTGGGTTTGAAGGTATTGGGTAACAGATATTGAATCTCTCTAAGGTGGTAAATTTCATCTAACGTAAGTTCTAGTTTCAACTAGTTCGCTTCATGCTCAAATACATACTTCAACTCTACTTTCTCATGCTTAAATTCGTTCTTCGAGTACTCACGCATTCATGCCTCTAGTCATACAAGTAATTCAATGCTTTAGACATGCTCTTCAAGGATTAAAGGTTACGGTTAATACCTAGGCCGGACTTAGTACCGGTCCCGTCACGGTCAATGATGTGCAAGGCCGGCTGCCTCGGTGGTGCGCCCTTCTGCGGACCTCGGGACCCCTGTCCCTGTGAGGTGTGCTGGGTCTGAGCATCACCAGACGCAACCTCCTTGCCCTCACGTTGCTTGTAGCCCTGGTAGTTGCCCATGGGCTTTTAGTTCTCCGGGTATACATTCGCACGGTGCCCCGGTTTCTGGCAGTTGTAGCATCGGATCTCCCTTCCTTGGCAGTCGGTGTCGGGATGATCCTTGTTGCAGTTTCGGCACACATAGCTTCGGCCATCATTTTGGCTCTTGCCATAGCCAGAACCAGAACCTGTAGCTTCTAAGTAAGCAAGGTTAGGTATACTTACACTAATTCACATCCATACTAATTCACAATTTTACTAATTCGGTTTCGGGTTCTTACCCTTGTAGGGCTGAGACCTCAGTGGCTTCGCTGCCACTGGTGCAGTATAGGCGAGCTGCAACGGCTCAGCTGCCTTGCCCTTCTCAGCATGGGCACTGCTGTCTCCAGAGGTATTCTTCTGGTTTTGGTGGGAGTACTTCCCCTTCTTCTTCTTCCATGGTTTGTTCTGATTTTGTTCGTCGGAGTTGTTACCTTTGCTACTCACCTTGCGCTTCAGCGCTTGCTCCTCATCTCTCAGCTGGCAGGTGATCTCAACTCGAGATGCAGCGTGGTAACACTCCTGAAGTATTCGGGCATTAGGTTACGCATTTACATACGGGGATACTAGTTCGTGTTGATTATGGCATCTAAGGGTTAAAACAATGTTTACCTGAAGGGAGGTAAACCGTGTGAATCCCATGCCATACCAGAGTCGATGGCTCAATCCGCCGTAGAAGCGGTCGACCAAGAC
Source organism: Limonium bicolor (assembly GCA_023374045.1). NCBI lineage: Eukaryota > Viridiplantae > Streptophyta > Magnoliopsida > Caryophyllales > Plumbaginaceae > Limonium > Limonium bicolor. Next base: position 490,538,294 of record CM041776.1, read on the forward strand.
TTGGCCGGTATACCCAAGGTCGGGTAGGAGTCTGATAATAGAGGTAAAGGTACGGTAATACTCATCAACCGTCATCTTCTCTGTCATCTTGAGGGCATCGAGCTCAAGCATCTTCTTAGTCTTGACATGCTCAGGGTAATACTTAGATCGAAGGAGAGAGGTGAATGCTTCCCAGTCGAATGCGGGGTCAGCAGCATGCTCGGCCTTAACAAGCTTCCACCAGTCCATAGTCGCGTCCTTGAGGTAGTATGCTGCTATCCTTACCCTCACTCCAGCAGGAGCCTTGAGGGTCTCGAAAGCCGTCTCCATCTCAGAGATATAGGCCTCGATCTTGGCGGGGTCGCTCTCGCCTCTAAAGCAGGGAGGTCGAAGGTCGGCGACGCTTTTTACCCAATTCGTTTCACGAGGTTGAGGCGGGTCGGGTTGTTGTTGTTGATTTTATTGTACTTGCTGTTGTGCTGCAGTCATCAGCTGGGGCAACAGCTGTGCCACGGTGGCGGCGACGATCTCGGTGACCGTATGCGCACTAGGCTCATCAGCCTGCTCTCCCCGGGGTCAGCCTCGACCACGTCCTCTTCCTGACATCTGAACAAGTGTGGATTACATTAGATATTGTGACCATGTGGTCTTGATTCAAACAATGGTATCGTCTTTCAGACGTCAAGGGTATCCGTTACTAAAAACGGTCATTCCTAGTTAGGTTTCTAATTTTCCGTTGTAAGACGGTTTATAACCTAACTCGATAATCACTACTCTCGGTATTGTAATCATCAGAGCGATACTTCACTTCGATACCACTTTTTGTAACACCTCAACCGCTAATCCTTCCATTATCCTCTAACTGTCTCCATAATTACTCTACACGCAGCGGATACATACTCCCGGCGGGTGATACAACGCCGTTAGCCATTCGAAGACTAACAAGGCTTCTACTACTTATAGTAACGGTCTGACGATTAAGATATACCGAGTAACAAAATACTTACAATACACTTCCAATACTTACTTACAACCGTGATTACCGAGTATCCAAAAGTATACGAATTACATCCCAATTCTACAAGTCTATTAAAAAATTATGAGTTTATACATTCCCCCATTCATACTAAGTTTCACAATTCAATTCTCTCAAAAGGGTGTACCACATGGTACACCGGCTACTCAAAAAGGCGTCAAGCCGTGTACTCGGTACACCATTCAAATCTACTAACTACTCCAAAAAGAATTCATCTCGGTCTTACCACGACCTTCAAATCTCACGGGTACCTGTAAAATAAAAACAGTGCCCCAAGGGGCTCAGCAAAACGCTGCATATGAAATTCGCATACCCCGCGTGCTAACGGGGGTACACCGACATCCTTGGTCGAATACATGCGGTTCATTTTACTCATACATACATACATGCTTTATACACAATATTACAGTACATCACAAAGCATACATACATTCATTCAATACACACAAGGAAGATATTACGAGTCAACCATTCATACTTACCGGATTACGGAGATACACTTCTCCAATACATACACAATGCTTGTTAGCTCCTTTACTCACCCGGGTTAATCGGGTGTACATTACTCTTTTACTCGTGGTCAATGACTTACACTAGTCAAGACCATTACTCATATAAATACTTTACTTACTTACTCAAGTCAAGTCGGTATGACCTCCGGGCAGGGACTACTATATCCCACCACCGGGATTTAGGGTGGCTCACTAATCCAGGATGCTACCCATTTAAGGGGTTTGGTCCATGGACAAGATTAAGGTCAGGATTCAGATCCAACCTCTTGTGTCTCCTCATCCTCACGCGTGGACGAAACTATATCGAACTTCTACTCATTCCAATTTACCAATTTGTCATTGTTAGAAATGTTAGCTAGTTAGGAATTTGTTAGAAGTCCTTCTTCCCATACAATGGGTTAGTACACTACACATCAAGGCCACACAATAGTTCATTCTCATTCATACATTTCATGAATGATACAAACTAAGAGTTCAAGACATTATAACAAGAACAATATAATGCAAGCACAAGTAAGTGCATTAAAACCCAATTCGTGCATTTATCTTATTTAGGTGATCACATAAACACACAAATCAGAGTAGCCAAGGTAGCATACGGGGCATGAGAAAATCACACCGTTCACCGTCGTACTCGTACTTCCGGTTTCCCTTTGGAATTCGTCTATTCGATTCCTATAACATACATGGAGTTGTATGGTCAATGATCTATTATTAACCTAACCCATTCCTTCATTAATACTTCTAATGTATACTTACTACTCCTTTACATTCCATACTTGATTATGAAAATCATTCTTTTCTCATTATTTCTTAAACTTGCTTTCTTATTCATGTACTTACTTTCTTACCATTATTACTCCATTAATGGTGTGCTACTATATAGATATATGTACATATATATATATATACATATGATCACTATGATTACATTTTTTTAAATGACTCGACCGACCTTACCCAGGGTCGGGCCCAAGGTCGGTCGAAGTCAGTGAGTTACGTTACTAGAAAATTCAGACCCGGCCAACCTTGCCAAGTTTGGTCCCAAGGTCGGTCCAAGTCAGTGAGTTCTGGGGTCAAAATTTATGACTCGACCGACCTTGCCAAGTACGGTCCCAAGGTCGGTCGAAGTCAGTGACTTCTGGCTTCACATTTTACGACTCGACCGACCTTGTCAAGCTCGATCCCAAGGTCGGTCAAAGTCAGTAGACTTCCGTCTTTGCAATTTAAGGCTCGACCAACCTTGCTAAGTTTGGTCCCAAGGTCGGTCCAGCCTAGTAGTTCCATTTTAAATTCTGTTTTCAGTTCTTACTTTGCCCATTGCTTCCCTAATCTTCCTACTTGTAATCCCTCATGTTTTAACACTAATTAGACCCTCTAAGTTGCCTTAGTTCATCCATTAACTCTTCACTAACTCATTTCCCATCCTTATGCTAACTTACACAATTCTCTCATCTTCATTCCAGCACTTACATCAGTTTTTTTGTTTCTCCATTGCTACAGATTTTTAAAACAACTTTTACCATCCATTACTTCATCTACCAATTCCACTTCTAGCATCCAAAATGTATTACTTTACATCCCAGTTCTTCCCATCCCTTAACTCCTTTTCAAATCTGTTTTCAAGGTGACTAATCACTCACGCAAATACCCAAAACACTCTTAGTTATTGCCTAGGTTATTCCCTCTCCTTAAACACTTAAGTCTTCTCATTTCTAGATAAAATTCGACAGATTTTCCCCTATAATTTTCACTTTGCCCACACATATTTCAGCTCACACATTCATTTACAACTTCCATATCAATCCAACCACTAACAACATATAAATTTTCCTGCACATATATATTCATTACCCAAGGTTTTTCCCAAGCGTTTAATCAACTTTTAAGAGTTTCAAAACAGGTTATTTCTCCTCCTTAATAACCTATAACATAGCTACTACTCAAAGCCATATACATTACTCGTTTCAAGTAATTAAAATCTGTTACACTAATGCATACGAACTAGTTCAAGGCAAGGGTAGTTACCTTGTAGTTCTAGCTTCCTTCCTCCTCTCTTCCTTTCTTCTTTCTTTGCTCTTCCTCTTCTAACCGGTTATGGAGAATCCAAATCCTAATGCTACATCCCATTAATACACACTCATTTCAATTCAAACCAACCCTTAAATCAACGTAGAGCTAAAGGTATGTTTTTAGGGTTTAGGAAAAGACATTACCTTGCAAGTGTATAGAAGGATTGTTGGAAAGCGACAAAGCAAGATTCCCACTCAAAATGTGAAGCCAAAATCGGCTGGAGCATAAGGAACAAGAAGCTCAAAACTTAGAAATTCTATTTTGCAGATGAGAGCCAGAAATGCTAGTTTTTTGAATTTCTTTTTACCTCAACCCAACAAGATGAAGGAGGAGCTTCTAATAGTGGTCTTAATCTTCAAGAAGAGGAACACCCATGGAGATAAAAGTGGGTATTTTCGGATTTTGAACAGAGGGGAATGATCTCCTTTGCAAGAGGAATCCAACGGTATAGTTTTTGTAATTTTTGGACAACGATTGAGTGTTGAAAAATGAAGAAGAAGGTGGTGGCTGGTGTGATGTTGTTCAAATCGCCATTGGAGGCTGGTGAAGGAAGAAAGAAATCAGAGAGAGCAAGGGGGAGTACGGTGGAGTTGTGAGGGAGTTGGAGAGAGAGTTTTATTTTACTTTTTGCTTTATTATTTTGTCTTGTAGCATATTAGGTGAGTGAAGAGGATGAGAGAGGGGGGGCAAACCGGCCACCTACACACACTCACACAGATTTTCACTTTTTATTTTCAAAAGTGGACACATTAGTTTAGCTTATTACACTCTCACCCCACAACTTCCCGGTTGTTGCAGTTTTTACTAACCGTAACCAATTTTCCGGAATTTTCTCGTTTAATTAATTTTATTGGTTCTAAACCTTCATTAATGTCTATTAATGACTATTTGGTTGACCAAAATTATTACGAGTCTATTTGACCCGCTTAAAGTCGCATTTTCCCGGTTTCCTTGAAAAACACGCTTTAAGGTTCGTTTATGCTTTTAATCCATTTTAAGGATCCGTTTTCTTTGGGATTTGTTCCCTCATGTTTATTTAGATGTAATTAAGCCTCTAAAATACTTATTAGCCTAATTAATCACTATTTTTAATTACGGGGTATTTCAATCTCTCAATCCACAGATGATAGACAACATTGGCGACAGTAGCTCTCTTCACTAAGTCAATTGGGTGTCGTCTCTTGCAATATCGATTGATCCAGGCTGAGCAGCTACGGAGGCTACTCCTGTTTGTGGGGATCTCCAACCAGTCACAAGTGCTCCACCAAACTTTGCTCGAGTACCTGCAATGGAAAAAGAGATGGTCGCTCGTCTCCAGAGCACGCTCACAGAGCTAGCACATGTTAGCGAGACAAATGCCCCACGACTGGAGCTTATCACAGGTTTTAAGTCTTCCTTTTAGAGAAACCCATAAGATAAATTTAGCCTTGGGAACAGACCAAGTGTTCCAAACGACATTGAACCAGGGAAAGGGCCGGTAAGGGATAGAGACATAATTATAGAATAAGCTGACCCAAGGGTGGCTAGGATAGGAATGGAAGAGGGAATATGCATCATTGGATGACCCACATTGCACAATCCACCAGTCCCTTGCATGAAGGATAGCTTTCCAGATCCATGGATCATTCCCTTTAGCTACAGTCGTCCAAATGGTAAGATTGGGCAGGAAGAGCTTATGGATCCATAGGCGCTCTGGGTCGTGGGTGATGGCTGAGATAGTCTTGAGCATGAAGCACATGTTCCATTTGTGGATGTCCTTAATCCCTAGACCACCATTTTTCTTAGTGTTTGTGGTGGAGCTCCAAGCCACTGGAGGAGTGGAGCTGCTTTCAGCCTCTCCTGACCAAAGGAACGATCGAAAGCATTTGATAACTCTTTTAATGACCGACTTAGGGATAACGATACAGGAGGCCCAGAAGCCAACAATACCAAAGAGAGAACTTTGGATGAGAGCGAACCTGCCTCAAACGAGAGGGATTTACTGCCCCAAGAGGAGATATCTTTACGGATGCTGTCCATTAAGGGGTTAAAATCAACAGCTCTAGGCTTCCTAGATGTGATAGGGATGCCCAAATAGTGAAAGGGGGAGGACCCCTGATTAAATCCCGTGAGTTGGATAAGCGAGTCAGCGAGCGCAGGGGCAACTCCACCAAGGAAAATGTCAGATTTGGATGGGTTAAGCATAAGCCCAGAGGCTTCAGAGAAAAGATTGATTTTGTTAAGCATAAGAGTAATGGAAGAGTGATCCCCTCTACAAAATAGAAGAGCATCATCAGCAAAGAATAGATGGGAGATACGAAGAGATTTACATTATAGGTGGTAATGGAAGCCTGGGGCACCCTGTAGTTGGTCAAGCAGGTGAGAGAGCATATCCATAACCAGAGCGAATAGGTAAGGAGAAAGGGGGTCCTCTTGGCGCAAACCACACTTCCCTTTGAAGGAAGCAGAAGGGGAGCCATTGATGTTTATTAAGAAGGAGGTGGTGGTGACTCATTGCATAATCCAATTCCTAAATTCCGGGGGGAAGTTTAGGAAGGAGAGGGTGTCCTGGAGGAAAGTCCAGTCAACTGTGTCGAAGGCCTTTCTAATGTCCACCTTCATAGTGCAACGAGGGGAGATGTGGGCTCTTTGATAGTTTTTCATAAGGCATGAGCAAAGCTGAATATTGTCTGATGAGACGGTCTTTGATGAAAGCCCCTTGGTTAGCACTTACTAAAGTGGGGAGGACATTCTTGAGTCTCTCAGCAAGGATTTTGCTAATGATTTTATAAAGGGTGTTACAGCAGGAGATAGGTATGCAATCCCCAGGGGAGGAGGTATTGTCCGACTTTGGAATAAGAGTGATGAGGGTGGCATTAATCTCTTTCAGAAGCCTTCTGCTATGGAAGAAACTTTTGATTGCATTACAAATGTCTTATCCAATAAGGGGCCAGGCAGCTTTAAAGAATTTGGCAGTGTAGCCATCCGGCCCCGGGGATTTATCATCACCAATGGAAAAGAGAGCTGATCTAATGGCGCTATTATCAACCGGCAGGATTAGGGAAGCCCAAGATGATTGGTAAAGCAGCCTACAGCTATCCAAGCTAAGATCAGAAAGGGAACGACAGAGGGGGCCTCTAGCACCAAGAGTTTGTTGGAAGTGATTAACTAGACAATTCTCAATGTCAGGAGGAGTATTGAGTACATCCCCACGATTGTTAGTAATGGACACAATAGAGTTTTTGTTCCTTCTCATTTTTATGGCTCTATGATAGAAGGAAGAATTAGAATCAGCTAGCTTTAGCCAGCAGGTTTTCGCGAGCTGGCGAAAGAACAAAAGCTCATGGGAATCCCTAGCAAAAGGCTTATGCCTCAGAGATTTCTCAAGAGAGATTAGAGTTGGGTTCCATGGATCGAGGTCCAAGCTATTTTGAACGTCAGTGAGGTCATTTCTGAGGCTTTGACCTTTGTCCCCAATGGAGCCATACTCCTTTTATGGAGAGCGATGAGCCCGGCTCTAAGATGACGGAGCCTCTGAGTGATGGAGTACATACAGCTCCCACTAAGAGGGATATCCCACGCGTCCCTCACGAGGGGAAGGAAGGAAGGGTCCGTGGTCCAAATATTGAGAAACTTAAAGCCTCTCCTTCGGGGCGCGGGAGCAGGGAGGGTAATGATCATTAGGCTATGATCCGAGACCAGGGGAGGGAGAAAGGAAGCAAAGCTCGTTGGGAACCTCAAAACCTAATCCTCTGTAACACCCCTAACTCCAAATACAATGATCATCGCCCTAAGTCCATCTCGTACATTAACAACGCAGCGGAAAAGTTCTACTAAATTGGTGTTACCGCCGTTAGTCACCCACGTGACTAACTACGCCTATTCTCTTAACAAGTCACGGTCTGACTAACTGGATAATTACTCGAGCATCTAAAACATTACAATTCATAAACCACAACTTATACCAAGTATCTCACATCCTAATACATCATACTAACATCTCATCAATATACTAAACGAGTGTACATGCACAACTCGTGTAACAAATGTAAAAGCAACCCGAAGTACACTACCCGCTCCCACTCTCAGGTTGAGTCTTCATCCGGTACCTACCTGCAAAGTTTAAATCACAAGCCCCAAGGGGCTCAGCATATTGCTGGTATAGAAAACGTGCAGCCCACATGCTAGCCGGGTTACACACGATTACTTTGTCGAATACATGCAAATGTTTATTCATACAAATAATAGTAAGAAGTATGATAACAAACAACACATTTATGTGAAACATTCACAGCTCAAATAAATCGAACGTCGTAATGGACGTCCATTGATGAGTAAGTTAGATTCCTAAATCCTGAGGCCTGAGAATTGTTTAGTTCTCGTGTTTGACCATTCCTTATAAGTGTCAACCATTCTCCTATTAGAATTGGTTGTTCTCTAACTGAATTGTTTATTTTGTCGGGCCAAGTAACCCTAGCCAATGAGTTATTAGCTCCATTGGTTTAATAAACAATAATTCTTAAGTTATGAGGGGTGTAGGCTTGACCCTCCTGCGCCTCCTGAAGTAGCCTCCCATCTCGAACTGCTCACTCGAGATGGCCGGGTCAGTTTGTCGACCCTAGGCGGAAGACAGATCTGATGTAGATGCCGACTTCCTAAACCTGAACATGCATGACCGGAGTCAGTCCCGGATTCCTCTCCTCACCAAGTTCCAGTTAGCTGAAGTCTCTTTGACGATTGGTTAGTTAAACCTCTCTCGGTATTAACCAACTAACAATAGGGAATATTTGTAACCTTATACAATTGTTATTAAACATAGTTAATGAACAAGCTCTGAATCAATTCGTGTTAGTGTGCAATGAACCCACAATAACAATACAATAAATCGGTTTCATGCTTAATCTTGCTTGGTCGTATCACAATAACACATAGCACACAAACCGAGGTAGACCTCGCTAGCAAACAAGCTACAAGAATCCCATACCGTACACCGGAGACTGGCTAGCTCTTAATCCCGCGTTCGCCTAATCCGCCGAACGCCTCTGACTTATCTAGATCTGTAATCAGAACTAGTATTAGTACCCTGTGTCTTAGAACTAATTTGGTTCTCTTTTCAACTTAAACCTCTAACTAGGTTAACCCGGGTTCATTTAGGAGTGTTTCCAAGCTCAATTCAAATTTATTAACATACTAACGCCGTTAGCAGTTATTTAGTTGTACAGTTAGCAACCTTAGACATATACGGACCTTGTATTAGATTTTAGTATTTTTCACTATTCATCTGTATATCACTATTCATTTATACGGTCTCGTATTCTACTATTCATTTATACGGCCTCGTATTTTACTATTCACCGAATTTCACTATTCACATATACGTATTTTACTATTCACGTATACGTCTCGTATTTGACTATTCATATATACGTAGTTACTATTCATGTATACGTATTTACTATTCATATATACGTATTTACTATTCATGTATACGTATTTACTATTCATGTATACGTATACTATTCACTATACGAGTACTATTCATGTACACTAAAATTTTTCGTATACGCCCGTATGATACTCCGTATCATATGTATTTATTTCTTTTTTCAATATAACTTGTATTTTCATTAAAATACTTTAAGTATTGATTTTCTCCTATACTTATTAAATTACGGGTATACCCCTCGTATACCTTAATTTATATACGGGTCTAATTTAAACCTGTCTTAACTCGGTTTCTTTTACAACTTGTTTCTAAATTCTTTATTTAATTTCTTTAACCTTCTTAAACACATAAAAAATGTGTTATTTATATTGCTTACCCATAGTTTTCTCTTAATCTCCATTTTACTCTTAATAAGTTCTAAACTTGTTATTTTTATTTCTAATTTCTTCCAAAGTCTTACTTAATTAATTTCTTTTATACTTTTGGTTAATTACCAAAATATACCCAAGTTTGACCAGTCTTTTATGGTCAAACCCCCTAACTTTCCATAATTTACAAAATTACACCTAAAGTTAATTTAACTTAACTTTTTATTCCTTTATCCTTTTAATATCTAATCTTTTGCTACCAATTTTATTCTAGCTCTACTAAACATTTTACAAACTGTCATTGACCAAGTTTGACCACGTTTGACCAGGGAAATTACCATTTTACCCTTGTTGTCTTTTCTTTTATCCTAACTCATTTATTAACCAATTTAACTCCAATTAATTTCTAATTTTCGTAACTAATTTTCCTACAGATTTTTGAACATCAAAAATCATCTTAAACATCTCTAAATCACCAGATTTAATTATCTAATGTTGTAGTATATATATACTATCTTTTATTAACTTTAAATATACCAAAAACCTTATAAATTTCTTATAACACTTCTAAACTCTTTATAAATTGTAAACTTAATTCTACAATTATTTTCTCATCACTTAAACTCTCAAAAATACATATTAATTCATATATATTTTGGCCTTAATTTTATGTGACCAAAACTTCACAAACTTTACATATTACACTTAATTATACTAGTTCCTTTAATTTAACTTAGTTATATAATTTTTCTAACTCACCTAAGATCTCTTAATTTTTGGCCACACACTAAATTTTAGTATGTGAACTTTTCTTGTATATTATGATAGCTTATATTGTAGCTTATATCATAAGGAGTATAAATCTAATTTTAGATTTACAAAACATTAACATTTAACGTGTTAAAAATTGAATCTACCACATCAATAATTTCGGTAATCCTAAACAAAATAAATAACATGTTAGATCATACATAGATCAACAATTAGAACCTTGAAATAGGTAGTTGTAGGATTTACCTTGTATATTAACCATTAGCTTAATATTTAAGCTTGATTTCCTTAGAAATTTTGACAGAAATTTGCTAGAGAAATTGGCTCCAAAAATATACAACAAGATGAAGAATAAGATGGGTTAGTATCCCATGCCAATCGGTTGTAACAAAAACCAAAGAACAAGAAGTTTTCAAGAAGGCAATGTTTTACCTCGAGAATCAAAGGCACTTCTTCGTGGTTTTTCCTGAGAATCTGGGGGCTCATGAGCTATGGTTTTAAAGCTCTTGAAAAGAGGATTCCAACGAGCTATCAAGCTTGTGATTTGGACTTAAGATGAGAAAGTTATGATTTCTACAAGATAAGGTGTTCTTTAAGCTCCTAAATGGCAACAATGGAGGTAAACCAAGGTAAGAGAAGGGAGGGAGCTTCTCATTATTGAAGAGCCACGGTTGGGACAGGAGCAAATGCAAGGAATGATAGGCAATCGTTGAATGGGATGAAAAAGAATGAGAAAAGTAAAGAAAATGTAAAGTAATGTTATAATATATAAAGTAACAAAAAGTCTCCACATTAGGCAAGCTTTTAGAATGATTGATTATGCAAGCTGGCCTTCTCATTATTGTGGCTGCCGACTGGGTTGGTCAAGGATGGTCAATTTTTTGACCATTGACCATTCTTGGTCAACGTTTGACTAAATGGGCACTATTTCTGGTTACTATTCACATTAAATATTATATTTGTAAAATTTTTGGTAAAATCTTCAAATTAAATTCCTAATATGATATTAGGTAGTATACATGTATTTTAGTATGTATACAAGGCCAACTAGCCACTCAAAACCAATTTCGAAGACAATTCACAAAAATACGTTTTAAGGAGTTTTCAGGCTCCTTTTTGTGTCTTAACTCTTTTTAGAGTTTGGTTTGCTTTGCAAATATGTAACACCCCTACCGCTAATACCGTCATTACTGTACAATTACTTACCTTCGCAGCGGATAATACATACTCAACGGCGGGTGTACAATGCCGCTAGTCACCCACGTGACTAACAAGGCTAGCTACACTACTACATACTACCGGTCTGATGAAATGAACATACCGAGTGTTCTACACAATACATTACTTCCCTTTACATACTAATCCATGATTCAATACAACTCCATTACAATACTATACCGAGTATACTACAATCCTTGATTTACCGATACAGTTTAAGCTTCCAAATTCTCATCACAATACAAGTACCAATTCGTACTATACAACTACCCATGCTTACGTAGCAGTCCCCGTCCTACTCTCTCGAACGGTGGTCAGCTTCGGGTACCTGCACACTAAAAACGGTCCCCCGAGGGGGTCAGCTTACGCTGCGCATGATCTTCGCATATACCGCGTGCTAACCGCGGTACATCGACTACTTTGGGTCGAATATACATGGAGTTCATTTACATGCATACATACATACTCATACCACAACAATACAAACAACAATATCTACATACACATACAAGTTCAATTCTTACTAAGGAAGACAGTTCGATAGTCAACCATTCGTATTTGTTATTTAATCATTACTCTTCGTACTATATTCGATACTCGCTACTCTACTCATACCTACTCCTTACTCTTACATACTCAACACTCCATGCTCATTACTTTCCTCGTACACGATCCTTACTCTATACTCGTTACCATACTGGTGTATACTCACTACTCGATACTCCTTACTTACTCATAAGTACTTGCTACCCAATTCTTACTCATACATACTCAATACTTGATACCCACTACATACTCGTACTCGTTCTTACTCAATACTCATTACTTTACTCATACATACGCAATACTCAATACTCATTACTTTGGCCACCGGGCGGAGCCATACACAAGACTCGCCACCGGGCCTACAATACGAGGCTATACTCCTAGCTTCTCAATTACTCGAATGTCCGTTCTCACCGGACTACTCAAATTCCCAACACTCTTCTCTCAGAGTATAATACAATCTCACGGATTAGCCTAGAAGTATCTCTCTCGATAACCTCCACTGGCTTAGGGAATTACTACCGTCTAGTATCCTCAGGTTTAAGGGTTTCCCCGACATATCGGATACTCTCATGTTCGGGACATTACTTACTTCCGTCGGATCCTCTCATAACGGGTCGACTAATTGCTAAGGGGTTTGAAGATCCCTCGTCATTCTTTACTACTCTCATGGTGCGTATCTTGTACCAAGAATGATTCCTTTAATAGGGGTTACTTATACACTTCCACTACTTACTGTTTGTGGTTTATTCACTTCGGTTCTCCTAACATTATCGGGAGGTTACTACTCCCGTACATTCTCTCACGTTCTAGTGAGTTCCTTGATTTGTGTTACCGGTTATTGGTTTGTTGATATAGTGCGTTTCTACGGTTCTGTTAGTTCACAGCGTGACTCTTACTACGAGTCACTACACAACAAGGCTCATCTAAGAGTCGGTCTACGCACTAAGTGAAGCCATACAATCAATCAAGAAAGGTTAGCTCACACAACATACACAAGACATACAACGAAAGGCAATAAACCATTTTCATGCTTTAGTCTTGATTAGCCGGCATACAGCACACAAATCAACGTAACTCGGTTAGCATACGGGGCATGAGAAAATCATACCTTTCACCGGGTTAGCTTTACCGTGTGTTCCCTCGTTCCTTGGTTCACATTGTTCCACTGATAATGTTTCAAACATGTCATTAATACTATGCTCATACGGTACGTAAAGAATTACTACTCCCGTACTTACCCCATTAACCCGGTATACTTAGTTTACTCATGTCAAACTATGTCCTTACTCCCCATTAATTTCCTATACTTGTTTACTCTTCTTAAGACCTTTAAACATCATTAATTAAGTGTTAATTATCTTAAGCTATCGTTATCATTCACTTTACATACTTACTGATTCATTCTTATACAATTTCATTCTCATTCTTTACTTACTTCTCACTCTTACTCTAGCTTGTTTTTACTTCTAATGACCCTTAATTATCATTAATTAGGTCTTAGGCATCTCATATACTCGCCCCCATACAATTCCTTAACTTTCAGCCCATTTAAAATCCTCTCGGGTGAATTTTAGTGTTGGTCCGGGTCCTAAGTCCCGGACCAACACTCAGCCAAACTCTCGAATTCATTTTTGTTTGGTCCGGGACCTTATACATAAGGTAGTCCCGGACCATAAGCTAACTTAAGTCTCGAATTGTTTTTCACTATGGTCCGGGACCTCATGCTTAGGATAAGTCCCGGACCAGGCTTCATGGGCACTCTCTCGGCTAGACTTCAAGGGGTGGTCCGGGACTTAATACCAGACCTAAGTCCCGGACCATACATGGTCTGCTACGAAATGTAAATTTTCAAGCTCTGTTTCATTCCCTTCTTCAGCTACTCAACTCCCGTGGCTTCTACACCTACTCCCACATGTTCCTAGCATGTTTAAACGCCTAACTCAACATCTAAACTCACTTTAATCCATCCCTAAACTCATTGCTCAATCTACTGATAACTCTCACATTCTCCTCTGTTCATTTTTCTTCCTCTTCTGTTGCAGAGCTTGAGCTGCTGCTGCGTTTTCCTTTTTCTTCCTCATTTCCATTACAGATCCTTCTCATTCCCATAAGCTCTTAGGCACTCTTGATTCTAGGTAAATTTTGCCATAGCTCCTCTTGTTTATTTTACATTCTCAACACCCTTGTTTACTCACAAACCATATCGGTTCACTTACAACCTGCTCAACATGTATATACGTTTATATGCATCCACAGCAGACTCAACGTTTACTACTCATTACTTTGCCGCTCATTCATTTTGTTTTCTTTGACAGATTCTAACTCAACAATTTACTAATGCTATTTAACTGCTCATCTCATTGCTACGGTCATAATGGTTTTACATTTACTAAGACATTTCACTTGTTCACCCACATACACGCATCAGCACAAACCGAACAGAGGTAAGTTTTTACCTTGTTTTTGCTTCTGTTTTGTTTTTCTTCCCTTCCTTTCTCTGTTTGTTTTCTTGTTTTCTTGTTTTACTCCGACCAAACTTGGCTCCAGATAGTTGGGCAGTGGTAATGCCAAACCGGCTAGAGAAATGGAAAATGGAAGTTCACGTGGGTTTGGTTTTTGCATCAGAGAATGAAACAGACGTAAACAAAGGAAGGTTTAGCTCTTTGCTTTACCTTAGAACTTATATGGAAAGAAATGAAGCTTCAACCGGTGCTGTCCAGCCTTCGAACGCTCACACCCAGAAATTTAAAGTTGCTTGTTTTAAATTTTTGGAAGGTGGAGATTACTCTCCTAAATGAGGAGATTCCAACGGTGTTATTTTTGTGAGATTTGGTGGTGGTTTGGTCTCTCAAAAATGGAGGAGAAGGTGTTGTGTTTCTTGGTGTTTCAAATCGCCATGGCGGCTGCTTGGAGGAGAAGAGAAATCAGAGGGTATGGCTAGGTCTGTACGTGAGAGATGAGAGGAAATGAGGGGAGTAGGAGAGAGTAGAATAAGGTAATGGTTACTTTATTAGTTTGTCCACTAGTGCATTAGGAAAAATTAAAAGAGTGAGAGAGAGCATATACAATCGGCCCCCTCATCACTTCCTACAGATTTTTGATTTTATTTTGCAGAGGTGGACACACTAACTTTACTTATTTACACTCTCACCCCACAACTTCCCGTTCTTGACAGTTTTACTAATCGGTACCCGTTTTTCGGAATTTTCTTGTTCAATTAATTTAATTGGTTCTATACCTTCATTAATATTTATTAATGAATATTTGATTAATTATAATTACGGGTCTACTTAACCCGTTTAAAATCACGTTTCTCGGTTTCCTCGAATAACGTGCTTTTAAAAATTCGTTTGTGTTTTTAATCCGTTTTGGGGATCCGTTTTCTTCGGGAATCATTCCCGTACATCTATTAGGCATGAATAAGCCTTAAGAATCTTTGTAATGCTCTAACCGAGGTCTCGTACCTCCTTTGGTTATATAACGCTTATTGTAACGTTTTTCGTTTTTAAAGCGTTTACTCATTTCTTTGGATTTATCTTCTTCACCCAAAATTACTTAGGCGCTATTAGGCCCATAAATACTATATTAGAATAATTTAATCACCATATTTAAGTTCGGGGTATTTCAATCTACCCCCCTTAAAGAACTTTGCCCTCAAAGTTGGTGAACCTAATACTGTTACTTATATAAATACTCTATGCTAAGGTTATAACCTCTGCATACAATTTGTCAAACTCCAAATGTCTGGCATGATGCATACTACGCATCCAAACAGCATGTCACTGCATGCATAGCAATCAAAAATATCCGTTTTACTCCTCTCCAAGGGGGTCCATCCGCAGACAATTAGGTACAATCCTCCCCCAATGGAGAGTGATCCCTCAGGTACCGGTCACGTTTGAACACTTACGCTTTCTGGTTCACGGCCGTCATGACTTGAGCACTTACGCTTTCTGGCTCTACGGTCCTTTGGTTCTGATCAAATTCATTTGCACATATAGAGATCCTCAGGCACTTACTCATACTTACTTACTCATACTTTACTCATACTTACTCGGGACTACGCCGCCCCAGTGCCTTTGGAAAAATACAAAACACACACTGTCACCGCATGAACGGTGTAGTGGTTTCAAACTACTCTACACTTCCACAGACTCAAAACTAGCTTCACCTCCTATGGTTTCGACCGGATACCCGTGCCTAGGCATGGAGGGTCCACTAGCGCCCGTGGGAGCGGTTTCAAAACCGATCCTCATTCTCAATTTTGGGGAAAACATTGTACCAAGATAGTTTTGGAAATTCATTTTGAAAACTTGCATACATCTCCCGAATACCATTTATGACGATTATACCTATTACTAGTGTCATTGTTGTGACCACTTAAGGGAGCTTCCAGAGTCCTTCAACCACAATGTGATCAGCATTGGTGTTGAATTATCCTTCCACCCCAATTTGTGTTCGGCTTCCCTTGATCGCTAGCAAATCAAGTTCCACTTCCCACCTCAATACAAACAGACAGCTCGTCAAACATTACTTCGTTTTCTATCTTGTTAATCTTGCTACTCATAATCATACACATACATTTTCCAATTCATATGATTCCCTTACTTACTTACTAATCATCTCATCAATTATTACTATGTCATCTCCAACTACTATACTTAAGAAATTCATGGGTATAATATCCCATTAATTTACTATACTCAATTTATTATACTCATAACATACATCGGTTTCATACCGATTTATATTCCTCACGTCTCCCATACATACTCATTCCTCATACTATTACCAATGGGGTTCTCATTACCCTGGAGTTTCTCTACTCCTTTTCCTATACTTACTTCCCAATTACCACAATTACACAATGAGCGAATACAAATGTTTATGTAACATAAGCATCAATCATTAAAACAAATTCTTTTGCGCTATGCGCATTGTAGTTTACGCGCCTATCACGTAAAGCATACATTTCGCGGTTTTTGCTCTACCCCCCTTAAAAGGGATTACGCCCACGTAATCTACCATGTGTCGACACTGGACATTGGTCGAAGGCATTCAGCCGTCATGGAGTGGTTCAGCTTCCATGCGGTCTATTACACACTGTTCCTTAATCAAAGGGTCTTAACCGTGTTACTGGTAGTCCCCGCATCAAGAATGTTCATTGGAGTTATTCAACTCTTAACCGTGTTCGGTTCTAGCCTAAATGGCTTTAAGGCATTGGCGATTAACCATTTATTCACTAGCTGTATTTCTCTTAGGATTATGGGCCCACTAGCTTCTGCTGCGCGACCCTGATAATTTGGGTTATTCGCCCTTCTCGTTACCTTTAATGTGTTACACATCACCTTTTTATCCCTCTTATTATGGGAATAAGGTTTATTCCATCACACGTGGTATTCTTTTACCGTGCACAACTCAATGAGTTTTAGGTTCATAACCAGCTCTCTGGGAATTTATATACATACTGTTGTGTATTATAGTGATCACTCACTTGGTCCTCCGACTTATTGTCGGTTGAGGTTAAGCTACTACTTAGTTGTAGTGCTTCCTTTGTTATCAGTGGATTCCGAATTATGCTAGTTTTTCTGGTTCATTGCAAGTGCTCTTTACCTTATGACCTCGCATTCTCAATGCGTCAGTCCTTGTGACTTTCTTAAGTCTCCTTTCACCTTTATTCCAATGGAATTCACATTTTGTGATTGTTGGTGTGTTTCACACTCTTCGTGCTTCTATGGCCTTAGGCCGCACGGTTTGTTTCTAAGCTTTTGCTTAACTGGTCTATGCCATGTTTACTGGTGAAAGGAAGGATTTACCACTACTTACATTTTCCATATTCCTAGCTATCCCACTAGATCGTTATCTACACAAGTGTAATACCAAAACACTCAGTCCTACAGAGTGCAGAGGCGTGAACCCTTGGCAGTAACTCTCTTATGAGGTCGCATAGGACTGATCGTTCCGATTATTTACATACACTGGTCGCCTGCTGCGTACCATGTTCTTACTGGGCTACAGTATTGGTTTACATGGCCTCCGCTGTTGCTAGCTTCAGCTCATTCATTACTATCATTTATACAATGGTTTTCCATGTATTTGGCAGTACCGAATATGGTATTCCTTTATTTCACTGAGCTCCCTGAGTATCATCGGTTTTATAACCGGTTACTCCTTGGTTGTCAGTAATTGCTGTTGAAGCTTATTTCGCATTGCTTGGCATTAATTATATGCTCAAGCTTGACTACATTAGTAGTTCTGAAAGGAATATATCCCCCAACAGTTACTGATGGTATCCCCTTCTTGGGATCCATATGTTCACCGCTCTTGCGGTCTCACATTTATGAGGGGTATCCTTGCTTGTTGGTCAATAAACTTAATTGGTGTCATCCTTGACCACCTTCCATGTGGTCCACCACTGGTTTTGCAACCGTTGAACTCTGTAATGTAATAGTTTCATAGCATATTAGCCATATTGCCTAGAGCTCTGCTCATCATAGGCTGTTCCAAAGTGGTTACTTCTCCATATGCCAAAGAATGGCTTAAGGTGATACTGGGCTCCATGATAAGATCGCATCACGCTTCCGTAGGTTGGAGACCCTTTTGTATCCTGGTATTGATTGATACCATTTCTTAATTTGGGGTATCCCCTGCCAAGTGGGATCCCTTCGGTGTTCTAACCGTATGTTCGTTCCAATTGTGGTGTTCTTACCACGATATTTCGTTCAACCTTGTTGACTTGATCCCCTTTATGGATTGCTCCTGGGTATTACTGATTATATGGTAGCATCTGGCTGACATTTATGAGTATGTTCAGTTTGTTATCCCCACCTTGCGGTTCTGGATCTGAGTTATCAGTTGAGGTTTATAAAGTCTCCCGTTCCTAGGGTAGATCACTGGTGTTTTGCCTTATGTTGTAACGGATTTGATATTCCTTCCGGCGATGAATGGTATTTCCGGTACCTTGCCACATCACCCTGTGTGTTTGTGGTAGTTGTTCTGGGAATTCTATCCCGTTCATTGAACACTAAAGTGTTAATGTTAGGCATTTGCCTTACAGTGTTTAGACTGGGTATTCCTTCCAGTTATCACACTTCACTTCGATATCTTCAGTACATATCCAATGTCTTTATTCAGTTGTTGTGCTTCTTGCACTTTTAACTCGTAATTATCCTCCTAGAGTGAGTTCTTGACTCCTTTAGCTTGTGAGCTTACCTGAGTTTCCCTTGCTCGTTTGAGGTATCTAACTGTTATGTTTTGAATTTGCTTATGGTCCGTAGAACAGAGCTGACTACTTCCCGTGTTTCGTACACTACATGTATACATACGTGGGGTACCTTCTTGGCACGTTACCACTTACCCAACTATCTATCAGGCCCGCAAGCTCCTTCGGAGTGCGGTCGTCCCACATCCCGTATTTGGGTACACTAGTAGTGTTCGTCACACGCCTAGGTGAAGTATTCTATTGTCGACTCCTCTTGTATCATTCTATGGTACTCACCGTAAATCCGTTAGTTTGGTTTTTAAAAAAAAATCCATGGTTTAAAAGAAGAGTTTGTGCTTTTGAAGAAAAATATGGGTTTTGAAATAATGGTTCGGTGTCAAAAGGAATCTTCATGGCGTTGCCATGATTGAGGTCTTGACCAAGTTCAGCTTCTTGCTGACCGGTATACTCTTAATACAATGGTCGGGCCGTTAGGCCGTTCCAAGGTTTCATTATTTAGATGCTTAGGATTGGTGATCCTATATTTGCTCCTTTCGTCATAGCGGTACTTTAGCAAGTATTTGCGGGTTGTTAAAAGTCTTCCAACAGTCTTGTAGTTGCTGCACTTGCCCTGGGCAAGTGCGCGGGTAGGTTGTTTTTCGGTTAACGTATACCGGTTACGGTATCGTTTCCATCCATATTTGGTGGTTTTATTAGGTCTTCCTTTGATCTTTGATCTTGGTGATCGATCTCTTGAGTCGCTTCCCAGTATACTTGACATGATTGTCGTCCATCCGGATGTCTCACACCTTCCGTGTGGTTAACGAGACTTAACTTATCCTTAGGAACCATGTTGCGGTCCTATAGGTGTCTGCGTTATGATTTCTTGCATAGTTATCTGAACTAAGTTGTTCTGTTATTACTGCCTCTTGGCATGTAGGTTTGGTATTAATCCAACCTCGACTAATTCCTTAGTCGGTTTGTATACCGTTGTTGGTATCATTAAAGATTACAGTCCGTAGACTCTCTTGTCTCGGCTTGCTACTCCATTTTCCTTGCTTCATTGTACGACTGTGCTTCTCTCCTTGCTGGCTATGCATGGTTCTCGCGACTGCGAAGCATGTCGCCCCGTGGTGCCATAAATTCCAGTATCCTTGTGTTTAGGATCTTCATTCCCCCGCCATTAAGTGCGGTTCTTGTCGTTCAACGGAAACCGTCTTCGAGACTTCCAGTTCTTGGACTCTACCGTACGTCAGGTTCATTTCTAATAAGGTTTACTTTTGCAACTGCCAGATCGGGTTTTACCCGAGTGTGAGAGGTCTTTCCATCTCTCTGGCGTTATTGTTCCAACTTTATACTGGGGTTACGGAGGGCGGGTATGGTTACTGTAGGTATCCAGATCTCACTGGAAATTCCTATCTAGCGTCCTCACACACTAGCACTCAACCCATAGCCCTTAGTCTCTACTTCCTAACTCGGTATTTTCCTAAACTCGGTATTTCATCCATCAGAGCGATACTTCGCTCTGATACCACTTTTTGTAACACCCCTACCGCTAATACCGTCATTACTGTACAATTACTTACCTTCGCAGCGGATAATACATACTCAACGGCGGGTGTACAATGCCGCTAGTCACCCACGTGACTAACAAGGCTAGCTACACTACTACATACTACCGGTCTGATGAAATGAACATACCGAGTGTTCTACACACATACTTCTTCCCTTTACATACTAATCCATGATTCAATACAACTCCATTACAATACTATACCGAGTATACTACAATCCTTGATTTACCGATACAGTTTAAGCTTCCAAATTCTCATCACAATACAAGTACCAATTCGTACTATACAACTACCCATGCTTACGTAGCAGTCCCCGTCCTACTCTCTCAACGGTGGTCAGCTTCGGGTACCTGCACACTAAAAACGGTCCCCCGAGGGGGTCAGCTTACGCTGCGCATGATCTTGCATATACCGCGTGCTAACCGCGGTACATCGACTACTTTGGGTCGAATATACATGGAGTTCATTTACATGCATACATACATACTCATACCACAACAATACAAACAACAATATCTACATACACATACAAGTTCAATTCTTACTAAGGAAGACAGTTCGATAGTCAACCATTCGTATTTGTTATTTAATCATTACTCTTCGTACTATATTCGATACTCGCTACTCTACTCATACCTACTCCTTACTCTTACATACTCAACACTCCATGCTCATTACTTTCCTCTTGTACACGATCCTTACTCTATACTCGTTACCATACTGGTGTATACTCACTACTCGATACTCCTTACTTACTCATAAGTACTTGCTACCCAATTCTTACTCATACATACTCAATACTTGATACCCACTACATACTCGTACTCGTTCTTACTCAATACTCATTACTTTACTCATACATACGCAATACTCAATACTCATTACTTTGGCCACCGGGCGGAGCCATACACAAGACTCGCCACCGGGCCTACAATACGAGGCTATCCTAGCTTCTCAATTACTCG
The DNA here is from genome assembly GCA_023374045.1 of Limonium bicolor. NCBI lineage: Eukaryota > Viridiplantae > Streptophyta > Magnoliopsida > Caryophyllales > Plumbaginaceae > Limonium > Limonium bicolor. Next base: position 490,559,965 of record CM041776.1, read on the forward strand.
AATGTCCGTTCTCACCGGACTACTCAAATTCCCAACACTCTTCTCTCAGAGTATACAATCTCACGGATTAGCCTAGAAGTATCTCTCTCGATAACCTCCACTGGCTTAGGGAATTACTACCGTCTAGTATCCTCAGGTTTAAGGGTTTCCCCGACATATCGGATACTCTCATGTTCGGGACATTACTTACTTCCGTCGGATCCTCTCATAATCGACTAATTGCTAAGGGGTTTGAAGATCCCTCGTCATTCTTTACTACTCTCATGGTTCGTATCTTGTACCAAGAATGATTCCTTTAATAGGGGTTACTTATACACTTCCACTACTTACTGTTTGTGGTTTATTCACTTCGGTTCTCTAACATTATCGGGAGGTTACTACTCCCGTACATTCTCTCACGTTCTAGTGAGTTCCTTGATTTGTGTTACCGGTTATTGGTTTGTTGATATAGTGCGTTTCTACGGTTCTGTTAGTTCACAGCGTGACTCTTACTACGAGTCACTACACAACAAGGCTCATCTAAGAGTCGGTCTACGCACTAAGTGAAGCCATACAATCAATCAAGAAAGGTTAGCTCACACAACATACACAAGACATACAACGAAAGGCAATAAACCATTTTCATGCTTTAGTCTTGATTAGCCGGCATACAGCACACAAATCAACGTAACTCGGTTAGCATACGGGGCATGAGAAAATCATACCTTTCACCGGGGTTAGCTTTACCGTGTGTTCCCTCGTTCCTTGGTTCACATTGTTCCACTGATAATGTTTCAAACATGTCATTAATACTATGCTCATACGGTACGTAAAGAATTACTACTCCCGTACTTACCCCATTAACCCGGTATACTTAGTTTACTCATGTCAAACTATGTCCTTACTCCCCATTAATTTCCTATACTTGTTTACTCTTCTTAAGACCTTTAAACATCATTAATTAAGTGTTAATTATCTTAAGCTATCGTTATCATTCACTTTACATACTTACTGATTCATTCTTATACAATTTCATTCTCATTCTTTACTTACTTCTCACTCTTACTCTAGCTTGTTTTTACTTCTAATGACCCTTAATTATCATTAATTAGGTCTTAGGCATCTCATATACTCGCCCCCATACAATTCCTTAACTTTCAGCCCATTTAAAATCCTCTCGGGTGAATTTTAGTGTTGGTCCGGGTCCTAAGTCCCGGACCAACACTCAGCCAAACTCTCGAATTCATTTTTGTTATGGTCCGGGACCTTATACATAAGGTAGTCCCGGACCATAAGCTAACTTAAGTAAGTCTCGAATTGTTTTTCACTATGGTCCGGGACCTCATGCTTAGGATAAGTCCCGGACCAGGCTTCATGGGCACTCTCTCGGCTAGACTTCAAGGGGTGGTCCGGGACTTAATACCAGACCTAAGTCCCGGACCATACATGGTCTGCTACGAAATGTAAATTTTCAAGCTCTGTTTCATTCCCTTCTTCAGCTACTCAACTCCCGTGGCTTCTACACCTACTCCCACATGTTCCTAGCATGTTTAAACGCCTAACTCAACATCTAAACTCACTTTAATCCATCCCTAAACTCATTGCTCAATCTACTGATAACTCTCACATTCTCCTCTGTTCATTTTTCTTCCTCTTCTGTTGCAGAGCTTGAGCTGCTGCTGCGTTTTCCTTTTTCTTCCTCATTTCCATTACAGATCCTTCTCATTCCCATAAGCTCTTAGGCACTCTTGATTCTAGGTAAATTTTGCCATAGCTCCTCTTGTTTATTTTACATTCTCAACACCCTTGTTTACTCACAAACCATATCGTTCACTTACAACCTGCTCAACATGATATACGTTTATATGCATCCACAGCAGACTCAACGTTTACTACTCATTACTTTGCCGCTCATTCATTTTGTTTTCTTTGACAGATTCTAACTCAACAATTTACTAATGCTATTTAACTGCTCATCTCATTGCTACGGTCATAATGGTTTTACATTTACTAAGACATTTCACTTGTTCACCCACATACACGCATCAGCACAAACCGAACAGAGGTAAGTTTTTACCTTGTTTTTGCTTCTGTTTTGTTTTTCTTCCCTTCCTTTCTCTGTTTGTTTTCTTGTTTTCTTGTTTTACTCCGACCAAACTTGGCTCCAGATAGTTGGGCAGTGTAATGCCAAACCGGCTAGAGAAATGGAAAATGGAAGTTCACGTGGGTTTGGTTTTTGCATCAGAGAATGAAACAGACGTAAACAAAGGAAGGTTTAGCTCTTTGCTTTACCTTAGAACTTATATGGAAAGAAATGAAGCTTCAACCGGTGCTGTCCAGCCTTCGAACGCTCACACCCAGAAATTTAAAGTTGCTTGTTTTAATTTTTGGAAGGTGGAGATTACTCTCCTAAATGAGGAGATTCCAACGGTGTTATTTTTGTGAGATTTGGTGGTGGTTTGGTCTCTCAAAAATGGAGGAGAAGGTGTTGTGTTTCTTGGTGTTTCAAATCGCCATGGCGGCTGCTTGGAGGAGAAGAGAAATCAGAGGGTATGGCTAGGTCTGTACGTGAGAGATGAGAGGAAATGAGGGGAGTAGGAGAGAGGTAGAATAAGGTAATGGGTTACTTTATTAGTTTGTCCACTAGTGCATTAGGAAAAATTAAAAGAGTGAGAGAGAGCATATACAATCGGCCCCCTCATCACTTCCTACAGATTTTTGATTTTATTTTGCAGAGGTGGACACACTAACTTTACTTATTTACACTCTCACCCCACAACTTCCCGTTCTTGACAGTTTTACTAATCGGTACCCGTTTTTCGGAATTTTCTTGTTCAATTAATTTAATTGGTTCTATACCTTCATTAATATTTATTAATGAATATTTGATTAATTATAATTATTACGGGTCTACTTAACCCGTTTAAAATCACGTTTCTCGGTTTCCTCGAATAACGTGCTTTTAAAAATTCGTTTGTGTTTTTAATCCGTTTTGGGGATCCGTTTTCTTCGGGAATCATTCCCGTACATCTATTAGGCGTGAATAAGCCTTAAGAATCTTTGTAATGCTCTAACCGAGGTCTCGTACCTCCTTTGGTTATATAACGCTTATTGTAACGTTTTTCGTTTTTAAAGCGTTTACTCATTTCTTTGGATTTATCTTCTTCACCCAAAATTACTTAGGCGCTATTAGGCCCATAAATACTATATTAGAATAATTTAATCACCATATTTAAGTTCGGGGTATTTCAAAATAATTTTATAATTCTATTTTAGTACATTCACATATAATAAGGCCTTTAAAACCATCCAAGACTCATTCATAAGACAATATATCCAAAATATGCTTTAAGGGGTTTTTATGGCATATTTTTGTCTTGAGTTGTTTCTGAGCTTGGTTTTCTTTGGTAATGGTTTCATAATGTTCTTAGCTTGATTATAAGACTTATGAATTCACTTTGGATCCTTATTGAGGTCATGAAATCTCTATGGTTTCTTAAAACACATTTTCCCTTAAAGCACATTTTTGTGCTCTAAGGTGCATTTTCGGTTTATACGCTAATTCCGCTTAATGCGTATTACTAATCTTAGAGGTATTTCACATTTGAAATCTCTTTGGAACTTATTGGTAGTTCCTTAATTTATTTGTGCTCTTTAAAACACCTTTTTGCTCTAATTGTTCCTAAAGCATGTTTTGGTGTAAATTGTTGTTTAACACTTCTTCTAATGTTTCTAAGGCACGTTCTAGCCTTAGTATATCCTTATTAGATAGTTCATTAATATATTAAGGTTTGGGGTATTTCATCCTCATTAACCAGGACTTGGTCAATTTTCCCAAGGACGCGCCTGTGGTCGGATTGATTATTCCACCAGGTGAAGAATCGCCCATAAAAACGGAGATCCTGTCTCTCAGCTCTAGAGACACAATCAGAAAAGTCACGGTAGTCACTCGGCTGCGGATTACGCATGCTGCTCCTATCGTGAGCGTAGAGGATATTGTTAAAATCCCCTGCCACAACCCACGGCCCAGAAATGGTGTGGGTAAGGTTGATGATGTCTTCCCAAAGAGGGGCCTTGAGGGTAGGGTTGTTCCTCCCATAGACAATCGAGATGGTGAAGTTAAAACTATCAAGGATAGAAGCCTTACAAGAAAGGATTTGATCTGAGCAATGGATGGGGGAGAGGGTGAAGGAGGAAGGTTGTAGAGGATCCTGATGCGCCCACTTTGGTGTGCCCCATAGTTGTGGACAATACTCCAAGAAGGGAAGAAACGAGCTACAATAGATTGGTGGTTATGAATAGAAACATGAGTTTCGAGGAGGCTAAACACACTAAGCTTGTTATTAGCCACAAACTTTTGGATCTCAATGAGCTTGGGTTGGTCATTGCAACCCCTAACATTCCAAACTGTCAGATTTAGAGAAGGGGTAGAGGAGGGGCGGGAAGGGCACTACCCTTATCCAGGATAGAAAATGAATTAGTAAGCTGGAGGGAAAGGTCCTCAGGGAAAGACTGAAGAGCCTTAACATGGGGGCTACTTCCATTAGAGGGGACCTCCTGCCAAGGTTCTTCAGCAATGAGGTTAAGCACAAGTTGAAGAGAGGGAGGCATTAATAAATAAGGATTATTAGGGGAGGGGGAGGAGACCGGTCCACCTGAGCATTCAGGGCCGACGGAACAAGGGAGGGTGCCAGAAGTCTGGGCAGAGGCCAGCTGAGAGGTCAGACCCCGGGAAGGGGCCCTAGGCGATTGATTCAGAGAAGGCTGCGTCGACAACAGCGAAGATTGGGGACAAGGAGCGGCGGGCTTAGGAGCCACACTCTCGGAAGGGAGAGGCTGGGTTGATGGAGCCAGCGGGCTGGTTAATAGAGCTTGGGCGGGGGAGCCTAACACGGCTTGAGAGCTCACCCTAGGGACAAGACCCGGGGGCGAAGGAGAAGAGCGGTGGGAAGGCGGTTTAGAAACGTGAGAGCACTCTGGTCGAGTTGGTCTAGGGCGGGCAATGCTAGGACAGCGAGTAGACGAATGACCAAGGAGGCTGCAAGAAGAGCAAGTGATCGGCTCCCATTCATAGACAACATGCTGAACCACAGAGCCACTGGGGGCGCGAATCTCAATTTCTCTAATGAGATCAAGGTTGAAGTCCACTTCGACGAGGACTCTATCATAGGAAATCCTAGTTTTTGAGGCTGTAGATTGATCAGTATGAAGGGGTGAGCCAATCTTAGAGCAGATCTTTCTAAGGCTCGATTGGGACCACAAGCTAGTATGGAGGCTGGGAGCTGAATCCAAACGGGCATGCGATTAAGATCTTTCGGATTGAAGGAAAAGTCTGGAGCCCATTTTTTAAGAACCAGAGGGGACGAGTATAGGATCCAGGGGCCCTTACCTAGAACTTGTTAGAGGTCCTCCTCTTTATCGAACCGGGATAGAAACCATCCCTCATCATGACGAAGGATTTAAGGGGTAGCTACAAAGTTCCAGGCTCTTTTCACAAATTCTCTGACCACATTGAAGCCAAATAGTTTCCCCCAGATATGGCCTACTAACGCATTCTTTTAATAGTCAATTTCAGGCAAAAGGTCATTATCTTCAATAGAGACAAACAGGCTATCATGGTTTGTATTGTCATTACTATCTGATCGCAGAGACATGCCAAAATTTGACTTTTGTTTTGCAAGAAGCATATCAAGAAAGGAAGGATTAGATTTAGTACCCGTCGAGCTAGGATTTCTCCCTTTGTCCGGGACGCTAGGTCTGGAGGTTCTTTTAGCAATTGGAACTCGATCACCAACTTTGTCTCCTACGGGTTACACGTTGGGGCTTGGGGCCCTGGAGAGAGGTGGGAACGCCTTGTCCACAACAACCGGTGAGCTAGGGTCTGGTCTATTGAGATAGTCTTGCAGAGCCAAGTCAGAAGGGGGACCCGAAAGCTCCACGAACAGATCTATGGCCGGGGCCCCAGAAGGACACTCATCCGGGATAAATTGTACACTCCCATTATTATGAAATTTGATCTGCGGGTCATTGATTGGGGGACCCGACTCCCCGACACCACCACTGCTAACAGCAACAATGCCACTTCGATTGTTTAAAGGTTATAAAGCAGTATTCACATAGTCAGTCAGCTTGCTACCACGAGACTCATCCAAGGGCTGCTTTGAAATAGGCACGCCAGTTTCATCAATTCGTAGGTTGGAATCGCCAACGGCACCCACAACATAGAGGGTGTGCGGATCAGTTCCAGAATCAGAAAGTGCCTCAGCTTCAGCACCCACAACAGATCCGTAAATGGCGGAGACAGAAATCGAAGTATTGATACAATAATTAGCCTTAGGATCCCCGACACAGTCTTTGGAAATATCATCTCCAACAGAACTGGGGCGCAGCATACCACCAGAATCAGAAGTTTCTAAAAGGAGAGCCGCTACAAGGGATGGGAGCATGGCCGTAGAAGGAATACAGTCGCCAGCCTTGGAAGCATAGACCCCTTTAGAGACGCTGACTGCACCAGGGCTGACCAAAACCGGGCTCACCAAATTGGGAGACGCCGCCAGCAGAGAGGACGGATTAGAACAACCAGCAGCTACACCAAGCAGAGAGGACCGCTCCAACACTGCGCTACCCACGCCCGTCACTTCACGGGAGGGAGGAGCCGATGCACTTGCCACGCCCGAAGCTTCGCAAGAGGAAGAAGCCGACGAAGCGGCGGCACGAGCAGGAGCTCCGAGGGAGACAGCGGAGCATGGGGTGGCTCGGATCACTGGGTGCCGCCGAATCATGCTAGCCCACGACTGGGGGAGGACGGCGAAGGACTCCGAGCAGGGACGACCGGGAAACAGAGAACAGGGGGGAAGAGACACGCCCAAGGGGGTGCCTTAGCCACCAGGCGGGGAGCCCGGCGGCGGCGGGACCACCGTGGAGTGCCTCAGCTGGCGGCGAGACTGAATAGGAAAGGAGGGAGAAGGAGAACGCCAATGAGACACTTACCAGAAGGAGAGGAGGAAGTAGGCGCGTGAGGCGCGTTCTCTCCTAACGGGAAGAAAATTTGACTCCGTCTGTTTTAAATATCAATTTTTTAAAAAGTACGTAATTCTACCAAACCCAGCTATTTTAGAACATACATTTTCTACAAATAATAAAAATATATTTAGATCTGTAACAAACTACTGTTAATAGAAAAAAAATATCTATAGAAAATAGGAGACATTGCCAAAAGTTAGTGTCATCTATATATAAATTATCTTATTTAAAATTGTAATAATAATAATAATAATAATAATAATAATAATAATAATAATAATAATAATAATAATATGCCACATATTGTTATTAAAAACCCAAAAATAAAAGATTGTTACAGAAACCGGGTAGCCAAATTAAATATCCAACTACACATACGAATTTGGATGACATATCTATATGATAATGTTTCCACTTTGTAATCATTGTTATCAATATCAAGATCAAAATATCGGATGAATGTTTGAACATGGCTTAGTCTATTAGTCTTACAATAACTTGGAAGATGAGACTCTAATCTTATCTCATCACATATTAAAGATCATCCATCCCAGTCCCACTTAATTGCTTGATGCGTGGAGATGAAGAGTTTAAGTGCGCGGGCGCTTGTTGATAGCGCTCCCATAATAGGTTAACCGTCTTATTCGGTTAACCGCTTTCGGTAAACCGATTTTCGGTTTTCTAAAATTCATTTTCATTACCATTCCATTTAAATTGGTTTACTGGATTCGGTTAACCGTTTTAATTTGGTTTTCTAAAATCCAATTTCATTACTATTCCGTTTAGACTGGTTAACCTTTAGTTCGGTTCGGTTTTTTCGGTTAACCTTGTAATCGTATAACTTTTTTTATTGGTGAGACCCATATCATTAATATTATAGTACAACATTGTTCATTCACTTAAATCATGAGTGACAAATCAAACACATGTAGTAAAAAAAAATATAATTATATTTATATTCCCTCAATAGCTAACATTAATTATTATATAAAGTGAACATTAATATTGAAGTTTTTCATTGTTTATATAATCGGTTAACCACGATTAACCGAGCGGTTAACCGTTATGAAAAATTCAATACCGTTACTGAAACTGAAACCGGTCAATTTACATAATTCGGTTAACCATACCACAAAAACCGGTACGATTAATCTAAAAATAAGTATGGTTCACTTCAGTTTCGGTCGGATACCGCGGTTTTGGAATTTTTTAGGCAGCCCTACTTGTTGACGAAGACGTATTTATCCAATGAATACACCGACATCCATCCTTTCATTTTAACGGTCTGCGGCATTTTTCACCTAAAAGCTAATTAAGCTTGTTCAAAATCAACACATCCATCGTTCCCACAGAAAATGATCGCCCCTGGCCAATACGTATTTTCGGTTGTTTTTGTTCTATTGTGAATACTTTTGATAAATCTGTTTAGTATTATGCAGGATGTTTAAGTTCGATATACTATAATATAAAAGTATATGGAGGTAACTTTTATTGCCGAGATTACTTAAACATTGAATTGTAATATGAACTTCCTCTCAAAATTTTGGAATTCTAATCCTAACTTACTCATCCTAAGGATGTAGACATCAGTAATATAATACAATAATATATATTCAGCATTTGAAAGAATGGATTTACATATCTGACTCAACAATCACAAGTCTATGTCTACAGTTACGTGTTGCGCAACAAATAGATTAAACCTATTTCTCGTTTAAGAGTGAGTTTGACGATCAAAACACTGCATTTATAGAGAGTCCTCTTTCTTTCTCAACGGTTATTTATAAGAACTACGTACTTTAATAGACTTTGAGCAAGATTGTCTTTTTAGTCTATTTGGTGAATCGTTGCACAAGTTTTCTCATTTTCTTTATTACACCGGATGTCACTAAGATTCTTTTTCAGTGATTCTAACGACATTAAGCCGGATCTTAATTTTTCTCCCTTTTGCAGGAGTAGCTCCATCTCCACGTCTTATAGTCTTCGCCCCACCACTTGATTTCTTTGATTGAAATGAAACTAATCATTGCTCAGATATTCAAGGAGTGGGTGAAATACCCCAAGTTATGAGAAAACCATAAAGTCTCGGAAGTCCCAGAAACGCTAGAAACCCTAATTCCCAGAAGTCCTGGAAATGCTAGAAACCCTAATTCCCAGAAGTCCTGGAAATGCTAGAAACCCTAGTTCCCGAAAGTCCTAAAAGTCCCGAAAATCAAGGAAATGGTCATAAAAACTTTAGGAAAGCCTTGGTAACTCAATAAAACGCTAGGAAACCCTAGTAATTAGAGAGGGAAGACATTGGAAAATTCTAGGAGACAAGATAAAACCCTGATAGCCGAAAATGCCTTCATAGTTAGTTTTACACCTTCATAGCTACTTTTCTCCTTATGAAACACCTTAAGCAGCTTGTTAAGCACAAGGTGGCGACCTAGTTGAGGAAAGCACGAGGTGGCGACCAAGTAGGTAGTAAGCACGAGGTGGTAACCTAGTTAACCTAAGAACGAGGTGTCGGGAAGCACAAGGTGTCATGATATGATTGGTTAACATGCTGTCCAGTAGGATCCACACAAGCTAGCAAGCAAGTAGGAAATGGCATGAGGTCATTGGTTAGGTTTTAAGTCGAAGAACATCAACATGTTCCTTAATTACACTTAATACACCTTAATTCATTTTGTACCCTTAAGCGGTGCCTTAAATGAGTTACAACCCGAAGTGTATTCACTTCCATTTACACTTACACATTAGTATGACATGTTACCAAACCAGGAATACCAAAAAACGGCCAGGGCAAAGCCAAACTAAGCCTCAAGATTTCGGCCACATTTAATGCCATTTATTACATGTCATGATTATTTTTCTTCCCATTATGACTCCTGCAGCCACGACCTCCTCTAGAACTTTTCAGCCCTTAGATTTGTTCATATTACTTATTCAAATCAAGGGTTACAAAGGTAAATAGGTGTTGTCATGAGGTGTCATCCTTATATGTCTTACCTTAGTCTTAAGACTTCTTTCCTTTTCCTATAAGAGAGAGGCCACTACCTGGGCTTCTACAACACATAAATTATCTCCTTATACCTCCATAAACATAGAGAAACTTGAATTAAAAGGTAGAACAAGCCAGCCAACCCAGAACTCCAAAACAGAAGCCAAAGAACCTAGGTAGTGTAGAAGCCGTGTAGAAGCGAGAAATTTTGAAGGTGTTCCCAGGCGAATTTGTGGGATATCTTAGAGTCCCCTGTTAGCTTATTGAAGTACCTCATTCTTGGTCAAAAGAAATGGAAACAAGGAGTCAAGTAGTTCTTGTGTACGACAATTCTTTCCTTATGTGTCAATTCTGGCGATGGTTTCTGTTTGGGTAATTTTCGGTAGCTTAGGTTGTGTATCTCTTATAAATCTTTTCATGGTTATAAAGTAAAGTTCGTTGTGGTGATTGATGTATGGTGTGACCGTAGAAGGTCTGGGAATCTTGGTGAATAATTCTTATTTTCTTAGTCTCAGTTCTGGTAAAATTTATGCTTTAACTTGGAGCTAATTGTGTGTATGATTTTAGTAAGTAACCCCTGTGGTTTTTGTGCTGGAAATGATGTTTACTTATCACCCTTAAATTTTTCAGTTCGTGGGTAAGTCCACAAGTTGAGTTTTAATGAGTTAAAGGTAATATAAAAGCCAAAAACATGCTTTAAGACCTTTCTGGTTTCTACTAGAATTATGAAGAGGTTTTTGAAGGTATCTTGATTTTATTTCGGGGCTAATTACTCATAAGATTTTGGTATTGAACTGGTAAAAATATGGGTCAAAGTTATACAGAGGTAAGACCTTAAACATGGAGTTGTTTTTAAGGTATTTTTAAGGTGTTTCATATATGCGTTAACTTGGTTTTTGTTTGTTAATGATGGTTATGTACTTTGATTCTTCTTGGTATGTTGTGTGGATGTTATAATAAGTTTAAGTACGTGGTGGAACAACCTGAACACTTGGTAATGACTTTGGTACTTGGTATTACAAGTTTATGAGCCCTCGGAGGCCGAACACTAATTTTTCCCCACTACCAATGAATTGTGGGTAAGCCATCATGATCTACTCTATGGGCTGATGACTCATAAAGGGTGTGCACACTTAAGGACATGGGGTGAGGTAGAAGAATCGTCCAAGGGGTCAAGGGCCTTAGTGCCCTCTGTCGAAAGACCGGTGTGCCTGAGGATTGGTGGAATAATAAACCAGACTAAAATTGAGGTGGTAATCTCTTGGTTGGTATTTGAATTGTATTCTAGTAAGGTGGTTATATGGTTTCTGACTTGTTTGGTTACCTATGTATTAATATATTGTTTTAAAGTGTTTTCATTAAGATAAAATGTATTTTACGTGTTGTGGCAAGAATTACTCAGCTTTACTGATGTTTGTTTCTGGCATGTGCCATGTGGTCTTTTCTCTGTGATTGTATGACTGACCACAGGAACAGGTTAAGAAGTTACATGAGAGAGAGGAGCTAAAGGGACTAGAGATTAAAGTTAGAAGGCGATGTAGCATCTCCATTAAGTTCAGTTGTAATAGGTCTAAACTCCTTGTGTAAATTAGTAATGAGTTTTGAAAGTAGATGTTAGTTTATGGATGTATAATTTGTTAAAGGTGTGGTTTTTTGAACATATATATAAGGGTTTAATAGTTTAAACTTAGTTTAGTATAGTGGTGTAATAAGCCTTAGCGTCCATAGTGAGTGTGGGTGTTGCAGTAGCACCCCGACTAGTTTTGTAAGTCTTCCACTTTGTAAGATGAGAAATAGAAATAAGAGAAAAAAAATTAGAGCTAAGAAAAGTGGGGTGTTACAGTTTGGTATCAGAGCAATAGGTTATAGATCGGGGAAAGAATAGGTGATCATTGTCTGAATATTTGTGTGTGAATGCTTGTGTGTGAATGTTTGATTCTTAATGATATAGTGACTAACATGTGTGTGTGTCGAATGGTGACTACACAGGAAGGGAGGCCAAAAGGGGCCAACTTGAAACCGTGAAGAATTTAGCTCTTAGCATGGGTAGAAATCAGAGTGGCGCATCGGAAGCGTGGTGTTGAAGAAGCCACTTGGGAATCAGAGAGTAAAATAAGTAAACAAGCACCCACGTCTATTGGTTGAGGTTAGTTACCAAAGTTTAAGGGGAAACTTTATTCTAAGGGGGGAGGAAGATTTAGGAAAGCATGAGAGTGGAAATCATAGGATTCGGGAAATACAGGAGTGAGATGGTATGGTTGATATATTTATCATGATATGTTTAAAATGCTATGCCTTGATTATGTTTGCCTAATCTGATTATGTGGAATAGGTAAGACTTGTGGAGTTGTGCTTGTTGTTATTTAACGTGTTATTTTTACGTATAGCATAAGTGAGATTTTTGCACTGGTGGTTAATGTTTTATGGTAGTACTGAGTCTTGTGGTAAGCTTAAGCTTCGGAGACGAAGTTTTGTTTAAGGAAGGGAGGATGAAATACCCCAAGTTATGAGGAAATCCTACGAAATACACCAAGTTATGAGTAAACCATAAAGTCCTAGAAGTCCCGGAAATGCTAGAAACCCTAATTCCCAGAAGTCCCGGAAATGCTAGAAACCTTAGTTCCAGAAAGTCCTAAAAGTCCCAAAAATCAAGGAAATGGTCTTAAAATTTTTAGGAAAGCCTTGGTAACTCAATAAAACGCTAGGAAACCCTAGTAACTAGAGAGGGAAGACTTTGGAATATTCTAGGAGACCCGATAAAAACCCTAATAGCCAGAAATGCCTTCATAGTTAGTTTTACACCTTCATAGCTACTTTACTCCTTAAGAAACACCTTAAGAAGCTTGGTCAGCACGAGGTGGTGACCTAGTTGAGGTAAGCACGAGGTGGAAACCAAGTAGGTAGTAAGCACGAGGAGACAACCTAGTTAACCTAAGCACGAGGTGTCGGGAAGCACGGGGTGTCATGAAATGATTGGTTAACATGATGTCCAGTAGGATCCACACAAGCTAGTAAGCAAGTAGGAGGTGGCATGAGGTCATTGGTTAGGTTTTAAGTCAAAGAACAACAATATGTTCCTTAATTACACTTAATACACCTTAAGTGGCGCCTTAAATGAGTTACAAACCAAAGAGTATTCACTTCCATTTACACTTACACATTAGTAAGACATGTTACCAAACAAGGAATAACAAAAAACGGCCAAGGCAAAGCCAAACCAACCTTAAGATTTCGGCCACATTTAATGCCATTTATTACATGTCATGATTATTTTTCAGCCCATTATGACTCATGCGCCACGATCTCCTCTAGTAATTTTCAGCCCTTATATTTGTTCACATTACTTATTCAAATCAAGGGTTACAAAGGTATATAGGTGGTGTCATGAGGTGTCATCCTTATATGCCTTACCTTAGTCTTAAGACTTCTTTCCTTTTTCCTATAAAAGAGTGGCCCCTACCTGGGCTTATACAACACATAAATCATCTTCTTCTACCTCCATAAACACAGAGAAACTCGAATTGAAAGCTAGAACAAGCCAGTCAACCCAGAACTCCAAAACAGAAGCCAAAGAACCTAGATAATGCAGAAGCTGTGTAGAAGTGAGGAATTTTGAAGGTGTTCCCAGGCGAATTTTTGGGATATCTTGGAGTCCACTATTAGTTGAATGACCTAATTCTTGGTCAAAATAAATGGCAAGAATGAGCCAGGAAATTCTTGTGCACAACAATTCTTTCCTTATGTGTCAATTCTGGCGACGGTTTCTGTTTGGGTAATTTTCGGCAGCTTAGGCTGTGTATCTCTTCTAAATCTTTTCATGTTTCTAAAGTAGAGTTATTTGTTGTGATTTTGATGTACGGTGTGACCGTATAAGGTCTGGGAATTTTGGTGAACAATTCTTGTTTTCTTAGTCTCAGTTCTGGCAAAATTTGTGCTTTAACTTGGAGCTAATTGTGTGTATGATTTTGGTAAGTAACCCCTGTGTTTTTTGTGCTGGAAATGATGTTTACTTATCACCCTTCAATTTTTCAGTTCATGGGTAAGTCTACAAGTTGAGTTTTAATGAGTTAAAGGTAATATAAAAGCTAAAAAAATCTTTAAGACCTTTCTGGTTTCTACAAGTATTATGAAGAGGTTTTCAAAGGTATCTTACTTTTATTTCGTGGCTAATTACTCATAATAATTTGGTATTGAACTGGTAAAAATATGGGTCGAAGTTGTACAGAGGTAAGACCTTAAACATGGATTTGTTTTTAAGGTATTTTCAAGGTGTTTCATATGTGCTTTACCTTGGTTTTTGTTTGTTTAATGGTGGTTATGTACTTTGATTCTTCTTGGTATGTTGTGTAGATGTTATAATAAGTTTAAGGGCGTGGTGGAACAACCTAAACACTTGGTAATGACTTTGGTACTTGGTATTACAAGTTTATGAGCCCTCGGAGGCCGAACACTAATTTTTCCCCACTACCAATGAATTGTGGGTAAGCCATCATGATCTACTCTACGGGCTGATGACTGTTGGGCAAAATAGTGGTGAAACTATCTTGCTAACTAAGGGTAGTGAACCTTATCATTGTAGTACAACAAGGTCGTATCCATAGGGACTTCGTAACTATCTAGTTAATTATAAGCTTAGTAGATGTGCAAGAAGATAGATAAAAGTGCATAAACTTAAATTGGGTGTTTTGGGTTTTTGGTTTGATTAAGGGAAGATAAAGGAAAGCAATAAAACTAAACTAACTATTCTAAGATAGGTGTATACCTTAGGATAGTGGGAATCTCCTAATCACCCAAATATGCTCTCGTTTCTACCTCATTAAGTTGTCTATTAGAGCTAATGTAAAGATTCTCTAAATCTTGGACTAATCAAATCTTACCTAATTAATCACACCTCCCAATTCAAGAAAGGCTAGAGTCACTAGATAGCATTAATTTCAAGCTCCTAACAATATCCCTAAAGTTCTACTCCCTAATCTAAATAAATTTAAGTTAGGGTTCATCCCCAATTTGTCTAATCCCAAGCTCAAGATATAATTTCGCAAGGAACCACAATAAATGCAATATGAGACCAAATTTAAAGCATTAATTAATAATTGATGAGGAGAAAACAACTACAAAAGATGAGTTAGGTTTACAAAAGCAATTTAGGGATTTTGGGAAGAAACTCCATCCCAAAGGTATACAAGAGTTCAGACAGCCATTAGAGAGTAAATGAGGGAGAGAGAGTAAGAAATGGCCATTAATGGAGCTTGGGAGCTTCAATGGAGGTGGGTCTTCCTCCTCTCCTTCTTCTCTTCTTCTTCTTCCTCTTTTCCCCCTCTTTTTCTTTATTTGGCGTCGCCACTCGTCTAGGTTCGAACTCCTTCTCTCTCTCTCTCTCCTTCTTTTTCTGCTTTTAAAAACGCAGATCTGGGCAAAATTTAGACCCGACCGACCCACCTAGGGTCGGTCGGAGTCAGTAGCATTTTCGGGTACATTTTTAAGTCTGGCCAACCCACCTTGGGTCGGTCCTAGGGTCGGTCGGGACCAGAAGCCGTTTTGGGCCTTTCCGGCCTTCGGAACTGCCAACCGACCCATATAGGATCAGTCCTAGGGCCGGTCATGTGGGCAGGCTAATCTTCAAAACGTTGTATCTTCTTCGTTTTAGCTCCGATTTTGGATCCGTTTGCACCCACACGTTTGTATTTTCGTCTACTTTATTCCTAGTCATTTTATTCCTCATGTTTCAGCAATAATTGTGTAAAACACCGATAAAACACAAAAGTAGAGGAAAACTAGCTAGAGTGAAGAAATGAGCATGAAAAGTGTTGATAAAACATATGAAATACACCTTTAAAACATGCTCATTTGGACACTCATCACACTCCCACGCTTACCTTTTTTGCTAGTCCTCAAGCAAAACCAAGAACCCATGCAGATAAGGAATGCTCAAACCTAACAAATACTAACATGAATTGTAGGATAAGAGAAGAAGCAAAAGGTGATTAAAACTTTTGAGGAGTGTGAACCATCTCTTAGTGGTGGCATGGGTGTGCTCAGGGCAAAATAAAATTTAGAGTTTCGGGGTATGATCTGGAGTGTTTCAAAGTCCTAAAGATTAGGTGACTTGAAAAACTTTTACCATGGCCAACTTCTCTCAATAATGGACATTGAGAAGAAAACAAAAGGAAAAATAGATTTATGCATTTGTTTCACTTTTGCATAAGAGATGAGAAGATAAAATTTTGGCATCAAGCCTTTGCAATTAAGAACACTCAGCTCTCATTGTTGGTTACCAATGGCGTCTCACAAGTCCCTTAAAGGGTATTCACAAAGGAGCACCCCTTAGCAACCCCTAAGAAAGAAGACAGAAGGAACCCCAAAGCAATAAAATTCAACCTTATAAGATCACTTGGCCACTCCGCATGTATAGTGCTCCTCAAAAGCATTAAAAAGAAAAATTTGAGCATTTATTCCACAATTCATAACAGTATTTGATCTTAATGAGAACAACTCACAACACAAGGGTCCATGTTTTTTATTTTGTACAAACGCAAGATAAGAAAAGGGATTAAACATTTAAGCACAAAATTCATCGAAAAGGAAACTCCCCCACACTTAAGTTGAACAATGTCCCCATTGTTCACCAAAAAAACCGAGGAAGGTTCTAGAAGACCTTTTCGGGAAGTAGACAGAGAGAAAATGTGAGGGACACAAACAACATTATAGCACATAAGCTATGCCCACTGACAAAAACAAGCAGGGTCAAAAATGAAGGAAGAGAAGTGAGATTAGCAAAATAAAAGAAACTAGTACTCCCCTGAGATTGTTCTTACTTTCATTGAAGGAACTCCCCTACACTTGAGCTATAGCCTAAATTAGCGTAGCTTGGTTGCGGTGTGGACTTTAAGTTGCACCTGCATAAAATACTAGAAGCAACCAAACTACAAATGGGGTGAAGAGTTAGCGAAAACAAAATCAAATGAGAACTTGAAAATTAAAATAAATGAAAATGAAAGAAATTCATCCGGGTTGCCTCCCGGGAAGCTGCCCATCTTTAAGGTCTTTGGCTAGACCATACCACATTGAAGACCTCCATGATCGAAAATGAATGTTGAAGTGGGCTTCAACAGGAACGTTAGGCGGGCATCATTTTTCTTTGAAGAACGGCCCAAATATTGAGGTTGATGATTCTTGGTTCAAGGATCATCTAATGGTGGATACTCCTCTTCAAATTTAAGGATGAAGACAACCTTATCTTCGTTAAGCGGTGCATGGAGAACTCCGGGGTGGACTTTGTCTTCAAACTCTGGTCCCTGATCAAATGGGAATGTGGCCTCCACACTTAGCGGATGGACTTTATGCTTCCACCTTACATCATTGTTGCACAGGTGGGAAAGGCCTTGATCCTCCAGATGAAGATCAAAGTTTGATGGCTCCTCCTCCTCAGTTTCGAGGATGTAGTAATCCTCATCTTTAGGGTGAGGCTCATAGGAAAAGCCTTGATGGACATCAACTTCAAAGGGAGATGGCTCCTTGCAGTCAATGATGGCACTCTCCTTTGATGACTCGGAGGGAGGCGATGGCTCCTCCTTCTCAAAGTTGAGGATGTAAGCATCCTCAGTGTCTTGGTAAAGCACACGGGGGCAGCCTCTGGAAAAATAAACTTCAGAGGGAGCAAAGGACTCCATGAAGTCAAAATGGAGACTCTCCTCTGATGGGTTATCTTCAAGATCGAGCTGATGGTTGAATGGCTTTTGAGTCTCTGATTCAAACAGGGGAGGAGTAGAGGAGTAGCTAAAGTCCTCAACAGGTTGCTCCACCTCATGGACTATTTCGCTCTCAAGTTGTTGCACAATATGATCAATCCGAGCTTGAACATTCATGTTGAAGGTATCTTGCTTCATGATAAAAGTATCTTGCATAGTTGGGTTAGACTTGCAAGAAGAGATAAGGTCTGACATGAGCTCCTTCAAACTAAGTGAATCAACCATTACTGTGATTACAGGACAGTGAGCACTCTCATGGTCTCCTCCACACTCTTGGCACGCAAGCCTCCGATAGACAGATTAGTTAAGGTCCTCCATGAGAGCTCGCAATTCAGACATTATTGTTGGACATTGAGGGCTCACATGGTACTCTCCGCACCTTGGGCATACACTCCATTGATTTGTTTTTTGTTTGGTGTAGTTCGCCATAGGAGTAACCATACAAACCTCCCGCTTCATTATAATAAACATCCATTAGAGTTAAGTTCCTACAAAGAAAAGAAAAAATTTATATACAAAGGGGCAAATAAAAGAAATGAAAAATATGCACAGAAACTAAACAGATAATAAACCAGATAGTTGGACCGAAGTTCCCAGCAACGGCGCCAAAAATTTGTTGGGAAAAATAGTGGTGAAACTATGTTGCTAACTTAGGGTAGTGAACCCTATCATTGTAGTACAACGAGGTCGTATCCACAGGGACTTCGTAACTATCTAGTTAATTATAAGCTTAGTAGATGTGCAAGAAAATAGATAAAAGTGCATAAACTTAAATTGGGGGGTTTTGGGTTTTTAGTTTGATTAAGGGAAGATAAAGGAAAGCAATAAAACTAAACTAACTATTCTAAGATAGGTGTATACCTTAGGATAGTGGGATTCTCCTAAATCACCCAAATATGCTCTCATGTCTACCTCATTTAAGATGTCTACTAGAGCTTCTGTAAAGATTCTCCAAATCTTGGATTAATCAAATCTTACCTAATTAATCACACCTCCCAATTCAAGAAAGGCTAGAGTCACTAGATAGCATTAATTTCAAGCTCCTAACAATAGCCCTAAAGTTCTACCCCCTAATCTAGAGAAATGAAAGTTAGGGTTCATCCCCAATTTGTCTAATCCCAATCTCAAGATATAATTTTGCAAGGAACCACAATAAATGCAATATGAGATCAAATCTAAAGCATTAATTAATAATTGATGAGGAGAAAACAACTATAAAAGATGAGTTAGGTTTAAAAAAGCAATTTAAGGATTTTGGGGAGAAACCCCTTCCCAAAGGAATACAAGAGTTCAAACAGCCACTAGAGAGTAAATGAGGGAGAGAGAGTAAGAAATGGCCATTAATGGAGCTTGGGAGCTTCAATGGAGGTGGGTCTTCCTCCTCTTCTTTTTTTCTTCTTCTTCTTTCATTTTTCCCCCTCTTTTTCTTTCTTTGGCGTCGCCACTCGTCTAGGTTCGAACTCCCTCTCTCTCTCTCCTTCTTTTTCTGCTTTTAAAAATGCAGATCTGGACTTAATTTCGACCCGACCGACCCACCTAAGGTCGGTCCTAGGGTCGGTCGGAGTCGGTAGCAATTTCGGGCATGTTTTTAAGTCTGACCGACCTGCCTTGGGTCGGTTCTAGGGTCGGTCGGGACCAGAAGCACTTTCGGCCCTTTTTGACCTCCGAAACTACCGACCGACCCACCTAGGGTCGGTTCTATGGGCAGGCTAATCTTCAAAACATTGTATCTTCTTCATTTTAGCTCTGATTTTGGATCCGTTTGTGCCCATGCGTTTATCTTTTCGTCTACTTTATTCCTAGCTATTTTATTCCTCTTATTTCAGCAATAATTGTGTAAAACATCAAAAAAACACAAAAGTAGAGGAAAACTGACTAGAGTGGAGAAATAAGCATGAAAAGTGTTGATAAAACATATGAAATACACCTCTAAAACATGCTCAGTTGGACACTCATCACTGATTCATAGGGGATGTGCACACCTAAGGACATGGGGTGAGGTAGAAGAATTGTCCAAGGGGTCGAGGGCCTTAGTGCCCTTTATCGAAAAACCGGTGTGCCTGAGGATTGGTGGAATAATAAACCGGACTAAAATCATGGTGGTAATCTCTTGGTTGGTATTTGAATTGTATTCTGGTAAGGTGGTTATATGGTTTCTGACTTGTTTGGTTACATGTGTGTTACTATATTGTTTTAAAGTGTTTTCATAAAGATAAAATATATTTTACATGTTGTGGTAAGAATTACTCAGCTTTGCTGACGTTTGTATTCTAACATGTGCCCTGTGGTCTTTTCTCAATGATTGTATGACTGGCCACAAGAACAGGTTAAGAAGTTGCATGAGAGAGGGGAGCTAAAGGGACTAGAGATTGAAGTTAGAAGGCGATGTAGCATTTCCATTTAGTTCAGTTGTAATAGGTTTAAACTCCTTATGTAAACTAGTAATGAGTTTTGAAAGAAGATGTTAGTTTATGGATATATAAGTTGTTAAAGGTTGAGATGTGGTTTTTTGAACATATATATAAGGGTTTAATAGTTTTAACTTAGATTGGTATAGTGGTGTAATAAGCCTTAGCATCCACAATGAGTGTGGGTATGGCGGTAGCACCTTGACTAGCTTTGTATGTCTTCCGCTGTGTAAGATGAGAAATAGAAATAAAAGAAAAAAAATTAGAGCTAGGAAAAGTGGGGTGTTACAGTGGGGCTGATCGACCTTGATTCTATTGCATGTCAAAGATTTTCTCCACCTCCCGGGATGCCGCCTTTTTGTTGCATGTAACTTATCAAGGGTCTTTCACCTTTCCATCTTCCACCTTACATGTGTGACTCTCTTCCCAATCTCTACTCTTATAATGGTGTATGTTCTTTTTCATCCTTCATCTCATCTCAGCTTTGTCTCTTCTCACTCTCTCATTTCTACAATTGCAATCTCCTTTACTTTGTTTTCCCCGCAATTCTCAACATGAAAATCATGATCATCAATGGATCTGTTCTCTCTTTTCACTGATCAATCCTTGGTTGCCTCTTCATTGCGACCAACATCACCACGACCTATCTAGCCACCACCCTCTGACATTCCTGTAGTGCTTTTTGTAAGTTCCGCCTCTATAAAGCGAGCTTGAATCTATTCATTATGGAGTTCGCTTCAGTCGCCGCCATGAAGGGCATCCAGGTTCATGGCCCCTAGGTTATCAATAATTGCTTGTTTGCAGTCCATACCTTGGACCCTGAAAAATTGATTTTTGATCATGAGTTCACCTGGGTCCCCTTCTGGGTCCATATGTACTGGGTTCCTTGCTCCCAACACAACATTCACTTTGCAGGGTTGACGGGCCAAAAACTCTAGCAATTCACATGGGTCGTGGATGATGGGTTTTCTTTGGGGTTTAAGTACTTATGGTTAAAGGTGTTGCTCAACCTTCAATTATCACTTATGCGTTTTGTTCCTTTAATGATTGATGGTACTGACTTCACCTTTCAATAACATACAATAATATGCCCATTATCTGCTCCAAGTGTGAGGTTTTTACTCATACGACAGAGACTTGTCCAATTATTCGCCATCTTGGTGAGGAAGTCTTGCCTTTTGGATTATGGCTCAGCATTGAGGTCTTCCAGACACGCACTCGTATTGTGGAACGCTGCAATAGGCTGGAAAATGGTGTCTATATGACGGGGGTTATTTCCGATTATTTGGGGTCAAATGTTAGTGCATGGGAGCGCAGGCAGGGAGATAAGTGTTCTGTTGATCTAGGTGACCAATTTTTCAATATATCCTTATCTGGCGTTCCAAGTACGTTAGCACCTTTAAGGAAGCGCAAATTTAGCAGGATGTTAATCGAGGCCACCAAGACGGAATTGTGGGACCTCTTCCTTTCTGATTCACGACTCAAAGCAAAGCGGGCATAGGTGGGGGGTCAGGGAGCTGGTGATAGTGGGTGTGAAACTAGCAACGCTTCTGGTACTAGGTTAGAACAGGGAACCACTAAGATTCGAAGTATAGAAGACTTGATGATTATTGGCTGATTAAGAAAGGGTGCGACTCAATCAGTCTAGGCTTAGGTTTTGATGGGTGTGGATTTGTACCCTTTTTGCTTTTTGGCCACTCCCTTATGATGTTATGCTGTAAACTAGACTCTTTAAGTGTTGTTTGTTATGTTTTCATCTTTTTCTTGATGTTTTTGGTTTCTAAGTTGGCTTGGTTATCATCCATGGATGAACTTGTCATGTACAGGGTAGCTTAGGTTGCTTAAAGAAGCTAGATGCACTTCAAAAGACAGGGTCCCATTTGATGCCGGAAGAGCATGCTCCAATGTAGAGTGTGTCATGGAAGGTAGTTCGAGGTCTCAAACCTCCATTTGCAATCAATTAGGGGTGATCTCCTCAGGAAATTGTTGGTTTAAACATGCTTCAACTCAGAGTTGTGCTCTAATCATCTTTAATATATCTACTTAATTTTTGAAGAATAAAAAAAGAGATTGAGCCACTTGATGACGATATTTTAAAACAGTTTCATTCGTACTTGTTGAGAAGGAGAAGCATGAAAGGCTTTTTGTTCTAGTAATAGTGGCACAATGGTGTTGACCTTCTCTCTAAACGAGGATGTTGTTATAAAGATGTTAGACTAATCATGAGAACAGTATTATTGGACAGAGTCAATTTGTGTCTTGTTCATTTTACATAGTACTAATTTATCATGTTTATAAATGACTCTTATAACAATTAATACAGACTGACTTTGTATACTCCCACTTTACAAAATTATAAGGTCTCGTTCGGTCCGATCCTAAATTGATTATTTAGGATTAAACCTAAGCACTTTTTAAACAATCAATTCAGCTTATAAATATTCAGAAAAATTATATTATATCTATATTATAATAAGAAAACGGTTTCACAACTCCACCCCATTCCCCATGTTTTCTTGTGTTTTGGTAACACTTTTATAGATAATTTATAAGAACGATATTGTTTAATAGTTATTTGTATTAGTTTTAGTAAAAAATTATATATGTTTTAGTAGATTTTGTTTACATGGTCTACTAAATAACACACATATTATTATTTTGTACAAAATTGTAAGAAAAGAGTAAGTTTGTTAAAACTTTTTGCATAACTCGATTTTGGTTTTAAACAATAAATTACACATATATTTTGAATAAAATTAGAAGCTTAAAAATAGTCTTTAAGTCTCATCCTAAGAAAATAAGTTTAGAAACAGGACCTAGCTAGCTTAATTCGACAGCTGGCGACTAGCATATTGATAGTCACGTATTCATCTTACTTGTCATCCAAGGACAATTAACGATCATGGGGCATAATCACTACTTTCTTGGCGTTCAGGTGGACAGATCAAAGAGGGGTCTTTTTCTATCTCAGGAACGGTATATTAATGACCTAGTTGCCAGGGCGAATCTAACCAAATCTCGCCAAGTCTCGACCTCTAGGGCAAATACTGCAACCCTTGATGATGAATCTAGCCCTAATTTCTCAGATGTAACCCTAATTCAAAGTCTGATAAGAGGGCTGCAGTATGTCACCTTAACTAGACCCGATATCACATTTGCAGTAAATCGATTATGTCAAAAAATGCATAAACCCAAGGAAAATCACTGGAAAGCTCTAAAAAGAATTTTACGCTACCTGAATGCCACCTCCTCCCTTCGCTTTCACATCGCTGCATCGTCAAGTTTGCAACTTTCAGCCTTTGCCGACGCTGATTGGGGTGGAAACCTTTCGGACTACCGCTCCACACTTCTGGATTCTGTGTATTTCTGGGCCGCAACCTTGTTGCTTGGCAGTCGAAAAAGCAGGCGACCATTGCTCGATCCACCACGGAGTCTGAGTACCGGTCCTTGGCGCATGCAACTTGCGAACTCCTTTGGATCCAACATCTTCTGGTTGATCTTGGTATTCCACTTCACTCACCACCGATTCTGTGGTGCGATAATCTCGGCGCTACATACTTGGCAGCAAATCCGGTGCTCCACTCTCGAGTAAAACATGTGGCTATCGACTTCCACTTTGTGAGGGAGAAAGTATCGAACAAGTCTCTCTTGATTCAATTCATCCATACCAGAGACCAGAAAGCCGACATATTGACCATAGCCTTGCCCGGGCCACGGTTTATTCAACTTCAATCCAATCGTCAACTAGTGCAGCTCGGATCACGGGAGGATAATAAGGCCTAATCCACTAAAGAGTCCATATGTGTAAATTTGGCCCAAGTCTGTAATATAACCCATCTATAGTTACTTAATAGTCCAGTACATTTTGTCCTATTGTTGATAGTTCTTTTGTAACCCTACTTTTTTTTTTTATAATTTGGGCATATAGCCATAATTTATTAATGAAATAGAACTAGTGGATGAGTTACGATTGGGCCTCATTAAAACCTCCTTAAGCAAAACCCAATGGGAAAAAGCCTAAGGAGGGAAAAGAGTGCCCACCACATCCATTACAAACTTAAGAGCCCATCTAAACACTTGCACCTTCATCTATACATGTCACAAAGACGCTCAAACAACGAACACGCCCCCCGGGAGACAACAACGATGTTTCACTCAATATTAGACACTACCACCCTACTATAAAACATGAGTGAGTCTACAAGATAACTTACGCTCCAAATCCTTCAGTTATCACACAAAGGCCAACAAGAAATTCCATGCCCTCCTCGGCTCACCTACACCTTACCATGAGAATTATGGGATTATTATTTTATTGGGCCTCACGTGTCTCCATCTGAGATCGAATTTGACTGAGAATGTTAGCCTTGGTTAGGCTAGGATTGGGGACTTGGCACCCCAATTGTAATAACAGATCAACGCATTCGTCCACTTCTTTTTCTGGGTTTATGATTTTTCCTTGCTCATTTCTTGCTGGAAGTTCCCTACTAGGAATAGATGCTGGTGGAGTATTATGGACTACTAGAATTAAGAGAATGAATATTACTGTTGTATTGCTATACCGTTCATGTACAGATTAATATCGTTTATATACAAGTTTCTGGTGGACTATTACGACTGTAACTGTGTTGGGCTATACAATGCTTCATAGTACTGGGCCAGAACATATGGGCCACTTATACTAGGCTAGTATTCCCCCTCAAATCTAAACAGATGTGGTCAACGGTAGTTTAGATTTGTTTTCAGAGAATCTAGGGTTAGAGAGGGATTTCGTGAAAATATCGGCCGGTTGGTCTTGAGAGGGTAAAAACGCAACCTTCAAGCTCCCGTTTCGAACACGATCTCTCACAAAAAAATAGTCAATCTCAATATGTTTTGCTCTACTGTGTAGAACTGGATTTGATGAAAGGTAGAGGGCACCGAGATTGTCGCTGTATAGAGTCGATGGTCTGGATAGAAACACGCTAAGTTCCGCCAGAAGCTGGTGGATCCAGAGAAGTTCAGAGGTGGCAGTGGCGATGGACTTAAATTCGGCTTCAGTAGATGACCTTGCCACCGTGCTTTGCTTTCTGGAGGACCAGGAGATGAGATGGTGACCGAGAAAGATGCAGAAGCCCGTGGTAGATTTTCGGTCCGAGATTGAACCAGCCCAATCGGAGTCTGCACAAACCTGGAGGGAACCAGCAGGCTGCGCTGTGAAAAACAAACCAGTGGAAGAGGTATGTTTCAGGTACCTTAACACCCTTTTTACTGCTGTCCAATGTACAACTTTAGGTTTCTGCATATACTGGCTGAGTTTGTTAACTGGGAATTGTATATCTGGCCTGGTGAAAGCCAAATAGTGTAGACTTCCGATTATGCTTCTGAACTTCTGAGTTTCCTCAAAATCTGGGGAGTCTGTATTATCGAGTTGAGTGGTAGCCGACATAGGCGTTAGGCTAGGTTTGCAGTTTTCCATACCAGCCCGTTTGAGAAGTTGATGAATGTAGGTTTTCTGACTGAGTGTTGTACCACTGGCATTGCGTGATACTGAAATCCCTAAGAACTGATGCAAACTGCCCAGATCTTTTATGGGGAACTCCTTAGAGATAGAGGAAATTAACTGTTGTACGAGGGTAGGAGTGGAACCAGTTATGAGAATGTCATCCACATAAACCAGCACAAATACCCGTTGGCCTGTGTGATTATAGATAAATAAAGATGGATCAGATACTGAGGGTTTGAAGCCAATATGAGTGAGAAAATTGCTTAAGCGGGAAAACCAGGCCCGAGGGGACTGTTTCAGACCATACAAGGCCCGCTTTAGTTGGCAGACATGGGTAGGTCGTTGTGTGTCAACAAAACCTTGGGGCTGTTTGAGGAAGACTTTTTCCTCCAGAAAACCATGTAGAAAAGCATTATCTACATCAATTTGCCGAATTGGCCAGTTAAGGGAGGTAGCAAGAGAGATAATGAGTCTAATGGTAGCAACCTTGACCACAGGACTGAAGGTCTCCCCATAGTCCAAACCCTCTGATTGATTGTATCCAAGAGCCACTAACCTCGCCTTTCGTCGCTCCAAAGTCCCATCAGCCTTCCGCTTAGACTTTAGGACCCACTTAGTCCCCAAAACATTCATGCTGGGATTATAAGGGACTAAGTCCCATGTCTGATTTTCCAACAAAGCAGAATATTCTTTTGCAATTGCCTCTCTCCATTCAGGATATTCCAAAGCCTTAGTAAAAGAGGGTTCCTCTGGGACAGGCTGAGAAACAGATGTAGAGTGTAGATGACGGTTAGATGGCCAAGGGATAGTACCATCCGTTCGAGTGAGAGGTTTCAGGGAGTGAGTTTGAGCTCGAGTGATCATGGGGTGTTTGGTTATAGGTGGTTCAGATTGGGATGGGGACATGGGTTGATGGGACTCAGTAGTGTGATGTTCGGGTGAGGACTCTGGGGTTAGGATGGGCTCTGTAGAAGGAGAGATATGTAGAGGTGGACTTGCAGGTGAGGATGTAGATAGGGAAGTAGCCGTGGGTGTAGGTAATAGAGGAGGGGCAGTAGATGGAGGGATGAGGGGTATTTGAATATTTTGGACAGATGTCATTGAGGGAGATGATAGAGGCTGTGTGGAGGGGTATTTAGAGAAAGGAAAAACAGTTTCCTGAAATTGGACATCACGAGAATTGTAAATTTTTTTAGTGTCCTTGTCAAAACATAGGTAACCAGTTGAGGTAGTGTCATACCCAAGGAAAACGCATTCCTTGGATCTTAGGGATAATTTGTGGGCATTAAAGGGCCTAAGGTTAGGAAAGCATGAGCAACCAAACACTCTGAGGTTTTGCAGCTGTGGTTCTTGGTTATGTAGCTTGAAATATGGTGTGAGATTAGAGAGGGATTTGCTTGGGGTTCTGTTTGTAAGATAGGCAGCTGTACGAAAAGCATATGACCAGAAGGAGAGGGGCATAGAGGCTTGGGAGAGGAGACAAATTCCTTTGTTGACTATGTGTTTCATTCTTCCTTCAACAGACCCATTTTGTTGATGGGAATAGGGGCAGGTTAGACGATGAGTGATACCTTGGGATTGTAGGTAGGGTTTTAGAGTTTTGAACTCACCTCCCCCATCAGTTTGGATAGCTTTAATGTTTACCTGAAAGGTATTCAGCACCATTTTGTGGAAAATACTGAAAATGTTCATCACATCAGACTTGTGTTTCAGAGGAAACAGCCATAGAAAGCCAGAATAATCATCAACAATAAGGAGAAAGTATGAAAAACCATCGATACTAGTATGGTGTGCAGGACCCCAAAGGTCAAGAAACAGCAAGTCAAAACAATGGTCTGAAACTGAAAGAGAAGCATAATGTGGGAGAGCCTGGGTTTTGCCAGCACAACATGCTGTGCAGAGCTCATTATTTACAGACTTTAAAGTGGGTAAACGAAAATGTTTGATAGCAAAATTTGTAATAGCAGCAGATGGGTGGCCAAGACGTTGATGCCATGTATCTGTAGGTGCAGCAAAAGTGTAGTTGAGTTGATGTTTTGGAGTAGAGTCCACTTGAGGGAAGTAATACACCCCATCTTTAACAGCCCCTTTGAGTAGAGTGGTCTTGGAAATCAGATCCTTTAGAAGAAAGCAATTAGGATAGAATTCAAAATATACTGAATTATCCTTGCAAAACTGATTGACAGATATTAATTGCTTCTTAAGAAAGGGACTGTGGATAATATTATGCAACACAAATTTGTTATCAGCAAAGGTAATTGAACCAGTACCCTGATGAGTGATAGGTAGGTTTGAGCCATCTCCCAATGTCACTGTGTCTGTTCCCGAGTAATCTGAAGCAGCAATATTCATCTTAGAGAAATCATTTGAGAAATGATTTGTGGCTGCTGTATCAGGCAGCCACTCAGAGGAGGAAAACCTTCCAGTAGCATTTGCTGATATAGAGGTGGGGGGCTGACTTTGATAAGAGTGATTAAAGCGGTGATAACACTCCTTAGCAACATGCCCTCTTTTGTCACAAATCTGACATTTAGGTCTATTATCAGGAGCTCCAGTAAACAGGTTGCTAGTGTTTTGATTGTTAGGATACTGGGTGTTTCTCCCTCTGCCTCTGCTGTTGTTGTTATTTCCTCGAGCACCTGAGGTGCGAGAGGAATATTGATTGTTTTTGCCTCTTCCCCCTGAATTAGTGAAGGTGGCATTCAAGGAAACATTGTACTGGTTCTGTTTCTGTTGTTGATTCAGCCAGGCCTCAGTTGACAGAAGAAAACTTAACAGCTGGCTGGCTGTACAAGGTTCAGATCTAGCAAGAATATTTGACACCATAGGGCCATAATCTGTAGTGAGGCCTTTTAGAAGGTAGCATTGAAACTCTTGTTGGGATACAGTGTGACCGGTAATAGCTAGTGAATCAGAAAGGTGTTTGGCTCGGTTGAAATATGTGCTTACATCTTCTGTGGGTTTTTTCTCAATTGATGCTAGTTGAAGGAGGAAATTACTGATTTGAGCATTGTTTTGTGCTGCATAGGTTTCATGGATATAAGTCCAAAGTTTGGCAGAAGGTTCCAGACCAACAACCTGAGGGACCAAGGCTTCACTCATAGAGGTAAGCAGAATAGCAATAATCATTTGATCTTGCTGTAACCATGTCTCAAAAGCTGGATTTGGCTCACCGTTAATGTATTCTGGTGGACATTGATGAGTCCCATTCACAAATTTAAACAGATTGTTACCTTTTAGGAAGGGTAGCATCATCCCCTTCCAGATTCTGAAGTTGTCTTTTCTCAATTTGACCAGATTGGTTGCGGAAGACAAAATCGATTGAGAAGGAGAGTGTTGAGGAGCAGCTGTTGAGCCGGTAGATTGCTGGTTGTTCCCTGATGAAGCGCCAGAAATGCCGCTCTGAGAGAGAGGAGTTTGGCCATCACCGAGAGGAGAATTTAGTGTGGGAGTTTCCATTGCTTGGAGGGCACAGCGGTAGAGAGAGAAAGTAGGTTAAGCCAGAGGTGGCTCTGATACCATACTAGAATTAAGAGAATGAATATTACTGTTGTATTGCTATACCGTTCATGTACAGATTAATATCGTTTATATACAAGTTTCTGGTGGACTATTACGACTGTAACTGTGTTGGGCTATACAATGCTTCATAGTACTGGGCCAGAACATATGGGCCACTTATACTAGGCTAGTATGGACAAGCTCAACAGCCAGATGAATGTCATTTTTATTAACCTGAGGATTTTACTGGAGTGCTATCTTCTAACCCTACTATATATAGTAATACACAGTAGCCGCCTAGAATTGGGCAGCCATATTACAATTCCCCAAAATACTACTTTTATTACTGCATTCTTCTACAAGTCTCGTCCTAAGAAAAAAGGTTTAGAAACAGGACCTAGCTAGCTTAATTCGACAGCTGGCGACTAGCATATTGATAGTCACGTATTCATCTTACTTGTCATCCAAGGACAATTGACGATCATGGATTTGATATATATATATATATAGTATATAGCTAGCTTAATTAGTGGAGCCTGTACGGTGAAAATAATGCATATTGCTTGATAGATGTCGGCAGTATCTATAACACCAATCAATCTAAGCTGGATGTCGATGTGTATATAGTTTTCTTTAGTTATAGTATTTTTTATGTACAATTCGTATGCATTAAAAAGTACATGCTCTTGTAGGTTTATGGTATGATTTAAAAAGTTACTATTTATGCATATGATATCGGTTGTTAGCGTAGTTAAAAAAGTATAGTGAAAAAATAAATAAAATAAAATATAAAAAATTGATATAATAATTGATGAATATGATATAAAGGAAAAAAAACTAAACCAATAAAAAAAATGAAGCCACCAAACCTAGGGGTGATCATTTGGATAATTCGGTTAACCGAAATCCAAATTGTAAAAAATAAATTGGATTTTGGTTATTTCGGTTAAAAACCGAATTATCCAAATTAAGACCAAAACCGAATTAACCATTATCCAAATTATCCGAAATCCAAATTTTTTTAAAAGTGAAATCCAAAATCCAAACTGAAATCCAAATTTTAGTTAGTTTGGATTTCAACTTACCAAAATTTAGGGTTTATGTTTGACTATTTGTCACTAAATACTAGAATTAGAAAATAGGATATTCTTTTATAAAGAAAATTTGGATAATTCGGTTAACCGAATTAGATAAAGTCAAAACCAAATCCAAACCAAATTATAATTAGGATAATTCGGTTAACCGAAATTTTCAATTCGGTTAACCGAAATTTTCAATTCGGTTAGAAAATTCGGTTAAAAATCCAAAAAATAAAAACGGTTAATTCAGTTTTTGGATAAATCCAAAATATCCAAACTGAATGCTCACCCCTAACCAAACCCCGGTGGCTTGGTCGGTAGAGGAATGATATATCAAAACCAAAGATCTTCGGTTCGAAAACCAACCCACCGTAACTATAAAAATAAAATAAAAAAGAATGAAGCCTGAGTAATAGGTGTGTTGCATCCATGAATGTAGGCATTAGCTATACATGTAGTCTGGCAATTTATGGTATGGGTCGCTGCAGTGGGGAAGCGAAGCAAGTTCTAGTTATGCTGAAACACAACCGGCCCGACATTGATCATGACACGTGGGAGAATCTAATTGAGATTATACATACGTACTGTACATGTTACTCCTAGGATACCCTGTCCAAGGAAAATCTTCCTGTCGCCTTATAAGTACTCGAGTGCGTGCCTTATCTCGCTCCCCTAAAACCTATTTGGTCTCCTTTTCAAGTGTAGAAAGTGTGTCGACTGAATCGTATGATGATTGAAGGTAGCAGCAAGACGACAAAATGAGAAAAGAAGGTGGTTGTTGTGCTAATGAGGCATGCCGATAGGCAATAAGGGTGTACTCGTTTGGTCTGAAATTGGCGATACTTGTACCAGGAGCAATGCCTAGAATTAATGTAATGTAATGTTTCTTTTTTTTTTTAAACATCGCCGAGATTGTAGTGTTTATTTTTTAAGTTAAAAGCTTAGCTTATATTTCATCAAAGATCATTACCTAAATTACATCATAACAAGTCCATTAGAAAAATTACATGATAATAACGTCTCATACATTAAGCACTGGGAAAGATCAAGGTAATGTCAACTATAATATGCTAATATCCCACAGGATACTAACGTTGAGTAGGTTACCTGAGACTGTCTAGATCAAACAAACTATCCTAATACATACAGTATTACATAAGCAAGAAGAAACCTCAAATTATGGAAGTATGACCAATTTAGGCTCCCACGCTTTATTGAAACCCAACAAGTAAAATGCAACATCAAGGCGGTGGCGGTGAGCGGCAGCGGCACGTTGTGAAACCGCCAGAGCGAAGGCGGAGCAGTGGCAGGAGTGGTAAACCCACTTTCGACATTGCACCAAAACCACAAAAGAGTGTGCTCATCTTGAAACTCTTGACGATCTCAACGTGTTGGTAGTAAAACCAAGATTATTTTATGAAGAATTTGGAGAAGATTTGGAGGATGAAAATAGAAAAAAGACCAAGAATGAGAGAAATAAAGGAGGAAGAATGTTACATACTATAGTAAAAAAAGACAAAAATAAAGATGGAGGGGAGGGGAGGAGAGTAGAGAGTTCCACTTGTTTATTTTTCTTCTGTAAATTTCACTTAGCATTGTAGTATAATTTTTAAAAAAATATTACATTAATATTGGTATTAGAAAAAATGTTACAAAACCGAGCTTTATAATATTTAATACACAACTTTGAATGTTTAAACATCTTACTGGGAATTACACATATGTTAATTAAATATTTAAAAGCTAGGCTAGAAGACTAATCATACATTTTAAGTCTACAGCATGCATTTAAAATCATTTAACTCACCTTTTGCTCTCTTGTTTTCTTAATTGATGATATCGTGTATCTTTTACTGCAGCATCAAATGTCGAGCGTATTATGTTATTCCATATATCGATTGTGTGTCGTCATGACAAGAGACACAAGACAAGAGAACTCAATTAATTGACTTACGATCTAAACAGATTTCTCTAGCAGATAGTAATAAAACAAACAAGTGGTACACTGAAGCAAGCAACCCGCGACAATGACACACACACTTTATTAAGACCTTTTTCTTCTTTTTTCTGAAGTTGTAATATCGATATTTTATATCCACACATAGCCTATGACCAACTCTAGTAAAACACTCTAATTCTTCCCATATAGTACCTTGGCGGAACCATTTCTCCCAAACACCCAAACTATCATCCAGCCGTATGGTCATAATATGGAAACTAAACCTCCATTTAAGACGAACATCTTCATAAAGTAAATAATAGAGTACAAGGAGTCTACCATTCCTAGTCAAAGTTTAAGGAGGACAGATACTGATAATAATATACGCAAGCCAATGTTTAAGGAGTCTACCATTTCAGGTACCCCCAAATGTTCTGCATTCTTACCAGCAACACAAACCAAAATGAAATATTCATAGCCTCTCACCAAAATACCGATAGCATATGCATAAGCAAGCCAGCACCCTAACCTGAGAGCCCCCACCCACTTTCTACACACATGGGTGTTGGAAAAAATAGGAAGAATTCACAATACGTTACTAAAACGTTTCATAATTCACGATATACCCTTTTTTCAAAACTTGTTCCTCATACGTCACAATTTTGTTTTGAAATTCACAATACCACTACTGGGTGACAGACGTTAAATTCACCATTAACATTCTCTAGAAAATGACCATTATACCCTTGACGGGATTTCTTTTCTTTTTTAAGGCGCTGGTTTGACTGTACAACAGATAAAGTACACAAAAATACTCTTGTTTTGTTTCTAAGTTTACAATATGCCATTGTTTAAGTTTTGTAGTTTACACTATGTCACTGTTTAAGTTTTATAGTTCACAAAATGCCCATGTTTTCCTTTTAAGTTGTTGTAATGGTTAGTTTTGAATTCAAACGGCTAGTTTGAGTCCAACAACTCTTTTTTTTGCCTATATAAAGACCTTTTATCATATAAATAGAGCACAAACACCATACTAAAGACATGGCCATGTTTACCGCTACAATCAATGAAAAGTTTCAAGCAATCCATTGCAAATGTGGAGTCCCATCACAAGCCCAACAGTTGTAGTATGCCCTTCCAACCGAAGTGTTCTTGCGGAAGAGGGTAAGGTTGGATGGAACTCCACATTTGTAACGGATTGCTTGAAACTTTTCATTGATAGTAGTGGTAAACATGGTCATGACTTTAGTATGGTGTTTGTGATCTGTTTATATGATAAAAATGTCTTTATATAGGCAAACTCAACCTAGTCGTTTGAATTCAAAACTAACTATTACAACAGCTTAAAGGAAAACAGGAGCATTTGTGAACTACAAAACTTAAATAGTGGTATAATGTAAACTACGTACAAAACTTAAACAGTGACATATTGTTAACTTATAAACAAAACAAGGGTATTTTGTGTACTTTTAAACTTTTTTAAAAAGTAATCGTTGTACAGTCAAACCAGCGCCCTAAAAAAGAAAAATATCTACTAGGGACATAATGGTCATTGTCTTGAGAGGGTTAACGACGACGTCCATCACCCAGTAGTGGCATATTGTGAATCACAAAACAAAATCAGGGCATATGAAGTACAAGTTTTGAAAAAAGATATATCGTGAATTATGAAACATTTTAGTTACATTTGTGAATTTTCCAAAAAAATAAGCAACTAGAAATAACTAACAACCACATATTCTTGGTATTGGGAATTAGGATTCGACTCATTTCTATGCACTTGACCATTAATTTTGCCACCTCTGCTCTGGCGAAACAAAAGCTCTTCACAACTCTCTGCCCATCATCCATAAGCTCGCCAGTCTACTGTTCCTCGATAAGTCCAAGTTTCAAAATTTCGGTGAGGGGATCCAAAATTGGATTGGAAAGGTATGGGGAATTAGGATTCGAATCAATCCAACCAAATGGAAGCAAAGAGAAATTGGGAACCCGCTAGCTGTTCCATATGTCGCAAAGCATGTTTTTTCACACTCTTGGTCATCTTACAGAATACTATTTTCTAATGCACTGAAATCATCATCTTTCGGTGGAGCATCATAAACAAAATTCCTCATTGTCAGAAGAGAAGGAAATGTGAAGAGAGGAGAAGAAAACCATAAGATAATAGCCAAGCCATGACATCCACATAATTCAATAGTAAAAAACTAAGGTCCCGTTCGTTCATTGGCTTTATAAACAAGTACTAGCTGTATTATTAAACTATTGTATATGTCTTAATATGATTGGTTTATTACATTAGTAGGCCTCCCTAAAAATTAATGTAAATATACTTGTAAGTTTCTTATTAGTTAAGTAAACTCTAATAAAGTAACTAGAGATTGATTTATCTCAAACGCAGAAAAACCAACGTAGGGTGAACAACCCCTAACACAGAACACGGAAATAAGAGAGAAAGAGAAACAAAGACTCTTATCTAACAAATATACTAGGAGGGTTACTAGGTATGCCTAACAAGAGTCGCAAACGATTAGCCAATGCAATCCTTAGCAAATCAAGCTATGTCGATGAAACGAGCTTTGACACCATAGACTAAGAAGTGTCATAATAACAAATAAATATCATACCGTCATAGTATCATATATACAATATAAAATTCAAAACCCATTTGAAAATTGGGTACGTTGAGAGGTTAGAAAAGCAATGAAACACCAAGCGGAGGCAGATATTCATGCAACAATTCCATGTGTACAGGCAAGTGGCAACTACCATACAAATCCTCAATTTTGCTAAGGTTTTTTTTTCTCTCTCTTGAACTTATCAATTTGGCTAACTTTTGCAGATGATCTGATCTGATCACATCACATCAATTATAATTATAAGTCTTACTTTACTTTAGTATACGCGATGCGGCCAGCTATCTGGGGTGGTTGGGGTAAGGCGTAGGGGGCTTCCCTAGAAATCCAAGAGAGGCGAAAATGAAAATGCATCATCTCTCTTGGTCATCGTTTTTTTTTTTTTCAACTCCCTAATTTATCGTTTTATTTGTTTTATGACACATTTTTTGCTTCAATGTTCCCTTCGTTCTGAATTGACCGTCTTGTTTAGATATATGTCATTTGAATTCAATATTTAATATATAAGATAAAATCATTTTTTAAATTTAAGTTTTGCAAATGATTTGATAAATTATATATTACAAACTTTAGTTTTATAAAATTATTTTATCTTATATGTTTAATATTGAAGTAAAAAAAACGTGTCATAAACAAACAAGACGGTCAATTTAAGACGGAAGAAGTATTAAACATATAAGATAAAATAATTTCATAAAACTAAATTTTGTAATATATAGTTAATTTATCATGTAAGGAACGATTTGTAAAACTTAAATTTTTAAAATTATTTTATCTTATATGTTAAATACTGAAATCAAATAACATGTCCAAATAATAAACAAGACGGTCAATTCCACAGAGGGAGTAGTATATTATGATAGCTATTTTATAGTGACTATTTTACAGTATAATATGGTGGTTGTTTTGTGCAAGTATATTTGTAGTTATTTTAAAAACTGTTGTTTGATAGTTTGACATTTTGCATCATAAGTTAGTTACATGCAGTGTGTCTACTGTTTTCGAATCTACAATTATAATTATTAATTTGTAGTTTAAAATAATATTTGTTAAAAAAATAAATAAAGTAATTAACCGTGTCAAACAACCAACTATAACATTCAACCGATTTGTTGAACTCCTCTGCCACTTTGTTTCATCTTATGGATTTGTTGACGACCTCATCATTTTTTTCAAGGGAGTTCACATTATGGGTATATGCCCACTAACCTAATCAGCATACTAGTTGTCTCATTGTCCCAACTGACATTCAACCGACTATTATCACCCTCTGTTACTCGTTTCCCCTTTCTTCTTGATGTTACTTTTGATTTACGTTGTTAAAATGTCATCTAAGATTAGTTCAAATTTAAAGTTTTCTTTTTTCTTTTTGTTCATAAAGAAGACCAAATATATATTAAGAAATATGTCTTACAGACCTAGAAGCAAAAATACTAAAAGCAAGAAAATCATTAAAAACCATATCGAATAACTAACCTAGGAAAAACAAGACCACAACAAAATTAGAACAACAAATACACAAGGAAGTAAAAGAAAACAACACAAGATCTCCGAGCCACAAGCCAAATCAAGAGCTATAATGACAAACCCAAAAGGGCAAACAATTGAGGTCAACCTTATCCCTGAGGACGGTTGCCTATTTAGCTGCCAGAGAGAGCATCCTTAAAGGAGTGCCAAGAAAAGGTGATAGTGTCAAGGAGAGGCACAAATAAAAGCACCATAAGATCCCACTACTGATTTTTTGCAACTCACTAGTGGGAGAAAGGTTCCTCAAAACCAAACAACAACCCAACCTCGAAGCAAGCCAAAAGTTGGACCTAAAAAGAAAAAGGAAAAGAGAAAACTTGGACTAATAGGAACCCAGAGCCGAACAAGCAACCATCCTTATTAAAAACACCAAAAATGATAGATCCCGAGAATCCCACATGGCTACCATAAATCTCTGTCATTCCTGGTAGCCATGGAGCAACGAATCATTCCTCCGAGCAGCCCCCAGAAGAACCGAGGGTTGCCTCATGAATCTTCCTTGGGGATGAAAAATGTGGGGCCTCACACATGTGAACAAGATCGATAACTTAAACAAGGTTCTTATTAGCTGAAACTTTTCCTTTCTTATGATTGGGGTCAGCTTAGGGGAAGTGACTATTAGTTCATGTTGATCT
Source organism: Limonium bicolor (assembly GCA_023374045.1). NCBI lineage: Eukaryota > Viridiplantae > Streptophyta > Magnoliopsida > Caryophyllales > Plumbaginaceae > Limonium > Limonium bicolor. The sequence continues at coordinate 490,596,908 of CM041776.1, forward strand.
CTACTCCTCTACGCCCGTTGGAATATGTGTTTTTTCCACTAGAGGAATCCAAAGGATCAACCTGGTCTTTACCCTTGTCGGGTCTGGAAGGGATGCTCATACAGGAGCCAGGCCTGCCTCAAGTGGACCTAGGACCATGGTGGAGTGCATTAGCATCTTTGGGGTTGATGGGGAAAACTCTCCCACTAGAGCAGTACTTCCAGGAGAAGCCTTAGTCTTAGATGAATGGATTTCTGGCAAGCTGGTATGATGCTTACCTAAAAGACCACAAGAATATTTCTAGATATATGGGTTGTCTTCCGAGGCAGGCCTATTCCCCATGTGAAGACCAGAGGCCTGAATCTAGGGGCATAGGGGTAAATCCCGGAATGAATGATCAATTGACTTGGGCAGTCTTTAGTGGAGTGAACAAAAAGACCACACCTGAAGTAGATAGGTGTAACCTCTCATACGTCACTAGTACAAAAAACGCCTATTTCGGCGCCCCTATTTCGGCGGTTGTAGATAAAACCGCCGAAATAGGTGTATTTTTTCCAGACTACAAAAATCTCGGAGCCCTATTTTGGCGGTTTTATCTACAACCGCCGAAATAGGTTCATTTCCCGGGATTTTTTTCCGAAATTTTCAAAAGGCCGCTTAAATTTTAGTCTATTTCGGCGGTTGTTAGTAACAACCGCCGAAATAGACTTTATTTTATTATATATTTGCTCACCAACCTAATCTCTTCATCTTCTTCTCTCTAATTTCGTATCCCTAACTGGCGAACATGGTCTGCGCCTCTCTTCTTCACTGGCGAACTTGCTCTCATGGCGAACATGGTCTGCGCCTCTCTTCTTCACTGGCTCTCACTTCATCCTATTCTCTCACGGTAAATTCGCAACCCTAACTGGCAAATAAACATGCTCTGCACACCTTTCTTCATCCTCTAATCTCACGGTAATTTTGCAGGCGAACTTACATGCTCTGCGCCTGTGTTCTTCTTCCTTGTGGTAATATACTCGAACTTATCTTATTCTCTCCGGGAACCGGTAATATACTCGAACTTACATACTCTGTGCCTGTACGTGTTCATTTTCTTCTCTCGTGGCGAACTTACATGCTCTGCGCCTTCATTCTCGTGGTTGCGCCTCTTGAAAATCGCCGGAACTTCTGCTGTGAGGTTGAAGACGACGCGAAAATCGTTTTTTTTTAAAAAGGACCTATTTCGGCGGTTGTTAGCTAGGAACCGCCGAAATAGGTCCTTTTTTTTAATTTTAAAACGCGCCTATCTCGGCGGTTTTAAGCTAACAACCGCCGAAATAGATGACCCGTCGAGATAGGATTGTACACCTATCTCGGCGCACTCCATTTCGGTGGTTCACAACCGCCGAAATAGGCTATTTGGAACCGCCGAAATAGACTGTTTTTGTACTAGTGCGTGACGCACAAAGTGGACTCAACCCCTTCAATGACAATCTTCAAGTAATGGGGAGGGGGCTTACTTACAGGGCTCATGACTTTGAGTTTCAAGTAGTCGCCCCCATAGTGTGTCATCTCTTCGCCAAAATCCATAAAGGTACCCAAGCGACATGCAAGGCTTCAGGCCGAGTCCTTGTCATGCAAGACTAGCAGTGCATCATGAACTCGAACTCGTATAGGAAAGCTAGAGAACTCATGATCAGAAGGGTCATTTTTTTTGTCAATACATTGGAGAATGAGGAGAGCACCATCAAAAGACTATGGACCACGATCCAGCACCACATTCATCATACCGATCCTCTAAAATTCCAGGAGGGAGGTCTTCTGGGACGTCAAACCCTCAGGTGGTGAGCTTGCCCAACAAACACCGGTCAAAAGACATTGTCAGGTTGTGATCCATAAGGATATCAATCAAGAGTGGCAGAGCCTCATCTTTCGTGAGGGATAACTCTTCACATTGACAGGAGAGGTCTTCAACCGATCTCCAGAGAGGAGATCCCATAGCTGGGATGCGAGACAAACTAAGGTCGCTTGAGAGGCGGCAAACAGGGGAGAAAACCCAAACACAAGTGTAGAAACTTACATCGAGTGGAAGGGAGGGAGACACAAAGCGTGAGAAGGGAGAGTAGTAGGAGGAAGGTGGGCGTAAGGCGTGAAGGAGAAGGCGATGACAAAGTGTTGCAATGAGAATCATACAAAGTCAAAAGATCTTAATGAAGGATGAAAAACTTGAGACGGGTCAGCCCCAAAAGTGCATCCAAACCATGATTGAGGCTCATAAATGAGCTGATAATTGCTGAAAAATAGAAGGGGAAACGACTGAGTGGAAAAGTCAAAGAAGAGCTCTCGCCAAATAGAGAATCATGCAATATTCTGTCCGTCTTTATTTATGGCACCGACATCATTAGTTCAAAGTTAAAGTTAAATATAAAGTCATGTAATGAATATTAATATATTTCCATTTTTACCTCAATAGTTTAATAATTGTAAAAGAACATGTAATAAATGTTAATGTGTTATTAGTGTAACAAAATCAAGTAATAAATGTTAATGTGTTATTAGTATAAATATTCTAATGAAATAATAGTAACAATTACAACTAGACAAAATTTTAATGCACTCAATACTTGTTTCATTTACATTAAGGGTTGTACAAGTAATTTTATTGCATATATCTATAATCCTATTAATGTACTACACAATGCCCGTTTTTGTCCAATCGTGACAGGAAAACGTAACATAAAGTGAGGTTGACTATCAAGAAATGTCAGCCCAAAATACTACAAAATTATCAACCTAAAATGCTACAAAAATATCAACCTAAAATGCTACAAAAATACGAGGACAAAAGAAGAGCGTCCAAACAGTAAAAATCCAAAGACAACATATGTTATCTAGAAATACTAGCCCAAAAAGTGTTACAAAAATGCATACAGGAAACAGGCACTTCTCCTTTAATTATGCTGTTATTGTGAAAAAACACAGATACACATGAGCACCCGAAAAAAATCATCTACAAATACTATAAAAATATTATTTAATACTCCATTCGTTCTAAAATGATTGTCCTATTTGTTTTGTGGTATGTTTTTCCATTTCAATATTAAGTATATAAGATAAAATAATTTTATAAAACTAAAATTTGTAATATATAATTTATTATGTAAGAAATCATATACAAAACTTAAATTTTTAAAATTATCTTATTTTACATGTTAAATATTAAATCAAATGATATATCTAAATAGTAAATAGGACGGTCAATTAATCACAAAGGAGTATGACATAAAAATAGTAATACGAGTAAAACGTTTTTTGTGAAATAAATAGTCAAACCACCAATAAAACGTAAAACCCTTGCTCCTGCTATGCTATAAACATTGAGATACAAGGGAAAAGTGAGTTTGAAATAACGGCCCGTTCATGCCACGCAAAAAGGCGACAGTCATATGCTCCTAAATTGACAAAAAAAATAAATAAAATTAACAGCCGCAAGTTGTCGATCGTCGTACTCTCAAAATGAATTACGTAACTTCACCAAGACTCCTTGCCAATAGGACAGTAATTGAAGATTCTATGAAAGTGACTCTATTGACTATGGCCAAGCTATGTTTTTTTTTTATTATTTTTTATCTTAGTTACAGTTCAAAATATCTACGTACACCGACTTGTTGCTTGGGTGTTACGAACCTAAAACCTCTAGAATAGCTATACTAAACTAAACTTTGCGAGGTTCAATATATTTGTATTTTAGGAAAATTCACGAGATACCCCTGTTTTCTTTCGTAATTCACAATATACTCCTGTGATTTTTGTAATTTAACTTTAAACATACTTAAATGTTGTCCAAAATTGATGAAACTTTACATGGACGATGCTAAAATGTTATATTTTGATCCAATATCAATTTTGAAGCTTTTTAAGCTCACATGTGACCTGTGGGACCCAATGAATATGTGATTGTTCATTAGGTCCCACATGTCACATGTGAGCTTAAAAAACTTCAAATTTGATATTGGACCAAAATATAACACTTTAGCATCGTCCATGTAAAGTTTCATCAATTTTGGACAATATTTAAACATGTTTAAAGTTAAATTACGAAAATCACTGGGATATATTGTGAATTACGAAAAAAACAGGGGTATCTCGTGAATTTTCCTTGTATTTTTATTATTGACGAATTACTCATCAGACTAATTACAACTGAACCTAAAATGTATAGACGATAAATTCTCCCCAATAGGAGAAAACATAAGGGTAGATAATCTTACTGGAATTACAGATGTAAATAAGTAGTAAATAAAACTGTTTTTCAAAAAAAAAAAGAAGTAGTAAATAAAACTAGTTTCACTAATTAATATTCTCATATCTAACTCAATAAATGTCGTCTCATCATAAGCTTCAATATTTCACTAATGGTTGTCTCGCAACAAATTTAAGTATCCTTCTATACACTAGCTCGCACTCATTACACATTTTAATACAGCTTGGTTGAAAACTCAGAATTCCATCATTTTTATCTTTCGGGGTTTTACAACAGTCACAATATATTATTTTAAATAACAATTGTCAAAATTTGAAAACATAAAATAAAACTAAAAGACAAGAAACCTCTGTCATGTCGATCAACTACTATAAATAAGTATATCACTTTTTTTCTTGTGGAATATATATTTCTATTTTATGAAATAACTTAAATAATAACTATTATATTCTTTAATTTGATAATCATGTTTTAATTCCACAACATATAGCTTTTTTATTCAGAAAATTTATAAAACGTAAAATATATTTAAAATTTAAATAATTATAGAAATATTTGGAAAAGTAATAATTGTTTAAAAACTAACTCAAAATACATAAATTAAGAATACTTATAATTATTATATATTAAACCTACACAAAATTTTAAACAAATTATTAATTTCTTTCCTTTTCTTTGATTTTTATCTTTTTAAATTAATTATCATTTTTTATTTTTATTAAAATATTTATAATTATGATTAGATAACAATTAAATATTATAAAAAGAATATAAATTTCAAAACTATAAATAAAATTAATCTAATACGTATAAGATAAGATAATTATATATAATTTTAACTGTATGTAATTTTATCACAGATTATGTTCAATTTGATTATAACAACTGGTTTTCAAACCGAAATAATCGTTGGCATATAACTTTAACCCTTCTCCAACATATATAAATATTCGTCGGTGTAGGGCATTGTTAACGATACCTATTTTAAATTTTTAACAACACTATTTCTTAGCTACAGTTATATAGCTACATCAGCTTAGTATTATAATTTTATTTTCTCTATTTTCTCAACTTTGTTTGTCATCCCATTCCCATACGATAGTGTGTCACTACCATGTAGTTAAACAAAATTTTCGCACAGTGTCTTTTGTATATTGGTGCCTTTCAGGCCCATCGCCACCTTTTTGATTGTGATCCCCTGTTGCGAGTTTTGTATATCCCTGGGCATCTGACATATAGGCCTCCCTCTGACTTGATCTAGAGGGCTCCCTATATGTCAACTTTTGTATAAACTCTTATATTATTCTTTATACATATCACCTTTTAGTTCAAAAAAAAAAAATTTCGCATTGAGTTTTGAAGACGTTTGAATTGACATGTTCTGAAATTTTTTTATTATGTAATAAGATAGCTTTATTTAAATTTTATATTCTATTTTAACAATATTTTGTAGTAATATATTACTTATTATTCTTAGAATTTGTGACACTTTTATTATAAATATTTTGTTTACTTTTTTATGCGTATAATTAACATGTATCTTTTAAGTGTGTTTAGATACTAATATATGAGACCAATCATCTTAAATAGTTTCCAATTTTTAGTGGTTACTATATCTTTTTGTGTAGTTAAATATAATAGTATGATAACAGGTAAATAAGAATACTACCTATAAAAATTTAGTCTGTAAATTATTTAATGTAACTATAATTTAACATCATGTATTAAAAAATTAATTATAGATTAATATAATAAAAAGAAAAAATTAATTTTATAATATGAAATAAGAAATGAGATATATAATTAATATAACATTATTTTAATCTAATATATTTACACACTTACAATTTTGATGGTAACTTAACATAAAAAATTTAATTTAAACTACCATTATATAACTGTAGTATGTCCACACTTTTAAGTTCAAATTTTATACACAAATAAAATGTGGAAAATTAATTCCTTCATTTATAAGTGTCTTCATAATAGATGTAGAGATATTAGAGATCTTTGTATTTTTTATATACATACTTGTACCTACATTTAGCATAAGCTCTTATTATATAGTTCTACACAAACAAGTGTAACTAAATAGAGTGGTTATATTAAAAAATTTACTACACTTTATTAAGTGGGGTTAAAAAAAATGTCATTATCTATATATTTTTTGTAGTAGTGTACATCAATATAAATTTTAGTATCAATTTAGGGTATATTTTTGTGTTTCATATTTATACCCTTATAACATTTCAATTATACCGACAGGTTTTTAGGTTTGAGATTTAGAGTTGTCAAATTCTAAATCCTTTGACTTCAAACCCCTAAAATAAGCCTACAATGATTTAGCATTTCTGGGGTATGTAGGGTTTATGGGATATTTTTGTGATTCATATTCTAACTTTATAACATTTCAATTATACTGACAAATTGTTAGGGTTTGAAAACAATAGTTTATGGTCTAAATAAACCTTCTAATAGCCCGCAACCGGCCGACGAGCTAACCAGCATCTTCATTCAATGTAGTGAGCCAGTGGTCGCATGATTCACGAAATTTGACGAGAGGCAATTTGCATTCCATGAGAAAGAAGAGGTCACTCCCATCATATGGACATTACATACATGCATGCACACCAAAGCTTACATGGAATTTGAAGGGCTCTTTGTTGTATCACTTCAAACACTAAGAAAATATTAATGTCGTATTCAACATGTTTCTACGGTTTGTGATTTAGGGTTTAAGGTTGTTAGACCCTAAACCATAATGATCATGAACCCTTCACTACAAAGACTAAAATAAGTCTTCAACGTTTTAACTCTCCTAAGGTGGTTTTTAGGATCGACCCTAAACTCTCACTATAACCCTAAAATAAGTCTTCGAACTTTTAACTCTCTTAGAGGGGTTTTTAAGGTGTGAGGTATATGATAATCTTTTGTTAACTCCTCTTATACTTTAAAATGTCGCACTAACTCAGTAGATTTTTAGAGTTTGAGGTTTAGGGCCATTAGACCTTAAACCCTCCACTATAAACCTTAAAATTCACCTTCAACGTTTTAAATGTTCTAGGGTGGTTTTTAGGGTGTGTGTGATATAGGATAAGTTTTTTAACTCATTCTGTACTTTGTAATCTCACCACTGACTCAACAGATTTTTAAAATTTGTGGTTTAAGATTTAGGGTTGTTAGCTGATGTAGCTGGAAAATAAAAATCAATGTTAGATAATTAAAAAAAATCTATATATGGGTCGCGCAGTGGCAGACCCTGAACAGAGTTGCATGTATAGGATATAGCCACTCACCGGCTGTGGGTGCCCTGGACAACCAGCGGCTGTTGAGGTTGTATCCTGCTATCAGCTACATGTGCAGCTGATGGTAGGTTGTGGTTTAATTTTTTATTCAATTTTTCCATTTTGACAAAAATGACATTTTTTAGAGATAAATGGTTACAAATTATAAGCTAGTAAAAAGTTTACAATTATTTTATGATATTGTTAAATTTTTAAAATTAATTTAAATGACCACAATATAGTACAATTGTGACTGCATATAACACTTCTCCTAAACCTTTGACGATTTAGCATATAATGTAGATAATCCATGTCGTTAGACTTACATTATTCATTGCTTAGAAGAGCGCTAAATATCCATTGCTTTGAGCAAGGATAACAGGACGTTATATTTCATTTTGTTATGACATTATTTAAATTATCCTTGTTACTTTGTATAGTTTTTCTCCATCATGTGTACAGGTTTTGGTGTTATGAAGTACAGGTTACTATGTCCATGTGTACAACGCATTGCATGACCTTTTGTACAGGTTTTTTATGGTCTGTGTATGTACAACTTCAACATAGTGTAATTGAAGGCTAGACGGCTAGAGCTTCAATGTGCTTCGTAGGTGTCTTGGCTTTGTTTCAATGTGCTTTGGTTAGTCTTAATGTTGTTCCTCCTTTTGAATTTCTAGACCCAGTTTATATCACTCTTTACCATTAATAAAATGAGTTTAAACCCTAATTATATATAAAAAACTTCAACATAGTGTAGTCGGAATATTTATCCTTCTATCTTTGTACAATTTTTGTACATCCTGTGTAGAGTGTTACAAGGTACATATTATTATACTCATTTGTATAGTTTTGTATCACCTTTAGAGAAGGATTTTTTTTATAATTTGTGTACTAAAGGTTTTTTTTTTTTATATATAATTTGTGTACTGCCACATCATCAACATGCATGTGTTAGCATATGTAGCCTAGACTCTTTGTTTTAGCAAATACTTATAGTCTTTTGGTATTGAATTTTTGACCTATACCAACAAAATTTGAGCCTTAATAAATGTGATTGTTTTTAGAAGAAACCTTTGGGAAAGAACGAACCTTAAAAGGTATTTCAAATTAGAGATAAGACAAGTTTGAAGTAAAGTGATATATTGGTAGTGATAAAAATGAACAGTGACAAGAGTGGATGTGGGCACGTTCCTGGTGGATCGCCCACCATTCTACAGCTGTGCATATTTCGCCTCAAATCTATCTACATTTATCCTTTATTTACTACTAGAGCAACATGTAGCACTAGTAATCATCACCATCCAATATTCCTTCATTTACGAAATACTACTACTACTACTACCAAACAATGCGTTTAAGCATTATCCATTTGAAATTGATAGATAGGTGTGATAACGATAATTAGATGCGTACTTACCCCTATAATTATTAATGAGTGATTTGTAAGCACGATTTTTTGCATATATGGTATGGTAGCTAGCTACCAACTCTGTTCCCTATCCATATCCAAGACCCTCCCTTATCCACAACAGCAACATCAAACACCACCACCAGAAAAAGATATCAATTTATAAACGGCCGGCGGCCACATGATCACAAAAAGAAAGAAGATCGATCAACTAAACTAATCAAACATGATTGATTGATTCTTCAACCAAGTCAGTAAAATGTGAATTTGTCCCCACATACAAACTAGATATCTGAAGAGAATATATTAATTTCCTCTCTCTCTTTAATCATTAAATATCATATGAATAGAAGGTATGAACGAACGTGGCTTGGTCTTATATGTACCTTGAAAGATGAGACTCTAATTTTTTTTTATTGGTTTCACATCACGAATTTGAAAGATCAACCATCCACTTGCTTCATGCTTAGAAAAATAAGTCCACTTACTTTTTAGGATTCACGAAATTCTTCACCTAAAAGGTAATTAATTTAACTTGTTCAAAATCAACCCACCCGGCCCCTCCCCTCTCAATAAGTAGAATGATTGCCTTTGACTGATGAGTATTCCCTCATCCGCCATTGTTTGTTACTTCTCATTCAATCGCCACAACAACTCCCATATTTTTGACATCTGTAATTTAGTCGTGTGTAGAACTTAATTTTGAGAATTTTTCAGAATAATTTTGTTATCATTATCGTTAAATAGACTACTACCATGAATTATGAAATTATTTTGTTCTTATCTTAAAAGCATTGGAATGGTCTTAGTTCTAGAATATTCGAATAAAAAAGAAAAAACAAATAAGATTGAAAGAGTCGTTCATCTATGTTGTTATCTCTTGATGCATTGTATGCTTGTAACTTTGTAATTACAATAGGGATGAAATATTTTTAATTGTAACTGACTGGAAGTGTTGTTTCAATTATAATCGAGTCAAGATATAATGAGATGAAGGGGGTCGTTACACATTGGAACAAAAGTTTATAAGTAACAAACGAGTAGTCAACCTTCAAAGCAAAGATAAAAATGTTACATCTATGTGAAAGACAAAAATACTCTCACCATTTTGTTTCTTCATTGGAAAGTAGTACTAATTTATCTTTCAAAAGAATCAATGTAAGAAATCAGATTAATCTATCCGCCCGCCCACGTGTTAAGTGGAGTACATCAAATAAAATACTATTAGAGTACCCTGGCTACCTCCTCCTTAGTTCCTAGTCCTAACGTAACGAAAATGAAGAATACTTGTAAACTACACATGTCACAGGAGGTAAGCTGCTGGCGGCTTTTTTGTTTTTTTTTTTTATACACATCCTTCTGATCATCATCATCATCTCTTACTGTTCTTCTTTTTGTTCGTTCCTTGACCATTACAACATTTGCGCGCAGCCTATGTTATTATTTAACGGATTAGTTGCTTAAAAAAATTTCAATTATTTTTCTAATTTATTAATATTATTATTTTGTTACAACTGAATAATAATTTAGCTCGTTTAAGTTTTCGTGATTAACTTTATCGTTCTTTGTAAACTCTTTTTTATGAGGCAAAAACATAAACAATATATATAGTAACCAAAAGAATCTAAATCACAAATTAACAATACATTGAACTTGCAAAATTGAGAACTTGTTGTTGGCTACGTGTGCGTTGGTTTGAAGAAAAATATTTGGAGTGCAAAATTAGAGATATCCCCAAAATAGCACAGATCTTTATATTTATTTTAAAAATAATCACGTTACTTAAAATCAAGATATATAATCAAACCCGAAAGTAATTAACATGATTCGATCGTCAGGTTACATTATATCTTAGGCAAGCATTATATAGAGTAGCGGGCTATGTTTACTTTACCTTATATGACAAACTTTTGGTACGGCTGTGCTAAAATTAATCAATAAAATAATCAAACTTCATATTTTATATTTTGAGATCAATAAAAAAATCAAGCGGAGTTATTAAAAAATCAAGCATCTCTTATGTAAAGACCACCTCAATATATTTTTTGGCAACATAAAAGATCACCTCCTCAATCAACCATGTTGTACATGTAGGGTTCGCGAGCGCGTTTCAATATTAATCTCTATTACCTATGTATGTGTCAGCTTGTAATTGGTTATAGTTTTAACTATGTACAAAAAAAAAGCAGTCCTGTCAATACTGTATTGGTTAACCGTGGTGAGATTTTTGCAAACGTAACAATAGCTGCGATTTATCGCTGTCTTCGAACGTCCCCTAATGTTTACACAAAAACATGGTGTACATGTACGTATGTATAACTTCTGATTTGTTCTTTCAAAAAAACTTTGTTATGATTTGTAATATATATATATATAGTCGACGTAACCTTTATAAACAAGAAGACGCTTGTAATCACATAGGGAAATCAATCGGCGGCGCCTCTTCCGTGTGTCTTCCACACTGCAAATCGCCTTTGAATTCGTGATTTTTTTTTTTTGTTGTTATTTAATTAATAGTGTACCATAGATTCACCTACCTCGCTGCGCTGGCAATCGCACTTCCATACCACTTTCAAGAATATTATCAATATCGTCATTTAGGAACTACGTACTCGAGAAAAAAAGAATGTGGTGATCTAGCTATCGAGTAAAATACTTATTGATAAACATTAGTTTTTTTTTTTTTTGAAAAGATAAACATTAGTATTATTTATATACATATATCAGCTATAGTTGCAATTTAATTAGTAAAAAGAATCTCGATACATTATGTCTTATACATTTAATAACGAATATTAGTTGACAATTCACGATACTATGTTCACGAATGTTAACTTAATTTGGTCTACAGTTAGAATTGAATATTAAACTGCTGCAACTTGTAATGTTTCTGTTACTTTTCTCCGTTAGTGTCTAGTCTGTCTAAGTGAACTTCCTGGTTAGCTTTAGGCGTTAGTCATTTTGACCGTTGGTCAATAGGAGTAATTAAATAGTTGTAGAAAGTCATAGCATGGGTACTGTAGTCTTGTATTCTCGATCTCCTCTATAGTTTTGTATTCTTGTTCACCTTCCCAGGTTTAGACTATCCCTCTATAAGTCGTCTTCTTCCTCAAGCCTTCCACTACAAGAAATACAAGATGTATATAGTCGTTTATCATGGTATCAGAGCAGCGGTCATGGGACCGAGCTCCTAATCCTTCTGTTGCACACATTCTCGTCGTTTAGCCAGTCCCGGTAATTTTCTGTTTCGCCGTTTAGACCTTCTTGAGTCGTTCTCACCAGAGGAACACTATCATCGCCATCGCCTTCCTCCATTTGAGTTCCCGCTATTTGGCTCCCCATCTTCGACAAGATGAACCAAGATATCGAACAACCAGGAAGCCCCAAGGTGAACAAGGAGAAAGGGCCTCAAGATGCGTAGACCAGTGGCGCAGGAACTACATCAAATTGACGTAGAAGATTCACTCTACCTCTCCAGCTCCGATAATCCAGGCTTTGCCCTTGCTACGAAATTTGACGAAGGTCCAGGCTTCTCCCGGTGGAAACACCAAGTCGAAATAGCCCTGGCCTCAAAGAATAAGCTAGGGTTTGTCCTGGGTACGACCAAGAAACCAACAGACTCCAATGTTCGAGCTGAGGCATGGACCCGTTGCGATAATATGGTCCGCTCTTGGATCCTTATGAGTCTTGAAAGAAAGGTTGCTGACACTGTCTTGTTCCGATCGCCTGCGGTCAAATTATGGGAAGATCTCTATGCGCGATACGACCAAGTTGATGCCATGAGAATGTTTGAACTCGAGAGACGTTTTGCCGGAACGTCATAGGGCAATGAAACCATCGGCGATTACTTTGCAAGGTTAAGAGCAATCTGGGATGAAATCGATGCGACAACATCCCTTCCAACTTGTGATTGTGCGACCGACAAAGGTTTCAAAGAGTATATCAGAACGCAGCGGCTGATAAGGTTTCTAATGGGACTGAATGAGAAATACGCAAGTGCGAGAGAAAATATACTGATGGTAACACCTCTTCCATCGATAGAACAGGGCATTCTCGATGCTGATCCAGCAGGAGAGGCATAAGACTTTATCGGCAATTGCCACTGTGGAAGTCGAAGCACCCACCGCCTTCTCAGCAACCCAAGGGAGAAGAAGCTATGGCCGTAGTCAATCTGGAGGAAGGCGCACCGGTCCCCAATGTACCCATTGCCACAAGACATGACATACAGAGGATAAGTGTTTCCAGAAGCATGGGTTCCCTCCGGGTTGGCGGTCAGCCAGAGACAAGAGACACCAAGCAAATGGAACTGGTGGGGAAAAGGAAGAACATTGCAAGGACCCATTTCAAGGAGTTCTTACTACGGAGCAGATTAATGGGCTGCTCAACTACATCAGCAAATCCCAAGTTAAAAGTAAATAAACTGGTGCTTCTGAATCCAATTGCGGATTCACAGGTATGACACCCTTATCACTTGAAATCGATACAAGTATAGATAATTATGCAGAAAGCAACAAATCTGTTGATCTTAATAAGTACGATCACTTAACTGGTGGAGTTTATAGGAACACTGGCTAGAAAAATTTAATTTCCACTAACCTTAATCAAACTGCCTGTGCTAATTATTTCTGCTTAGATACAAACAATTATCGAACAGATGATGTTCCTGATCGAAATTGTCTTGCCTGTGATAACTGTCTACTTGTGAATGTCACTAAATGTTGTGACTGTATTTGTTTTCATGACCATAAGATAGGCCCTATTTGTGATAACAGTATGATATGTAATGTATCTGATGAACATACCCCTCAAGGTAAGGTATGGATTATAGATAGTGGAGCATCCGACCACATGTGTGGGGATCTTGGCTTGTTTCATGAGATTATCTTTCTTAAGAATGAACACTGGGAAGGGATGCCCGATGGGCACCCACAGGTAGTTAAACTTATTGGAAAGATTAAAATAAATAATCTAATAACTCTTAAGGATGTTCTTTATGTTCCTGATTCCAAGTTTGGCCTTATATCCATCAGTAAATTGTGTGACTAGATGAAGGGTAAGTTTTATTTTAATTCAAATCATTGTATTTATCAGGCTTGTGACAGTCATCAAGAAGTGAAGATTGGAAATGCCCAAAGGGGCCTTTATCTACTTGACACCCTTTGTGATCAGAAGAGAAAGGATAGTTTAAGTTCAAATGTGCATATGAATTCCTCTATCAAAACTGATAGTGAGCTAAAGTGGCATCATAGAGTTGGTCATTTACCAAGGGAGAAACTATCAAGACTAGGTCTTGTTAGGGAGAAAAACATGATAGAAGATTTTGTTTGTGAGTCATGTAATAGAGCAAAAAGTCACAACGCAGTTTTCCATCCAGTTCAATAAAAACAAAAGATATATTTGAGTTGATACATATTCACTTGTGGGGACCATATATAACCTTGAAACTCATGATGGATTCATTTATTTTCTTACTATTGTTGACGACAAAAGTGGTGACATGGACTCATCTGTGCAAAACAAAATCTGATTGTTTTCCTCTTATAATCGGTTTCATCTCAATGGTTGAAAAACAATTTGACAAGAGTGTGAAATGTGTTAGGACAGATAACACACATGAACTTGGGAGCCTAAAGGCTGGGACTGAATATTTTAGACTCAATGGAATTAGACACCAAACTACGTGTTCATATACTCCGCAGCAAAATGGTGTAGCTGAGTGAAAACATAGGCAAATCCTAGAGACAACCCGAGCCATTATGTTTCACTCTTGTTTACCTAGAAAATTCTGGGGGGAGAGCATCCTCACAGCAACCTACCTAATCAATAGAATGCCTCTTATTAGTTTAGACAAGAAATCCCCATTTGAAGTAATCTATGGACACCAACCTGATTATACGACTCTGAGAGGGTTTGGGTGCCTCTGTTGCCAATAAAACAGAAATCTTCATGAAAAATTTATGTCCAGATCAGTAAAATGTGTGTTCCTTGGGTATGGGCAGAACAAAAAGGGTTATAAGCTGTATGATTTAGACAATGACAGGATTATATATAATCGGGATGTAACATTTCATGAAAAGATATACCCTTTTAGGCAAAATTAAGAAAAGACAGGAGAAATGATTCAGACAATTGTAGAGAAGGAAGGTAATGCTTTTGAAATTGATTTTCTTCCACTGCCTAATACTAATGACACTGAGATGAGTTTGAGACAACAAAGACAAGGAATCTGCAGCCCTAGTGATGAAAGAGAGAACATCAGAGGATCTGAAAGGTCCGCCCAAAGAGAAGGACATGCAGAAGCTTCTGTAGAGCAAGAGATTGATGTAGAGCAGGGAAATGATGCCGAGACTGATGGCCCAAGGGAAACATATGCAGAGCTAGCACATCAAGGAGGCATGGATGAGGAACCTACTACTCCAAGAAGATCAGAAAGAACAAGACATACACCACGGTATCTTGGAGATTATGAGCTTGGTTAATCAGTTATCAAGAAAGATAAGTTTACTTCAAATGACTCACTTGATTATTTTTCACAAATTTTGAGTGACAGAATTGCAAGTTGTTGTAATGCTGAATCTAGTATTGATAGTTTGAAATCTGTTGAGAATGATTGTATAGTTGGAGCATGTGTTGCTCCTCATACTTTAGGAATTATTTTAGATAGTGAATGTAGTCAATATTGTCTGCATGCTATGGTTGACAGAGAAATTGAACCTAACTATTTTAATGAAGCTAACAAGGATGAGAGATGGAGGAGAGCAATGAGTGAGGAGTTCCTTGCATTAGAAGAATCATACATGGGACTTAGTGGACCTTCCGGATGGAGTCAAACCTGTTAAGTGTAAGTGGGTCTATAAGGTTAAGTGTAAGAGTGATGGCAGTATTGAGAGGTTTAAGGCCAGATTGGTTGGTAAGGGCTACACACAAAGGTATGGATTGATTACTCAGAGACTTTCTCTCTGGTGGTCAAGTTCACCACAACAAAGGCTTTAATTATAGTAGCAACTAAGAGGAAATGGTTAGTTAGCCAACTAGACATTAATAATGCCTTATTGCATGGTGATCTTGAGGAAAATGTTTATATGGAACTACCCGAGGGGCATAGGACAGAACAATTAGGAAAAGTTTGCAAGTTAAGAAAGTCCCTCTATGGGATGAAACAGGCCTCTAGACAATGACATCATAAGTTGAGTGTTTTCCTAAAATCTTTAGGCTTTGTTTAGTCTCTTAATGACTATTCTTTGTTTACAAGGACTAAGTCCAATCTGGTGTGTCATCTAGTGGTGTATGTAGATGATATCCTTATCATTGGAAATGATCGTGTTCTTATTAAAACAGTTAAGGACAAATTGAACAAGGAATTTAAGATTAAGGATTTAGGGAGACTTAATTTCTTTTTGGGAATGCAGTTTATTCACACTACTGATGGTGTTGTTCTGTTGCAAAGGAAATATTGTTAGGACTTGCTGAAGGAATTTGTTTTGTCTGATAAAAGGAAAGCTTCCAGCCCTCTAGATACTTGTAGTAAGCTTAGGAAGGATGAGGGCAAGCCATTTGATGACCCCTTTATATACAGAAAGTTGGTTGGAAAAATTAGTTACCTCTCACATAGTAGGCCTGATCTCTGTTTTGCGATTCAAGTCTTAAGTCAGTTTTTGAGTTCATCCACTGATGTTCATTTTAGTGCAGCACTTCACACGTTAAGCTACATCAGCAGTACTTTGAACTACGGTCTGTTATTCAATTACAATGATGATTACTCATTGGTTGCCTTTTGTGACTTCGATTGGGCAGGTTGCCTGAATACAAGACGGTCCATTAGTGGCTACTTCATTCACCTAGGCGGTAGCCCGCTCTCGTGGAAGTCAAAGAAGCAGGCTACGGTGGATTTGTCCTCAGCTGAAGCGGAATATCGCGCGATGAGGAGCGTGACAGCTGAACTCAGTTGGATCACGAGAGTTCTTCATGAGCTTGGAGTAGACAATGTGTTGTCGGTTCCAGTAAAATCAGATAGCCAAGCAGCGAGTTATATCGTGAGGAATCCCGTGCTACATGAAAGAACAAAGCACATCGACCTGGATATTCATTTTGTCAAGCAGAAATTACAAGAAGGGATGATAGAAGTAGAGTTTGTTGGCTCAAAGGACCAAGTGGCTGATGTGTTAACTAAGGTTCTACCAAGAAAGGCCTATCCGTTGCTGGTCAGAAGGATGGGGCTGGTGCTAGACGTACAGTAGCAGGCTCATCTCAGCAGCAGTTTGTTTGCTCAGCTTCATCTGTTGCAAATCTTATAAGCTCATACCTTCTAAGATTTGAGGGGGGGGGTGTTAGAATTGAATATTAAACTGCTGTAACTTGTAATGTTTCTATTACTTTTCTATGTTAGTGTCTAGTCTGTCTAAGTGAACTTCCTAGTTAGCTTTAGGCTTTAGTCATTTTGACCGTTGGTCAATAGGAGTAAGTAAATAGTTGTAGAAAGGCATAGCGTGGGTACTGTAGTCTTGTATTATCGATCTCCTCTGTAGTTTTGTATTCCTGTTCTCCTTCCCCGGTTTAGACTACCCCTCTGTAAGTCGTCTTCTTCCTCAAGCCTTCCACTACAAGAAATACAAGATGTATATAGTTGTTTATCATCTACCAGGTGTAGTGGTACTAGTATGTACAAGACAAAGACATTTCACAAGTCATGCACAAAAAGAATATAAAGGGAACCCGTTTAGGTTTATGTTAGCTCGCAGTCTGGCTATTTGGTAAAAAAAAAAACGTTTTCAAAACTGGTGAAGGTGCCACCATAGTAAATGACACCATTTTGTCTTTTATTATATTTGTCTTTTTATAAAATTTTAAGTAATTTATAAAATATAAGTCCAAATGATATAAATTTTATACCGTTGTCATCATAATTTGAGTTCTTTAAAATAAGACCCAACATAAATATATTTTGATACATTTTAAATTTCTATTTTTATATGTACATGTTTTTAATTAAGATTCATTTTTAAAATAAATAAAAATACATAATTTTTTATATGTATTGACATTACTAGTTTTCCATAGTGTTAGTCAATCTAGGGTTTTATAGTGGGCATTGCTATCTTTTTTTTTATTGCATGGTGGTTAATAACCGAACTACATTAGTCTACTTCAACTGCATTAGCTACTTCGATGAATTCTTAGCTTTTTCGACGGTGTTAGCTATAGTTTCTTCAACGGTGTTAGGTTATTTGACAATGTTAACGTCATAGGGTTGTATATAGGGGGTAGGGTTATCTTTATTCTTAAGTGGTGGTTAACAGCCGAACCATATTAACATTATTCAATGACTTAACTGTCCTAGGGTACGTTTGAGGTTTAGGGTCTTTTTGTTGTTCATTTATTGAAAAGTGATCTTATGTTTAATAAAAGTGAATCTTACTACAAACTTATGTGAGAATTATATGAATGTTTCATTTATTGAAAAGTGAATCTTTCAGCGAATTTTATGTTTTTAAAAAGTGAACCTTTCTCATTAAACAATGTGAATCCTTTGTTTTCTAAAAGTGAATCTTGTGCGAGAACAATATGAATCTTTAGTTTAAGAAAAGTGAATATTACCACAAGATTATGCGAGAATAATATGAACCTTTCATTTATTGAAAAGTGAATATTTCGTTTTAGAAAAGTGAATCAAATGTTTGGGAAGAGTGAATCTTATATATAAAAAAGGGAATCTTATGTTTTAAAAAATGAATCTTACCACAAACTTATGAGAGAACAATATGAAACTTATATATGTGAGAACAATATGAACATTTGATTTATTGAAAAGTGAATCTTTTGTTTAAGAATAGTGAACCTTTCACATTAGACGATGTGAATCATTTGTTTTTTCTAAAAGTGAATTTTTATTTAAGGAAAGTAAATTTTAAAGAAGAATTAGTTTGTTATGTATAAGGTTCATTTTAGTATTAAAGAAGATTCATTTTGTTAATGAATAAGATTCACTTTGAAAATATGTAATATATACTCATTCTGAAAAAAAAAACATATACTTTTAAGTTTACCAAAACATATCTGTAATACATCTTTTTTTTTTTTGATAAATGGCTGAAAGTTCGAGCGATACTGAGGTTCTAAATGAACCTTTCTCGCAATACGGTAGTAGTGAGTTTTGAACCCAGGATCTTTGGTCAAGGATACCACCCTACTACTGACCAAACCACCGGGGCTTGGCATATCTGTAATACATCTTGTTTTGAAGAGTCACGAACACTTGCATAACATGTGGCATGAAGCCACCTACCACCATATGGAGCTAGCTCGAGAGTCTCCATGTCATGAAAAATAAGCTCTTCAATAGCGTCGGTTGGGGGGGGGGGGGGGGGGGGCATTTAGAAATGACTTTATATTGTTAGTTTGTTCATTTTTAAGTGGAAGCTCTGAAAATTATAGGTTAGTTCCCTTTTCAATGGAGGTAGTGAGTGTTTGACGTGTTATCTTTTCACATCGGAGGCAATTGTGTAAGGATACAATCAGTTGTTTGTTCATTTTGGTATGCTAAATAATTAAAAGGCTGTTTAAAACGCTATTATTTATGCAGTTTAGTTGAAAGTTATACGTACAGTATCTATCAGTATGACAAAGTTATAATATGACTCATCTCAGTAGTAAACAATGTAAACCAAGTTAGGACGTTAAGATTCAATCATACCATTTTTTAACAGCTCTTAGTGGCATGTTTCCTTTTTACAACCTTGATGATCAAAGCTTATGATTAACACTACGAGCATTTTCTCTCTCTCATCGGATTATTTTTACAACGATATTTTAATTCTCTTCGCTCAAGATTCATACTCAACTCTTCGTATTATTACGGCTTTTTCAAATATTTTTGTTAATCAGTTATCCCTAATATAATACAGGGGCGCTTGTGTTTGGGTAAATGAAATGAAGGGGAATTGGAAAAAATTTCATTTGGTTTTACTAACTGATTGCTTATTAAGAGATAAGAAAATGAATCATTGGTCAACGACCTCCGGTTGTCAGTCAGTACCGTTGGCAAATTCGTCAGTCACCTAGTAACAGTCATCAACCATTGATCTATAGTCGTGTGTATCAATGAAAGAGAATTTCATTCCTAGTGAGATGTGAGGAATCAAGTTAGAACCAAATAGGTAATCTCATTCTCATTCATTTCCTTTTCTTGAGAATAAGAAAAATTGTCTAAACAAACCACAAAAAACATAATCATTCTGATTTTTGTTCCTAATCCCAACTGTTACCCAATAATGAACATAAACTGTTACCCAATAATGAACATAAACTGTTACCCAAACATTTGATGAAGTCTCAAACTGAAAACACAGACCGGAAACTGTTTCCCATGAAGCACAATGTTTCCTCTGTCTTGTATAGAGAAAACGGTAGTAATATTGCACCCCAATAAACAGTACAGTACTAATGTTTGTGAATATGTTCGTGAACCATAAAGATAACGTTAGCGGGGACCAAAGTAAGCACCACGGTTCCTTTCGCTTTCCAGGACGAGTATTGGTCTCCCAAGCTTCCAACTTGACTCCCCTCCGTTATATCAACATGCCGAGACAAATATGACACGTCTCGAGACAATCAATTTGGTTTCTACAATTTGTATTCGTTCAAGAAAGAAAAAGACAAGTTATTTCCTTTCCTCGAAACAAGTGACTTTCTCTTTTAATCAGAATCTCAATCAATGTATAGCTTATCGTTTTGAATGTAGATATCAGCTCTTTTTAGTTTTATTTATTGAACACGATCTCATATTTTCATTGCACATAAAGAGAAGAGAGAATTTTTGTAATTGATAATAATTCATACATGATTGTTTTCTCCCAAATTTTGGTCTTTTTTTATGAGCCGAAACATATAGATAAGTTTTCAGATGAAATAAAAAAATGGAGAAAAAATTTAATATGATAATTGATATATGTGATAGAGAGAAAAAATTAACCGCTCAATAAATTCGTCTGATAATGTATAAATGAGACATGCAATGATATTTTACTAATTGTTGGAATTGTTTTACCATTCTAAAATATATCTATTACAACACTTTTGTCATCTATTTATCAATTTTATCTTTTATTTTATATTTCTCAACTCTATTTTTTAAATTATTTCAATTCTAAAAAGATAAATAAAAAAATAACGGTTTCTTATTAATTCTTATACTTAGAGTTACAAAATCAAATATTAGGAGAGATATTTTAAATTATTTTTCATAATTCTCTCAACACTATATTTTTCAAAATATTTCAATTTCAATAAAAAAATAAAGATTTAACTAGAGTTAGAAAATATTCGTTTTTAAAACGGAGATAATACCATATTAAAGAATAGTTATCCATTCAACAGTTTACAACTATAAACCAAAACACAGAACAACATTCTAACAGTTAGTACATTTATTGTTTTACCAAAAATTAAATCACATCTCATAGGAGTATTACAAAAACCAAACCTAAAGGCTAAAGAACTACCGAGGTGTTTTCTAGAAATATAAAAGCTGTCATGCTGGAATAGAAAATAATCAAGCACATAGTTGTAGATTTTCCTCCATTTTATACTACTTTGATCATTTCTCCAGTTTTGGTAGTACGTTTTGTTGTCTCTCATTGCGTTTTCCCACGCCATTGTCTCTTTCGAAGACGTAAACTATGCCTCTGTTTTTCCTCTTCCCTCTAATTATTTCGCACGTCACCATCTCCTTTCTCCTCCATTCTCTCTCACTTCGGTTTCCTCCTCTCTTTCTAGCTATATATAAGCCCGCCAGTTCCTCAGTCGTTTTGTTTCCAAAGGACAACACGGTGTGTTTCACCACAGAAATTGTAAACCCAATCACCCAAACCCAGCTGCAAAGGCTGGACTGGAGGAAGAATATATACTCTCCAATCCAATTACGCCCATTAGCACGGATACGCTCCGAGGAAAAACGTTAAAAACGAGGAGGAACGGACTACACGGTGGAGTTCTCTGTTTAGTAGTAGCACTCGCTACTCGCTAGCGTTTCCGAGTTGCGAAGCGGGTTTCTTTATCCCAGATCCATCAAACGGGTTGGAGTCTTGGAGAAGAAGAAAGCAATATTTATCATGAGCTGCAGAAAGCGGAGTCGTTTTACAAGGAAAGTAGTAGAGCAAGAATTGAACGATCCGTTCGACAGAATACCGGACGATTTGGTGATTTGTATACTCTCCAATCTGAGCCAATCCTCGTCTTGCCCTTCTGACTTTATCAACGCTCTCATTGTGTAAGTTCATCTTCAAAGGAAAGGAACAGTTATCTTTTGTTCTTGTTTTTGTTTCTTCCTGATGCTCGCTGGATCTTGTTAATTTGGATTTAACTTAACCGCAATCACCAATAACTTGTAAAGGTTTGACGAAAACCGGTTATCTGATAAATAATTTCTTCCATCAGATGCAAGAGATTTAACCGGTTGGGTACGAACCACCTTGTGCTATCAGTAGCGGCGCCGACGCTCTTCTCTATCAAGGCGAAGAATTGGTCTGATTCGTCACACCGATTTCTTAAGCAGTGCGTTGATGCCGGGAGTGTAGAAGCGTGTTATTTTCTTGGAATGGTAAGAAGAGAAATAATCAACCATTTCACTCTCTCTGTTCTTCCCTACTTCCTCCCAACAACCAACCCTTGAAATTTGCTTCCCGGTTTTAACAGATTCGATTCTACTGCCTGGGAAACCGAACCAACGGCGCCTCACTGATGGCGAAGGCGGCGATGAGAGCCCACGCACCATCTCTATACGCATTAGCCATCATCCAGTTCAACGGTAGCGGTGGAAACAAATCCGATAAAGATTTACGAGCAGGAGCGGCGCTATGTGCACGCGCCGCCTCTCTTGGTAACGTGGACTCTCTTCGTGAGCTTGGCCACTGTCTACAAGACGGATACGGCGTGCGTCGTAACGTCCCGGAAGGCCGTCGCCTTCTAGTCCAAGCAAACGCTCTCGAGCTTGCGTCAGCTTTACCCTCGGTAACGGCGCCGTTATCATCGGTCAGTACCGTTACTCGAGATTCCAAGGCATCGTGGAGGCAGCCCTCTTCTTGCATTCAGAAACCTCTGAAAAGGAGGAGTAGACGGCGTCACGGTGAACGGGTGTGTCGTAGGGAGGAAACGTGTTCGGATTTGGGTGTGGGAGGATGTGCGTTGATGAGTGATTATGGATATGATGTGCCGGTTCAGGAGCCTCATCCGGTGAATAGGTTTTTGGTGGAGTGGTTTGAGGAGTCGCGGGGAGGGTTGTTGGATCCGGGTCTGAGGATGTGCTCAAATCCGGGTTGTGGGCGGCCTGAGATTCGGGCACATGAGTTCCGTAGGTGCTCTGTTTGTGGGAGTGTGAATTATTGTTCGAGAGGTTGCCAGGCTCATGATTGGAAGTTGAGGCATAAGTGGCAGTGTCGCCCAGCGGAGCAGTGGGTGGTAGTCAATGGCGGTCAAGATGGAGTTATAATAGGGGACGATGGCGACCAGGTTATGCTGGAAACTTGACTTGAGTCAAACAATGAACAATCCTCTCTTTTTTGTTTTCCTTTTTTTTTTTTATATACATGTATATGTTTGTGTTATAGTTAATGAGGGGAGGGCGACATAAAAAAAAACGAGAGCGACATAAAGTTTTTCTGTTTTGTAGGTTGATTTTTTGTTTGCACATATATGGTTTTAGACAAAAAAAAAAAAGGAAGTCTTATAGTACAAGTTTTACGACTAACTGCTGATGTCAAATATGTTAATTTAGTTTCTTCAAACACAATTGATTTCTTGGATATTTGTGTGCCAAATTCTCTGCTGGAACACCTTGTTTTTACTATGCAATTTAGGGGTAGTCATATGATGTGATAATGCAAGTACAAATAATTTTGAATAACAGTCACTTTATAATGCTAAATTAAAAGTTGGAGAAAATATCATTGAGCCCAAGTTGTATCGGGAACACACAGGGTTTTTGTTTTTTTGCAACCATTTATTCTCTATTTTCTAGATTCTTATGTTCATTGGAATGATCCATCAAAACTCATATTAAGCCCAATAATGAAGTGGTGCTTCTTTCTCCGTCACTTGTTTATAAGTCATTTATTTATTTTCTTTTTATAATGTGATTTGTTACTATTTTATAGTACTATTTATACCAAATACTACCAACTTTTATTTTTAATGAAATAGTATTATGTTGGGTATAATGCTAAGGAGTTACACGATTTAAATATGTAATGTCTTAAGACAATTTTCATTGAATGATTTTTCCTTAAAACCAAACAGCTTCATTCATTCGAACCAACTGATCTCCTAATGAATTCTACGGGTATCAACTAAGACAATTAAATCCTTGAAAGCTTGTCTTCATAAAGTCCCATGCTGTAATAATCTCTTTATTTAAGATTGTGGCTAAATATCTTCTATACACAGTTGATTTGTAATGAACAGTTTCGACTTAATTTAAGCTCAATTATTAGAGATTGTTTTTTACAGGCTAGTTGACAACCACAGGAAAAGTCGTCTAATAATACATGAAATTTAGTGATATACTACGACATATACTCCATAACTACAATAATATCCTGTAAACTTTTCTTTCAATTTTATGTAGTTTTTTTATAAGATGCTTTATTAAAGTTTTAGTGAGTAGTGATCCCATCTTGTAGTTACACTACTTTTTTTTTTTTTTTGAAAACCAGTAGTTACACTACTAAAGGAGCACAAAATGCAAATCCGAGGATAAAAGTAAAACATTCATGTTCAAGATCACCATCTGCAAAAAAAAAAATAAAAAAATCTTGTGATGCAGATGGTGATCTGTAAATTTCATTAATAAACAAGGAAAAAAGAGCTGCATGTGTCTCTATTCTACAGTCCCTAGCTTTTTTGGGTGAGTGCTATAGCTTATATTCAGAAGTTAAAAAATAGAATATGGGTACTCAAAAATGAGGTTGTTCTAAGTAAGTGTCTGGCTTTACGGCGGCATTGTTTATACCTTGCGTGCTTGTTTTTGTTTCAGAAAGTGACGTTTATGTTTAATAAAAACTGACCGAGAATATAACACTTTTGTATAAGATATTTTGGTGTCCTCACGTCATTTATAGTATACAAAGATGTACGTATATATGATGAATAAAATTATAAACTGACCCAGAATATAATACTTTTGTATAAGATATTTTGGTTTCATCACGTCATTTATAGTATACAAAGATGTACGTACTCCCTCACAAAAACAAAAAAGCGACACCCGTCAAACCAACTACCATAAAATATGAAGATGAAGAATTTTAGGTTAATTGATACATCAATGGATTTGATTTTCATTCGCAATATTCCACAAGAGTATAAAAAATAAAGTAATGCCGTGAATCAAAATTATTCTTGTGAGTTAGGTAAAGCTGTTTCCGTCTTCCGACTGATATTTATTTAACAAGTGTTTCGCGTAATTTTCTTCCCATTTACTCTTAAGTCACATCCCCCACAGCGTTAAACCTTTGTAGAAAACGAGATCTGAAACCTATATAATTTAAATTAATCTTGTGAGTCAGCTAAAGCTGTTTCCGTTTTCAATCTGATGTGTTATTTAAAAAGTGTTTACCGTATTTTTTTTAAATATTATGAAAGTAACCTGTCGTAGTTACACATACGTATATGTATTTTTAGTCTATTAAAATTATATTCCATCTGTTTTTAATTGACCTTTCTTTTTACTAGTATGACTTCAATATTTAATATATAAGATAACATAATTTTATAAATTTAAGTATTGCAATGCAATCCTTGTGTGAAAAATTATATATTGTAGAAATTTGTTTTCTAAAATTATTTTATTTTTTATATGTTTAATATTGAAATGGAAAAATGTATCAAAAAACAAACAGGAAGATCAAAATGGGATAAAGTTAGTATGTTTTCATATATAAAAGTTGATTTATATTTAAAAATATATTAAATTATTATATTACTAATATTATATTTAATATATTGATTTTTAAATTGTATATTAAGTTTATAAAACATGTACTTTTAACCTATACAATTGTACCAACATAAATGTAGTCACAGATAGCAATATAAAGTTGTAGCTAAAAGTGATTGTTTATATAAAAAAAGGCTTGAGCCACATCCACATAGTCGGGGCGGACCTAGGATAAAAATTTTAGAGGGTGATTTTTTTTTTTAATTTTCATAACATAAGGTATGTAATGACCCCAAAACCACCCTGGTTGAGAGACCGTTACACGCCGCGCGCTTATTACCTTAGACACACAAGGCTACACTATCGAAACCCCAAAACAGAACTAATGCTCATATATTACCAGATAAACGATTACAACATGTCTTTACAATACACAGGCGGAAGCCACATTGAAATACAAAGAATGATCTAAATACAACTGGGCCCCAAGGCCAAACAAACTAAATACAAAAGTCGAATGCCAGAACGAAAAGGAAAAGCTGAATCTCCAAGCACGAACTAAAACCTGCAAATCAGACGGAGATACGGGTGAGCCAAACTATAGCTCAGCAAGTGATAAACTTCATCAACTGAGCATGCTCAAAATAGATACTGAATATACGTGTATGGAAGTCTTTCAAGTAGACAGAAGTCTAAAACACATGGAGCTAAACGGTGGTCAAAACATACACTTAATAGCAAAAGGTAAACTGAAGCTGGAAGCTTGACGAAATCAGAAGCTTAGCAAACTCAAAAGCTCAAACACAATCAGAAGCTTAGCAAAATCCGGAACTTGGCAGAAGACAGTAAGCACACAGTAGACCGTCTAAAATCAAATACAGATAGAGCAGACGAAGCAGAGCACTTTACAAATCAGAAATCCTTAACAGGCGGGAAGCACACAACAGCCTATCTAAGTTTGAAAACAAACAGAGCAGTGGAAGCAGTATAAGCAAATATAGGTGTTCAAAGGACAGAAAGCACATTAGTCTGTCAAATACTAAAAGTAGAGAGAACAGACAGAATTCGAACAGAACACAAACAAAAGTGGGACACTAGCATTCAAAGCATACAAACAGAACAGAGGGAGTCCATGAACAGAACGAGGAAACATCACTCGTGAACAGAACATGTGAGACACCTGTGAACAGAACGGGGGAGACACCCGTGAGATAACAGAAGGACGTCCTACGCAGTATGCTATGGGATAGCTAGACCCAGCCATCCACGGCTCAGACATAGAGAAGACTAGGTCCTAAATCAGAAGCTTTCAGATAGATCAAAGCTTTATACAGAACAGACGAAGTCCTTGTCAGATCAGAGCAGAAAGAGGAAGTTTAGCAAAAATAGAGCAGAAGCTTACAAACGGAACAAAGGCCTTAGCAAAACATAAGTCGTAACCCGACTAGTAAATACAAAAGCCAAACCAAGGTCAAGAGCAGAATCACGTTTTCCAGAGCATATCAGAGGTCAAAAGCATAACAAGGCCTCCAAGACCACAATATACATAATCACAAGCTGAAACCCGTCAAAACAGATAGTATTTGAAGAGAGGAATCCAACACCACAAACGAAACTCAAAACGGAGTTCAAATGATGAAGTTATGCAAAATCAGAGGCGTGTCCGGACATGTGTCCGAACTTACAAGTTCGGACGCATGCCGAACTATGAAATCCAACACGTCCAGACATGTGTCCGGACTTACAAGTCAAGACGCAAGTCTGGTTTGAAAACTGAGAGATGTCCGGACATATGTCCCGACTTGCATGTCTGGACAAAGTCCGAGAAGAGGTTACGGGGATGTCCGAACTTGTGTCTGGGCTTGCAAGTTCGGACACAAGTCGAGCTGCAAACCTAGAGACCATCCTCGCACCTCGTCCGGACAACTCACAAAACGGGGCAAATCAGAGACGTCCGACGCTACGTCCGGACACTGTAAAACTTGCAGAAATCAATGGCGAATAGAGATCAAAATAAAGCCAGAAATTGTCAATTGATATAGTATAATCTTTCGTAACAAAATACTCCAATCAAATACACTTCCCACGGGGTTTTAACGGGGTAAAAGACAGCTCAGAAATCAAGTTGAAATCACACAAATCAGAGAACATGCAACATATCAGAAACAGAAACATAATCGGAAACAGAAACATAATCGGAAACCCCCCGTGGGCGAACATACACAACCGAATCCGAGTACCACCTACCTCACATCCAAAGCACTGCTATCTCTGTGGACTCTACGAAATGCCCTCCTTGAATCTCCACTCAAACGACAATCCCTTGAATCGTACCATTCCCAAATACAAAATCAAAATCAGAAAAAGAGAAAGGAGACTCAATAGAGAAAGAGAACCAAATCTACAACCCAACCTGACTAATAACTGATAGAAGAATCGAATTCCACCAGCAGATCTTCAATAGTTAATAATCGAGAGGAAATTGAAGAAGAGAAAGAGAAGCAAAGGGAGGTTACTTTTAAGGAGAGAAGCGGGAGTAAGGAAGGAGATGAGAACTGTCGTGAATAGATGTCAGAAGTGGAAGGGAAAATATAACGTGATTAGAAAACTGAGAAGGAGGGTTAGGAAATAATAGAAATGAGAAATAATTCTTTAACTCTCTTAATTAATAACAAAATACAAAAGGGACATCTTTAGTCCTCCTTCCACAAGCCAACACCATAACATTAGGAGAATGTCATGAACATTCTAATACAAGATTACAAAATAACATGAACTCCTTTTGCGAATCAGAAAGAATATGATAGCATAATAAAAAAAAAATTTTGGGTCATAACAAGGTACACATTTTAATTAATAAATAAGTACCATTATTGATTGTTTGTTGCATAAATATAATAACAAAGAAATACACTTGACATATGAATAAGAGCTCCAAACATATAGAATTTTGACCCCTAGATTTGAAGAAAAATCTGCTCAAAATCTTCTTCTAATAGAGAGAACGTAAAAACAAATCTTTACACTGATCTACAAATATATAATTTTAAAAAAATGAAAAGAAACCTAATTTAAGTCTTATCTTGCAAGTCTCAAATCAATTTTCTCTTATAGTAAATATTATATTCACAGCTTTATCACAAAAACAAACACAAGCACAACAGACGGTCGATGCTATGGGCATACGTCATTCTGAGCATTGAGCGGCTGAGTGATGTGGCAGCTGATTGCATTGTTTATGTGGCGCATAGGTAAGAATAATATTTGTAACGATCCCCTCTTCATTGCACTTTGTTTTTAAGCATTGTAAACATATAAATAATACATCACAAAATAATAATAATACATCACATAATAATAATATAATAATAAAATAATAATATAATAATAATAATAATAATAATAATAATAATAATACACCACAAAACTATTTCGATTTTTTATCGGTTCCGAAGTTTGTTATCTAGTTCACCACTTATTAGTTAATGAATCATAATATCAATTTTATTGAATCATACTATCAAAATTAATGAATCATACCATCAATTTAGTGTATCATCATAAACATATAAACCAAATTAAACTTACCAAACATATTCATGACTTGTCTTGTTTTGAAGAGCTTGAATTTAGATGAACAACGGTGCAAATTTTTTTCATTTTGGACTTATATTTTAAAAGTTATGACTATTTAAAATTTAATATAAATTTACTCCATCTATTATGCCACATAAGGAGCCCAGTCATTAGTGTGAGATTGCCACCAAGACACAATACACCATAATAGGAACGGACAACCCGCAGGTTCGAATCTGCCCACTCACAAAACCACACATTTTTTCAATTAATTTCACATAATTCAAAAGTAGCTAGTTCGTGTTGGCTTTTGGTTTAGAAAATAAATTGGCTACTATACCTCTCTTTTTATAAATAATTATTAGGGAAAATTATATCCCCACCCATGACATTTGAAAAACTACACACCCCACGCACGAGGTTTCACAAACTACTTTCCCCACCCATGTGGTTTCCCCCATTTTACATCCAACAACTTTTCTACTTTCTATTCAACTTGAGAGATACTTAAATGTTGTCCGAAATTGATGAAACTTTATATGGATGATGCTAAAGTGCTATATTTGGTCCAACGTGAAATCTAAAGTTTTTAGCTTATATGTGATCCGTGGGACCCAATGAAACATGTGACATGAGAACGCACTTTCATTGAATCCTAGATGTCATATATGAGCTTAAAAAATTTTGGGTTTCACGTTGGACCGAAGTATAACACTATAGCATTGTTCATATAATATTCCTTCAACTTTGGACAACGTTTAAGTAAGTTCTAACACTTTAGCATCGTTCAACTAACTTCACCAACTACTTGGAAACTGTCACTTGCCATTGTTAAGATCAAGCTCATTTGTACATTGTAGCAGTAAGATATAATGTGAACTATATCTCTACCACCTAGACAGTGTGTACCTATCGTTTTACGGGTATAGTGAATGAAGTGGAGTTGTCAATCTCAGGGACCTCGTTCAATTAATTGACAAATTCTAAATCTAATTGATAAACTTAAACTTAACTAAGAAAACAAGAAATGTCACTTTTTTAGGTTTTACTTAATTAATCCAATTAAAAGGAAATAAAACAATTAAAAATCAGCAAACTAAACCAAAGTAAGAATTAAAAGTGATAAATGTGATAGATAAAAGGTGCACCCGGGGTTGTTCTGCTAACCTATTCCTTCAAATCCTATTAAATAAAAATTTCACTAACATTGCAATAAACTCAGGAATTTTATATAATTCACTGACCGGGTCATGTATAATGAATTCTAATTGTCTGGAAGAACTAGTAGCAGACTAATGCTCTAATCCGAAAATAGATCAATCGCTTTAAGAGTAGTTCCTATTGGAGACAATTTAACCTATAGGCGGGGTCATGCTTCTAGTCGTTAATCCGGTTTAACTTCCTATATTTTGTTAACTACTCTCAGCACCACATTTTGATTAAAAAACTACAAACATTACTTTGATAATTAGTTAGAAAATCAAAGCACATGATGAACCGGAATCAAACTATTGCATTATTAGAAAGTAATAAAACGATTACATAACAGAAATTCTATAAAATAGGTTCACTTCCTCAACCCGGGGAACTAAGTTACTACTCACTCATGGATTCAGAAACATAAACAACAATTAATATAGACATTAAACAAATTAAAGTAAAGGAAATAAAGAACTTCAGTTTAGAAGTGTCACTCTGATTCTTCACTCTAATTTTATCTCACGTTATTCCTCTGTTGACCTCTTCAATGACTTCAATCCGGTGTGATGATGATCAATGCTATGCGCTTCTCAATCTAGTGTGGACGGTGTGGTGTGGATTGATGAAGATAGTGATTAACTATGATGGATATGGTGAAGTATGGCTGGGCAGCGTGAATATGGTCGATGTGGTATGGATGGGTCGTGGTGATGAAGAATGAGAGTGGTGGCGGTCGATCTCCCTACTGCAGGCGACTAGGTCATCTCCCGTTTTTTTTTTTATCTCTATCTATTTCAACGTGTCTAGGAATCGACTTTCTGTTCGCATCCAGATTTGTGTCCAGACTGGATGTTCAGATGTCTCTATAGATGTCACGTGAGTTTATTCTTTATGAGGCATCCGGGTCTCCATCTGGGTATAAAGTCCGGACGTTCCTCTAATTTCCGACCCTACTAGTCCGGATGGGATTATGCAAGAAATCTTCTTCTGAGGTGTCCGAATATGTGTACGACCCTAAGGTCTGGGCAACTAACCAGGACACTTGAAATATTCAAATTAGAGCATTTTTGAGTCATCCTTACATGTGTTTGGGTTCGGACAGGAATAGTGTGTCCGGGTCACACCTCACTTGGACAAGAGACAATTCAACGATCCGTCGTAAACACGGCATAGATTCTTCGTTTGGACTCTGTTTTGCTCCCCGTTTGTTGTGTTATGAAGCTAGTGAAGTGAAGAATGAAATCCCATGATTTTAACTGAATTTGACACATAAAATGTATCAGTTCACATCAAAACATAATTCTAAGAAAAAACATATGATAAGTGAGAAACATGGTATGAATTTTTACGAATATAGGAAGAATTAAAGCCCTAAAAGTAGATATATTTCACACTTATCATACACTCAAACGACACGTGGAAAGATCCCATTGGTCACCCTATAGGTGATTGTAGGAGTAGACCATAAGTTGACCCTCACCTACCTTGTGCAAGTTGGAAACTCAACTGTCTTCACTTGAAGGCTTCAACTATGGTCTTCAACAATGATCTTGTAAAGATATAGACTTGTAGGAAATATATGAATGCTTCTCCTTGGCCAGCCAAAGGAAGTTAAGCTCAAGTTAGCACTTGACTTCCACAAGTTGTCATTGCCGGCTGCTGATTCATTAGTTGCTTTCCAAGAAGTTTCCAAGTGATGATTGATCTTCAAGTGGTCCAAGTCATCAGCCACATCTTCGTTCTGGTGTATGACGATGAGTAGTCTTTGAGCTTCACACTGAGCGATCTGGCCAAATGCCCGATTGTTGGGCTCTAGTATAATGGAAGAATCTGCTTGTCACCCTGAGACAAGCGATTCTAATAATCCTTTATTTATTTAATACTTAAACAAACATTAAACCAACAAGGAAAGTTTGCTATCATCAAAATCACAAATGACTTGTTCTAACAATTCCCCCATTTTTTATGATGGCAACCAATATGAAATTACAATTGAACTAAGTGAGATAGGCTATTTGGGTTAAATCCCAAGTAGTAAACAAATACTACAGGTTAATTAAAATTTAGTTAGAGGATGATTTAACCAATCCTAAACTGTTT
Source organism: Limonium bicolor (assembly GCA_023374045.1). Taxonomy (NCBI): domain Eukaryota; kingdom Viridiplantae; phylum Streptophyta; class Magnoliopsida; order Caryophyllales; family Plumbaginaceae; genus Limonium; species Limonium bicolor. The sequence goes on from CM041776.1 coordinate 490,629,628, forward strand.
AAAACCCGAATGATAAACGTTGAACAATCACGGGGTAATTACCAGGGGGATTAGCGACTAGTCGGGATACTTAATTAGTTCATAATACAGAGAGATAATATGTAGTTTGTATTCCATAGTTGGATGCATTAGAAGACATACGCTAGAGGACGAGATACAAGGGTACCAGACAAGCGTGAATCTTCATGCTAGCGATTATTACGGTGTACGGTATGTGGTCTGAATTGTCCTAAGGGCTTCCTCAGGTTCACATATTATGTGTGTTTAAGAATGTTATGTGTGTGATTATATTCATGTATGTGTGAATTGAAATGTCTACCTGACTATTTAAATTGCATTATTATTATTGCACGCGAACGTCCTTTCGGACTAATATTACGTCGACTATAAATCGACTTATATAAACTTACATATGCTAGTAATGTGATGAAGTTGTTGTTACTTAATATAATACACTTAGTATTATAATTATATACATATTAACCTAAGTGAAACACTTAGGCACGAGACATGAAGCTTGGATCTCAAACATGAACATGTGACCTAGATTTCTTCTAGGCATGCGTAAGACCCTTAGGGAAGCTATATAATGAATGATATTCCATAACCTAAGATTATACTTTAGGTACTTGATTAAAATTTAATCATATAATGGAATCTTATTATACAATTGGAAGTCCAGTAGTCTTTTACTACTGGTTGCGTATAGTGATCACTGAGTGTTTTACCCGGATCGGGTTCCACTCTATTTAAGTCCAAACGAGCCTACATAGATTGTTGGCCAGAGGGTACTGCTGTTGGTACATGACTTTTGCCACAAATTAAATGACGCCTTCAAGGCGAAGAGGAAGTCTCGAGATCTTATATCTTTGGCCAGAGGGCACTATTGTTGGTGCACCAGGACGATTGTCCATTAATGAATACAATTACGGGTTGTCCTAACTTGACACCCAACATACGATGAGGATTACAATATGATGAGGACATGAGAGATTGATTGTATATAATAAATACCTGATCGTTTACTAAACGACTACGCGTTCCATCACTGTATCTCGATTACTGTTGTTATGTATGTATTGTTTTGTGTGTGAAATGTAGTGACTGTAATAGTTGTGTTTAAATGCTTTCTATCAATGTATTTACAGTTTTATTATATCTGTAAACTGGTACAACATGTAATGAATCTAATGCTAAGACAATTAATACTACTTAAATGATTGATAGGGTCCAATAGCATTCCTAGCAACTCAGCATTTTTCGTTGAGCCTCCACGGCGTTTGTCAGGTTAATGATCAAGCTATGAAGCTGGAGTGAGGGACTTCTGGGTAGTTGATGACTTTTTTTTATTTATCACACCTTGCAGAACTAAATTGTATTTTGGACGTTTTAAACATTGGGAATACTTTAGATGCTCACTTGTCGTATATATCAGTTTGTACTTAGGATGATGTAGTAGATATCTCGTTCGTCATTGCGGTTTATTATTGTTGTTGTCTTATTGTTATTTCGTTCTGCTTCTTTACTCACATGGGCAAGTAATGGCATGTGACACTCAAGTGAGGATTATTGTTGTTTAACTTCCGTTGTGGGACGTCTTTAATTATGCTACGAGAGAGAATATTACGAGTCTAACGAGAGAGATTATTACGAGTCTAACGAGAGAGGGGTGTTATAGAAGGATTCCCCCTGAGTTTGTTAAGAGTTAAATATAAATGACAATCAATGATAATCAATAACAACAACTTTATACCGGGTCACATTAAAGAGTTTTCATTAAGATTACATAATACAAGGAAATGATCATAATCACAAGTACATATCTTTTCCCCCTTTTCCATCCAACAAAGACCATAACTTTCATAGATTATAGACTACAAGATGATAGAGAGATTCAGGAGGTGTGATAGTTAGATGTAGCGGTGGTAGAGACATCTAGGCCATGAACTTCATCTTCAGAATAACTTTTGATGTTAGGGGATTCTGTTGTGGTTGAAGTGTCTGAGAATGTGGAGTTGAGTAAGCAATTTTTGACAAACTGACTGGGGCTTACATTTGTAGACCATGCAGCTAAGGATTGTGAATCTAGATGGAGATATGTTTGATATACATATTTGTTAGGATGCTTGGTTCGCATGAATTTATGAATTTTTGAATAGATGATTTGCTCATTTGAGCTTGAAGAACTATAAGTATCTTAATTTATGACTGATGTAGGTTAATTAAGTATGAGGGTGAAAGGAAGAAATGAAGAGATGTGATGAAGAACGATGTTTGAAAGCGGTGACTATGAAGTGAATTTATAGACCGGTGAAAGACAGCTCACCGATGTGTTGTAATAGATGAGTTTCAGTCATTTATATAGTCTAGGCTATAGGACTAGGTGTCAAGTAAGGAATATAGATTAATGGAAGGGAGAGGTTATGCCCCTTATCAAATTTCAATTCTTTAATCAAGAAAAAAGTAGTCAAATCAATAGTCATTTGAAAATGAAGTTTGTCTTCAGATGAGAGAAGGTAACATTTTACATTTTGTTGCTATCAAAAGATTACGGTTGAACAAGTTAGCCAAAGACAAGAGAATGCAAAAAATAAAAATAAAAAATCTAACTAAGTCTTAAGACAGCTCACTAGTGTACTCAAGCCACTAATAGGAATAGAACTCTCAGGCTATGTGTTTGTCTATATAATCTATGGCTCCTTGAACCATGGATTGGACACTTGGTTCATCGGAGATAACCTGGACAGCTGTAAAAGTGAACCTTACACGCTGAAGAACATCTCGAGCTAGAGTATCTAGATTGGTCCTTGACCTATCCAGGACCACTGAAAGATTGTGCTTCCTCTTGAGCGTTGAAGACTTGGCAAGCGGACGAGGTTCTAATCGTGATTCTTCGCTCCTTGCAGGATTTTGAAGGACTGTGAGCTTCTCCCCTTGGGTTTTGATCCCCATCTTTGATAGTATCTCGGAGCAGATGCGGCCCTAAGCAGTGCGTGAGCACTCGTTGAAGTGGTCGGTGTCCACTCCGAAGTCCTTTAGAGCCATGGTGACCACCTCTCTGTGCACTAACCCTTGTTTCATGTGCCTGCTTTCGTCGAGGGTGAGAAGAATCATTGGTGGAAGATCTTTCTCCTTCGTCCTAAGCGCCTATATGATCCGCACATCTCTTGCATTAACGATGTGGGTTCGTAGAATACTTGAAGTGATATTGATGGTGAGGTTGCTATGGAGAACTTTGTCTGGGATTGTCATTTGCACTTCATGGAAAATTTTCATGGTTTTTCCCCTTTATTGAAGAGGTTGACCATTTTTCCCCCTTGATGTCCTAGGTTGTTCCATGTTGTATGCTTGGGAACGACTAGACCTTCGGGCTCCAAGTTGAATGTCTTGCATATCCAAGACTTGGTGATGTTGATGAGAGTTCCCTGAACTTCTAAGATGATGTAGTCCTCATCATCTTCGCTCTAGAGCGGGTCAAGATGTCGCATGTGCTCTTTGAGCAGCTCGGTGTAGTAGATGACAGGTTCTTGGAAGTAGTCCACCCATCCTTGGAACTTCAATAGCTCCACAATCTTTCCGAGACCCATTTGTTCCATCCATTCGATGTCCAGTGTATTTGGTAAGACGGGACATGACTTATCATTGATGTTGCTACTTTGATGACGGAGGGCTGCAATTGACTCAACCATTTCAGACGCTTGAGCGACTGCTTGGGCTGGGACTTGGTGACATCATGCTTGGTCTGAAAGAGCTCCTCTAGCTCTTGGGTGTGAGGTGAGGGAGCCATGATATGTTTTCCCTTGGCCTTCCTCAGTTGCTTACGCTCCTCTAGGGCCAGGATGACTAGAGAGAGCGATTCTGTGTCACTTTCTCCCTCCTGACTGGATCAGAGAGGTGTCGGGGAGCGCTTGTCGATGGGTTGTGCAGCTTGAGCGGGCGGTGTTTCCTTGTCATCGGAGTCGGGTGCTTCCATATCCTCCTCTGGAACAGGTGTTTCCTCCTTTTGTGACTTCTCGTCACTTTGAACTTCCTCATCCTCGACCTCGTGCGCAAACTGTTCGATGAGGTTGAGAAGGGTAACTTCATCTTTACTGGTGAAATGAAGTTTGCGAGATGCAGGTTCAGGTGTGGAGTAAGCTTGCTCTGGTTCCTTTTGTTTTTCTTGAAGGCGCTTTAATGCGTGGGTAGTGGCTGGTGGAAGCTTGTGTGAAGCTTTTGCTTTTCGGAATATTGGGTCTTTTTGCTTTGGATTGTTTTGTGGCAATTTTTGTGGTTTTTGGGGATGAAGAGGAGGAAGTCATGGGTTTTGAAGGAGTGACAGCCGGGAGTATAGAGGGTTTGAGGTTTCCTGATTGAATTAGGTTATGGAGTTTAGGAAAGTGGGTGCTTATATAGATTACCTCCTCTGCTTGGAGCTCACCTTCATCCATGACTTTGAGTGTCAATAGACTCTCTTTCTTTTGAAGACAAGTAGGCAAGGCAGGCAGTTGCAGTTGCAGGACTTCTCTGCTATATGTCGAAGATCTTCTCTAGGCTGATGTCCTTGAAGGTGGTTACGAGAACCTTTAATCGGCGAGCAGTTTTTGGAGCCATGGTTGATTGATGATTTTGCTGGAGTTCAATACTCTTTGATCAGATCTCTTTAGCGAGGCTTTTAGTGGAGGCTTAAGAATGTATAGCATTAAACTCACGAGAGTGTTTGTAAGAGAGAAGAGGAGTTGATTTTATACTTATAGAGATTAGAGAGATTGAAGGCAATGTGTGACAAGAGTGAAACTCCCGTCGCATTTTTATAGAGTATCGGGTACTAGTCAGGTACTGTTCCATGTCTGTTTGCTAACAAGTCGTAATAGTACTATTCATAATGGGCATCGGTCGTGACCATTCGGTCATCGATCCGTTGTGGTTTCTAGGATTCTATCTGTTATGCCTCCTACTCTAGCCTTACTTTTGTGAAGTAGCTGACGTATCTGTTTCAAGTAGTCGTTTGATATAACATTTATGCATGAAATTGTACAAAGACCATTGAACGACATACTTGAGGTGTTGTTGACCAGTTGGTGACTGGTCGTATGAGTTGAAAGATAGCCTAATCATGATTAATGAATATCATTCCAAGATCATAATTAATCTTGTTGAATCTTTCTCTACTTAATGGCTTGGTAAAGATGTCTACTAGTTGTTTTTCAGTTGAAATGTATTTTAACCCAACTAGTTCCTTTTCACAACAATCTCTAATAAAATGATGTCTATATCAATGTGTTTAGTAGGAGAATGATGTACTGGATTTTTGAAGATAGATATTGCACTAGCATTATCACACATGATAGGTAGTGTACCCGTTTTGACACCATAGTCACCAATTTGCTGTTTGAGCCACAAAAGTTGAGCACACCAACTTGCTATAGCTATGTATTCTGATTCAGCAGTTGAGATTGCCACACTTTGTTGTTTCTTTGATTCCCATGCGATCAAACATGATCCAACAAAGAATACTGTCCCTAATGTGCTCTTTCGATCAGTTATTGAGCCACCATAGTTTGCATCTGAATATCCTACAATATCACAGTTAGTAAATTTTGGATAAAAGAGTCCAAGATTCATTGATCCTTTGAGATAACGTAGGATTCTGTTCACAATGTGAGGTGACTTCTGTTGGATCTGCTTGAAACCTAGCACATAGATAAACACTATACATAATATCAGGTCTACTGACAGTTAAATATAGCAAGGATCCAATCATTTCTTTGTAAGATCATTGGTTGACTAGTTAGTCACCAGTCGTGATACCCATCTTTGTGCCAACTGCCATTGGTGTGTCAAAAGGTTTACATGTCTCTATTCCAAACCTTACAGTAAATCCTTTATGTACTTTTGTTGGGATATGATTGTCCCTTCATCATCTTGCTTGACTTGAAGTCCTTAAAAGAACTTCAATGCCCATAGATCGCTTATTTCAAATTCTCTTTTCATTAATGCTTCGAAATTCTTGCAATATTTTTCATCAGAGCTCCATAGATAATGTCGTCAACATACACTTGCACTATCAGGAAGTCCCTTTTTATTGTTGTATACCAACAGGGTATTGTCAACTTTACCTCTTTTGAAACTATTTTCCAGTAGATAGGAGGATAGTCGGACATACCATGATCTTAGAGCTTGTTTGAGTCCATAGAGAGCTTTGTCAAGCTTGTGTACCATGTCTTTGCCTTCCTTTATTTCAAATCCTGGAGGTTGTTCTACATATACTTCCTCTTTGACATACCCATTGAGAAAAGAACTTTGATGTCAAGTTGAAAGAGCTTGATTCCTTTATGTGCAGCAATGCTCTGAGTAGTCGAATAGATTCCATCCTTGCCACGGGGGAAAATGTTTCTTGGAAATCTATCCCTTCTTGTTGACGATATCCTTGGGCCACCAAATGAGATTTGTTTCTCATGACTTCTCCCATTTCATTTAGTTTTTTTCCTAAAGACCCACTTTGTACCAAGTACTCTTTGATATGTAGGACGAGGCACAAGGTGCCAGACCTTGCATCTTTCAAGTTGGTTTAATTCTTCTTGCATTGCTTTAATCCAGTCTATGTCTTGTAGGGCTTCCTTGATGTTCTTGGGTTCGATAGGTGAAACTGTCACGGAGAAGGCCAAAAGATCACGAGTTTATGCTCTTGTTTGAATCCCTTTAGAGATATCAGAGATGATATTCTTAAGTGGATGATTCTTATACAGGATTCGAGATTGATGAATAGTTGATGGGGATAGAGGATCTTCGACAACATTGTTTCCTTTGACGTCATGTTGTTGACCAGTCACTGACCTGTCGGGCATGTGTTCTTCAACCGATGACTCATCTTTGTTGTTTTTTGTGTGATCTTACATGGCTAGATCAAATCCAAAGGCTCCATCCTCTTCAGATTCTTTGACCTCATGAATATCAGTTTCATCAAATACCACATGTACACTTTCTTCTACTCTCAGAGTTCTTTTGTTATAGATTTTGTACGCCCTACTTCTTTCTGAGTACCCAAGGGATATTGCCAAATCACTTCTGGCATCGAATTTTCCTAGGGAATTTTTTCCATTATTATGGACATAACACTTACAACCAAATATTCTGAGGTGGCTTATGCTTGGTGTTCTACCTTTGAGCAGCTCATAGGATGTTTTGTTGAGGATTGGTCAAATGAGCGTTTTTATTAGTGATGTAACAAGCAATTGCCACAACCTCTGCCCAAAAGACTTGAGGAAGACTACTTCCCAACAGTATGGCTGTAGCTACTTCTTGTAATGTTCTGTTTTTGCGCTTAACTACTACATTTTGTTAAGATGTTCTAGGTGCTAAAAAGGTGTGATTGATTCCATGATTGTCATACATTTCCATGAATTGTTGATTCTCAAACTCTGACCCATGACCACCGTAGGCCTTGATTTTGAGGTTGAGTTGTATCTGGATTTGTCCAATAAATGCTTGGAATTTTTCAAAGACCTTGTCTTTAGAAGCAATAAATCTTGTCCATACAAATCGTGAGTAATCATCAACAATAACAAACACAAACCAATTTCCTCCAAAACCCATAACTTTTATTGGTCCACATAAGTCCATATGAAGTAGTTCAAGTGGTAGTGATGTACTCACCATGTTATTTGATTTGAAAGAAGAGTTTTTGTTTGTTTACTTCTCACATAGGCATCACAAAGATTGGTCTCAGATTTCTTAATCTCAGGGAGACCTCTAACCAATTGATTTTTTTTACTAGTTTTCTTAGTAAAGATATACTAATATGCCCTAGTCTATTGTGCCATGATGTGGAGTCATCTATTTAGGCAATCAAGCATGAAAGGTTTAGACTGTTAGTATCCTCCATACTGGTTACATACACATTTTTCCATTCTTTACCTCTTAACAACTCCTTTCCACCACTCAGACTTACTATGCTACAATGTGTAGAATAGAAGTGAGCTGAGTTACCTTTGTCACAAATTTGGGATACGCTGAGCAAATTAAAATTTAACCCATTAACTAAATTGACATTATTAATGACATAACTTGAAGTAAAGCCAACCTTACCTACACCGATGATTTCTCTCTTTTTATTATCGCCAAAGGAAACAGTTCCTTGGCTTCCTGATTCGAGTGAGAGGAACATCCACTTGTCTCCTGTCATATGTTTAGAGCACCCACTGTCAATGTACCAGCAGGGATCCCTTTCTACTCGATTATGCACTTAACAAGTTAGTTGTATGGGATTAGAGTCCCAAAAACATTTGGACCCATTTCCATCAATAAATTGTGTTCTATGATCATTTTTATTACCCATTTTAGCCTAATTTTCTAATTTCCAACTTCGTATAAATCATGTTCTGTGGCATTTGGCCTCATGGTGACCGGGTTGTCTGCTTAGGTGACATACTCCTCTTCAACGGGTTCCCGACGGGTGCCTGATCAGTCGTTTGTTATTTCTCATGGGTGTCTTAGCATCATTTTCTACTTTTACACATTTTCCTTAAACGACGCTAGTTCTTTCTCTTTCTTGTTAAGAGTCAAGATCAACTCATCGATCTCAGGTTGTTTACCTAGCTTCATTTTCTCATGAACAACAAGAATTTCATAATAATCATTTTGTAGTTTCTTTAGTGAATTGGTGAGTTTTACTACCTTATCTTTGTCTGAATTTTTCTCTAGTCTTTCATTTTCATCGAAGAGCTCCTTATTTACAATTTCAAGTGCCTCTAGTTGATCAACCAATATGAGGGAGAATTTTCCGAGTCCTAGAAGTTTAGTTTTCTAAACTTTCCTTCTAAGTTTGGTATAGTTTACCTTAGTTTGCTCTTCTTCCTCATCTGATTCTGAGCTCTTCTTGTCTTGAGCCATCAAGAACACTTCCTTGAGGCATAAGTGAGCCTTTTTATCTCCCGAGTGATCATGTTTGAGGTTTGATTATCACCACTGAGCTCTGAGTCTCGCCATGCAGCAACAAAGGCTTCTTTCCTTGGTTTCTTATTGAACGTCTTTCGAACAGGTCTCCTGACCCTGTCGTTATCCTCTTGGGGTCGTTGCGGGCAATCTTTGATGTGGTGTCCATGTTTTGAACACCCAAAACACTTGTCATTGCTCTTCCTTTGGTGATCGTCAGATTCGTTGGAGTCTTTTTCTCTTCTCTTAGTATTTTTGAGAAATTTTTGAAAGTATCTCTTGGCATAAAGGACCATCTCATCATTGTCCTTTTCTGAATCAGACCCTTTATTTTCGGCTACTCGAAGGGCTATACCTTTTTCTTTTTCCCTTTTTGAGCTTTCTGATCTTCTTTGTTGCAATTTTAGTTCAGATGCCATTAAGGACAGCAGCATGTATGCTAGAGACATTTTTGAGAGATCATGGACTTCTTGCATGACATTAACTTTGCTATCAAAGGAAGCAGGAAGTGACATGGGGAATTTCCTAATTTGATCCTCATTTGAGATAGTTCTTCCAAGCACAAGCATCTCATTGATCAGCTTGGTGAACCTAGTGTGCATTTTAGAAATGCTCTTCTTCTCTTCCTTCTTGAACAACTCCCAATGAGTAAGTAGTAGTTTGATGCAAGTCTTATTGATCTCATCATTTCTTTCATAGGTAACTTCCATTGTTTCCCAAATGTCTTTGGCTGTTATAGCAGAGGATACCTTGGAATATTGTTTAGGTAGTAATGCACAGTGTAGGATTCTTACTGCTCGTGCATTGAATATCAATTTCTTGATTTGATCATCTGTCATGTTGTCAACAGATATGTTGTTTCTTTGACCATCTAAAAAGGTGTATTCACCCCGTGATACTACCCTCCACATTCTTGGATCATCAGACTTGATGTGGAACTACATCTTATTCTTCTAGTGAGTGTAGTTATCTCCATTGAAGAGTGGTGGTCGATTTGGTGCAGAACCTTCTTCTGATGCTAGTAGGTTTGAGTGAGACATTTTGATCATCTTCCAAATCAGTTAGCTTTCTAGAAGAGACCTGCTTTGATACCAATTGAAACTAGCTACCTCTCCAGATACGTTCTCGACCTATTGTGAATGTGTCATTTGTGCTGGATAAACGACTTGATAGTTTAGGGAAGAACGATATAAACTCAAACTAGAAACTCCTTTTCGATTGAGAATTTACACTCTAGAAATTCACTCAATCTCCCTCCACCCAACCTATGGACTCCGGGACAGTTTTAGACTTATCACCAAAGTCCTTTACCCACTCCTGACTGCAGGCCTACGGTTCCCCAATCGTTCCCCGACCAGTTTACCAAATACTCACAGTATTAACTTGACATTCTGTCCAACTAAGCTCACCAACTTCCTATTTCTTACACACACTCAAATACACTCAGCCTGACTCACACTTGTTCTTAGTTATCTATCTTTGTATGTGTGACCTTTCTTATTTTGCACGCAACAATATACATCATATTTATACACATAAGTTTGTTAGTCTTATACCAACCGATCTATATCTTTGCTAGACTCTAGAAGCTAATTGTCCCTTTGTCTTCAATAGAGTAGCTGCACTCATACATAGGCCGGTTCTCAGCTTGCTTTAGTTGGAGTAGTCAAGACACGTGTCGTCCTGTGATTGAACATGTTAGAGACAAGGGCTCAGGTGGTCGGTTACCACTTGTGCTCTCCACTTGCCTGATCTTGATGGTTTCATTAATGCTCTCCAAAGTGTCATTAATGCTGCATAATGAGTACCTCTTAATAGCCCTGCCATTGTTATGTTATCTTTTTCATTAATGAGCAAGACTTTGAGTGAGCTAGTTTCCTGTGTGGATGTATGAGCTTATCGGTTCACTTGATGTATTTTGTCCTTCTATTGCGTCTGATGCATAAGAGTCATTGTTGTGTAGTGCTTGAGTTCCTGTGTGCACTAGAAGTTCTGTTGGAGCTATCACAGATAGGTGCCCGACTTGATGGACATATGTCATGAGCTGAGTGCGCTTGTAACCTCGCATGCTAAGCCACTCTTCCACATGTTTTTTGAACTCTGACTCAATAAATATGTTAGATAAACAATACCGGTTTGCTATCATCAAAACTAAAGGATCTTAACTTAACACCAACCCAACCCAAAAATGGATGGGTCAGAAAATCAAGACCCTAACCCAACCCGTTAAAAATCTCAACCCCAACCCAACCCACCCAACCCATTTTGTAAGCATACAATAATTTAGATGGATTAAGAGTAGAATTTAATAAAAAAATACAAAACATCCAGTGTTTGCTGGCACACTAATTAAGATGGAACAAAAGGAAGCGATGTAATATTTGCTTGAGCAACCCAACTTTAAATGAATTCCATGTTATACGAAGAATCTAAAGTACTACGCCGATTTCCCATCAATAGACTAACTCATATTTTTCCATAATTTTATTATCAATCTAGGCCTAGAGGAGCTGTACCTTTGTTGGGGAGGAATCTTGTCGTTACATACAACATGATCTTAGTGCCCTTAATAAAAATGGGAATGAAAAGGAAAATCTTCATTACGTATAAGAAAAATATACTAAAGGAAAATCTTTTAAAGTGAGAAATAATTTATAAACTAAGTACCCATTTAAATTGAGTGCTCATGCTTGAGAAAAGTGCAATCAAAATAACTTAATCATTACTAATAGTTGAGGAACTTTAATGCAACACGTTATCCGTATTGTTGGCTTCAGAGTTCACTAAGAGGTCTATGATCAAGATCTTACAAAAATATATATCACCTACTTTTGTTCACCCTTCTTGATAATCTAAACATACCTATGTTCTTAAGAACGTAATAACAGTGAGAATAAGAAAAAACAAACCTTGGGTGAACAACGACGTAGAGAATAAAGATGGGTGTGAGTCTGCAAGATGAGAGTATTAGGGTTTTCAACATTATGTTAAGGTCTGGTTGGGCCCTTTGTTTGATATGCAGCTGGTGGGCCATTTGCTTAGTTAAGATTGTGTGATATTATTAAAGGTTGGATAGTCCAACTGCACTTGGGCTTAAGGCTAAGGTATTGTTTGATCTGAAAATAATATATGTATATATATATATATATCTGTAAATTAATATTATATTTATTATTAATAAATATATTTTTGGGTTTCGGGTGTGGACATGGGTTTAGATCTCTACCGTAACCCAATTCACAAAATTAGCTTATTACCCTAACCCAACCCAAAAAATAATGGGTCAATAATCAAGACTCTAACCCGTAAAAGTATGGGTTGGGTTCGGGTTGGGTTTTGGGTTGGGTCAAAATTTCCAGGTCTATAGACCTTCCTATCCATGAAGCCGTAAAGAAATGCTGTCTTAACATCCATTTGATACAGAGTTGAGCCTTTGTAAGCTGCGAAAGCGATTAGCATGCGAATGGCCTATAAGTGTGCAACTGGTGCAAAATGTTCATCATAGTCTATTGCTTCTTCTTGTCTGTAACCTTGTATGACCAAGCGAGCCTTATTTCTCATGATGGTACTTGCATCATCAAGTTTGTTGCGAAAGACCCAACAAGTGCCAATTGCTTGCTGATGAGAGGGTCGAGGTACTAAATCACAGATAGAGTGTCTCTATAGGGCGTTTAGTTCCTCTTGCATAGCAATGACCAAGTCACTACCAAGCAAGGATTCTTTAATGTTTTTAGGTTTAGTTACTAAAATGAAAGCATGAAACGTGCAAAGATTTTGAGTAGCCGCATTTTGAGTACAAACTCATGAGTCAAGAGGGGTGACAATATTATGAAGAGGATAAGAGGAGGCATACTTAAATGTGGAATGTGGTTGAGGTATGTGAGCATCATGTGATTGAGGGGACTCAGCTGAAGTATGGTCAGAAAAGGTAGAGTCCTCTAAGTTAGGAATGTTGTAATCTGACTGAAAATCAGAAGGATTGTGTGCTTCAGGAGACGAAGTCTCTTTGTCTCAAGGACCAGGTGAACTGTTGGGGATGGAGGGTAATTATCCTGGACACACATGACTGAGACATACACAGTGTAAGGGTCTGGTGAAAGACCATCAGGAGAAAAATATAATCCGTCAGCAGAAGACTCACTGTTATTAAGCTCATCAAACCTGACATGTGGATTTTCTTCCAAGAAGAGAGTGCATTTATTAACGACTCGATAGGCCTTACTTTGGGAAGAATAACCAAGAAAAATTCCAACGCCATTCTTATAAGAGAACTTACCTAAGCTATCTATACCATTGTTATGGATGTAGCTCTTGCAGCCAAAGCGTCTTAAGTGAAGTATGTTGGGTTTCCTTTGTTGTAAGATCACGTACGGAGTCTTCTGAAGCTGAGGATGAGCAGAGGCTCGGATGATAGCATAGCATGGTGTGTTCACAGCTTCATCCCAATAGGATGAAGTTAACCAACTATCAATGAGCATAGTCTGAGCCATCTCCACCAAGGTTCTTTTTACGCTCCACGATCCCATTTTGCTCTGGTGTTCTGGCCGATGAAGTTTGGTGACTTACGTCATAGTCCGTGCAAAAATTTTCAAACAGATGGTTACAAAACTCTGTTCCCTGGTAAGTTATGAGGTTTTTGACCTTGGAAGAATAACAATTGAGAGTAATTTAAAAAGTTTGTCAAATTCAGGAAAAGTTTCATCTTTGGAACCAAGAAAAACTACCCGAGTCCACCTCGAATAGTTGTCAACAATTACCAAGATATACCTTTTTCCGCTACGGCTTTGAACACGCATTGGAGCTACCAAATCCATGTGTATCAATTCAAGAGGGGTAGACGTGGAAAGAATATTCTAACTCTTGAAGGATGACCTGGAGTGATTTCCTTTTATGCATGCTTTACAAACAAAGTCTATGCCGAAATTGATTTCCAATCGACAATGACCAACTCATTTCCTTTCAACTTGTTTATCAATTTTTGATGTGCATGTCATAGCCTCATATCCCATAATTGATGGTTCCTTGTGTGTAAATTCAAACAAACTTGGTTATTTAGAGTGCGAGATGTAAGAGATATCTTGTATAGATTACCTTCCTTTGCTCAGTAGCTTTGAGAGCACCTGTATTTTCATCGAAAACCTTACAATCTTGTGAGACAAAAAGCACCAAATTAAACTTGTCCCAAATTTAAGAAATACTTAATAGACTGTGTTGGAGTCTAGTTATCACATGGACTCCAATGACCTTAAACTGAGAAGGGTTACCTATTGAGCCAACACCAATGATTTCTCCTTAGTTGTTATTTCCAAAAGTAACTTTCCCTCCTTGTAGGAAGAAAGCGAGTTGACCTAGTCATATGTCTAAAGCATCCGCTATCCAAATACTAATAGTTTGGTTCCTTGCTCGCTTCCACCTACTGTTGGGGTTAAAACCTAATATGGCAAGTGTATCGGTCTTTATCTTTGTAACACCCCATCCAACAATAACACACTTACAATAAACTGCAGCGGAAAACAACCTCATCACATTACTTACCTCGTTGGTGTTACACGCCGTTAGCCACCCACGTGGCTAACAAGGCTAATACATACACATTGTACCGGTCTGATGGGCTAAATTCCCGAGCGACTACACCTTACTATCCCTTTCCATTAACACAACAACAACATACACCTTCCAACTATACCGAGTATTTATAACTAATGCCGATAACAATTTCGGTCTTACTACACCTACTGTATATATACAACATAAACGATTACCCATGTACAACGACTACCCCGTCCTACTCTCGAACGGCTTCTAGCTTCTTGTACCTGAAATAGGAAAAGAAGAGAAAGGGTGGCCCCCAAGGGGCTCAGCACCTTTGCTGGTATGGTAATCCCGCAGCCCACATGCTACCGGGCCACGCACAACTAATTGTCGTCTTAGCATGCGGTTGATTATATCTAAATCATGCATGTAACAGTGAACACACATCACATAACATTTCGCCTCAATGGGCTCAACAAACAGATAATATATCCTTACTTAATAAGTCACTCATGATATTCAATATCCCTAGAGTGTTCCTCCTCTAATGGAGCTACTTCCTTAATAGACGACACTTACCCTTAAATCGGGTTATCCTTAAACGCCTCTTATCACAAACTGGGAATCATATCCATGAACCACACACTCCACATTATACAACATATAACATACACTACATACAACACCTAACGACACTTTGCACGTTTCCACGTGCACAACATAATACCGCAACAAATACTGCATCACAACAAATACATAACATAACGGGAATGGTTCTCTTAGGAACCGACCCAAACATAGTTAGTTCACTGGGAGAGCCTAGAGGATGCTGTCAAACTCATGCTAAGCTCGTTTACATAACTCGTTACCGTTCTGTTAGGCGAACGGTTAACTTAACATAAAGATGGATCGGGTTTAGTGACCCGAACACAACATACATAATCCCCAACAGACGTGAGTCAAGAGCCTTGGTTAAGCTCAGGGGTGATCGAAGACCAATGAAGGAAGACAATCAACAGAGAGGAAGCTGAAGAAACTGTATACAACAACTCCCAAACAACGCGCGACCGGAACAACCGGATTCCTCACCCCCCATAATATATAAATATTCACAGTTAAAGACTCCGCTGTGGAACCTATCACATCATCACACAATACAATATTACAACTGAGTTAATCACGCAAAGGAGGGTCATACACTTACAGCAACATCACACAACTAACTCACGCATAGCCGTGGTTAGAACGTTCCTTAGGTCGGAAACGTTATTACCGGATACCGTTCTCTTACGTTTACCTAATAGTGGTTAACTAGCCCTTCAAGCGCATTTGAGGTACCGGTATCGGCACGTAAACATACAACCACAATAACGACTGTAAACTCGTTTCATGATTTATCTTATAACGTGGCAAAACACACAGAAAAACACATTGGCATACAAGCCGGTGTAATCCGGTAGGACACAGGTTGCAAGAAAACCATACCTGTCACCGGAGTCCACTTTATCATGTCCATTTATGTACCTCGAGCAAATTCTCGAACAACTGACAACATTACATGTACTTTTATTAACATCGGGGTAACCTGTTTGTTTAAAGTCTTAAGCTTATATAATTTTCCCGTTAACTTGGTTAAATAACTTTACATTTTTAACATGTTTTACTTTTACATTTCAATACAACTTTTCACCCACTTAACTGTCATTAAAACTCACCTAACATGTCCTTAACAACCTTATAACATCATTACCTATCAATCCCCATCATACATATCATTTCATAACCTTAAACAATATTTTGGTCCGACCGACCTTGCCGACCGGACTTACCCAAGTCCGGTCGATTCCAGAACACATTTCCGTCAAAATTTTTCTACTCCGACCGGACTTGTAAGTCCGGTCCTATGTCCGGTCGGTTCCAGTAACTCAATCCGTACACAAAATACAAGCCCGACCGACCTTGCAAGTCCGGTCCCAAGGTCGGTCCATTCCAGAAGCTAATTCTCGCAGGGTAAACTGGGCCCGACCGAACTTGCAAGTCCGGTCGCAAGTCCGGTCTGCCCCAGATCTTTGCTTTCCTTTTTACATTCAACTCCAAACTTCACCCCATATATCCTAGTATACCCTAACCTCATTTAGGCACTTCAAACACACCTTTATCCATGTGCTAAACTCTTTAAATCACTCACCAAAACCATTTTATCATTCACAAACTTCTTACAAAGTTCCCAGCACTTGGGATGTTTTTCCTTAAGATTTATAAGTGGCAGTTCACCAATAATGACCACTACACCAAGGTGTTTCCTCTACACCTTAACATCTTCTCTCAACTTCTTTTCTTACTAACTAAACCTCCTTTTTCACATCTTACCTAAAACATCACTTATTCCTTGGATATCAACACATTTACCTAACCTTAAGACAAACATCCTCCAAGACTTAAATACATTCATCAACACACAATTGAATTTTCCAGAACTTCCAAGATAAACACCTAAACTTCTTGCATCACTCTAAATCACCTTAACACATGTTTTCTTCTCAAGTAAACATTTATTCACCTTTAACACTTCCTAGTTCACCAAAACTCACTTAAAACACTTAGAACTTTTACACATTTCCCAAATTTGGCCATAGCTCTCTTGTATACTCACATCCAACACTTAGGTTTTTTTTTACCTTATTTCATTCAAGAACACCTAAAATCCATCAAGAACATTTTTACACACAAACTTCACACATTAAGCACTACATCACAATATAGTGCATAACTTAAATTGCTTGGCACTTAGGCCCTTAAATAACATGGCTCTTAGGCCCTTAAATTGCATAAACCTTAAACACTGAATTTCCCACATAAGTAATGCCTTTGACCTGCAAATACACCCAACAATACATATGCCCTTAACAAACTCCTTGAGAGCATTTTACTAGCTCATTCACCATTGGCTACTTAGGTATTTTATTAAGCAAATCAAGCTCATTTTCCTAAGGCATTTAAACTACATTGAGATAGCTTGTTTACCTCTTTTCCTCACAAACTTCTTTCTTGTTTCCTTGTAAAACCGGTGGGGTGTTTGGTTGTTTGTCAACTTCTAAACAATGTACAAATAATAGAATGAGTATTCAAGCATTATGCTTCATCTCATTGTAAACCCTAGTTACACATATTGTTTTAACACATTAAGGTAATTGTTTTACCTTGGAATTGGAAGAGAACTTGAATAAGTATCAAGAGAGGACTCCTCCTAGCCCTTGGAAGATTCAAATGAAGCTAAAACAAGCAAGGTAAAAACACCATGGTGAGGTGAATTTTCGGTCAATGACAAAACATGGTGGAAACTTGATTTTTCTTTGAGATTCCTTACCTAGAAGCAAAGGAGATCAATAATATGTGGGAAGACAAGCTCAAGCTCCATCAATGGTGGAACTCCATGGCACCGAAATGGTGATCTTCAAATTTTGAGAAGATAGAAATGAAGAGCTTGATGAGAGGAAGAGAATGGTGGTGTTTGTTTTTGATTTGGTTAAGTGAACTAGGTTTTACATGTGGTCAAAGATGGACTTCCATGGTGGTATTGTGTATTACCGAGAGAGAACAGCAAGAAGGGAGGAAGAAGAGATTGGAACCGTGTGAAATGGAGAAGGAATGAGAGAAATGAGATAAGTTTGCTTTTTAGAAGATATTTGTGTTTATAAAGCAAATAGTAACTATATTAGTCATCTTTATTTCTTTAACAAGTTAACAAGTGAGTGGTGAGTCACCACACTTAAGAAACCGGCCCCCTTTATTATAATGAGGGTGTTTTAGTCTTTGTTGACCAATTTAATTACTTATAACATTATATGTTACAAACTAGCTTATAAAAATCACTATTCACAAAACAAGGCACATAGAAGTGAAATTTTTGATTTCTCATTGATATAGACTTCCAAATGTGATACTATATAGTACACATGTTAATTAAAGAGTAATGATGGACATTTGGCCATTCAAAACTCATTTACAAGACAATTTTTTCAAAAACGTGCTTTAAGACTCCTTAAAGCACTTTTTGTGTTTTAACTTGTTTTCAAGCTTGGTTTTCTTTGGTAATTGATTTAATATGTTCCTTAACATATTTATAAGGTATAGGTATGACCATTAGGTCTTTTACAAATTTATCCCAAGCTTAGAGCACATTTTTGCTCTTATTGACTTTAAGGTATTATTTGTGTTTTGTTTGGTTTCATTGTCTTCCAAAGTTTCCTAAGGACTTAATTAGCCTTATTAAATCACAATTGAATATTATTTAGTCTTGGTAGGCTCTTTGGGTCCTAACCAAGTTCACTCATAGCTTAGAGCATGTTTTTGCTCAAACTGTGTCTTAGTGCTTTATTGCACTTTACTATGTTTTAAATTGTCCACTGATGTTTCTAAGGCACTTTTTAGCCTATATATAACATAGTTTGATATTTAAACCACATATCCAGGTTTGGGGTATTTCAATCTTAAGGTATTCCCTAAGGTTATCAAACCAGGGAGACTGTTTCTAGTTTAATCTCAATCTAAACTAACTAATAACATATTGAAAATAGAAAATAGGAAATTGGGGGGGGGGGGGGGTGGGGTGTTGTTTATTTATTTAACTCTAAAATTAAATTAAAAAAATATTAAGAACAATGACTGCAAAAGGGAAGTATTGGTTTTCTTGATAATTATGGGAGAAATCTCGGTTTACTACTCCTTCTCAATCCTTGGTTCTCTTCTCAATGTGTTTTCCAAATTCTAGATTAAAATCCCATATTAGATTATTTCACGTTCGGTCATCCGCTCGGTGAAATCTAATTAACAATTACCAAACCCTAACTCTTGTTATGAATTTCCTAATTGCTAATAGCTTTAAGCACGATCTAGCTAGATAATCAGTTAATATTTTAGAGGAATTGCCATCTCCAAATTTACTCGCATTGTTCCTATAGTCTATTAAATGCCACAGTTCTCACTTGTAAGCACACAAACTAATAAACTCCAATAATTGGCCTGATCATCAGAGAATAAATATAAACAAAGAACAAATACTTCAATCTGATTAAAACTGGTACATTCACAAAGATAATGGAACCTCAACTTTGGATTACATAGCAAACTAGAATTTAAACAACTACTCAGACATGATAAATACAGAAATAACAATAATAGAAGGGAAGAATGCCATCAAATATGCAAAGAACTAATGTCGGAAACCCCGTCTTCCTCTGCTATCTCCAGTTCACCATGAACTGGTCTCCATATCTATCTCTTTTTCTCTATACCTGTACGGATAGGGTTTAGGAAGGATCGTTAGAATAGAATATAGCCTCCGGTTTTATCATAATTTTGATTATATACTCCCCCTTTATCTTTAACAAAACGTTGTGCTTTTATCTACTCTGATTGATGCATTCGGGTTTGTGTCTGGGTTTGCAAACCCGGACCACTCCCGACAGTGTATCCGTGCACGAGCTAACGCCTGGTCCGGGTTTACATATCCGAACGTATACTCGGACCATGTATGAAATTGGGTAGTAAGTTTTGCTCTGGTGTGGTCCGGGTTTACAAACCCGGACACATACACGGACCACACCTAAATCTTGGTAAAAAGTTGTCTTCATGGTTGGTCCAGGTTTGTATGTCCGGACACATTCTAAAATGCGCCAGAAAGGCTGTTTTTGCTCTTATTCGGTCCCGTCTTGATCATTAAGTTCTTGACACGTGTTCCAAAGTCCTTTTCTTTAGTATTTTTTATCTGTTTAAGCACAAAACCACAAGTAAGGGGAGTTCTTCGCATATAATATAAATTTACATAAAAGTAAGGAACTTATCATAGGAACCCATAAAATATTAATCAAATTAAGCATAGAAATATAGATAAATTCCGCACTTATCACCTACACAAAGAGAATCAGTTGTTAGATTTGGGAATCCAGATATACTTGGGTTCCCCTTACCACCTATATTAATTTTTGCACGTGTGTGAGCCTCGATTTTTAGACCCTTATCCTATGTTGGTTTGTGTTAATTAGGATCTAGTCGGGTTTTAGGTCCACTTATAACCTAAGTTTAATAGCTATGTCATAAACACCAATTATTAAATCCTAGATTAGCTCACTGGAACCTATTATGAGTCGCCACCTAATTTTAACCTAGGGTAAATTAGGAAAGGTAGAGATCGGGTCCGGGGGCTTGATATTCAACTTATTTAAGGGTTCAATTACTTTCATTACCCTCGAAGTCGTTTTTCCTCTACTTATTTTTATTACGGCTTATTACGAGTCGTTTTAACCTAAGTGCGCGCTTCTGATTGTTTTGTATTTTTAACATTTTTCTACAGAAAATTAAAGTAAAAATTAGAACTACCTAAACTAGGTTTTCGGAGGCAGAATTAGGTCAAATTTTAATTATGTTTGTAGCCACGGACCTAATATCCGAGACCACGGACCCCAATTGAATTACATGATTACGAAAATAGAACTAAAATAAAAACATAAACTTGAAAAGTCCGAGGCCACGGACAGGGCGTCCGTGGGCCCGGACATGCACCGTTAAAAACCCTAAAGTTTGAAAAATTGAAAAATAAGAAATCCTGCCACCGTCCTTCGGCGTCTGGGCTTACAGACAGGGCGTCCGGGACCCCGGACATAGCATCCGTAGGTGCAGACAG
Organism: Limonium bicolor; assembly: GCA_023374045.1. Lineage (NCBI taxonomy): Eukaryota > Viridiplantae > Streptophyta > Magnoliopsida > Caryophyllales > Plumbaginaceae > Limonium > Limonium bicolor. Next base: position 490,650,755 of record CM041776.1, read on the forward strand.
CCCTCGGACGGCGGTGTTTGGGCGGTTCTCAATGGTGTTTTTGGCTCAAAATTTATGGGTAGATAGCCTGAAAGATGTACAATATGTTAGTAATCAGAAGTTTTCAATTTGAAGTCGAATTATGCATGCAACATAACAAACAAGTAACAAGGCAGAAGCAAAGATAATTAGCAATACAGAAGCCGAAAAGAGCCGATTTGAACCCAATTTTGAGATGAGACTAATAAAGTCCTGGGGAGTTACGAAAATAAAGTTTCCACCTGTTTTACCTTCGGATTCACAACAATTCTTCACATCGGGATTCGTCGGAGCTCCGTTGATGGCAGATTTGAACGGATTTCGAACCGGGCTTCTGGTCACAGAATATTCTTGATGTTCTTCACATCTTGGTGGTGTTTTTTTGGGGTTTGGATGATTGTTGATGCTTTAGGAGTTGGAAAACAAGTTTATGTGGTGATTTCAGGGGATTTTCGGTATGACTTTGGTGGCCGGGTGTTGAAAAACGTGAGAGAGAGGGAGGAGGCTGTGCTTTCTAATTTCTTATGGTTCTAAAGCTTGTGAGATCTCCCTTTTATCAATTGATTTGCTCCTTTATATAGACTTTCTTAAAGATAAAGAAAATCTAGTGAAAATGAGATTTTTTGGCATTTTAATTAAGTGACTTCCCAAAGGAATTTTGCTGTGAAATTTTACCCATGTGCCAAGGATGACAATTATGATTTTTCTGAGGTGGAATTGAAATTTTTAGATATTGGAATATTTCTAAATTCAATTTCTTGTCAGATTCAATCAGAAATTGATAGAACATTATTGAAAATTTGAAAAATCAAAATTCCAAAGCTATTATGCTCAGAATAACATCCTCTATCATGGGTAAAAATTTCAAAAATTTTTGAATTGATTTGGGTCATTTTCGGAGGAGAGAGAAGGCTCACGGTGGGCTTAGGAGCCCTAAAAATTACAGAAATGTCCCTGGAGATGACCAGACTATCCCTAGCACTCCAGAAATTGCCGATCGAACTGGGAATCACCACCGTTTGATCAAAGTACCCCTCACAACACTAAAGTTTACCAAACCCTATGCCAAGGGGTTAAAATTTTGGGTATAACAGATTGCCCCCAATCAACTAGATTTTGTAATGGATATGAAAAGTCTAGTTGATGCCTGAGTGATACCCTGAAATTTTGGATCTTAAAAGGCCCTATATGCTGATTGTGTCGAGCTATTCTATGGCGCTGACTACCTATGAGTGAGAATGAAAATGAAAAGATGTCAAACGATTATAAGGAGTTGACTACCTAAAAATGAAATTAAGAAGTAAATGTCACGTGATTCTAAGGCGTTGACTACCTAAAAATGAAATGAAGAAGTAAATGTCAAGCGATTCTAAGGTGTTGACTACCTAAAAATGAAATGATGATAGTGTCAAGATGCAGGATGCTGGTTATGCTAAGGATGCTGATGATGCCGATGATGCTGATAATGCTTGATTGATGATGTCGATGATGCTAATGATGTTCGAATGCTTCTGGGACCGATACCCGTGCTAATGCTCCTGGCTGGACCGAATGTGGACTTATTGCCATTGCCCCCCAAGCCGGTGTGCAGGGATAACTCCTGGTAAAAACCTTGGAGACTTGTTGCCATCGCCCACCATTCGTAAATCCCAAAATAAGTTGACATCTCATAGGAGGATTTATTGCCATCACCTCGCCTACTTTCTGTCACCAGGTCTTGTGACGCGCCTGGATAATGTAAATAGGTCTTTTGTCACACCTACATGAATGAAATGAATGTTTTATGATGCAATGTGTTTTGAGGGTAGATAAATTAAAGAGTGATGCTAGGTCTTATTACGAGCCTAAGGATGGTTCTAGGTCTTATGACGAGCCTAAGGATGGATCTAGGTCTTGTGACGAGCCTAAGGGTGGATCGAGATATTATGACGAGCCTAAGGACGGATCTAGGTCTTATGACAAGCCTAAGGATGGATCTAGGTCTTATAACGAGCCTAAAGATGGATCTAGGTCTTATGACGAGCCTAAGGATATATCTAGTTCTTATGATAAGCCTAAAGATGGATCTAGGTCTTATGATGAGGCTAAGGATGGATCTAGGTCTTATGACGAGCCTAAGGATGGATCTAGGTCTTGTGACGAGCCTAAGGGTGGATCGAGGTCTTATGATAAGCCTAAGGATGGATCTAGGTCTTATGACGAGCCTAAGGATGGATATAGGTCTTATGACGAGCCTAAGGATGGATCTAGGTCTTATGACGAACCTAAGGATGGGAGTGGGGTTCATTCTTGCTTGGATTATGCAATAATGATGGTGTGTTGCAAACAATGCAGAGCATGTTCTACGCAAATGATTGTTATGAAAACTGATTGTGAAAATGCCGAAAGTGACAGCGATAAGAACTGAAAACTCTCCAAAGCAGGACATTGCTGGGAAATTTACCAAACGTGGCTATGATAATGCAAATATGATAAAATACAATCAGAGTGTAAATTGGAATCAAAACTTACAAGAAGATGTTGAAAGGTGCCAAATATGGCAATGTTTGAAGAAAATTTTGTATACTGAAAAAGAAAAATGAAATTACCATTTCTTGACCTAAAATTTCATATCTGTCATTTGTTTCTTAGGAGACGAACATGCCAGTGGTGGGAGTGTGTGATGTGAGTAGTGGTTGTGAATTTTGGCTGGTGTTCAGAATTTATGACAATCTTGAGACTTCGTAGAGGTAAGTCTAATGTCGGGCCTGAAAGTGTTCATGTGGAGGTTATGGTTTATGTGGGCCTGTGTAGTGGTGGAGTGGAGGTAAGGGCTTATGTGGGCCTGTGGTGTTTGATGTGGGGATAAAGGTTGTGGTGTCTGATGTGGAGATAAGGGCTTATGTGTGCCTGTGGTGGGATGGTGATGCTCAAGCTTTGGGTTTCAACTGGTGTTATCATGGCAATTGTTGGAACCAACAATTGCCCCAGTATTTTTCCTTAGGACAATCTAAGCTAGATTTCATGGCAATCGATCGGAATGATCGATTGCCCCCACTATTTTCTTTGATTAAATGTGCGAACAAGTTTCGTCCTCACAGGGTTAAGGCTTATGCTTTGATTTGGTGCTTCCTAACCTACACTTGACATGTTTGGTGTTTACACTCGTTTCTCACTTATAGTCACAACATCTAGACCATTGAATTTGATATTTGATGAATTTACGCATTCGATCTGTTACTTTCACATGATTGGATACACAACTACCAAGTTGGAAGTCTTTGAGGCTTATAACGTGGCCATAGGGTGTGATGAATGACAATAGAACCATGGAGGAATGTTTGGGATTTGTGGAGCTGTAAGGGAGACCAAAGGTGTAACTTGCTTCTTCCCTCGGGTTTACTTCCTCTCGTCTTGAAGTCGTTTGGCTACTTCATGATGACTTCGCTTGCGAGCTTGGAACTTGGGACTTTTTGGGTTGTTCCTTGCATCTTCTCTTTTTTTTTCTTCTGATTTTGGATTTCTTTGAGGCTTTTCAGATTTCCCTTTCTTTGAATCTCTTTTTCCTTGGGGTTCTTGTGTTTCCCGGTTTTGAACTTTGAGAGCTGTTTTTGATGTGAGATCATTTGGATCCTGTGTCACTTTAGGACCATTTACGGATCGTTTCGTCATGCTGGTAGCAGTTTTGTTTCTTTGAACTAATGAGAACGTTATCTGAGAGTTGGGTCCTTGCTTCCTTTGGTCACCGGGTCGGTTATTCATCATCGGCTGACTTGTCTTGTGGAGCTTTTAAGTGTATTGAAAAGGAATATATGTAAAGCTCAGCGGGGGTGCCTAGGGTATAGTGTCAGGGGTCACAAGCTTTTGGTTGTGTGGTGCTGAAACAAGGTGCTTCGTCATCCCTAGTAGTTGTGTATCCATTCTTTGTTACTTTTCGCAGGTCTGAGAGTAAGTTTACAAATAATCTCCTTCGATCTAAGTTATGCTGTTTGCCTCACTTTTGAATGTGGCCTCACTTGAGTTGTGTAAAAATGACACACTTATTCCCTCTTGGTTTTACCACTCAAGACACTTTCACGTAATTTTTCGCTCAGAGGTTTGTTCACACAATTTAACAAAAGAAGTAATCGTTATTAGTCTTAAACTCAGATTGCCCCCAATATTGCTTTGGGGTTTATTTAACAAACCTTTTAAATGCCTTGGTTATTCGTGGAAGGTGATTGTGTGTGCAATGGTTGATGATGAGGTTGTGCTGTTTTGGTGGAGTGATGTAGTGATGTAAACAAACAAGGTAGTGGGATGTTCTTTGCGTGGAAATGGGTTTTGTGTGTGGTGAGTGACGGGATCATTTTTGTGTAAGAAATTGTGATGATTACTACGCATTTTGATGAGAATGCACATTCGGTTTATGACAACAAATGATGATAACTTTTAAAACATGCCACAAGAAGACTTTAGATGAAATATGCAATAAACACCAAAGTATAATAGCGTTAAAGGATAATATCTAACAATACAAGACATAACCCGAATAAGAGTTTAAACACGAAGTACATAAAGAAAATATGGAACCCTAAGACTACTACTTTGGAGGAGGTGGACGTGGAAAGACCGAATACATATGAGTCATAAAGTCATCCATACTGCTCTCCATATGTATCTGTCTACGCTCCATACGACCCTTGGTAATATGGAGAGACCGGATGTCTCTCTGCAAACTCTTAAGTGTGGCCGGCTGTGGTAGTGGAGGTGGCAGGGTGTAGTAGGAGGAAAATGGTGTAGGATACTTAGTGCCCATGTAGCTCGACCCCTCGCCCTGGTAGGTGTATCCTCCTGATGGGTCCTCATGGTGCGGGACGTCCTCCGGCTCTGGTGCCTGCTGTCTCTGCCTGGGCCGGACCGGCCTCTAGGAAAAGACGTTGGCCTGCTGTGGGAAGGCCCATCCCTGATCAACTGAGTAACCAAGGGACCTCAGCATCTCCATGGTGTAGGTGGGATATAGAGGCTCCCAATCATCATCCCCCATCAGGACCCGTGCGCACTCGCATAGCCACTGGATAAAGCTCGGGTAGACTAGAGCATGGCGATTGGCTCGAGCGACTGTCATCAGATGCTCCCTCTTCAGGACCGACATCGGAATCAAGTGGATGCTGAATGTACCTCATGAGGAAGCAGTAGCGAGCGGAGACGTCGTTACGTGCTTTCGGTAACACATTACAGGACAAGACCTCCAATAACACTCTATCAAGAGCAGTGGGTAAGGCGGAGCGGAGGATCACTTGCTTCCTTGGCTGATCCCTCGTGGATGAACGAACGCGCTCTAACAAAGTAGAGTGCTGCAGATAAAACTAGCGTGCCTCACTCTCCAAGGCTGTCATCGTCTCTAGTCCCCTGTGCTCAGGGTCGCTAGGATGCATGCCATAAAAATGCACAAAGTCCTCTAAGCCCACAATAATGGGCTGACCTTGCACATAAGATACCCCAGCCCCAGTATCATCCTGGTCCAAGTTAGCATAGAACTCTATGACTAACTCTCTGACATAGCTCCTCGGGCAAGTAAGCAACCCCACCCAGCGAAGATGCTGAAACAAATGGTCAAGGTCAAAAGTGGCGATCACCTCGTCGCTAAAGAGTCTCTCCTGCTGAATAGAGATGTCCTAGTTCTCGTGGAACCAACGCTCCTGCTGAGCTCCCTAAAACGGGTATGGTCATAGGCAGGGGATGCCTCCCTATGATGCCTACGACGGGGCTGAGAGCCAGATGCCCCAGCCTCGGCTACCCTACGAGAACTCCTGCGGCCCTCCATGATATGCCTATGGATTTAATAGAGTAAAAGACATATAATTCTGCAAGAATTTCGACAGAGTTTCCCCTAAATTTATCATTAATCCCGTGCTTTCAAATGCAATCCACACCATAGAATCAGTCGTAGGATCTATTTCATGCAAACTTTCAATATTCCATGAGCTAGAAATGCAAAAAACCTCATTTTGCACTTAAAACGCACTAAACCAAAATGGGCGATTTTTGGCAACTAAAAACTGTTTTAACTTTCCTAATCAACTTTTCACGTCCCCTAATGTCAAATTGGAGCTAGTTGGCTACTTAGAACAAAAAAAAAAATCAAACTTCGAAAATTTGACCCGAGAAACACCATTGTCGTCTTCTTCCTAGCTCCAAATTTCGTTTTTCTTCATTCCTTTACCAAAATAGACAAATGAGTAGTCAAAATGTAGAGAAAACTTACCCAAATATAATGGTTGAAGAATATTTAGGATTGGAAGTTGAGAGCTGAACGAATCTGGTCCACAAAAGTTCGCCTCGAACTTGGTTTTGGACCAGATGTTCTCCCTTTTTAATGCACGAAATGGAGAGATCTTGGTATAGGAATGCTCAGGATTGAAAAAGGAATGTTTTGTGAGCAAAATGGTGGTGGAATGAAGCAATTTGGTTAAGAAACGAGTGAGATATAGATGAGAGAAGTTAGGGTTTAGAAATGGAGTTGGCTGGAATGAAAATGTCAATTTTTGGGAGAAATCCCGATTTGAATCGGGTGGGTGAGGCTATTAATCAAAACAGCACCGTTTGGCGGTCAAACGGCCACGTACGAGTCAACATCCGGGTTTTTATTCAAATCTAGACTAAATTAAAATAAAAGAGATGTGAAATTGCAAAAAACTTTAGAATTGGATTGAGATGCAACCCGATAAATGCCTCAAAGAAAATGGAAACGGCCCTATGAAATTTTTCTGACTAACCCTGGCTTCACTACTTCTCTTTCTTCTGTATTGATCAACTTCTCGCTCCTTCACTTTAAGTGGATTTATTTTTCTTGGGCCTAGAGCTAACTTCAAATTGAGCCGACAGAGAAAAATCACCTAAGTCTAAACTTTCTGGCCGACGCCTAAATGACTAACATATTAAACCAAACAGGGCCTTTGGGCCACAAACAACAAAGCCATGAATTCGGGTTGGGCTGAGGTGATGTAAGAAAGATCTTATCATTTTCTAGGCTTGGTAGTGGGTCGATCATACAAGCAAACAAGGTTTCACACAGGTTCAACATGTCCTCACTAGATGAATTAGACTAACGGGTGATGTGCTTAGGGTATGGGCCCAGGTCCCCACAAAGGAATAGGGCTTGCACGTTATTCTCTTTGGGCTACCCCACTCTTTTCACATCACCTGAAGGTGTGCGTCTACGGTCAGGTCTTTGAATGACCAAACAAGGCTAGGTAAGGGCACTGCCAGGAAAATGCTTGGGGGCTAAAGCCCAGGTATTAAGGGGATATTGTTAAACGACATCCTCCTCTTTTTCCCCACTTATTCACACCACCTAAAAAGGTGTGAGTCCCTGACAAGGGACCCTAACGCGGGTCCCGGGGTGAAATCGGTTTGCGTGGACCCTCGCTCTCATATGATGCAGAGGTGCAGAAATTAAAGAGCGCACGAAAGTAAACAAACAATGTAATAAAGCCATAAATAAACAATTTTGAGTTAAACCCTGTTATACCCAAAATTTCAACCCCCCGGAAGAGGATCTCAACTAATAGGCTAAAAGCGAGGGTTCCCAGTTCGATCGGCACATTTTAGAGTACTAGGGACAGCTTAGTCATCTCCAGGGGTATTTTCGTAATTTTTCAAGGCTTCTAAGCCCCCTATAGGCTTTCTCTCCCCTCCAAAGAAGGGTCAAATCAGTTTAAAATGCTTTGAAATTTTAATCCATGATAGAGGATGACATTTTAAGCATAATGGCGTTGGAATTTTGATTTTTCAAATTTCCAATAATTTTCTAGCAATTTCTGATTGAATCTGACGAGAAATTGAATTTAAAAATATTCCAATATCCAAAAAATTTGATTCTACTTTATAAAAATCAGGAATATCATCCTTTGCCCATGTGTAAAATTTCATAATCAAATTCCTTTTGGAAGCCCTTGAGCTAAAACGTCGGTAAATCTTGGTTTTTACCGGATTTTTCTATCTTTAAGGAAGCCTATATAAGGAGCCTTATCCCTTGATCAAATCAGAACTCCAAGAACCCTAGACTCTCAAAAAAGGCAGCCGTCTCATTCTCTTCACGTTTTGAACTCTAGAGCCACAATCAAACACCGAAATCTCACCAAAATCAACACCAAAACACATTTTTCAACTCCCATCTCATCCACAATCATCAAATCACCATCAAAACACCACCAAAACGTGAAGAACACCATTAATTCTCAATAGTCAGAAGCTGGGTTCGAACTCAATTCAGAACCGTGATTAACGGAGCACCGAAAGAATCCCAACGTGAAGAGTCTCGTTGTTCCAGAAGCCAAAACAGGTTGTAATCACAATTTTCTGAAACCTTACGACTTTATTAGTATTCTGTAATATTTTGGGTTCAAACCAACCCTTTTTGGCTTCTGTATTGCTAATTGTTTTTGTTTCTGCCTTGTTACTTGTTTGTTAAGTTTCGTGCATAATTCAGCTTCAAATTGAAATCTTTCAATTACTAACGTATTGTATACCTTTCAGGCTACACGTGCATAATTTTTTAGCCGAAAACACCGTCGGGAACCACCAGAAAACCCCCGTCCGTGGGTGGTCCGGGACCAAGGGCGGGTTGTCCGTGGCCACGGACACCGACAGACGGCGGCGGGATTTTAAGTTTTTCAAATTTTAGGTTTTTTCTAAACAATGTCCGGGCCCACGGACATCCTGTCCGTGGCCCCGGACTTTTCAAATTTTCGTTTTCTGTTTAATTCGTCTTTTATTTCCATATAGATTAACTAGGGTCCGTGGGTACAGACGTTAGGTCCGTAGTCGCGGACGGAAACAAAATTTGACCTAATTCTACCTCTGAAACCCTAGTTTAGGTAATTTCAACTTTCACTTTCATTTTCTGTCAAAAAATGCTAAAAAACACAAAAAAAACAGAAGCTCGCGCACTTAGGTTAAAACGACTCGTAATAAGCCGTAATTAAACTAAGTAGAGGAAAAATGACTTCTAGGGGTGATGAAAGTAATTGAACCCTAATTAAGTCGAATACCATGCCCCCGAACCAGAACTCTACCTTTCCTAATTTACTCTAGGTTAAAATTAGGTGGCGACTCATAATAGGTTCCAGTGAGCTAGCTTAGGTTTTAATAATTATTGTTATATGACATAGTTATTAATCTTAGGTTATAAGTGGACCTAAAACCCGGTTAGATCCTAATCAGCTTTAATCAACATAGGATAGGGTTTAAAATCGAGAATCACAAACCCTTTTTCTTAAAATTAAACAAGTCAATATTAAGAAGATGTCCCCAGCAGAGTCGCCTGTCTGTGAACCTCGATTTTTAAACCCTTATCCTATGTTGGTTTGTGTTAATTAGGATCTAGTCGGGTTTTAGGTCCACTTATAGCCTAAGTTTAATAACTATGTCATAAACACCAATTATTAAATCCTAGATTAGCTCACTAGAACCTATTATGAGTTGCCACCTAATGTTAACCTAGGGTAAATTAGGAAAGGTAGAGATCGGGTTCGGGGGCTTGATATTTGACTTATTTAAGGTTCAATTACTTTCATTACCCTCGAAGTCATTTTTCCTCTACTTAGTTTAATTATCGCTTATTATAAGTCTTTTTAACCTAAGTGCGCGCTTCTGATTTTTTTGTATTTTTAACATTTTTTTTTGACAGAAAATTAAAGTAAAAATTAAAACTACCTAAACTAGGGTTTCGGAGGCAGAATTAGGTCAAATTTTAATTATGTCCGAGACCACGGACCCCAACTGAATTACATGATTACAAAATTATAACTAAAATAAAAACGTATACTTGAAAAGTCAGGGGCCACGGACAGGGAGTCCTTGGGCCCGGACATGCACCGTTAAAACCCCTAAAGTTTGATAAATAAAAAAAATAAGAAATCCCTCCACCGTCCGGGGGCGTCCGGGCTTACAGACACGGCGTCTAGGGCCCCGGACATAGCGTCCGTGGGTGCCGACAGCCCTCAGACAGTGGCGTTTGGGCGGTTCCCGATGGTGTTTTTGGCTCAAATTTTATGGGTAGATAGCCTGAAAAATGTACAATATGTTAGTAATCAAAAGTTTTCAATTTAAAGTTGAATTATGCACGAAACTTAACAAACAAGTAACAAGGCAGAAGCAAAGATAATTAGCTATACATAAGCCGAAAAGAGCCGATTTGAACCTAAATTTTGAGACGAGACTAATAAAGTCGTGGGGAGTTAGGAAAATAAAGTTCCCACCTGTTTTACCTTCGGATTCACAACAATTTTTCACGCCGGGATTAGTCGGGAGATCCATTGATGTTCTTCACATTTTGGTGGTGTTTTTTGGGGTTTGGATGATTGTTGATGCTTTGGGAGTTGGAAAACAAGTTTATATGGTGATTTCGAGGGATTTTCGGTATGACTTTGGTGGCCGGGTGTTGAAAAACGTGAGAAAGAGGGAGGAGGCTGTGCTTTATGATTTCTTAGGGTTCTAAAGCTTGTGAGATCTCCCTTTTATCAATTTATTTGATCCTTTATATAGACTTTCTTAAAGATAAAGAAAATCTAGTAAAAACGAGATTTTTTGGCTTAAGTAAGTGACTTCCCAAAGGAATTTTGCTGTGAAATTTTAGTCACATGTCAAGAGTGACAATTATGATTTTTATGAGGTGGAATAGAAATTTTTAAATATTGGAATATTTTTAAATTCAATTTCTCGTTAGATTCAATCAGAAATTGCTAGAAAATTATTGGAAATTCGAAAAATCAAAATCCAACGCTATTATCCTCAAAATAACATCCTCTATCATGGGTTTAAATTTAAAAACATTTTGAATTGATTTAGGCCATTTTTGGAGGAGAGAGAAGGCTCACAGAGGGCTTAGGAGCCCTGAAAATTACAGAAATGTCCCTGGAGATGACCAGATTGTCCATAGCACTCCAGAAAGTGCCGATCGAACTGGGAATCACCACCGTTTGACCAAAGTACCCCTCACAACACTAAATTTTACCAAACCCTATGACAGGGAGTTAAAATTTTGGGTATAACAACGTGCTTCTAAGATAAGCTTCATTCTTATAGTATTACAAGATAAGTTTGTTTGAAGCTTTCTATAGGCAGAGTCTATGTGCTCGAAATTCCCACAATAAGCACATATCTTAGTAGGAGGAGAATTCACGTATTTGTGACCACACGTTTTTCCAAAATCAAAATTTTCTTTTGCATACTGTCGTTTGTGCTTATTTTTGGGCTTCAAGACATTTTTATGCAATTTAGACTTACCAATGTGCCACTTTGGATCGGGAAGAGTGGAGCCTGTTCCCAAGCAGAGATCGACTATCTCTAGAGAGAGTCTTTCGACTTCTCGATGGAGGTTGTCACTATCCTGACTTACCTCTTGTATCTTGGAACTGGCCCGCTCTGGTAATTCTGAGGGTGACACTTGTTTAATTAATTTATTGGTTTGAAAGCAAGTGCATGATCTTTTTCTTTGATTTTCTTATTAAGTAGATCAATAGAAGATCACATATTCTTGTTCTAGGATTCAGTGTTGCTTAGATCATTCCAGAAGGAACAACATTTTTAAGATATAATAGCTAGCTCCGCTTTGAGGGACTCTATCTGACTTTCCAACTTTTCCTTGTCCTTGTGATGTGAATCTCTAGTACTATCAGCTTCCTTCTTAAGGGACTCAACTCGGAGCCTTGACTCTTGAAGATCCAATCTCAATGAATAAGTAAGAGTTTGTGAAAGTCAGCCTCTTCCTGGAGGGAGTCAATGATGAATCATGATTTTTCAACCTCATCTCTTAGATATGAATTTGTTTGATATGTTTTACTTTCAAAGTACTTGGTCAGTCACAATTTTAGAAATAAGAGTAAGAAACCCTTTTGGAGAGACCGAAAAAAGATCAGTTCTGAGATGAGATTTTGTTACCCCGTTCTGTAACACCCCTACCGCTAATCTCGTCATTACCGTCTAATCACCTCGTACTTCCATACTTATGCAGTGGATAATCCATACACATCGGCGGGTGATACAATGCCGTTAGCCATCAATGTGACTAACAAGGCCTACTTCCACTACAACATCGTTCTGATGGACCGGAATATCCGAGTACAAACGATACAATTCACACTTCAAATTCCAAACCAAGTACAACAATTCTCTATTCATACATTGCTCAATACATACAATACAACATACCGAGTTTTCAAAAGTACAATCCCAAAGTGCAACATTTCTCGTAACTCTATACATGCTTATCAAGAGTTTAACTTCCTACCCACGTCTCACAAATTTACATGCTTCCCAAAATACATAAGGCTGTACCGTTTGGTACACCAGCTGTTCAAAGGCTACAAGTCCATATACAATACACCATCCAAGATATTTCCTAGCTAAACTAAGCATAACAGCGCGGTCTCACTCTCGACCATTTAGCTTGTCGGTTACCTGAAATATAAAAATAGTGCCCCTAGGGGCTCAACAAAAGCTGCATATGAAATTCGCATACCCCGCGTGCTAATGGGATTACGCCGACTACTTGGTCGAATACATGGAGTCATTTATTTATACATGCATACATGCTATAATGAACAATAATACATTCACACCATAGTGCATACATACATACAATCTGATACATACAAAGGAAGACAATCACAGGTCAGCCATACATACTTACCAAGGTACTGAGATACAATTCTCAAGTTCATACACAATACTTGTTAGTTACTTACTCATCCGGGTTAATCGGATGTACTTTACTCTTTTACTCGAGATCAGTGACTTACACCAGCCATGATCTTACAATACCAAATACTTTCTTACTTTAATACTCAAGTCAAGTCGGTGTGACCTCCGGGCAGGGACTACGATATCCCACCACCGGGCTTCAGGTTGGATCACTAATCCAGGTTGCTACCCATTTAAGAGATTTGGACCATGGAAAAGATTAAGGCCAGGAATCGGATTCAACCTCTTGTGTCTCCTCATCCTCACGCGTGGTCGAAACTATATCGGGCTTCTCAAATACTTCAAATTACTCAATTCTCAAAGTTAGAGTGTTAGATGGTTAGGGAGTTAGTGAGAGGCCCACAAACATCAAACCAATCGAGGTTGTCACAATCAATCAATCAACACTTCCAATTCACCCAAAGCACAATATTCTCAACATCCAAGTAGTGCATTTACTTTCACACATTTCAAAAAATAATACCAACTTCAAGTTCGGAATACAGTCCAACAAGGAACAATACATTACAAGCACAAGAAAGTGCAATAAACCCGATTCGTGCATTTTTTCTTATTTAGGTGGTCACACATAACACACAAACACACAAATCAGGTAACCAAGGTAGCATACAGGGCATGAGAAAATCATACCGTTCACCGTAGTTGTTCGATCCCCGATTTTTCTCTGGAGTCCAACCATTCAAATCCTATAACGTACACGGAATCGGACGGTTAATTCTCTATAATTAACCTAACTCTTTTAATCTTTAGAGTTTCCCGACTTGGCATTACTTACCCCCTTACATTTTCACCACAATTACATTTGTTACTTACTTCAATTTACTTCTCAAGCTTGTTTATACCCTTAATGACCATTTCATGTCATTAATTAATTCTTAACAATCTAATAATATCGATACCATTTAAATCCCTGCCTTAAAATACCATTTACAAACTTTTTAAAACAATTCCGGGTTGGTCCAGGACCTTGTCCGGGTCCCAAGTCCCGGTCCAAGCCTTAACAAGACTCTCGGGTGATTTTTGACATTGGTCCGGGACATTGCAGGGGACTTAAGTCCCGGACCATTAGTGTAGGAAACTCTCGACCAATATTTTAGAGTGGTCCGGGACTATATACTAGAGGTAAGTCCCGGACCAAGCACTGGAACTCACTCTCGGCAGCTTTAAAGATGTGGTCCGGGACTTCACTAAGGACCTAAGTCCCAGACCATAGCAGTAGTACTCCAAAATTGACAGTTTCCTTCTTCATTCCAACACCAACTTTCACCCAATCTTTCCCTACTATTTACACATGTAATCTAACATGTTCTCACACTAAATTAACACCCTAAACTTCCCTAAATCATTCACTAAACTCAACACTCATTTCTTGGCTAATTTACACAAATTCCACACTTACATTCTCCTAAAACTTGCAACTTAGTTTCTATAACACACCTACTGTAACTTAAACAACAATCGAATCGCAGCGAAAATATTTAATAACTTAACATTGACTAAACGGTTTGGTGTTACACGCCGTTAGCCACCCACGTGGCTAACAAGGCAAAATACGTACAAAAACGTATCGGTCTGACGATCAGACTCCCGAGCATAAGTACTAAACCATAAATACAACAACATTACCGAGTATTAATGTTTACATCCATAACTGTGTAACTGTCAACCCATAATATATCACCACGGGAGCATAGGCGCATCCTGGGTCCAAACATCCAAAAACGTCAAAAGTATTTCATAAGTCCAAAGATCTAGAGCCACTCCGCCTCCTCGATCCTCATCCTGCAACATAGGAAAACAATATGGTGCCCCAAAGGGGCTCAGCAATTCATGGCTGGTATGGCTAACGTGCAGCCCATCGACTACCAGGATATACGCAACCAATTGTCATGATAACATGGCATTGATTTTAAACATACAATTCACATAACACAGCAATAAGAATTGCACCACAACACAAAAACTTAACATAACAAGTACGGTTCTCTTTCGGAGCCGAACCAAAACATAGTCAGTTCACACGGAGAGCCTAGAGGTTGCTGCCAAACTCATGCTAAGCTTGTTACATAACTCGTTACCGTCCGGTTAGATGAACGGTTAACTTAACCCATAGGTGCGTCGGATATAGTAATCCAAGCACACCGAACATAGTATGCCCCTGAGGCCCGATGTGAGTCAGTAAAATAGCCTTGGATAAGCTAAATGGACGTTAGAAACCAAAAAGGAAAACAACCATAACATACAGAGAGAATCGAACCGGTGATGACATCGACTCCCATACTCACACGCGTGGCCGGAATGACCGGACTCCTCACTCCCCCCGTTAGTACTTGTTAGAAGTCCCATCATTGAACTTAATAAGTTAATTCACAAGCAAATGTTTAGGTCTAGTTAGACACACACAAGGGAGACGAGACATAACTTACCAACACGATAATATTAACAACTGTAAACTCATTTCATGACTTAAGTCTTACAAGGTCATAAACACACAGAAAAACAAACAACACACAAGCCGGTGTAAACCGGTAGGTAACAGACTGCAAGAAAACCATACCTTGGTCCCTGCTTCGGTTGGTTTCCACCGTAGGCAACTCCTATACACATTTAGTAATGTCGATTAATTACCGTACTTGACTTCTAATTAGCTAATTACTTCACATAATTATATTGTATACTTTCATGCTTAACCAACACTTATTCACCCTCCTAATGGTCATTAAAAGTCACCCAACATCTCCTAACAATCATATATTATCATTAATATTCAATTCCCCACCTTGGAAATGCTTAAAAACACTTTCTGGGACACTTTTAGGGTGGTCCGGGTTTGTGTCCGAGTTTACAAACCCGGACCAACTCATCGCATAACTCTTTGCCTACATTTTCACCTGGTCCGGGTTTGTGTACCGAGATACAAACCCGGACCACATACAGAATTAAATCTACGGGTATGGTTTTGGGGTGGTCCAGGTTTAGGTACCGATTTGCGAACCCGGACCACTCCAGAATCACTCCAGAATATTGTTTTTCAGCCACTTTTCAACTTCCAATCCAAACCTATCCTTCTCCCTATGTTTCTACATAAATCCTAACATGTTTTAACACTAATTTGGCACCTCAAACCTCTTCTATTTGCTTGTGTAAATCCATCACTCAATTTTTTGCAAAATTCACCAACACTTGTGTTATTTCTCCTTAAGTTTTCTAAGTGGTAGTTTCATGCTTACAACACCAACTCACCAAATTGTTACCTTATCTACACTACCACTAGTCTTTAAGCATTATTTCTGCCCAGCACCTCCATCATACAAGCTCTTTCTATTTTTCCTCCAATATACACTTATACTCTCACAAACACAATTCTTTTCTTGTTCAACATTGTCTCTAGACTTATCTACTTTCCACCATGACTTTGATGTATCATCATCACCTAATGAACACTGTATTCCTCAAGACAATGCCCATGCATTTTTTTAAACACCTAGAACACCTTAATCCCCTTTCTTTCACAAGCTTTATTCCTTTACAATTCCTAGTACAACCTAGGTCACTAAACATCATTTAGACACCTAAACTTCTTGTTCTCTACTCAATTTTTTTTGACATAGTTTTGTTAGTATTTCCTTACACCCTAAAACACAAGGTTTATCACCTTTAAACAGTCAAGAACACTTATCCACACAAGAATGTTCTTTACACACAACTAAACCTTAAACTACACTACATCACAATATAGTGCATAATTTAAATTGCTTGGCACTTAGGCCCTTAAATTGCATGGCTCTTAGGCCCTTAAATTGTATAAACCATAAACACTGAATTTCCCACATTATATTTGCCTTTGACCTGCAATTATACACATCATTTCATATGCCTTTGATAGCCTCTTTGAGGATGGTTTTCTAGCTCATTTGCCATTGGCTCCTAGAGCACATTAGGTTAGTTTGTTTACCTCTTTTCCTTCCAACTTCTTTCTTGCTTCCTTGGATTGAAGATTATCAAGGAACTTGATTACTTTCAACCTTCTATCCATATACAAGTGAAGACAATGAGCATTAAGCTTCATGCTTGTACTCATTAATAAACCTTAGGTCACATAATTTCTTAAAACACAAAAACGAATGTTTTACCTTAGAATTGGATTAAGTAGCAAGAGGGGACTCCACCTAGCCCTTTGAAGATTGTAATGAAGCTAAGAATGATCAAAAGAAAACACCATGAAGAGGTGATTTTCGGTCGCTTATGAAAACAAGAGGAAATGAAGTTTTCCTTTGGTTTTCCTTACCTTGAAGCAAAGGAGAACAATGAGGTGTGAAAAGAAGAGTTCAAGCTCCTTCCATGGTGATTCTTCTTGGCACCAAAATGAAGGTTTTGGAGATTTGAAAAGACAAGATTGTAGAGCTTGACTAAACTAAGAGAATGGTGGTCTTGGAATTAATTTTGGTACATGGAGCTAAGAGATATAAGCAATCAAGGATGGAGTATGTGTGTGGACTGTAGCAAAACCGATGGAGAAGAGAGGATGCAGGTTGGAGACAGTGGGAAATGAGAAAGGAAGAAGAGAATGAAGAGAGAGGTAAGTTTTGAAAGATATTTAAGTAAAAAGGTGAATCATGAATTTACTTACTTTTGCTTTCTTCTTTATTTAGTTAACTAAGTGTGGCGAGTCACACTTGAAAACCGGGCCCCCTTAGTCAAATGGGGTGTTTTGTGGTCTTTGTTGACCATTTAGTTGACTTACATTGACCAATGTCTTAAACTAGCACTATTTGGTCACTATTCACAAATTAGTGCACATAATTGTGAAATTTTTGATTTCCCATTGATTTAGACCTCCTAATGTGATAATAAGTAGTACCCATGTTGATTAAAGAGTAATGATGGACATTTAGCCATTCAAAACCCATTTACAAGACAATTTTTCAAAAATGTGCTTTATGACTCCTTAAAGCACATTTTGCATTGTAACTTGTTTTCAAGCTTGGTTTTCTTTGGTAATTGGTTTAACATGTTAATTAACATGTAAATAAGGTCTTGGTAGGCTCTTAGAGTCTAAACCAATGTTATCCCAAGCTTAGAGCACATTTTTGCTCTAATTGCCTTTATGGTATTTTATAGTGTTTTCTATGGTTTAAATTGTTCACTAATGTTTCTAAGGCACTTTTTAGCCTTAATATACCATAATTTAATATTTAAACAACATATAAAGGTTTGGGGTATTTCAATTAACTTTCTAAGTTACAATTTTTTGCTCCTTTCTTTACTCTTTCCATTACTTACACTTAATGCTATTCTAGCACACACTTACATCAGTTCTCATCTCCAAATTCACCTAAATACATCATTCTCTTATAATCCAAATGCCAAGGCAGTTAACTACTCAAGTTTACCTCCATAAACACCTAGTTAAGCTAGGTTCTTTCCTTCTTACCAACACACTCAAGTCATCAAATTTCTAGAGCAATTTCGACATAGTTTCCCCTATAATTTTAACTTTTCCCACATTCATATTTCAGCTCACCTATTCAATTTACAATATCCACATTATTCTCACCACTAACCACATTAAAATTCCTGCACATTATATAAGTCCCAATACCTTAACAACTTGGCTTTTAAAGCCCTTTTACTCATCACATACACAACACTATCATAGCCCAAATCCTTGTTTACATTTTCCACAACCTTACCACTACCAAAACAATATAATCCCCATACTACAAGACATTCAAACTCTATTAAAAGGTAAGCTCATTACCTTGAGTTTTCTCTTGGTTTCTTTTCTTTTCTCTCATTCTTCCTCTCTTGTTCTCACTTTCCTTTGTTTCTTGATTCCAAATTGGCCAAGCTACAGCCCATGTTCAAGGATACACACCATCAACACTAGTCAATTCATAACTTAAGAATTGAACCCTATCTTACAAGGGAATACTTAAAGCTCTAAAGAAGCATTACCTTGAAACTTCTAGATGAAGTTTTGGGTAGCAAATTGGCAAGGCTTCAGCTCCTATTTTGCTCACCAAGGCTGGCTGGACAAGGAGCAATAATGGGGCTCAAAACTTGGAATTTTCGGTAGTCAAGGAAAGCTAGAAAATGAGAGGTTTTTGAGTTCCTTTTTACCTTAAGAAGCAAGAGAGTTGTTCTAGCTCACCATGAGCTTCTTATTTCTTCAAATGGAGGTTCTTCCATGAAGATGAAGGTTGTAGTTTTCAGATTTTGAAAAGAGAGAAATAATCTCTAAGATGGGAGGAGTATTAATATGTAGTTTTTGTAGCATTTCCCCCTTGTTTAGGCCATGAGAAATGAAGAAGAGAGGGGGTGAGAGGGGCTGTATAATATACTATGTGTGGCTGAAGAAGGGAGGAGAAGTTCAGGTGGGTAGGAGGAGTACAAGAGGGAGCAAGAGAATGGAGCGGAGAGACTCCCCAAATTTGCTTTTTACTTTTCCCCCTCACTTTATTTCTTTGTCCTCTAGTGCATAAGAGAGGGGGAGAAGGCTGATTAAAAATGTGTCCCCCATATAAGAGGATTTAGCCAGCCTTTTATTTACACTATGGAGGGGAATGTTTGGTCTATTTACAATTTACACCCCAAAAGTTCTCGTTTTTACACTATTCACTCACTAGAACCCATTTTCCGGAAATTTTCTCGTCTAATAAATTTTAATGGCTCTAGACCTTCACTAACATTTAATTATAGATATTTGATTGACTATAATTTTTATGAGTTCATTAAACCCGCTTAAAGTCACATTTCCCGATTTTCTAGAAAAACATGCTTTAAGGCTCATCTAGGGTTTTAATCCATTTTATGGTTCCATTTTCTTCGGAAATTGTTTTTACATATTATTTAGAAATAATTAAGCCTTAGGAACCCACCTAGGATCTTATTCAAGGTCACATGACTCCTATGGTTATGTAACGCTCATTTTTACATTCTTTGCTTTTTAAGCGTTTTCTCTTTTCTTTTGGTTTTATTTTCCTTACCAATATTCTTTAGGCATTATGAAATACCCCAAACCTAAGTATGCTAAGTAAACATCAAGTTATGATTTAATAAGGCTAAAACATGCCTTAGAAACATTGGTAGACAATTTAAACCAAGGAAAACACAAGAAAACATCATAAGGGCAATTTAAGCAAAAATGTGCTCTAAGCTTGGAGTGACTTTGACTAGCACCAAAATATCATTATAAGACCTTATTAACATGTTAATGGACATGTTAAATCAATTACCAAAGAAAACCAAGCTCAAAAACAAGCTTAAACACAAAATGTGCTTTAAGACTCCTTAAAGCACCTTTTTGAGAAATTGTCTTAGAGATGAGTTTTGAGTGGCTAAATGCCCATGATTACACCTTAATCAAAATGTGTACTAATTAGTATCTCATTAGGAAGCCTAAATCAATGGGAAACCAAAAATTTCACAAATATGTGCACTAATTAGTGAATAGTGCTCAAATAGTGCTAGTTTTGACTTAAGTCAACTTTAATTAGTTAAATGGCCAAACAAGGCCTTAGATATGTTAATTATGGATGGGGTACGGTTTTAGTGGTGGTGAGTCATCACCATGCCAGCCAATTAAAAAAAAAGAGGAAGGAGTAAGGAAAAAGACTATTCACCTTTTATAACAAAATATCTTTATTTAAGCCTACCTTTTTCTTCTCTCTCTTCATTTCTTCTTCCTCCATCGGTTTTACTACCCATTCCCTGCTCCAAAACCGTGAGAGCCCCATCCATGGTGCCTCTACCTTCAATTGCTCACCAAATGTTCATCTTTGCTCCAAATAAAAAACTAAGCATAGATTTCTCTTCGTTGGAGCAAGCCCTTCCTTTCTATCTTTTCAAATCCTTCAAAGCTCAAGTTTGGTGCCATGAGAAAACCCCATTGATGGAGGAAAATCAAGTTTGAAGAGCTCTTTTGGTTCTCCATTCATCCAAGGTAATGAAAGTGAAAGAAAAATCAACTTTCCACCACTTTTCATTATGGCCAAAATTTACCTCTCATGAAGCCTTGTTTTTATGCCTTGTTCTAGCTTGTTGTAATCACCAAGGACTAGTGGAGGTCCTCTTTCATTCATTGCCCAAGTCTACTTTGAGACTTCAAAGGTAATCATCCACTTTTATGTCTTAAAACACATATTTTAACCTAGGAATGAGTTCTATGAGTTTAGGCATATTGCTTAGTGCTCATTAGATTATTTGAATGTGAATTAGAACATTGGCAAGGGAATTAAAGTCATTGCCGAAAATTCAATCAAGGAAGCCAAAGAAGAAAAGTATAAGTTATCATGCTTGCATATCCATCATTTGAGTCTCCAACAATTATTCCAATAATTACATATCCGATTTGGCCTATGGACGAATATGCAAGCATACGTTTCATGCTTGTTTGAGTAATATCAATGAGATTCCCCACTATCATGCTAAGAATAGCTAGGATTTCCAGAAGAAGATGCCATTCATTTGATGAGAAATAAAAAGGAATATCGAAATTCTAGTGGCTGAAGCTGAAGCAGCTACTTTCGAAGTTTTACCTAATGGTGGTTTAAGGTTTTAGGGGATGAGATTTACATAAGTACTAATGTAGCTTAAAGCTTACATTATGTAATGGGTTATATAACCTAGGAAAAAGAATTTAAACAAGCTTGTGAACTTGTGACTAGGGGGCCAATGGAAATGAGTTAGTAAGATAAGTATAAGGTGAACTATGAGAACACTTATATTGCTATGGGAGCATTGTTGTGTGTATTTGTAGGTTGAAAGCTTTTATATGTGGGAAATTCAGTGTTTAAGTTTAAGTCATTTAAGGGCCTAAGAGCCATGTCATTTAAGAGCCTTAGTGCTATGCAATTTAAGATTATTGCACTATATTGAGTTTGTTGTGAATGAGTAGATTTGGGTGAGAACATATGATGAGAAAGGATTTGATGTGTGTGAGATGATTGAATGAGAAAAACCATGCATATGGGAATGATAATATACTAGAGGAGCTATGGCAAAATTTGAGTAGGAAACAAAGTGTTTAAGTGGTTGTTGTGACTAATATGACTTAGGATTTACTAAGGATCATTAAAAGGAATTTGAGTGGAAATGAGTTAACAAAGGTGTTCTTGAGAATTGGGATGGCCTAGAGTTGTCTAGGAGGAATGAGAGGTTAGGTGGGTGTATTAGACACACCAAAAGCATGGTATGAGGAATGTTAAGATTTGAGAAAAAATTTGGAGGAAATGATGTATAATGTTTTGAGATGATTTAGGTATTGAACTAAAGAATAAAACAATGAGAAGTTTAATTGGGTAGCTTGTGTAAGTGGTGAAGATGCTAATGGTGGATTTATAAGGTTATAGTTTGGATGGTAATGAGTGGACTTGGGTGATGGAAGAGAAAATTGCAGGAGAATGTTGTGAATTGTCGAGGAAAAATGACTAGGAAGGTATAAGAGTGTATTATCATGAGAATGGTGAGTAAATTGAATAAAGAGGTGGAAATGTCTAAGGAGGGTGTAGGATGGTCAAGGTAAATGAAATACCCCTAAATTAATTTAAATTAATTTAGGGGATTTCTTTTATTAAAACCGTAAATAATACCATTAATTATTATATTATAGTATGGAATTGTGAATAATAAATTATTATATCCTTATATGGAATTATGAAAATTAAATCATGGGATTTCTTCCATTTAATCCTAAAGAATTATTAAATATTGGATTACTATATATTATTATATAGTATTTTTGAATTTAATAATAAGATTTATAAGTCAATAAATCTTGGAAAACTTTCTAAACACTCCAAGTATGTTATAAAGATTTTTGAAAGAGTTGGAACATTAATTGGAATCATAAAAGCCAATATAAAATCATGGAAACCATAAAGCTTATTAAGCCTTGCTAGGGTTGACTTTTTGAGAATGGTCAAACCAGCCCATGAAACCTATACCAATAAAAAGGTTATGGAAAACCAAGAAGATTGACAAAAAAGAACATCAAAAACGGATCATCCTAGCCAAAGTTATGATAAAATGAAGTTCAGAGCCAAAATTTTGATGGATGCTGACGTGGCAAGGGCCTGCTGACTCAGCCACGCCCGCCTCGGGAATCGCGCCACGTCAGAGCGCCTGAACCCCTTCAATTTCGGCTAACTCTTCTCAGCCACCATCTGTTATTGCCCCATTTTCAGACGCCAATATCTCAGCCATCCTAGGGTATTTTTGCATGCCGTTTCTTTCATTCTCTTCTCCTTAATATCCTCTTTGCAACCATTACTCATACATGCCCTAACTCCTTCTAAATCTGCCGCAAACTTGATCTAAAGTTGCCTCCTCGAACACCTGCAACCCAGTTTTCAAGAAAAACCGAATCGGTAAGGTAACTTCTCCGAGCTGTATCTCCTTCATCTCTCCATGAAAATTAGAGTTCTATAGCTCATTTTGTAGATCTCTAACCCCTCTACAACTTTCCTTTTTTATGTCCAAGGCTGATTCTGAATCGAGTAGAAGTTAAAAGCGTCTAAAGATCGCTAGTCGATCACGGTGGGTTTTCTGCCCAGATCTTTCCAGAAAACGATAGGTAAACTCAGATCTTGTGAGATCTGTAACTTTCTCTCTAATATATCAAATTCAATGATTCTTCCACTAGACTTTAGAGTTACATTCCTACTTTAAAATGTGGTAGGTTTGGTGGATTAAATCCTTCCCGGCTGGCGCGAGTTGGTCCGTGAAGTAGCCAACTCGAACTGGACATAAAATCATAGAAACTGCAAAGGTATAAACTCATAACTTTCGGGTTGAATTTCTTTCTGTATAATGCAAGTCAGATTGAGTTCTTGCTATCAAATTGTAGATCTAAATCTCCTATTTCGATTAAGCCCACATACGTATTCTAATTCGTTCTAGATCATAACTTGTAGATCCTCAAAGTTGGCACCTCGAACAAGTAAAGTTCAAACCTTTTCCAGAAAACCGAAATCGAATTCCTTCGATTTGTGCAATTCCAGTGAGTTTTCTTCCAATTCTTTTGATGTTGTTAATCGGTTTTACATCGTCGACCAAACCCATGTACCAATTTCATATGTTACGTGTTAGATTGAGAGAATTTGTTAGAATTGAATTCGGAAACCCGAAATAACCCTAACTTCGAACCCAGAATCGTTTTTGCGAATTCGTGCACGTTAGATCGTAAATTTGGTACCATTGGAACCGCAAGAAGATTTCGAATCTAATGGAACAAGAATCACTAAGTTTCGTTTTGTGGATTAGGAGAAATTGGCAATTTAGTACTCGACATCTAATTGGAGTTCACTGATGAACTCGCAACTCAGGGGCCGTCCGATCGTGATCTAAAGAAACAGACGACATAGATTATATCGTGGGTAATTAAAAGTGTATTAGGTGATTATAAATTCTAGAATTAAACCCTAACTTGCCGAATGTATTTAATGACCTTCCCGAATGTATTTTGACTTGAAATTTTAACCATAGATTCCTTATAAAATGTAGTTTATTATGATGTAAATTAATAACGGTTTTGAGTTTTTAAACGTAAGTTATGATTTTTTCAAGACAAGAATTATGGAATTATTTGGATAATTTTAAAAGATATTTTTATGAAATAAAAATTTTATAATATGTCTAAAATGTTATAGCTACTATATATTTAATTTGGGAATTTTTGGACAATGGTAAATGGGTTTAAAAATTGTGTTTATGAATTTTTCATAAGAATAACTTATAATATATGATTTTTAATGTAACAAAAATTAAAGTATAGTTTACTAATAAACTTTTTAGGTTGGGAAATAATGAAAAGATTAAACTAACATTTAGTAACAGTATGTTTATAAATATTTTGGGAATTTACTTTTAAGTGAAGTAAAATTATTTACATATATATAATTATATCTATACTTATATGAGAGAAATAAAAATAGAAACCGATGTTAAATCAAGGAACTAAACTAATATACATTTAATTATTATGCAATATGGAAGTCAACAGTCTTAATTAAAACTAAGGAAAATATATATATTTATACATATATAAAAGGGAATTAAATAGTAACTTGGGTTAAAACAACTGGCTAAATAAATCAACACTTATATTAACTAAATACTATAGTGGCTAATATTCTAAAATGTACAAAGAAATACTTTATAAAGCATACATGGAATGCAGATAAATGTTGAGGTTAATAAAGATAATTTAAATCTAATAAGCTGCATAAAGGATGACTTAAATAAATTCTAATACATGTATATGCATATAAATATTAAGTAAATAAGGGAAAATACTTTATTTAATAAACCATATATCGGTTGGGGATATGCCTAAAAGTTATTAAACATAATTAAATATAATAAAATTTCTTTAAAATGTTATGGATAAATCTTAATACATAAAGATATATATATATATATATATATATATATTATTATATGTATATAAGTGCATTAAAATAGATGAAGGAAATAACATTCCTTGTGAGAGATATAATAAGAAGAATATATATATATTAAACCTTAGGATTTTAATCGGTGTGTAATAAAATACTCATTGATAACTTAAGGGTTTAATTACACAACATAAACGTAACACAGTCTTGAGTTAACCTACTAAGCCCAAGTCTATGAACTCCAAAAGCCCACTTACACAATTAAAAGAGAGGTTGGGCCACTCTCAGGGTTAAATCCTAAATCGTTCTAGTTTAAACGAAATGGGCCTAACAAAAGATTTAATTAACGAAACCTAGCCCAAATCCTTGTGAGAGAATAATGGTAAACCTGGAACTATAAATCAGTAAGAATAGAAGGTTGTTTAGTTTATAAGTCCCTTAACTAATCAACACTTGGAACACCTTAATTATAGGTTACTATTGGGGAATCACTCATTCAAGTTAATTACTGTTCTTCACATACCAGGTACGATTTCTCGTACTCTTATGCTTTGCTAACAAGACTTAAGGGATGTTTTTGACAAACGCTAATTGAGCTAAAATGGATTTCTAAAAGGAAATGGTTGTGTGACTAACTCAGCTTGTGTGACTAACTGAGCCTTGAATGTATAACTTCCTTGGTTATTGGTTCCTTCTATTTGGTGGTTTCATTAGACATTAACTGCCTAGGGTTTATGCTTCTGCACTCTGTAGGACTGAGTGTTTTGGTATTGCTATGGGTAGTTAGTGATCTAGTGGGAATATGGAGAAGGACAATCTTGGTAATTTTTCTTTTGACTCTGGATATCGTTTCATCCATGAGCTGGGTCTTTTGTTGTGACGTGCGCGCGCCTTCAATGGTAACAGTGAGGGGCTGTATATCCCCTGTCCCAAAAGGGACGTAGTAAACAGTGAGGGGCTGTATATCCCCTGTCCCAAAAGGGACGTAGTAAACAGTGAGGGGCAGTATATCCCCTGTCCTAAAAGGACGTACTTGGCGGTGGGGGCCATCTCTCCCAATTGGTTTTATTCCACTCTTGAGTTGTTGGTTCTTGGATATCTTCTTTCTTTCCTAGTCCTTGTGACTACTTGGGTCTTTCTACTCCTAACTGGAACTGAATCTAACACAAGCAATGGATGTTCATTAACTGATGTTGTGATTTCTTTTAATTGACTAACTTTAACTTTCTGTTATTTATCTCTTGTCTCAACATGTTATCTTGACTTGGTGATTTTAGAGTGACTTGTTCCTCTGTGTTGTTTTAAGTGGTTGTCCTCAAGTTATTATTTATTAAAGAGTTATGTTTATGAGTTTGTTTTGGAGAATCGTACCAGTTCCATTCCACGGAACTGACTCACCCCTCTCGGGGTGGGCTGCTTGGTTTTATCTTGCAGGTACAAGTCATTATACAGGTGGCCACGAAGAGAACGAGTGATTGGGGTGGGGTTAGGTTTTGTGGAGAGTTAATGTGTTTTACTACTGTTTTATTTTTGTTAAGTTTTCTCGAGGTTCAGACCGTGACTGTTGTAATCTTTTAAAGTTGTAATTGGTGAGGTTTGGTGCCGGGTGTTTGGAACCCGATGGTCTGTTACGCCTTTAGTATTTTATTTCCGCTATAAATATGTTAAATAGGGGCGTTACAGAAATTGGTATCAGAGCGTAGTTACGCTCTGAACCCGAGAAAACAAGCCAAGTGAAATACTTAGATTATAGGTGCACTTAAAACTGGGGAACGGGGGTAGAATTGGGAAGTGAGAATTCCAGAAAGGTGTGTGACCCTTACCCCATACTTACTTTACTACTTACGCTTTACTTCACGTACCTACGAACTGTCCTTAGGACGTTATAAATAGTACATACTTTACTACATAGATAACCGTCAATACCAGCTAAATGTCTCGAAGAGGAGGAAGAGGAGCTGGTCCTTCAGGAGGCTATGGACCCGACGCTGTCACCCCTGAGGTTATAGAGCAGATCGTGACGGCTGCATTAGCTCAGCAGCAGGCTCAGATCCCACAACCACCACCGCCACCACCCAATGGTCCCCGGGAGTTCAACTGGCTGAAGGCAGTCAACGACCTTCGTCCCCCTGTCTATGAAGGCCAGCCAGAACCGAAGACCTTAGAGAGATACATCGACGAGATGCAGAAGGCCTTCACCTCTCTGCACGTCCCAGCGGGTCGCCAGGTGGATATAGCGGCCTACTTTCTCCACGGACCCGCACATCAATGGTGGCAGACCACCAAAGCTGAGCTGACTTTCCAGGCGGACTTCGGCTTCCCAGCCTTCTTGGTGGCTCTGAGAGCCAAGTTCTATCCATCCTACCTATAAAAGAGGATGAAGAGCGAGTTCGAGCAGCTGAAGCAAGAGAGTTCCTCTGTTGCTGAATATTACAATAAATTTGTGGAGCTGCTCGCTATTATTGGAGAGGGAGCTTACGCTTCGAGGTATCTGGTGGACAAATTCCACACCGGCTCGAACTTCAGGATCATGACTATGATCGGT
The DNA here is from genome assembly GCA_023374045.1 of Limonium bicolor. Taxonomy (NCBI): domain Eukaryota; kingdom Viridiplantae; phylum Streptophyta; class Magnoliopsida; order Caryophyllales; family Plumbaginaceae; genus Limonium; species Limonium bicolor. The sequence goes on from CM041776.1 coordinate 490,678,442, forward strand.
TCCACCAGAAGGATGACCCTACAGGAGCTAGCGGATGACGCAAATGACTGCGAGACCACCATTGCCTACCAGGACTCTGTGCTAGGCAAGAGGAAGGGAGATGGTGGAAGAGGGAATGGAGGAAGCTCTTCCCAGAATCATGACAAGAGAGGAAGATTTTTCAAGGGAGGGAACGAGAAAGCCATTGTCTCTTATCATGCTGATGCTGAGCCCCTCCGCTCCTAGCCATTTAGGGGGAACCAACCTGCGAGAAAGTACTTCTGCAAGTGGTGCAAGAAGGACCACCCGGGCAAGGATTGTAAGGGAAACCTGGTGGATTGCAACCACTGCGGTAAGAAGGGGCACAAATCGTTCGAATGCTTCCTGAACCCGGATTCCAGGAACTACAAGCCACGCACCGGGAACACTGCTAGAGCCCCAACTGCTACTACTACTGGAGGAGGTTGAGGTGGCACAGGAGGTGCTGGACCATCTACCAGCCGCCCTGCCCAGAGCCATCCACAGAGGCCGGGACAGAACTACCCCCAGAGGCCGGGCAAGGCACCGATCCTTAACCTGGTGGACCGTGTCGAGGCAGCAAGTGATGACCCGAGTTCACCTGGTGAGGACTACTTCCCTCAAGAAGAGGCTTAAACTTTTACTTTCTTTACATTCCATTGGCAAGCTTTTCTTTTGTCAATGTAAAAGGGATGAACTATAAACCCTTTATTTTGTTTTGTTTCAAACCTTTCATTACCAGTTGTGAACCTTGACTTATTTATTTAATGGCAATTGTTGTTCAGCTTTCGATATTTGCTTTCCTATTTTGCCATTTTCTACACCCAACATCCCCTTTGAAGCCAAACCACACCCACTAGAGAAGTGTGAGGTATTGAGACCCGGGATGATCTTACTACGAGAGTACCTGACCCCAGCAGTCCAGTATGCATTGATCCTCAAGATTAGGGAGTTAGGCGTGAAGGAAGGAAATTTTTACACCCCTACCTTCAAGAATGGTTCAACCATGAAGGTGAAGATCATGTGCCTAGGTAAGAAGTGGAACCACACCACCAAGAGCTATGAAGCGGTGGAGGTGCAACCAGTCCCGGAGGAACTACAGACCATCATTAGAGCTACAGTTAAGGCAGCACAAGAATTAAAGGATGAGCCCGTCCCAGACCTAACCTCCAACGTGTGCATCATCAACTTCTATGGAAAGGAGGGTAAGCTAGGGATGCACCAAGACAAGGACGAATCGCCAGAGTCCGTCACCAGAGGAGTTCCAGTGGCGTCCATATCGCTTGGAGACGACGCGGAGTTCCTATTTGGTGATCAAAGGAGGATGGACCTTGCTACCAAGATCCTCCTGAAGTCGGGTGATGTACTGATTTTTGGTGGGGCAGCTAGACTCATCTACCATGGGGTGAAGAGAATCAAGCCCAACACAACCCCCACACCCATTATTAACCAGACCCACATGAAACTGGGCCGTCTAAACCTAACCTTTAGACAGACCTAGCCTTGTACTTTACAATTTCAGCGTTGTAAATTTTAAAGTTGCTCATGAAGCTTTCAATAAGAATGGAAATTCTAAGAATTTTATTGCTTCATTGTAGGGGTTGGAAACTCAGGGATCAGGTTGAAGGTGGTTGTGAACCAGGCTCAAGCAAAGAGCAATGGAATGGTCCTCACAGGTATAAGCATTAACCCTGAGTAATTACCTTGGAACATTTGCCCAGAATCTTAAAAATCTATCCTATAATTTCAGGCACGTTCTTAATTAATGGAGTGGAGGCCACCGTCCTGTTTGACTCTGGAGCCTCCCATTCCTTTATATCCCAAGCTTTTCATGCTAAGATAGATGTCCCTACAGAGGATATCCATGACTGATCAGTCTTGTTGCCGTCCAAAGAGTTGATCAAGTGCAGCAAGCAGTGCAAGAATCTAAGCATACACATCAAGGGAGCAGACTTCCTTCTTGATGCCATAGTCTTCCCTAACATGGGATTCGACATAATTGTGGGCATGGACACGCTACAGTGGTACAGAGGCAGACTACACTATGCGGAGCATCGCCTCCTCCTGAAGTTAGCTACAGGGGTCACAGTGTCATACCGAATGCAACCTAAGTAGCCGACTGTGAAGGTTGTATCGGCTTTATCCCTGATGAAGGAGGTGTCCAAGGGCTCTACCGCCTACTACTGTTATGCCCAGGATTTGAGGACGGATCCGAAGTTTCAGAGCGATGTTCCCATTGTGTCGGAGTACCCCGACGTGTTTCCAGAGGAGCTACCTAGACTACCACCGCTGAGAGAGATTGAATTCAACTTCGACCTCATACCTGGCACGGGACCGATTGCTAAGGCTCCCTACCGGATGGGCCCTGTAGAGATGGTTGAGTTGAAGAAGCAGCTGCAGGAGCTACTAGATAAGGGTTTCATCAGACCCAGTGTCTCACCTGGGGGTGCTCCAGTGCTTTTCATCAAGAAGAAGGACACGAGCATGAGACTCTGCATCGACTACAGGGAGCTGAACAATGTCACGATCAAGAACAAGTACCCACTGCCCAGGATCGATGACTTGTTCGATTAGCTAAGGGGAGCTAAGGTGTTCTCCAAGATTGACCTGTGTTCCGGATATCATCAGATAGTTGTAGCTGAGTCAGATATAGAGAAGACAGTCTTCCGAACCAGATACAACCACTACGAGTTCACAGTGATGCCGTTTGGACTGACCAATGCACCAGCGAGATTCATGGATCTGATGCAGAGAGCCTTCCAAGCCCAGTTAGATAAGTCAGTGGTCGTGTTCATAGACGACATCTTGATCTTCTCCAAGAGTCGGGAGGAACTCAAGCAGTATTTGAGGAAGGAAGACTCTGAGAGAGAAGAAACTATATGCCAATTCAGTAAGTGTGAATTCTGGCTGGACAAGGTGTCATTTCTTGGACATGTGATCTCAGCTGAGGGAGTTTCAGTAGACCCAGCTAAGATTGAGGCAGTGAAGAGCTGGCATAGACCTCGCACTGTGACAGAGATTAGGAGTTTCCTTGGTTTGGCTGGCTACTATAGACGCTTTGTGAAGGACTTCTCCAGGCTAGCCAAGCCCTTGACCTCTCTAATGAAGAAGGACCGCCCGTTTGTATGGACAGAGGCTTGTGAGGTCTCCTTTCAGGTGCTGAAGGACGCCCTGACCACAGCTCCAGTATTAGTGATCCCTGAAGGGAACGAGGGATAAGAGGTGTATTGTGATGCTTCAGGCAGAGGGATTGGTGGGGTACTGATGCAGAATGGCAGAGTGGTAGCGTATGCTTCTCGACAGCTGAAGAAGTACAAAAAAAATTATCCCACACACGACTTTGAGCTCCTCGCCATAGTTTTCGCCTTGAAGATCTGGCGACATTACTTGTATGGAGCCACAGTCTGGATTATGACAGACCATAAGAGTCTGAAGTACATCTGGACCCAGAAGGAGCTGAACCTGAGACAGCGACGATGGGTCGAGCTACTGGCTGATTATGACATCAACCTTTAGTACACTGAAAGTAAAGGGAATGTCGTGGCAAACGCTCTGAGCAGGAGAGCATACTCACTCCTAGCCTTGATAGAGACGACCACGATAGCTGAGGAGATATACGCAGCCCAGGACAGTGATGTATACCTACAGGGCGTCAGACAGAAGTTAGCAGACGGTTTGACTGATGGTCTGAAGTATGAGTATGAGCTAGACAGCGAGGGACACCTTCGAGTCAGAGGCAGACTCTACGTTCCTCAGGATGCGATAGAACTTCAGACCAGGATTCTCTTTGAAGCTCTTTCCTCTACATTATCAGTACACCCTGGAGCCACCAAGATGCAAGGATTTGAAGCAGTTATTCTGGTGGAGCGGGATGAAGAGGGATGTAGCAGATTTCGTCTCCGATGCCTCACCTGTCAGAAGGTGAAGTTTGAGCATCGCCGACCAGGAGGCTAGATTCAGTTATTACCAGTACCGTGTTGGAAATTTGACGACATCAGCATGGACTTTGTGGTCGGTCTCCCTCCAGCTAGAGGCGGACTGAATTCTTTTTGGGTGATAGTCGATAGGTTGACCAAGATAGCCAGGTTTATACCTATCAAGGACACATGGAAGGTGCCCAAGCTGGCTGAGGTGTTCACCACAGAGCACATCCGGTACCATGGGGTACCAAAGATGATCGTCTCCGATCGTGACACACATTTCCTCAGCAGATTTTGGCGTCAGGTGCATGAGGCGTTTGGTACTCAGCTACGCCATAGCACAGCTTTTCACCCTCAGACTGATGGGCAGACTGAGAGGACGATTCAGACGCTAGAGGATATGCTGTGAGCAGTTACTCTGGACTATCAGGGGAGTTGGATAGAGCGTCTACACCTGGTAGAGTTCTCCTACAATAACTTCTACCACTCATCTATCGGCATGGCACCGTTCCAGGCTCTGTATGGCAGGCCGTGCCGGACTCCCTTATCATGGAGTGACCCTACCGAGGCAGTCTTGATTGGGCCTGAGTACGTTCAGACACTGCAGGATGACGTTAGAGTTATTCAGCAGCACATGAGGGCATCGCAGTCTAGACAGAAATCCTACAGGGATCAACGCACCAGAGAGCTCGAGTTTCAGTTGGGTGACATGGTTTTCTTATGGGTGTCTCCGATGAGAGGGATATTCAGATTTGGGATGAGGGGGAAACTAAGCCCTAAGTATGTTGGTCCGTACAGGATTACGGAGCGAGTGGGCCCAGCTGCTTACAGATTAGAGCTACCAGCGGAGTTGGGGAAGGTACACGACGTGTTTCATGTATCTCAACTGAAGAAGTATATGCCTGACCCTTCTCACGTACTGCAGCCAGAGAGATTGGAGATTGAGCCTACGCTGAGATATGAGGAGACTCCTATTCGGATCTTGGACACGAAGGTTCGAGAAACGAGAGGCAGATCAGTCAACTTAGTGAAAGTTCTTTGGGAGTATCATGGAGTTGAGGAAGCTACTTGGGAGACTGAGGACTCCATGAGAGTGAAGTACCCACATCTATTCACATGATGTTTTCCTATCCTGCAGTGATTCACGTTAGTAGTGGTACGAGGGCGTACCTTAGCTCTTTTAAGGGGGATATACTGGCATACTCCTCCTTTGTTACCTCATCCGGATTATGCCCGGGTGCTTTATTAGTAAAGTGAGAGGTGTATATGTGTATGTAATTTTACGTTATGACACAGTAGTATGTGACTTTTGATTTTCATCATGAAATATATATCTTGGTATATTTTGATTCAGTTTGATTCTGAGTAATCTCGAGTGCGAAATTGAAATAGAATGGATGGAAGTTAAGGAGGATTGGACTGGTATGAAAATTCGTTGGAATTATTATCGTCTCAAGTTGATGTTTAAACTTCGAGGCAAAGTTTCTTTTAAGGGGGATATACTGAAATGCCCCTAAATTAATTTAAATTAATTTAGGGGATTTCTTTTATTAAAACCGTAAATAATACCATTAATTATTATATTATAGTATGGAATTGTGAATAATAAATTATTATATCCTTATATGGAATTATGAAAATTAAATCATGGGATTTCTTCCATTTAATCCTAAAGAATACTATTAAATATTGGATTACTATATATTATTATATAGTATTATTGAATTTAATAATAAGATTTATAAGTCAATAAATCTTGGAAAATTCCTAAACACTCCAAGCATGTTATAAAGATTTTTGAAAGAGTTGGAACATTAATTGGAATCATAAAAGCCAATATAAAATCATGGAAACCATAAAGCTTATTAAGCCTTGCTAGGGTTGACTTTTTGAGAATGGTCAAACCAGCCCATGAAACTTATACCAATAAAAAGGTTATGGAAAACCAAGAAGATTGATAAAAAGAACGTCAAAAACGGATCATCCGAGCCAAAGTTATGATAAAATGAAGTTTAGAGCCAAAATTTTGAAGGATGCTGATGTGGCAAGGGCCTGCTGACTCAGCCACGCCCGCCTCGGGAATCGCGCCACGTCAGAGCGCCTGAACCCCTTCAATTTCGGCTAACTCTTCTCAGCCACCATCTGTTATTGCCCCATTTTCAGACGCCAATATCTCCGCCATCCTAGGGTATTTTTGCATGCCGTTTCTTTCATTCTCTTCTAATATCCTCTTTGCAACCATTACTCATACATGCCCTAACTCCTTCTAAATCCGCCGCAAACTTGATCTAAAGCTGCCTCCTCGAACACCTGCAACCCAGTTTTCCAGAAAAACCGAATCGGTAAGGTAACTTCTCCGAGCTGTATCTCCTTCATCCCTCCATGAAAATTAGAGTTCTATAGATCATTTTGTAGATCTCTAACCCCTCTACAACTTTCCTTTTTATGTCCAAGGCTGATTCTGAATCGAGTAGAAGTTAAAGGCGTCTAAAGATCGCTAGTCGATCACGGTGGGTTTTCTGCCCAGATCTTTCCAGAAAACGATAGGTAAACTCAGATCTTGTGAGATCTGTAACTTTCTCTCTAATCTATCAAATTCAATGATTCTTCCACTAGTGTTTAGAGTTACATTCCTACTTTAAAATGAGGTAGGTTTGGTGGATTAAATCCTTCCCGGCTGGCGCGAGTTGGTCCGTGAAGTAGCCAACTCGAACTGCACATAAAATCATAGAAACTGCAAAGGTATAAACTCGTAACTTTCGGGTTGAATTTCTTTCCGTATAATGCAAGTCAGAATGAGTTCTTGCTATCAAATTGTAGATCTAAATCTCCTCTTTCGATTAAGCCCACATACGTATTCTAATTCATTCTAGATCATAACTTGTAGATCCTCAAAGTTGGCACCTCGAACAAGTAAAGTTCAAACCTTTTCCAGAAAACCGAAATCGAATTCCTTCGATTTGTGCAATTCCGGTGAGTTTTCTTCCAATTCTTCCGATGTTGTTAATCGTTTTACATCGTCGACCAAACCCATGTACCAATTTCATCTGTTACGCGTTAGATTGAGAGAATTTGTTAGAATTGAATTCGGAAACCCGAAATAACCCTAACTTCGAACCCAAAATCGTTTTTGCGAATTCGTGCGCGTTAGATCGTAAATTTGGTACCATTGGAACCGCAAGAAGATTTCGAATCTAATAGAACAAGAATCACTAATTTCGTTCTGTGGATTAGGAGAAATTGGCAATTTAGTACTCGACATCTAACTGAAGTTCGCTGATGAACTCGCAACTCAGGGCCCGTCCGATCGTGATCTAAAGAAACGGACGGCCGAGATTATATCGTGGGTAATTAAAAGTGTATTAGGTTATTATAAATCCAGAATTAAACCCTAACTTCCCGAATGTATTTAATGACCGTCCCGAATGTATTTGACTTGAAATTTTAACCATAGATTCCTTATAAAATGTAGCTTATTATGATGTAAATTAATAACGGTTTTGAGTTTTTAAACGTAAGTTATGATTTTTGCAAGTTACGAGAATTATGGAATTATTTGGATAATTTTAAAAGATATTTTTATGAAATAAAAATTTATAATATGTCGAAAATGTTATAGCTACTATATATTTAATTTGGGAATTTTTGGACAATGGTAAATGGGGTTAAAATTGTGTTTATAATTTTTCATAAGAATAACTTATAATATATGTGTTTATTTAACAAAAATTAAAGTATAATTTACTAATAAACTTTTTAGGTTGGGAAAAAATGAAAAGATTAAACTAACATTTAGTAACAGTATGTTTATAATATTTTGGAATTTACTTTTAGTGAAGTAAAATTATTTACATATATAATTAATATATTCTTATATGAGAGAAATAAAAATAAACCGATGTAAATCAAGGAACTAAACTAATCTACATTTAATTTTATGTAATATGGAAGTCAACAGTCTTAATTAAAACTAAGGAAATATATATATAATATATTTACATATATAAAAGGGAATTAAATAGTAACTTGGGTTAAAACAAGGGGCTAAATAAATCAACACTTATATTAACTAAATACTATAGAGGCTAATATTCTAAAATGTATAAAGAAATACTTTATAAAGCATACATGAAATGCAGATAAATTTGAGGTAAGAAAGATAATTTAAATCCAATAAGCTGCATAAAGGATGACTTAAATAAATTCTAATACATGTATATGCATATAAATATTAAATAAATGGGAAAATACTTTATTTAATAAACCATATATCGGTTGGGGATATGCCTAAAGTTATTAAACATAATTAAAATACATTAAATAGATGAAGGAAATAACATTCCTTATGAGAGATATAATAAGAAGAATATATATATTAAACCTTAGGATTTTAATCGGTGTGTAATAAAATAGTCATTGATAACTTAAGGGTTTAATTACACAACATAAACGTAACACGGTCTTGGGTTAACCTACTAAGCCCAAGTCTATGAACTCCAAAAGCCCATTTAAACAATTCAAAGAGAGGTTGGGCCACTCTCAGGGTTAAATCCTAAATCGTTCCAGTTTAAACAAAAGATTTAATTAACGAAACCTAGCCCAAATCCTTGTGAGAGAATAATGGTATACCTGGAACTATAAATCAGTAAGAATAGAAGGTTGTTTAGTTTATAAGTCCCTTAACTAATCAACACTTGGAACACCTTAATTATAGGTTACTATTGGGGAATCACTCATTCAAGTTAATTACTGTTCTTCACATACCAGGTACGATTTCTCGTACTCTTATGCTTTGCTAACAAGACTTAAGGGATGTTTTTGACAAACGCTAATTGAGCTAAAATGGATTTCTAAAAGGAAATGGTTGTGTGACTAACTCAGCTTGTGTGACTAACTGAGCCTTGAATGTATAACTTCCTTGGTTTTTGGTTCCTTCTATTTGGTGGTTTCATTAGACATTAACTGCCTAGGGTTTACGCTTCTACACTCTGTAGGACTGAGTGTTTTGGTATTACTCTGGGTAGTTAGTGATCTAGTGGGAATATGGAAAGGACAATCTTGGTAATTCTTCTTTTGACTCCGGATATCGCTTCATCCATGAGCTGGGTCTTTTGTTGTGACGTGCGCGCGTCTTCAATGGTAACAGTGAGGGGCCGTATATCCCCTGTCCCAAAAGGGACGTAGTAAACAGTGAGGGGCTGTATATCCCCTATCCCAAAAGGGACGTAGTAAACAGTGAGGGGTTGTATATCCCCTGTCCTAAAAGGACGTACTTGGCGGTGGGGGCCATCTCTCCCAATTGGTTTTATTCCACTCTTGAGTTGTTGGTTCTTGGATATGTTCTTTCATTCCTAGTCCTTGTGACTACTTGGGTCTTTCTACTCCTAACTGGAACTGAATCTAACACAAGCAATGGATGTTCACTAATTGATGTTGTGATTTCTTTTAATTGACTAACTTTAACTTTCTGTTATTTATCTCTTGTCTCAACATGTTATCTTGACTTGATGATTTTAAAGTGACTTGTTCCTCTGTGTTGTTTTAAGTGGTTGTCCTCAAGTTATCATTTATTAAAGAGTGATGTTTATGAGTTTGTTTTGGAGAATCGTACCAGTTCCATTCCAGGGAACTGACTCACCCTCTCGGGGTGGGCTGCTTGGTTTTATCTTGCAGGTACGAGTCATTATACAGGTGGCCACGAAGAGAACGAGTGATTGGGGTGGGGTTAGGTTTTGTGGAGAGTTAATGTGTTTTACTACTGTTTTATTTTTGTTAAGTTTTCTCGAGGTTCAGACCGTGACTGTTGTAATCTTTTAAAGTTGTAATTGGTGAGGTTTGGTGCCGGGTGTTTGGAACCCGATGGTCTGTTACGCCTTTAGTATTTTATTTCCGCTATAAATATGTTAAATAGGGGTGTTACAGTAAATGAAAAACAATGGTTAAGTGCTAAGAGGATGGAAAGAAATGTATAAGTAAGCTCAAGGGTTTAGGAATGAGGTGTAACAAATGGAAAGGAGAGAGATTTGTGCATGGAGATGCAAGATAACCTTGGGAGGTTTAGCAAGGAAAGATGGATGAGTAATGATGTTTAAGGAGTAGTTACATTGGTTGAAAGGAAACACTTTGGTTAGTTGAAGTTTAAGACAAAATTTACATGTTGGAAGCTTAAGGAATTAAGTTATAAGTGTTAAGAGTTTTTGTAAGGAATTGGGTGAAAGATCAAGAAATTTAGTATGAGTTTGATGGATGAATTAGGAGGGTTTTAAGGTGCTAAAATGATGTTAAAACATATTAGAATACTTGTGGAGAGGTTAGGAAAAGATTGGACAAGATTTGAGGTTCAAAAGAAGTCAAAAATTGCAATTATGTACAAGTTTAGACTTGGTCCGGGTTTATAACCAAGTACATAACGCGGACCACATCAAAAACTACTCCAGAAACTAATACCGTGACTTGGTCCGGTTTATATCCAAGTACACAAACCCGGACCAGCCATTTTTACAAAGGAAGTGTGCTTTTTAGGTGGTAAATGAAGGGGGCTTGTTGGGTAATGCTATTATAAGGTTGTTAAGAGTTTTTTGGTGGAATTTTAAGGCCATTGGAGGTGTGAACAAGTATGAGGTAAAATGAGAAGTAAATAACATAAGTGGATAGGTTTAAACTACAATGACTTAGTGGTATTAAGTTGGAAATCATTAGTGATTAAGTAAGCTAGGTTAATTAAAAGTAATTTAACCACCCAATTCGATGAATGTTTTAGGGTTTGAGAATTTGGACTCCGGAGGAGAGTAAGCAACCGAACGACCAACGGTGAACGGTATGGTTTTCTTGTGACCTGCTTACTAACGAGGTGTCCCTCGGCTTGTGTGCTATTTGTTTATGTGTGCCGACTAAACAAGATAAAGCATGCAACCGGAATATTATGTTTGTTGTGTGATTGTGATTCACTAACACAACTTACCGTGAGAACTTACTAATCACGTTTAGTAAACAATTGTGTGAGAATAAGGAACACTTCCCAATATTAGTTTGTTAATAACCGAAAGAGGTTTAACCAACAAACATTGTCTTGAGACATCTACTAACTGGAACTTGGGGGGAGTGAGGAATCCGGGACTGACTACGGTCATGCATATTAAGGAAAGGGGGTCGATATCTAAAGCAGATCCGACTTCCACTTAAGGACTTGTCTTCGGACTTGTTGTCTAGGGTCGAATGTCGGCTCAGCTACATTGGATTTCCAGTCCAAGGTAGGAGGCATTAAGATGGTGTGGTGGGATCTACCTAAATCCCAACTAATTTGAGAATTATTGTTTATTGAACCAGTGCAGTTCTCGGCTGCTGGCTAGGGTTACTTTTGACCCGACAAAAATAAACATTGAGATAAGATACAACAATTTCTGATTAAGGAACGATTTATTCTAAGACTGAGGTAAGGTAGGTTGGACTAAGAAAGTAAGAGAAGATCATAACCTAAGGAGTTAAGAGATTAACTCACTTATTAAGGGAACGCTTTTAAGCCGTTCATTGTGTTTGAACTTTGATTGTTCATATGTGGCTTGTTGTTTATTGCACTTTCTATTATGTTGTGCATCTAATCAACCTCCATGCTAACGACAATTAGCCATCGTAGCCACGTTAGCTTGGGGGCCATGAGAGGATCGTACCAGCAATTTTGCTGAGCCCCTTAGGGGGCTGTGTTTATTTCGCAGGTGAATGTCAGAAGGCGACCGTCCTGAGAGTAAGATGGGGTAGATGTGTTACGGGTTTAAGTGTGGCCTACGAGTTGTGCATGTACACTCGTATGGTATTTTGAGTTAGTAAGTTGTATAGGATGTGAGGAGATTGTAAGATTTGTTATGTAATTGGTTAAGGCTTGTAAGTACTAATGTTTGGTATATTCGGGTCCATCAGACCGTAGCTAGATCTTGGAGATTTTAGTATGCCTAGTTGGTCACGTGGGTGACTAACGGCGGTAACACCAAATATTGTAAGAAATTCGTTGCAGAGTTAATATAAGTGAATGAAGTTCTATGAGTTAAGTATGACGTTATGAGTTGGGGTGTTACACATTATTAGGCCCTTAAATACCATATTAGAATGATTTAATCACCTTATTTAAGTTCGGGTATTTCAATCTACCCCCCTTAAAGAACTTTGCCCTCAAAGTTGGTGAATTACTATCTCTACTCATTCAGACATATCTAATGCCAAAGATCATGCATTCAGCATCCTTACGGATTCCCAAATCTGTTACATAAGGTCTTTACATACAATACCATGCAAGTACATGCAATGCAAGCACAATACAATCACTGTGATCAGTATTACAACCAACCATCTGGTTTTACAATACAAGGTTTATATGCATACATAAAATGCAAAGCTATCCCCAAGCAATGCAAGAATACTCTTCCGTATGATCCCGCAGGCACTCAGATCATCTAAACACAGGACTTCTCTACGTCCCGCTACCTTTGGAATAATACAACACAATACACTACCACCGTTCTCCCGATCATCAGACAAAGGACCGCAGCCCTCGGTTAAGTGGTAAAGGGTTCAAACTAATCCTCATTCACATGTTTGAAGGAAAAATTCTTGAAAATATTAGTTAGGAATCCTTTTGAAACACAATAAACTCTAAATCCAATTTATACTCATTACACCTATTCTATGCATGATTACTTGTAACCACTTGAAGGGAGCTTCAAGAATCATTCGACTCTGATGTGATCAGCATCAGTGTTGAACTATCTTTCCACCCCAATTTGTGTTCCGTTTCCCTTGATCTGATCAAGATCAAGTTCAACTTCCCACATCAATTTCATACAGTCAAATAATTCGATTATTTCCATTTTCTATCTTTACTTTTCCTAGTCATAATCACAAACCATGCATCTCCAAAGGATGGAATTCATTCCATCAATCATCCCCAATTTTACTCTCCAAATACTTTACCTGGGAGTTCATTACTTATGGGACTCATTTTATAATTTATTCTCAATCACCTCAATTGATTCATCTAGGGAATACAATACTTGTGGAGTTTCGTCCACCAATCATTCTCAATTTGTCTCAAAACAACCACCTAGGGGACTCAATTCCTCTAGGTTCTTCATTGGTTTCATACCGACTCAAGCATCACAATGCCATGTCTAACCTAAAATAGACATATACTATGGGGATTCTCATTCCCCAGGAGTTTCTCTACTCCTTTTTACTAATACTCTCACACCGGAGTTACAAGATAGGTGTATTTCTATCCATGATATTCACATCTCTTATGCACAATTACCACAATTACGCTATAAATGGATACCTATGTTTATGTAACATAAGTACCAATCATCAAACTAATTCTAATTTGTGCTATGCACACTGTAGTTTACGTACTTAATACGTGAAACATATACTAAGTGGTTTTCGCTCTACCCTCCCCCCTTAAAAGGGATTACGCCCACGTAATCTACCATATGTTATCATTGAACATTGCTGTACAATGTATTATGGTCTAAGGGTCTTAACCATACCGACGGTTTAGTCCCTGCACCAAGAATTCTCATTGGAGTTTATTTAACTCATAACCGGTTCAGTTCTGGCCTATCAGGCTTCAAGGCATTGATAATTAGCCATTCTTCATACTTACTGGGTATATTAAACTTCTTAGCTAGGGCCCACTAGCTTCTGCTACGCGACCCTGATAACTTTAGAGCTTAATTCGCCCTTTTGTTATTCCAAATGTGTCACACATCTACTTCTTATCCCCTTTATCTTGGGATAAGCGGTTTCTCAACCATCGCGTGGTATCTATTACCGTGCACGAACTCATTGTGTTAAAGGTTTCCTATCTAGTATCCCAAAAATCTATTGTGCATACTGCTGTATAATTCTGTGTTTATTCACTTAGTTCTTCCGACTTGTTGTCGGTTGAGGTCTAGCTACTACACATATGTAGTGCTTCCTCTGATCATTGGTTTATGGCTATTCACCCATGTAGTGTTATACCAGTTTTCTTTTATTGCACGATCTTGCATTTCATATGCATCGATCCTCATAATGTTGTGGTCTTCTTTCCACTTTATTCCGGTGGGATTTATATATTGTGATTGTTCGTATGTTCAACGATCTTCATGATTCTTCGGCGCGGGGCCGCACGATTGTTTCTAAGTATTCGCTTAACTGGCTTGCGCCATATTCATTGCTGCGTTTGCAAGTCTTCCGTATTCAGTATGGTTGGTTGTTCAGCCATTGGGTACTCTTGTCCCAAGCTGTTGCTCCTCTTGTAAAGTTGATCCACTAGGAATACGCTTTCAGTTCCTTATGCTTGTAATAGTAATTAACGATGCGTTCCTTGTGAGATCATTATTATATGGTTCAGACTATAGGCCTTAACGCCTAGTCTAACTACCAATTCCTGGTTCTTGACTCCGTTGAGTCTAGCTCATGGCTTTATTTCCCATATTATTGTCTAACTACATTCTCATAGTGGTCGCTTATTGCGCACCATATTCTTATTCATTATACAACATTGTTTTCACGGCCTCTGCTATTGTGGTAGCTTGCCTTTACCCATTGCCATTTCTTTTGGCACCATTCCTCAACTGTACACTCCAATGTTACATTTTATACTCAATCCCCTTGTGGTGTGAACACATCGGGAGTTTCTATGTTCATGTGTATGGCGGTTGTCGTCGCATACCACAATGTTGTTATCATAATGTGAAGACGTTTTACTTCCATATCGGGTTTATGTGTAGGTTAGCTTACCTCACATTCTCACATCACTTATGACATCATTTACCAAGTGACTTGGTTGACCAAGGATGAAGTAATCTATCGGATTACCAGCTCCTTAGAGCGTTGGTGGTTTGATGTGTCAAAATACGCGCTCAAATTGCTTGTTTTTGACGTTTACTGCCTTCTAAATCCTGGGCATTGGATAAAAGGTCTGGCTGTTCAGTCTTACTTTTCTATGTCTATCATTGGGACATTCCAAGGATTTCAAGGGATTATGGGTCCCGTTCTATAATATAAGGGTATGCCATCACTGACAAGTGAGAGTTGTTGTTGAGAGGTTTATTTCCACTCACAAGCCTCACGGCAAGGTTTTTCTATGTTAACCTCTGCTTATGTACTTCCACCATTCATACAACAGTTCATCGTTTGCATGGTTGACTACAGAGTGTACTGCTCTTTTAAGTCTCTATGCTCTTTGAGCGTTATCATTCTACAATCCACTTGTGCACATTCGGTGTTTGCTTCTAACCCGACTACTCTCTCGGTATCAACCACTGCTATCAAGGCTTCTTATTCATACAATTCTTGGAATTTTCTTTTTCTCGTTCAAGTTGTTTCTTGACGATAATTATGTGCTCAAGCTTTAATGTGTTAACAGATGGAGCCTCTCTCTAGAGGGTCCACATATCTACCGCATTGGTGGCCTTATAATAACGAGAGGTATCCTTACTTCTCTGATTCCTCGTAGTGCCCAAGTGTGGCTAGATGGTGTTGTCATCATCTAGATTCTTATTTCTCTGTGTTACTATTACTACATATGGCGTGAAGGGCAATTAAAAGCCTTGTCAAGTGTATACTAGGGATGCTCTAGCGATAGTGATAGTCCTTACTCTAGGCTACTCACTATACTGAATTAAATTCGATGGTTCGATTGCCGCTCCATTCGTTGTATGATATAATATATCTTCTCGTACAGGTGCCCTTTTCGGCAACTCTTATTATTATATAATGTGGGTTTTGCAACCTTTTAAATCTACATGGCGTAGTTGGTTCATGGCTTTTAAGCCGCATTACTTCGAGCTATGCTCCTTGCAGGCTGTTTATACTCATTTATGCTTCTCCATATACCATCATACGGTTGGAGGTATTGCTGGGCTCCATGGCACGGTCATTGCATCACTCTTCCGTTCATGGAAGGCCCTTTCAGGTATCTTGACCTTAATAGGTGTTCTTTGAAAATTCAGGGTATCCCCAGTTAAGTGGGATCCCTTCGGTGTTCTAACTGAGCGTTCATTTTAGCTCTTATGTTTTAATCACTATGCTTCGTTCAACTGTTGTTAACTCAGACACCCTCCCAGGATTGCTCCTGGGTGTTGTTAGGTTACGCCATTACATCTGGCTAACAGTTACGATATGTTGTGTTAACTAAACCGCCTTGCGATATTGTATTTGAACTATCCCATTTAGGGTTATAGTGTCTCCCGTTCTTGGGTAGACCGTTGATACTTTCTCCTTGTTTTCTAGATTGGGTTAAACACCCTCTCTAGTGAAGAATAATACTCCCGGTAGTCATGGTGATTGTTCTGGGAATTCTATCCCGTTCATCGAACATTAACGTCCATGTTTGGCATCCATCTTATCTTTTGAGGCTGGGTTTCTTCCAGTTATCACGCACTAGCTTTGAAATCTTTGAGACATTCCAATGTCCATACTTAATGTTCTGTGCTCTTTGCACTTTCTAACTCTTATTCATTTTCCTTAGATGTATTCTCTAATTCCTCGATACTCGTTAGCTTAACTGTGTTCCTTCACTTTGATCTTCCAAGGTGTTCATTTGTTCTGGCTTGAACTTACTTGCTGTTCGTAGAACGGAGTTGACTACTTCCCGTGTTCCGTACTCTACTTGTATACATATTGATACATTACTACTTACCTGACTAACCTATAAGTAGGTCCGTCAGGCCCGTAAGCTCCTAGTGGAGTGCGGTCGTCCCACATCTCATTTTCGTACACCCGTAGTGTTCGTCACACGCCTAGGTGAAATATTCTATTGTCAACTCCTCTTATATTGTCCTATGTTATCTTATTGTATATCTTTTGGTTTGGTTTTAAAAATCTGGGGGTTTAAAAGAAATATTTGAGTTTTGAAAGAAAATTTGGGTTTGAAAGAAAAATTTGCATGGCATTTCATTGCCGGTTGATTATGACCAAGTCTATCTGTAACACCCCAATTCATAAAGCCTTACTTATCTCATAAACCTCCAAGATCTAGCTACGGTCTGATGGACCCGAATATACCGAACATTAGTACTTACAAGCCTTAACCAATTACATAACAAACTTACAAACTCCTTACATCCTATACAACATACTAACACAAATTACCATTCGAGAGTACATGCACAACTCGTAGGTCGCATTTAAACCCTTAATATGTCTACCCCATCTTACTCTTAGGATAGTCGCCTTCTAATAATTGCCTGCAAAATAAACAGTAGCCCCCGAGGGGGTCAGCACCTTTGCTAGTACGATTCCCTTATGGCCCCCAAGCTAACGGGGTACGACGACTAATTGTCGATAGCATGGAGATTGATTAGATGCACAACATAATAGAAAGTGCAATAAACAAAAGCCACATATGAAAAATCAAAGTTCAAACACAATGAACGACTTAAGGCGCTCCCTTAATTAGTGAGTTAATCATTTAACTCCTTAAGTTATGTATCCTTTTAATCTCAGTCCAACCTTATCTTACCTCAATCTTAATCCTTATCTCAGTCTTAGAATACAAACCATTCTTTAAATAGAAATGGTTGTATCTTATCTCAAACCTCATCTCAATCTTATCTCAGTTCTTATCTCAATTAAGTCAACCGCTCTTTAATTAGAATGGTTGATCCTTAATTCATTGTTTATCTTGTCGGGTCGTGTAACCCTAACCAATGAGTTATCAGCTCCATTTGTTTACATAAACAATATTTGTTAGAATTAGTTGGGATTTAGGTAGATCACACCACACCACCTCAGTAATGCCTCTCACCTCGAACAGAAATCAAGGTGATCGAGTCTTTATGTCGACTCTAGGCGACGAGTCCGAAGACAAGTCATATTTGGAAGTCGGGACTTGATAAGGGTACCGACCTCCCCTAATACACATGTGCCGGAACTATTCCGGACTCCTCACTCCCCCCAAGTTATAGTTAGTAGAAGTCTCAATGTTAATGTTTGTCAGTTAACCTCTTTCGGTTACTAATAAAACAATATTTGGGAATGTTCCTTATTCTCACACAATTCTTTACTAAACATTGTTAGTAAGTTCTCAAGGTAAGTTGTGTTAGTGCATCACAATCACACAACAAACATAATATTCCGGTTGCATGCTTTATCTTGTTTAGTCGGCACACATAACATATAGCACATAAGCCAAGGGACACCTCGTTAGCAAGCAGGTCACAAGAAAACCATACCGTACACCGTCGGTTGTTCGGTTGCCTATGCTCCTTCTGAGTCCCAATTCTCAAGTCCTAAAACATTCATCCAATTTGGATTGTTAATTACTTTCAATTAACCTAACTTACTTAGCTACTAATGATCCCCAACTAATAACCACTAAGTTCTTATAACTTAACCTTAAACACTTAATTCATTTTCTTAACTTAATCTCTTAAGTCCTTATATTCTTATCTTTCTAATCATCATTACCCTCTTAATGGTTTAGTACCTATACCATTTAACATCCTTAAAATTCTTTTTTTTTTTTAAATCTTCGGGTCAACTGACCCACTGACCGACCCAACCCCTGGGTCGGTCCATTCCAGTAACTTTCTGGCTTGAAAAATTCCTCTAGACCGACCTACGACCGACCCAAGGCCCTCTGGGTCGGTCCATTCCAGAAACATTTTGTTCGTAATTTTTGTTTTTTTCCAACCGACCCACCGACCGACCCAGCCTCTGGGTAGGTCGAAGTCAGAAACTCAATTTTGTAGATTTTAGCCTGACCGACCGACCAAGCGCCCTGGGTAGGTCGAAGTCAGAAACGCTCTATTTGACTCGTTTCACTTTGTTCTTCTTCCCGTTTCTTCCCTAATCTTTTCACATGTTTTCTAAACATTTTTAACCACCTTAAACACTCTAAAACCTACTTAAATAATTGGTTAAACTCATCATCCAAATCCTTGTTCAATTCCACCAATTTCAATTTCCATTTTCAACACTTATACATACTATTGCATCTTCAACCTCTATTCTTATCCCATCTTTCCCTAACCTTTCCACATGTGTTATGACATGTTTCACCCTCATTTTAACACTTTAAAAACTTCCTAATTCATCCATCTTTCCTTTGCTAACTTTCCAAGGTTATCTTGCATCTCCATGCACAAATTTCTCTCCTTTCCATTTATTACTCATCACTCCCAAACTTGAACATACCTATACATTTCTTTCCATCCTCTTAACACCTTAACATTGTTCTTCATTTACCTTGACCATGCTACATCCTCCTTAGACATTTCCATCTTTTTTACTCAACTTACTCACCATTCTCATTATCATACACTCTTATACATTCCTAGTCATCCCCTTGACAACTTACTACATTCTCTTATAGTTTTTCACCTCCATCACCCAAGTCTACTCATTACCATCCAAACTATAACCTTATTAATTCACTACTAGCATCTTCACCACTTACACAAGCTACCAAAAAATTCTCATTATTTAATTCTCTAGTTCATCCATAAATCATCTTAAAACATTATACACCATTTCCTCCAGATTTTGCACAAGTCTAGACATTCCTCATACCATGATTTTGGTGTGTTTAATACACCCACCTAAGCTCTAATTCCTCCTAGACAACTCTAGGTCATTCTAATCCTCAAGAACACCATTGTTAACTCATTTCCACTTAAATTCCTTTTAATGATTCCTAGTACATCCTAGGTCATTTTAATTCACAACAACCACTTAAACACTTTGTTTTCTACTCAAATTTTGCCATAGCTCCTCTAGTATATCATCATGCCCACATGCATGGTTTTTCTCATTAAATAATCTCACACACATCAAATATTTTTCTCATCATATTTCTCACCCAAATCAACTCATTCATAATAAACTCAATATAGTGCAATAACCTTAAATTGCATAGCACTAAGACTCTTAAATGACATGGCTCTTAGGCCCTTAAATGTCTTAAACTTAAACACTGAATTTCCCACATATAAAAGCTTTCAACCTGCAAATACACACAACAATGCTCCCATAGTAATATAATTGTTCTCATAATTCACCTTATACTTATCTTACTAACTCATTCCCATTGGCTCCTTAGTCACAAGTTCACAAGCTTGTTTAAATTCTTTTTCCTAGGTTATATAACCCATTACATAATGTAAGCTTTAAGCTACATTAGTAATTATCTAAACCTCATCCCTTAAAACCTTAAACCACCATTAGGTAAAACATTTACCTTGTTTTTCTAAGCTTTTCACACTCCTCTCCTTGGATTTTATTGCTTGACTTTCGGCAATGAACTTTAATTCCCTTGCCAATGCTCTAATTCACATTCAAATAATCTAATGAGCACTAAGCAATATTCCTAAACTCATAGAACTCATTCTTAGGTTAAAATATGTGTTTTAAAGCTTAAAAGTGGATGATTACCTTTGAAGTCTCAAGATAGACTTGGGTATGAATCAAAGAGGACCTCCACTAGTCCTTGGTGATCAAAACAAGCTAGTTCAAGGAGTAAAACAAAACCCCCATGAGATAAAAATTTTCAGACATGTAGAAAGAATGAAGGAAAGTTGATTTTTCTTTCACTTTCATTACCTTGGATGAATGGAGAACCAAAAGAGCTCTTCAAACTTGATTTTCCTCCATCAATGGGGTTTTCTCATGGCACCAAACTTGAGCTTTGAAGGATTTGAAAAGATAGAAAGGAAGGTCTTGCTCCAACTAAGAATAATCTATGCTCACTTTTTGATTTGGAGCTAAAATGCGTATTTGGTGGACAATTGAAGGTGGAGTGAAATACCCCTAAATTTTTAAAAAATATTTATTTTCTAGTTGTCGAGTATATATATTGTTTGCAAGCATATTATACAGTATTTAATAAAGATAATGCATTTAATAAAATAATCTGTTTTAAAACTATGATGGTTGTGATTTTTATCTTCATATTAATTATCCTTGTATTTCTCTAGTTAACTTGGTATATTTATTTATTGAAAATGAAGTTATAATAATAATGATATGATTCAAATAATACCGTTGATTCAAAATATATCTATATATATAGTTTATGAATATATTATATTATATATGAGCATATTATATAGTATTTAATACATTGTTTCAATAAAATAAATGTTTTAGAAAGAAGTCATGTGATTTATTAAGTAGTAATGATCATCATATTTATCTAGTTAGTTTGATATATTTACTTATTAAAGATTATGTTTAATAATTATTTTATTATTTAAATACTACTAGGACTTTACTACATTAAGTAAATCATTTTTAGAGTGATTTTACCTTTTGGTATTTTCCTTATTTCATTTAGTTAATAAGTTATAACTTTTCACATTTCCAATTTATTTAATAAGATACTTTTAACATTCCACATTTCCTAACCATTGGTTTTTTTTTTTGTAATTTATTTAACTAGTTTAATTTGATCCTTAATTAATTTGATTGGTATTCCCTAGCTCCTTGGTTTCCTGTGGCTTCCTATAAATTGAAGTCACCAGTTCTTTTATCAGTGCACTACCACCCTAACTTTGCTATCTCTCCTGAATATCTTTACAAATTCTGTATCTCTCTCATTTGCTCTCTCTCTCGGTACTTTATTCCTCCCACAGAAAAAAAACCCCTCACTCTGCTACCCTCTGTTGCATCTTCTCTCAACCAGTAGAGTAAAGGTAAATTTGTCTCTCTTAGTTTTCTCTCTCTCTATTTTCTGTTGTATAAAAAAACCTCACTCACGTAAACCCAAATGAATAAAACCAACACGGCTTACCTCACAAACTAAAGTACAAAAAAATGGGAAATTCTCCCTCTTTTTCTACCTGGCAAACCGATTTTTATGTTCAACTTTACACTATTTGACACAATGTTAATTTTAATACTCATTTTAGTTGTATTTAATTTATAACGACATTCCGTATATTATTTTATGTTGTTCATGATTTAAGTAGTTATTATGAATAATTTATCTAAAATTGAATTTAGATTATCCGGGTATCTGAGAAATACTCGATTTTTTTTAGGGTCCGAATTGGGAGCGAGGAACAGTAATTGAGGCTGTATTTGGTTGTGCGGATTGCTTCAAGATTCCAAGTAAGTTACTGCGTTCACTAGCTATGTATTAACGGTGTAAAATAAATCTTTTGTGGTGATTATGATTGTTATGTGAGTGACTATTATTTTTGGGAGTGAATTGGTTATGATAATGATTACTGGAAATATTTAAGTGTGCGGTTTGTTATTTGGTGAATAAATGGAGATTATTTTTAGAGGAAAAATTGATGAGAAAATGAATGATATGATTATATGAGATTGCAATTATTTTAGTCACGATTTGTTGAGGCATGATTGAATTTTGATGGTATGTGGAAATTCAAGAGATTATAAAGTGAATAATATCATTAATAAAGGAATTATAAGGAAGATTATACCATGGTACATGTGGGCCGTATTAGGACACATGGATAAGATGATATATGCGGGCCGCACTAGGACGCATAAGTTTGAGATACTGTGGGCCGCACTAGGACACAATTAGCCCTAGATCTACTCTGTAGTCTTTTGAACTATTGGGGGGGGGGGTGTGCACACTTAAGGATTTAGTGGCGAGGTTGGATTCCCAGCTGCGTGTTGGGGTCCGGGTTACAGCTGCGTGTTGTACCCAAATGTGAGAGATGTTGTTTTGTCCTGGCTCCGCGTTAGGACAAGGAAGATAATTTAATTAATCTGGATATCTATTCTTCAGTTATTGAGGAAGCAAATGTGAAATATTATACAAAGTTTGCTTTATGCTTATGTGATGATTTGTATGTTGGTGCATTGCAATATTGTAGAATTGTTTTCAAAAGAGAAAATGATTTTTACGTAGTGAAGTGGTAGCTTACTCAGTTTTTTTGACTTTATCATGGCTCTTTGTTTGTTTGTTTGGATTTCTGCCACAGGTCCTCATAAAGTTTAAGGGATGGGACGACGACCCGCTTGACTAAGTACTTATGAATAATTTTGTCTAAATGTTGAGACTCTCTTGTTGAGGACTGCTATAACTTTAGCGGTTTCCTTTTATTAATAATATTGGTTTGGGTCATTTAAATGTTTAAAGCCTTAGCACTCGTTAGTTGCGAGTGTGGATAATACTCCGGATTTAAGATTTATTTCTGCTGCATATTAATATCCAACCTATATTGTTAAATAATTGACCTAATAAAATGTTAGAAAATCCGGGGTGTTACATGAAGGCACCATGGATGGAGCTCTCACCGGTTTTGGAGCAGGGAAGGGGAAGGAAAACTGGTGGAGGAAGGAAAATGAAGAGAGAGAGAAAAAAAGGTAGCTTAAAAGAAGATATTTTGTCTTAAAAGGCAAATAGTACTATTCTCTCATTTCCTCTTCTTTTCCTTAAGTTACTGGCACATATGGTGAGTCACCACACTCAAACCGTTCCCCCATTAATAGATAGGATATTTATGGTCTTGGTTGACCAACTTATAGACTTATGTTGACTAAAGCTTAAACTAGGTACTATTTGGCACTATTCACAAATTAGTGCACAAATTTGTGAAATTTTTGGTTTCACATTGATTTAGACTTCCTAATGTGATACTAATTTGTACACATGTTGATTAAGGTGTAATCATGGGCATTTAGCCACTCAGAACTCATTTCTAAGACAATTTCTCAAAAAGGTGCTTTAAGGAGTCTTAAAGCACATTTTGTGTGTAAGCTTGTTTTTGAGCTTGGTTTTCTTTGGTAATTGATTTAACATGTCCATTAGCATTTAATAGGGTCTTATAATGATATTTGGGTGCTAATCAAAGTCACTCCAAGCTTAGAGCACATTTTTGTTTAAATTGCCCTTACGGCGTTTTCTTGTATTTTCCTTAGTTTAAATTGTCTACCAATGTTTCTAAGGTATGTTTTAGCCTTATTACATCATAACTTGATGTTTAATTAGCATACTTAGGTTTGGGGTATTTCACTATCTCCTCGCCGACTGGTATATTTCTTACTACAATGGTTGGACCATTAGGCCCTTCCAAGGTTTCATTATTCAAATCCTTAGGATTTGTGATCCCGTAGTTGCGTCATTGCGATCACGTTAGTTCACTAAGTACTTGTGGTTTGTTAAAGTCTTTCTAAATAGTCCTATTATTACTCTCCACTTGCCGTGGCAAGTGCGTGGTACCGGTGTTTTTGGGTTAACCTATACCAGTCACGGTATTGTTTCCTTGCGTATTTGGTAGCTTTGTCGACTCTTCCTTGATCCTTTGATCTTAGTTAGTGACCCATTGAGTCACTTCCCATGATTTTGACATGACTAACATTGGTTAAGTGATAAGCCGCAGACTTATCATATTTTATGCACTAGATTTAGTATTATATTATCTAAATAAAGTTATATTTATGTTATTTATGCTTATTATGTGTTAAAATATAATATTTGGTCATATTTATGTTTTTATGAGTTTATGTGCAAGAATGATTTTCTAGGCAAAAGTTCAGTTGAAGCCGGACTCCATGCCGGGTAGTTTCTGCACGGCAGTACAGAACAGAAAGAATCCTTGCCGGATGTGATGCCGGGTAAATGCTATCCGGCATGAGTGTAAAATCGCCTCGATTGACCATACGACAGCACATGTGATCCACGTGTTTTCCAACCGCTGCCGGGTGTGATGCCGGGTAATTCCTACCCGGCATAAGCACTGTTTCGCACGGACATCGACGGTTTCGACCGTTAACAGTTGGGCGCATTTAACACGTGTGCCGGCTATTGGGGACCCGGCACGACGCCCGGCAAAGACACAATTAATGCCTATAAA
Source organism: Limonium bicolor (assembly GCA_023374045.1). NCBI lineage: Eukaryota > Viridiplantae > Streptophyta > Magnoliopsida > Caryophyllales > Plumbaginaceae > Limonium > Limonium bicolor. The sequence continues at coordinate 490,703,166 of CM041776.1, forward strand.
TAGGCCGAGGAAGGCAGCAATTTGACACACTTCAACACCCATATTCACTCCACTCACAACTCCAATTTCGCCCCATCCATTGTTGGTGTCCAAGGAAGTTTCTACAGTTCCATCCACGCGAAGAAGAAGAAGAAGATCCTGTCGGGTTAAGGCTATGACCATTCCCTTCTCCCCTTTGTATTCTCTTCTTGTAGTTGTGTGGATGGAGATGTAGAACTCCTTGCTTATTCTTGGTTAGGGATGAATTCCTTCTTGTAAACAATATGATTTCTTTAATATAATTTTCAAGTTTTTTAAGAGTAAGGTTCTTATTGAAAGAGAATAGGTTGATCTCTTTTTCTCTTCATGCAATTCTTACTTGTGGAAGACAAGTCCCAAGTAAGATAGGTTAGACTCTCTTAATGGTCTTTCTACTCTCTTCTTATGAATTAAGAGTTAGTAGTGAGAGTGAAGATTAACCCACATTTCCCATTACTTTGTTCATTTCGTGGCATGATATATGCTCGGATTGTTAATAGGTAGTGAGTCTTCTGTTTTCTTCTCGGGAACTGGAGAAAGAATATGCATTATGACTATGCCGGATGCACTGCCGGGTGGCCAATGTCCGGCATATTCAATGTCTTTGAACATGCCGTGCAAGTGGTATCCGGCAGGACACCCGGCGTGTTCAGTTGTTGGTTAATTCGAAGGCCTGTGTTTATGTTTAGAGTTCATATTGATGCTTAGATGGTTTCACACCCTGGATCAAGGATAATTTCATTGTAATTACCACATAGTTTAGTTAGTTTTATTTAGATTAGAAAACATTTCAATTCCCCCCTTGTCTTAGAATAGGCTTTTTGCCGGATTAGGACTAATTTTCTATAAGTCCCTTGGGTACGATACTCTCGGTCGTAATATATTTACACTATACTCCGACCGGGTTTTATTTTGCTACCCGTAGTAGAGTTGTAGGATTAGGTTATTATTTTGTTCTTTTGTATATAGTATAGTTTATCCTAACAATTTCTCTGTTAGCAAATTGGCGCCGTTGCCGGGGACTTGGAATTAGTCCAAGTCCTAAATTCGGTAAAACGCCTTATTCTTTTCTTCTTGATTCTTTGATTCTTTAATTTATTTTCGCCCTTAGTTTTGCAGACTTGAATGTGCCGTGCTTGGTGCCGGGCGTCTGTCACCCGGCAACTCGGAGGAAGTCTGATGCCGGATACGTTTTACCCGGCACTGCGTCCGGCATGTTCAAAGTTTCTCAAAATTTATTACAGTATTGAGTTCTTGGCAATTTAAATTTGTTCTTGCTTGCGCCCATTCATTATTTCTCTCTCTAATAGTCCCTATACTATGATTCTTTAATTTAGATTTCGAGAATGAACTTGCCGTGTATTATGCCGGATTTCCTATACCCGGCTTTTGGAGGAAGTCTTATGCCGGGCGGGTTTGATCCGGCATGTCACCCGGCACGCTCAATTCCTCTCAATATTTTTGTCGTAATTATAGGGACAATTAGGAGTGATCTCAATCTCGTATTTACTTTTACTCTTATTTAGATTATCCTTTACATTATCTTTTAATTAAGATATGTTCGATTTTTGTCACGCCGGGCAACATGCCGGTTATTATAAACCCGGCAATAGTGGAGGAAGTCCACTGCCGGGTAAGATTCGCCCGGCACTCTGTCCGGCATTACCAAAAATTTAATTCTTCTTGTATTTAGTAAGTCTAATTAAGACAGTATATTAATTCTTTTATTAATACTAAGTATTATAATGTTATGTCTTGCTCCTCTTATATTTCAAAGGTGAATGCTTCTTCGATCAACAAGTACTCCTGAAAATTTAGCCAACTTTGATCCGGAGATCGAGAGAACCCTGCTTCATACTTTAGGCAACAACGAATTCTACAAGAAGCAGATCCTACACCAATGGCAACACCTACCGTCCGTAACATAAACCGGCCTTCTAACCAAGGCCAGAAACCAGCAATCGACCTTCCTATCCTTCCTCAAACCGAATACGATGAATGGCAGAAACTTAAGCCATATCATCAAATTAGATGCATAAAAGAGTTAGGATTGTTCGATGGTACGAATCCGGACGATGCTTTGCTCCACGTCACTAAATTTCTACAGCATACAAACAGCCTAACCTCCACAAATAATGTCCTCCAATACGCCAGACTTTCCCTCTTTCCCCATAGCCTTACGGGGAACGCCAGCAAATGGTACCACAGTCTAACCCCCAGTACCATCACCACATGGGAGGACATGGCAACCAAGTTTTATGACAAGTTCATGCCTCCAAGTCGCACCCTGGAGATGATCGCCGATATTTACAACTTTAGGCAACCAGGCTCGGAGAACATCTGTGAGACTTGGGACAGATTCAAGGGGTTGTTGCGCACATGTCCACACCACGGCCTCACCAAGGAACAACTATCTCAGTTGTTTTACAAAGGATTGATCAATCAATGCAAGACGATGATCTTATCCTCCCTTGGCGCAGACATATTGAAGAAGCCTGGAGATCAATTCCTTAGTGGAGTTGAATCTCTTTGCGAAGAGATTAGGGAATGGGCCACCGGTGGAACCAGGGTAGTACCGCTGGTTTATATCAAGTGGGAGAGGGCGATGCTAATTTGACAACTTATGCACAGTCATGAGCAGTTGTTGGAGAGCAACGCTCAAACGTCCACAAAGGTTAGCGCTCTACAGAAAGTGGTGGAGCAAATAGCAATGAACAAACTTCCTCAACAAGCGAATGTGGTTAGTGCACGACCGCACGCTTCGAGCCCTGACATTCCAGACTTCCAGAATGTTGAGGAAGTCAACTATGTGAGTAACCAAGGGTATCGGCAGCCATGGCAACAGGGAATCAACCTCCTCAACACTTCCAGAGTCAAGCCGGCTACCAGGGAGGTCCAAGACAATTCAGACCATCCCATCCTGCATCATCATCAGAGGCTGAAATGGCTGAACTTCGTGACATGATGTCAGCCCTGATGAACAAGACCCAGGATACTCAAAACGAGATCTCGACCATTCGCAAGGAGCACAAATCGTTGCAGTTGCAGTTACAGCAACTTCTGATGCAACCACGACAGCAAGGTCAACTCCCGTCCCAAACGCAAACAAATCCACGGGAGCATGCGAATTCGGTCACCATTCTACCTCGGATCTCCAAGGATGCCAAGTAGCCTAAAAGGCTAAGTGTAGGGCGGTTCCTCCTCACGCCTTCACTATCAAATAGGGGAGTCCTTCGTATCATTTAATTTTTCTCTTTTACTTTTATGTTATTGTTTTTAAATTACTTTCATTATGGTTGTTTCAAGTTCTATTAAAAAAAAAAAGAGTTTTACTTATTCGTTTTCTTTCGAACACTGGGGACAGTGTTCCTGCCAAGTGTAGGGCAGGGACCCCCCTTAAAAAATAAGTTTTTATTAATATGCATAAGTTGTGAGTTTTATCAATGTTTTACTAAACTTTTTTGCATGTTTTTGATTAGATGAGATTAGGAATGACTAAAAGCTTGTTCTCTCAAGAGGTAAGCTTTCTAATGACTTATAGATTCCTGTTTTTAACTTTTTGATTCTCTTTATTAACATGAGTACATGATCTTGCTCCTAATTCTTTCCTTTATGTACTTATGGGTGTTATTCTTTTCTTTCCTAATTGTGAAAAATCTTTTGGGTGAAAATCTTAAAAAGGGTTTTTGTGCAAAAGAAAGAAGAGAAAAAGAAAAAAAGAAGAAAAAAAATCTTCTTTCAAAGGAAAAGCAATATATTCCTAGAGGTTGCATAAAGTGCCTCAGAATAAAAGCAAGAAACGAGAGTTTTTCCTTTTATTTTTCTTCTAAATTCCCCGTTCTTCAATGCAAAAAAAAATCATGGTTGATTCAGAAACTCTTGCAAAATAGGGCTGATTCATAAAACCATTGATGAGAGTCTTGGCCACATTCAGAAACTCTTGAAAAATAGAGCTGAATGATGGAAACCGGAAAAGGAGAGATTACAAAATCCCTTATGCAAAATAGCCCAAAAGTTTTTGATCGATTTTGAAATTCCTTGTTTTATACCCATTAGTATGTTTTGACAAGATAAGGTAGATTAAGTGATACTTATGAATTAGAGTCATATAGTTGGAAATATTTATCTACATTTTCATTCAAGAGTTTATCTGTTTTGTGCATAAGTAATTAGTCCGTTCTAATCTTGTTTTGCTCGAGGACTAGCAAAAGGTAAGTGTAGGCCTTGATAAGCCGCAGACTTATCATATTTTATGCACTAGATTTAGTATTATATTTATCTAAATAAAGTTATATTTATGTTATTTATGCTTATTATGTGTTAAAATATAATATTTGGTCATATTTATGTTTTTATGAGTTTTATGTGCAAGGAATGATTTTCTAGGCAAAAGTTCAGTTGAAGCCGGACTCCATGCCGGGTAGTTCTCTGCACGGCAGTACAGAACAGAAAGAATCCTTGCCGGATGTGATGCCGGGTAAATGCTATCCGGCATGAGTGTAAAATCGCCTCGATTGACCATACGACAGCACATGTGATCCACGTGTTTTCCAACCGCTGCCGGGTGTGATGCCGGGTAATTCCTACCCGGCATAAGCACTGTTTCGCACGGACATCGACGGTTTCGACCGTTAACAGTTGGGCGCATTTAACACGTGTGCCGGCTATTGGGGACCCGGCACGACGCCCGGCAAAGACACAATTAATGCCTATAAATAGGCCGAGGAAGGCAGCAATTTGACACACTTCAACACCCATATTCACTCCACTCACAACTCCAATTTCGCCGCCCCATTCCATTGTTGGTGTCCAAGGAAGTTTCTACAGTTCCATCCACGCGAAGAAGAAGAAGAAGATCCTGTCGGGTTAAGGCTATGACCATTCCCTTCTCCCCTTTGTATTCTCTTCTTGTAGTTGTGTGGATGGAGATGTAGAACTCCTTGCTTATTCTTGGTTAGGGATGAATTCCTTCTTGTAAACAATATGATTTCTTTAATATAATTTTCAAGTTTATTAAGAGTAAGGTTCTTATTGAAAGAGAATAGGTTGATCTCTTTTTCTCTTCATGCAATTCTTACTTGTGGAAGACAAGTCCCAAGTAAGATAGGTTAGACTCTCTTAATGGTCTTTCTACTCTCTTCTTATGAATTAAGAGTTAGTAGTGAGAGTGAAGATTAACCCACATTTCCCATTACTTTGTTCATTTCGTGGCATGATATATGCTCGGATTGTTAATAGGTAGTGAGTCTTCTGTTTTCTTCTCGGGAACTGGAGAAAGAATATGCATTATGACTATGCCGGATGCACTGCCGGGTGGCCAATGTCCGGCATATTCAATGTCTTTGAACATGCCGTGCAAGTGGTATCCGGCAGGACACCCGGCGTGTTCAGTTGTTAGTTAATTCGAAGGCCTGTGTTTATGTTTAGAGTTCATATTGATGCTTAGATGGTTTCACACCCTGGATCAAGGATAATTTCATTGTAATTACCACATAGTTTAGTTAGTTTTATTTAGATTAGAAAACATTTCAATTTCCCCCTTGTCTTAGAATAGGCTTTTTGCCCGGATTAGGACTAATTTTCTATAAGTCCCTTGGGTACGATACTCTCGGTCGTAATATATTTACACTATACTCCGACCGGGTTTTATTTTGCTACCCGTAGTAGAGTTGTAGGATTAGGTTTATTATTTTGTTCTTTTGTATATAGTATAGTTTATCCTAACATTTCTCTGTTAGCATTAAGGAACTTTTCCAATCCCAGAGACCCCTATTTACTTGTTCTATGGTTTCCTTGTTGCTCGTTCCCACGCATTTACCGTGGTTACCGAGACTTAGCTTTTTTAGGCACTACTTATGTAGTCCAGTTGGATTATATCCCGTGAATGTTCTCGTAGCTGTCTGAGCTATGTCGGCCAGGTATTGTAACCTCTTTGGCGTGGTAGTCTTGGAGTTATCCACTCCGGACTATTTCCCAGTCGGTTTGCATACCATTGGTGGTGTTATCTAACCATTGCGGTCCCGTAGACTCATGTCTTAGGTTTGGTTACTGCTTCTTTTTCCGTTTCTTTACACTGTTGGTGCTTCTCTTCCTTCCTTACTACTGCTTGACCAGCCAGGTCCTCACGACTGCTAAGCTTGTCGCCCCATGCTGTCGTAAGTTGTAGTCTCCTTATGGTTAGGATTCTCATTCTACCGCCATTAAGTGGGGTACTATTGTTCGACCAGAAACTGTCTCTGGGATTCCCAATTCTTGAGACCTACTGTATGATAGGTTCTTTCCTCTTATAGGAATACCTCACATCTACCAGATCGGGTTTCCAGAGTGTGAGAGGACTTTTTGTCTCTCTGGCGCTCTTTTCCAAGTTATTCAATGAGGGATGTGGAAGGTGGGTATGATATTGTAGGTATCCGGTACACACCGTGGTTCCTAACTAGCGTATCTCTCACGCTATCACTCAGCCTTTAGCCCTAAGCTTCTAATTCCTAACTCGGTATTTCCTAAGCTCAGTATTTTCAGTCATCAAAGCAAAGTATCGCTCTGATACCCCTTTTTGTAACACCCCTACCGCTAATCTCGTCATTACCGTCTAATCACCTCATACTTCCATACTTACGCAGCGGATAATCCATACACATCGGCGGGTGATACAATGCCGTTAGCCACCAACGTGACTAACAAGGCCTACTTCTACTAGAGCATCGGTTTGATGGACCGGAATATGCGAGTACAAACGATACAATCACACTTCAAATTCCAAACCGAGTACAACAATTCTCCATTCATACATTGCTCAATAGTTACAATACAACATACCGAAATAAACTAAAGGTGCTACAGATCATCGGGCTCCAAACACCAGGTACCAACCTCACCAATTACAACCATTACAATTAACTAAGTTACGGTCTGAACTTTGAGAAACTTAACATTAACATAACAATAATAAAATACATTCACTCTCCATAAACCTAGTCCCATCCCAATCACTCATGCTCTTCGTGGCCACCTGTAAATCAATTTGTACCTGCAAGATGAAACCAAGCAGCCCACCCCGAGAGGGGTGAGTCAGTTCCCTGGAATGGAACTGGTACAATTCTCCAAAACAATATTTAAAACATAACTCTTCAAAATAAACAGTAACTTGAGATCAAACTCTTGAAAGTAAAACAGGGAAACCAGGCACTTTAAAATCACCAAATCAAAGATAACAAGTTAAGGATAAAGATAAATAATAGAAAGGTAAAGTTAGTCAGCAAGAATAACCACACCATAAGTTAGTGAGTGTCCAAAGCCTTAGTTAGATTAAGTTCCAGTTAGGAGTAGAAAGACCAAGTAGTCACCAGGACTAGGAATGATTGATAGATAACGAAGAATCCAAAAACCCAAGTGTAGAATAAACCCCAATGCCAAGTACGTCCTTTTGGGACAGGGGATACATCCCCTCTCTGTTAACTACGTCCACTAAGGACAGGGGATATACAGCCCCTCTCTGTTAACTACGTCCACTAAGGACAGGGGATATACAGCCCCTCTCTGTTAACTACGTTCTCTAAGGACAAGGGATATACAGCCCCTCACTGTTAACTACATTCTCTAAGGACAGGGGATATATAGCCCCTCACTGTCTATCACGTCCCTTTTTGGGACAGGGGATATACAGCCCCTCACTGTCTATCACGTCCCTTTTTGGGACAGGGGATATACATCCCCTCACTGTTACCATTGAAGACGCGCGCACGTCGAAACCTCAAGAACCAGCTCATGGACGAAACGATATCCAGAGTCAAAAGGAGAATTTCCAAGATTGACCTTTTTCCAAATTCCCACTAGATCACTAACTACCCAGAGTAATACCAAAACTGAAATACCCCAAACCTTAGTATGTTGTTTAAACATTTAAATATGGTATATTAAGACTAAAAAGTCTTAGAAACATTAGTAAACAATTTAAACCATAGAAAACACAAATAAATGCCTTAAAGTCAATTAGGGCTAAAATGTGTTCTAAGCTTGGGATAAGCTTGGGTAAGACCTAATGAGCTTACCAAGACCTTATTTATATACTAATGAACATATTAAACCAATTACCAAAGAAAACCAAGCTTGAAAATAAGTTAAAACACAAAATGTGCTTTAAGGAGTCTTAAAGCCCATTTTTGAAAATTGTCTTGTAAATGAGTTTTGAATGGCTAAATGTCCATCATTACTCTTTAATTAACATGTGTACTATATAGTATCACATTTGGAAGTCTATATCAATGGAAATCAAAAATTTCACATCTATGTGCCTTGTTTTAGTGAATAGTAACTAAAATAAGCTAGTTTGTAACATATGTTTGTATAAGTAATTAAATTGATCAACAAAGACTAAAATACCCTTAGTAACATAAAGGGGCCGGTTTTTGTAGTAATGAATCACCACACATGTAAGTTTATTAAGTGAACAAATGATGACTAATGGTTACTATTTACTTTAAGATATAATATCTTTTAAAAGCAAAACCAATCTTCATTCTCTCTCATTTCCTCATTCACACGTCTTCAACCTCTCTTCTATCTTCTTCTTGCTCTCATTCACGGTTTGCTACAGCAACACCAACACCACCATCATTTTCCATCTTTGACCACTTGTATCTCCTAGCTCATTTTGCCAAATCAAATTCTAAGACCACCATTTTCTTCCTCTCATCAAGCTCTTCAATTCTATCCTTTCAAAATCTCAAGAGCTCCATTTTGGTGCCAAGAAGAATCTCCATTGGAGGATCTTGAGCTCATCTTTTCACATATTGTTGTTCTCCTTTGCTTCAAGGTAAGGAAACTCAAAGAAAAATAACACTTCCTTCATGTTATTATGTTGTCCGAAAATCACCACTAATGGTGCCCTTACCTTGCCTTGTTCTAGCTTCATTTTAACCCTTCAAGGACTAGGTGGAGTCCTCTCTTGATATATATTCAAACTCTCTTCAAGTTCTAAGGTAAAACAATTATCTTAATGTTTTTAAAACAATGTATAATCTAGGGTTTACAATGAGATGAAGCATAAAGCTTGTATACTCATTTTATCATTTGTATAATGTTTAGAAGTTGACAAACAATCAAAAGCCTTGCCGACTTAGTCAAGGAAACATGAAAGGAGTTGTGAGGAAAAGAGGTAAATGTGCTAACCTAATGTGGTTTAAAGTCTTAGGAGAAATGAGCTTATATTGCTTGTTAAAATGATCTAAGGAGCCAATGGTGAATGACTTAGTAAAATGTTCTCAAAGGCTTAGTAAAAGGTATATGTGTTGTTGGGTGTATTTGCAGGTCAAAGGCAAATATAATGTGGGAAATTCAGTGTTTATGATTTATGCATCTTAAGGGCCTAAGAGCCATGTTATTTAAGGGCCTAAGTGCCATGCATTTAAATTATGCACTATATTGTGATGTAGTGCTAAATGAGTGAAGTTTTGGGTATAAGAATGTGTTTGATGGATTTTAGTGTTCTTGGTTGTTTAATGGTGAAAACATTGTGTTTTGGTTTAGTAATGTTCTAGGAGAGTTCATGTCAAAATTTAGGTAATAAACAAGAAGTTCTAAGGGTTTAAAATGAGTTTGGTAAGCTAGGAAATGTTTAGAATGGTTAAGTGTTCAACTAGTGAAGAAACATGCATTAAGGTGTTTTAAGAGGTAAAAGGGCTTAGGCAATGTTCTAGAGGATTTAGAATGCAAAAGATTGTATTTAGGACTTGTGTATTGTTGGTGAAAAAGGGATGAGGTGATTTGTTGCATGGGAAGCTATAAACTTGTAAAGATGTTCAAGGAGTTGTTTAGGAAGAAAAGATGCTTGGGAGATGATGTTGTAGTGGTGAGGAAACATTATGGGCATAGTGGTTATCATAGGTATGAAACACCACTTAGAAACCTAAGGAGAAAATATAATAAGTGTTAGGAATTTTGGTATGAAATGAGTAAGTGTTTAAGGAGATAGAAAATGAGTTTCATGGATGTTGTATGAGGGTGTAAGTGTACCAAATGATGTTAGAAAACATTAGGAGGCTTTAGTAGAAGTTTGGTGAAGATTTGACAATGTTTGGGCAAGTTCTGGTGGCGTCCGACCCAGGGGTCCGAACCAAATTTGGGTCGGACAGCCTCAGTTAGACGCCAGTAAGGGTTCTGGAACGGTCCGACCCAGAGGGCTTGGTGTTATACCCAAAATTTCAACCCCCCGGAGTGGTCTCTAAGGCATACGTGTTACAAAGGGCAAAGTGGTCAAAATGCACCAATGCAGGATTTTCCAAGGACATTATCGGGTTTTCTATTTTCATATGACTTGTTCATTATCTCCAACACTTCCAAATATCATAGTCATTATGAAAGGTATTTCATGATTTTCTGATAATATTTATTCTGGAAATTTAGCTTTTAATTCATATTATAAGCTAATTTCTTTAATTAACACATGAAATAACCTCAAAATAGAAATAATAAAAGGTTTCTAAAATTAAAATAAAATTGTCACATGGTTAGCATGACTACATACAGTCATAAACCTGAAATTATTTTATTTGGAACCTTATCCCAAAATTTATAAGGGAAATTCAATCATTTTTGCAATTTTCTCTCTCCTCCGGAAAATACCGAAATCAAAACAAAATGTCATGCAATTTTAACACAAGATAGAGGATGATTTTTAGAGACTAATGACGTTGGAATTTCGTTATTTCGACTTTCCAATAATTAGTTATGAATTATGGGAGATTCCATATTGTGCGATTTTTATCTAATCTATTATTTATCAAACTAATCTGATTCCAACTCTCAAAATTCCTAAAAATCATTCTTTACCTTCAGTTAAATTTTCATAATTTTTATCGGCTTGCAACATATTCTAAAAAATCAGATTCCCTTAGAGCACAAAATCAGTCTTTTAGATAAAGATCTTGCTCTATCAATTTGACCATGCTCTTTCTATAAAAGGACCCCCCCCCCCCAAGAACGAACTAGGGCAGAGGAGATCATCCCAAAGTCAGAGAACTCAGCCGTCAACCTACTTCCAACGTTTTTGCAACCCCGAGCCTCGAATCTACACCGAAATCATCCCGAAATCACCAAAAAACACATTCCTTTCTTTCCCATTGAGATTCCTAGCACCAAAACAAAAAATACAGAAGCAAACCGTGGCTAACAATACAAGGAAGAAGGAGCCAGAAGCTTGGGTCAAAGTCGAACCGGATTGGCCATCAACGAAGCTCTCGAAGATTCCCGACGTGAAGAACAATCAAATCCCGAAGTCAAAACAGGTTGGAATTTGACTTCCTTACCCCTCTGATCAAAATACACTTATGTGTGAAATTTCTAATCGAATTGACTTTTTATTGCTTCTGAATTAAGGTTTGTTTGTGTTTCTGTCTAATAACTTGTTAACTAAGATTCGTATTAATTTTGACTTCAAATTGAATTCTTTCAATCACTAACGTCTTGTACATCTTTCAGGCTACACACCCATAAAATTTGAGCCAAAAACACCTTCGGGAACAGCCTCAACGCCGCCGTTCGAGGGCGGTCCGCACCCACGGACGTCATGTCCGGGGTCCCGGACTCCCTGTCCGTAAGCCCGGACGCCCACGGACGGCGGCGGGATTTTAAAAAATTCAAAATTTCGGTTTTCTAATAATGTCCGGGCCCACGGACAGCCTGACCGTGGCCCCGGACTTTGCAAATTTTTGTTTTCCTTTAAATTTCGACTCTTCTGTATAATTAGGTTAACTGGGGTCCATGGTCTCGGACATGGGGTCCGTGGCTACGGACGTAAGCAAAATTCGACCTAATTCTGCCTCCGAAACCCTAGTTTAGGTAGCTTTTAAGTTCACTTTAATTTTCTGTCAAAAATGCTAAAAAACACAAAAAAGCAGAAGCTCGCGCACTTAGGTTAAAACGACTAGTAATAAGCCGTAAATAAACCAAGTAGAGGAAAAACGACCTAGGAAGGGTAATGAAAGTAATTGAACCCTAAATAAGTCGAATATCAAGCCCCCGAACCCGAACTCTCCTTTCCTAATTTGATCTAGGTTAAAATTAGGTGGTGACTCATAATAGGTTCCAGTTATCTAGCTTAGGTTTTAATAATTATTATTTTTATGACATAGTTATTAATCTTAGGTTATAAGTGGACCTAAAACCTGACTAGATCCCAATCAACTTAATCCACATAGGATAGGGTTTAAAATCGAGGCTCACACTTGGGTCGGACATGGGTCGGACATGTGTGTGTCTAAGGCGGTAAATGTTCTGGAATGGTCCGACCCAGTCGATTGAGTCGGACATGGGTCAGACAAGTAAAGTTTTTCAAACCCGGGAGTCACTGGAAGGGTCCGACCCAGTTGGTGGGTCGGACAGACCAAAATTTAAAAAAAAAAACAGTAAAGAATGTGACAAATGTAGTTAACCCTAGGGGGTATAATGTAGGTAATGAAGGATAAGTTTGGGCATTAAAACATGTCATATAATCATGTTAAACATTTAGTAAATTTGAAGTTAAGTAAATTAATTAATTGACGCTATTAATCATGTATAGGAGTGACCTACGGTGGAAATCAGTCGAAGCAAGGACCAAGGTATGGTTTTCTTGCAGTCTGTTGCCTACTGGTTTACACCGGCTTGTGTGTTGTTTTTGTTTTCTGTGTGTTTATGACGTTATAAGACTTAATCATGTAATGAGTTTACAGTTGTTCATATTATTGTGATGTTATGATGTGACTCATTTCCCTGGTGTGTGTCTAACATGACTTACCACTTGTTGTGAATTGTTTGTTAAGTTCCACTGTGGAACTTCTAACAAGTGCTAACTAGGAAGTGAGGAATCCGGTTGTCCGGTCATGCATGTAAGTTTAAGAGTAGATATCTGAATCAGATTCGACTCTTATGTTGTTAAGATTGTTCTCCTTAATTTGGCGTTCGATCTCCCGCTAGCTTCCTCCAAAGCTTACCTATTCTGACTTATGATCGGTTTAGTGGAACATGTGTTTGTGTGGTGTGTTCGGGTCACTATATCCAAACCATCTGTGACTTAAGTTACTCGTTCGAATAACAGAACGGTAATGAGTGTGTGTAACAAGCTTAACATGAGAGTGAGCTTCCTATGTTGTTTAACCTTCTTGGTTTGTGATTGTGGAAAGAGTATCCACTGTGTATGTGATGATGTGCTATGCAATAATGATGCTATGCCACATGTTATGTTATGTTATGTTTAAATGATTGCCATGTTATCATGACAATTAGTTGCGCGTATCCCGGTAGCCGATGGGCTGCGCGTTAACCATACCAGCCAAGGGTTGCTGACCCCCTCGGGGGCTCCATATTTTTACTGCAGGATGAGGATCGAGGAAGCAGAGTGGCTGTAGGTTCTAGGCTGCAGATGTACTTTTGGGTTATTTTGATGTTGAGCCCGGGATGCGCCTGTGCTCCCGTTGCATTATATTTTGATTCCGTTGATACTACTGTGGCGGTATATTGGCATATACAGTGAAGAAATGTAATTAAATACTCGGTATTGTATATGACGTATTTATGGTTTTAGTTCTATGCTCGGGAGTCTGATCATCAGACCGGTACACTTGTATTTATTCTGCCTTGTTAACCACGTGGGTGGTTGACGGCGTTGTAGCACCGAAGCGTTTAGTTAATGTTTATTTATATTTCCGCTGCGATTTCAATTAGTTGTGAAGTACGATGTAGGGGTGTTACAAAAGTGGTATCAGAGCGAAGTATCGCTCTGATGACTAGAATACAGAGCTTAGGAATATACCAAGTTAGGAAACCTAACTATAGTAACCTAAGTGAGCAGTTATGAAATTAAACCACTAACCCAGTGTGGAGATACCATAATGTCGGGAAACGTTACAACCGTTGGTACCGATAAGTGTGTAAGCACAATGCTAATAATGTTCGTGTGAATTCAGATGTCAGTAGACCACGAGGTCGAGGCCGCGGAGGCGGCATTGGAGACACTGGGAACCAGGGAGAGAACCCTACGGCACAAGCCATGGCCGAAGCTGTAGCGGCCGCCGTAGCCCAAATGGTCCCACAACTTGTAGCTGCGATTCAGCAGGGGCAACAGCCTGAAGTTCAACCACCACTGCCACTGCCACGAGAGACCAACTGGGTCAAGGCATTGGCAGACTTGAGACCCCCGTCGTTTCATGGGGAGACCGACCCACGTAAGCTGGAGGCGTACATCTCCGAGTTGGAGACCGCCTACGAGACCTTGGATGTGCCTGCTGGGGCCAAGATCCGTCTTGCCACTTACTACTTGAAGGGATCGGCACAAAGCTGGTGGAAGCTTGTGAGAGAGGACCAGATGGCGGATCCTCAGTTTGGTTGGAGGGAGTATACGGCTCTGCTGCGAGCCAAATACTACCCTGTGCATGTTCAAGAGGCTAAGCGCCTGGAGCTGGATAGTCTGAGGCAGGGGGACAAGATGTCGGTTGATGAGTACTACACTTCATTCACCGTCTTATCCACCTGTTACCGGACCTGGGATACTCGAACCGGGTGCTGGTAAACCGTTTCTACAACGGTCTCAGCCACCGTCTTCGCTATGGGATGGGGCCAGCTGAGTATACTACCTTGCAGGTAATTTGAATGAAGTGTGATGTGAATAAGTGTAATCCATAAGTGAGTATTAATGTGAGTTTGTGAGTATTTTTGCGGGCATGACTGACATCCTAAATCCAGGAGTGCTATCATGCTGCTGCTAAGGTCGAGATTATCGTCCGTCTGAGGGACGAGGAGAATGCGCACAAGCGCAAGGCCACGAGCGAGGGCAAGAGTCCGCAGGGGTATGGGGGAGGAAAGAAGAAGAAGAAGCCTTATCCCCAGCCCCAGAAGAGTCAGCACCAGGGTGACAAGGGCCAAGCCAAACCACCACAGCTGAGGAGCCACTGAAGCTCACATATGCATACGCGGCGAAACCCCTACGCTCTTACCCACCTAAGGGTAATATTTAATCATGTGTGACAAGTTGAAGTGTATGTTGTTAAGTTATGAAGTAAATTGATTGTGTACTGTGATAGCAGCTAGCACGGGTTCTGGACCGGAGCGCCACTACTACTGTAAGTGGTGTAACGGAGACCACCCCGCCAGGACTGCAAAGGAAACGACGTGCAGTGTCGATACTGCGAGAAGTGGGGTCACCGTGACTATGAGTGTTACCGGAACCCCAACAACAGAGTTAACAAGCCCAAGGGGCAGTGGAAAGGAAGTGCCACAGCGACTATCGATGGCCCAAGACGGCTAACCAGCCACCCACAGATCAGAGGAGCACTGATTCCCAGAAGGGGAAGGGTCGGGACCTAGCAAGGCCACCCTGCATGTGGTGGACCGGTCTGAGGCGCCAGGGCCCTCTTCTAGACCAGGTACCGCCTATATTGTTGAATGAAATAAGTGATTGCATACCGCATTTCATGCATGTATGTGTTAGTGAGTCCAAGTGTATTATCATGTGAGTAAAGAGTTAAAGTATAGTGTGAAAGTCACCTAATTAGATAACCCTAAACTTAAAGGAACCTTCAATATATGTTATCCAATCCCACCCACACCAAACCCTGAAGAGACCACCATCGGCATCACCGACTTTCCAATGGAGCAATGTCAGGTCATCCAACCAGGTATGATACTCTTAAGTGGATACCTGACACCGGAAGCACAAATCCACATCATCAGACAATGCAATGAACTTGGAGCAAAACCTGGAGGTTTCTACACACCCGAATACCGAGAGGATCAAGAATGAAACTGAAGATGATGTGCATGGGTAAGGACTGGAATCCTTACACCAAACATATTAAGAAGTGCGAGCTAAAGATGGAGCAACTGTACCGATGATACCTGAGGAGTTCCTTGCGGTTGTTAATCACACCGTGGGGATTGCTCAGCAAGTTGAAACGGATTCAATTCCAAGTGTTAAAGCAGATTTGTGTATTGTGAACTTCTACCAGAAAGGTGGACGGTTGGGTTTACACCAATAAAGACGAGTCACCCGAGTCTCTAAGTAAGGGAGTACCCGTGGTGTCTTGGTCCATTGGTGATACCGTAGTGTTCGTATACGGCGAGCAGAAGCGTGCTGATCTCGCAAGGAAGTTAGTACTAAAATCAGGAGATGTGTTAATCATGGGTGGGCAATCAAGGATGCTATATCATGGCATCAGGAAGATCAACTGAATACCGCACCGTCGTCGGCAGTGATCAATGCCACACACATGAAACCCGGACGTTTGAATTTGACTTTCAGACAGTTTTAAAGCCTTGTATAATTATGTAATGTGTTAAGCCAGTGTATGTTAGGATGTTATATATGTTTAAGTTATGTCAACAGTGTAAACCAACGAATGATGTAAGAAGAGTGTGTTAATGAATAAAGTGGAGTTGTTGAAGTATATCAACCGTGTTGTTACCCAATACTTATTAGTTTGCCAATGAATTAGGCTGTGCTCTCGGAACGGGAGGTACACTGAGTGTCTGCAATGAGGCAGAAGCCGGCAAAGCGGCACAATCCTCACCGGTACCTTTCCAGTCAACGGCGTGAACGCTTCGATCTTGTTCGACTCCGGAGCCTCTCATACATTTATTTCGCTATTGTGAGCCTCGATTTTAAACCCTATCCTATGTTGATTAAAGTTGATTAGGATCTTGTCGGGTTTTAGGTCCACTTATAACCTAAGATTAATAACTATGTCATAAAACAATAATTATTAAAACCTAAGCTAGCTCACTGGAACCTATTATGAGTCGCCACCTAATTTTAACCTAGATCAAATTAGGAAAGGAGAGTTCGGGTTCGGGGGCTTGATATTCGACTTGATTATGGTTCAATTACTTTCATTACCCTTCCTAGGTCGTTTTTCCTCTACTTGGTTCAATTACGGCTTTCCACAATGTTGTTATTAACCTAGGTGCGCGCTTCTTTTTTTTTTAACGTTTTTTGACAGAAAATCAAAGTGGAAATTAAAATTACCTAAACTAGGGTTTCGGAGGCAGAATTAGGTCAAATTTTGTTTCTGTCCGTAGCCACGGACCTAATGTCCGAAACCACGGACCCCAGTTAACCTATATAAAAATAAAAGTCGAATTAAACAGAAAACAGAAAATTGTAAAGTCCGGGGCCACGGACAGGCTGTCCAGGGCCCGGACATTATTAGAAAACCAAAATTTTAGAAATTTAAAAATCCCGCCGCCGTCCGTGGGCGTCCGGGCTTACGAACAGGAGTCCGGGACCCCGGACATGACGTCCGTGGGTGCGGACCGCCCTCGGACGGCGGCGTTGAGGCTGTTCCCGAAGGTGTTTTTGGCTCAAATTTTATGGGTGTGAAGCCTGAAAGATGTACAAGGCGTTAGTGATTGAAAAATTGCAGTTTGAAGTCGAATTATGCACGAAACTTAGCAAACAAGTTATTGGGCAGAAGCGAAAACAAACGCTAATTCAGAAGCGATAAAAATTCAATTCGATTCCCAATTTTAAACAGAGTAGTTAAAGTTGAACAAAGTCAGAAAAACAAACTTCAACCTGTTTTACCTTCGGATTTAATGAGACTCTTCACAACGGGGATCTTTTGGTGCTTCGTTGATGCCGGTTTTGGATTGACTTCTAATTGTGGCTGCTCTGACTCCTTCTTCTTTATGCTGTTAAGGACGTTTCTCTCTGTATTTTGTGGTGTTTTTGTGTGTTTTTGGTGCTTGGAGTTTCAATAGGAGAAGAAAGGATGAGTTTTAAGTGATTTCAGGGTGATTTCTGCAGTGTTTCGGTATTGATTTGAGGCTTGGAAGTGTTAAAACGTGGGGAGAAAGTGTTGTGCTGTGTTTTCTGACTTTGGAAGTGTCCTCTTCTGCCCTAGTTCGTTCTTTCTTTGGGTCCTTTTATAGAAAGAGCATGGTCAAATTGATAGAGCAAGATCTTTATCTAAAAGACTGATTTTTTGCTCTAAGGGAATCTGATTTTTTAGAATATGTTGCAAGCCGATAAAATTATGAAAATTTAACTGAAGGTAAAGAATGATTTTAGGAATTTTGAGAGTTGAAATCGGATTATTTGATAAATAATCGATTAGATAAAAATCGCACAATTGGAATCTCCCATAATTCATAACTAATTATTGGAAAGTCTAAATAACGAAATTCCAAGGCATTAGTCTCTAAAAATCATCCTCTATCTTGTGTTAAAATGTCATGACATTTTGTTTTGATTTCGGTATTTTCCAGAGGAGAGAGAAAATTGCAAAAATGATTGAATTTCTCTTTTAAATTTTGGGATAAGGTTCCCAATAAAATAATTTCAGGTTTATGACTGTATGTAGTCATGGTACCATGTGACACTTTTATTTTAATTTTGGAAACCTTTTAATTTCTATTTTGAGGCTATTTCATGTGTTAATTATTAAAGAAATTAGCTTATAATATGAATTAAAAGCTAAATTTCCAGAATAAATATTATCAGAGAATCATGAAATACCTTTCATAATGACCATGATGTTTGGAAGTGTTTGGATATAATGAACAATTCATATGAAAATAGAAAATCTCGAGAATGTCCTTGGAAAATCCTACATTGGTGCATTTTGACCACTTTGCTCTTTGTAACACGTATGCCTTAGAGACTACTCCGGGGGGGTTGAAATTTTGGGTATAACAGCTATCCTTTGCAAAGAGGCTGGGGTTAGACGGTGATGATGCCAGACTTCCTAGTCACTCTCCCGTCGAAGAGCGGATCAGGTGTACCCGCTACCACCGAGATGTTGTTGTGTGCGAATCAGAGGTGAAGAGTTTCCGATCGACTTGGTAGAGTTCGACGGACTTGTTTTGATGTGATCGTCGGATGAACTGGTTGGAGCGGTACAAGGGCAGAATCCTGTGTGCCGAGCATCGTCTGCTTCTTCGGAGTCCGTCTGGGGTTACCATATCTACCGCCAGAGGCCCAGGGAGCCTTCGACTCAGATCATCACCGCCATGGCTATGTATCGTGAACTACGACGAGGGAATGATGTGTACCTCTGCTATGTCCAGGACATAGAGAGAGATCCAGAGTTTAGCCCAGATGTGCCGGTAGTGTTGGAGTTTCCTGATGTATTTCCTAAGGAACTGCCGGGCATGCCGCCAGCACGGGAAGTTGAGTTTGAGATTGATTTGGTTCCGGGCACCGGACCAATTGCGAAGGCGCCCTATCGTATGGCTCCAGCAGAGATGACGGAGCTCAAGGAGCAGCTGAGAGACCTACTCGACAAGGGTTTTATCCGCCCTAGTGTTTCACCATGGGGAGCGCCGGTCCTCTTCGTGAAGAAGAAGGACGGTAGTCTCCGCCTGTGTATTGACTATCGAGAGCTGAATGCAGTTACGGTGAAGAACCGTTACCCTTTACCGCGCATCGACGACTTATTTGATCAGTTAAGGGGAGCATCAGTATTCTCCAAGATAGATCTACGATCCGGATACCATCAGATTGCTATTCGTGACAGTGATATTGAGAAGACAGCATTCAGAACTAGATATGGACATTATGAGTTTACGGTTATGCCGTTTGGTTTATCCAATGCACCAGCGAAGTTCATGGACTTAATGAACCGCTTGTTCCAAGATCAGTTGGACAAGTCAGTGGTAGTCTTCATCGACGATATTCTTGTGTACTCGAAATCGAGAGGTGAGCATGAAAGCCCCTGAGGAATGTGTTACAAACATTGAGGAAGAATCAGTTGTATGCTAAATTTTCAAAGTGTGAATTTTGGTTGAACCAAGTATCCTTTCTTGGTCATGTGATTTTTGAGGCCAGGATCGCTGTTGATCCGGCAAAGATTGATGTAGTGCGCACCTGGCCTAGGCCGAATAGTTACCGATATCAGGAGCTTCCTCGGTCTGGCAGGTTATTACAGGAGGTTTGTAAAGGACTTCTCCAGTGTCTCGAAGCCGATGACTTCCTTGATGAAGAAGGATGCACCATTCGAGTGGACAGTCGACTGTGAGAGTTCTTTCCAGAGTCTCAAGGATGCTCTGACATCTGCACCAGTCCTGACTATACCAGACGGTCCAGATGGTTTTGAGGTCTATTGCGACGCATCAGGCAGAGGCATGGGTTGTGTGTTGATGCAACACGGGAAGGTCGTAGCTTACGCCTCCCGACAGCTGAAGAAGCATGAAGAGAACTACCCTACCCAGGATTTAGAACTGGGTGCCATTGTCTTCGCATTGAAGATATGGCGACATTATTTGTGTGGGGTAAGTGTGACAATTTATTCGGACCACAAAAGTTTAAAATACTTGTTCACTCAGAAGGAGTTGAACATGAGGCAAAGAAGGTGGGTTGAGTTTCTAAACGACTACGAGATTAATCTACAGTACAAAGAGGGTAAGGCAAATGTGGTAGCTGACGCATTGAGTCGCCGAGCACACTCTCTCCATTCGCTAGTCTCTCATACTGGCTTGGTTGAAGAGGTGCGGAGTGCTCAGATGACGGATCAGTATATGTTGGAGATCAGGCAGAAGCTTATTGATGGCACATTCGAGGGTCAGAAGTATGACTTCCGACTCCACGATGATGACCTGATTAGGCTGAATGGCCGACTGTGTATTCCGAGGAGTAGCGCCGAGCTGAAGGAGCGCATACTGAGTGAATCCCACTGTTCTACGACTTCGATTCACCCCGGAGCTTCAAAGATGTATAAGGGTATGAAACGTTATTTTTGGTGGACTGGCATGAAAAAGGATGTTACTGATTATGTATTGAGGTGTCTCACTTGCCAGAAGGTCAAGTTTGAGCACCGACGGCCTGGTGGTATGGTACAGCCAATGCCAGTGCCTGAGTGGAAGTTCCATGACATTTCTATGGACTTCGTAGTAGGGCTTCCGCCTACAAGGGGAGGTCTGAATATGATTTGGGTTGTTGTTGACCGACTGACCAAGGTGGCTCGATTCATACCGATGAAGGACACCTGGAAAGTGGCAAAACTAGCAGAACTCTTTGACAGAGAGATTGTAAGACATCATGGGGTACCGAAAACAATTGTGTCTGACAGGGATACCAGATTCCAGATCCTCTCGAGGTATTGGAAATCCACACGGGAAGCGCTTGGTACCGAGCTGAAGCTAAGTACAGCGTTCCACCCGCAGACAGATGGTCAGAGTGAGCGTACCATCCAGACACTTGAGGATATGTTACGTGCATGTGCACTTGATTTTCAGACCAGCTGGATTGATAAGTTACATCTGATCGAGTTTAGTTACAACAACAGTTACCATGCATCGATCAAGATGTCTCCCTTCCAGGCTTTGTACGGTAGACCATGCCGCACGCCATTATGCTGGGATGAGTCGAGTGAGACGGTCATTATAGGACCAGAGTATCTGGAACAAGTTCAGGCAGAAGTTTGCCAGATCCGGGCTAACATGAAGGCAGCTCAGGATAGACAAAAGTCGTACGCAGATGTGCGCAGACGTGACCTGGAGTTCGTCGTGGGCGATCAGGTATTTCTCAGAGTATCCCCCATGAAGGGAGTATTTCGTTTTGGCCAAAAAGGCAAGTTGAGCCCGAAATATGTGGGGCCTTATGTTGTGACGGAGCGGATCGGCCCGGTAGCTTACAGACTTGACTTACCTGCCGAGCTGGGCAAGGTACATGATGTATTTCATGTGTCCCAGTTGAAGAAATATATGTCTCATCCGTCTCATGTGCTTCAGCCTGAAAGGCTAACCTTAGAGCCGACCATGCGATCAGTGGAGACTCCGGTACGGATTCTGGATACTAAGACTCGACTCGACACTCACCATAAGTCAGTGAGACTGGTGAAGGTTCTTTGGTCTAACCAGGACGTCGAGGAGGCCACTTGGGAGCTGGAAGATAAGATGAAGGCGAAGTACCCGTCATTGTTTACTTCTTAGTGTTTATGTGTATAGGGTACGGGGCGTACCCCTTTTAAGGGGGGTAGAGCCGTTTCGGTTATGTGTGTACGACGTGTATTTAAATACATCGTCTATGTTATGTTGTTATATTACAGACCGTTGTGTCTGAATGATGTTATGATGATTTGTATGGACCTTGTGTCCGATGTTGTGTTGTATGGACCTTGTGTCCGATGTTATGTTGTATGGACTTTGTGTCCAATGTTATGTAAGTGTGTTTTGTTATGTTGTATGGAAATATTGTTTATATGTATCCCGTGTTCTAACATTTAGGATATGTGGAAGTGTGAACTTTGAGGACAAAGTTCTTTTAAGAGGGGTAGATTGAAATACTTCAAACCTTAGTATGTTGTTTAACATTTAAATATGGTATATTAAGACTAAAAAGAGTCTTAGAAACATTAGTAAACAATTTAAACCATAGAAAACACAAATAAATGCCTTAAAGTCAATTAGGGCTAAAATGTGTTCTAAGCTTGGGATAAGCTTGGGTAAGACCTAATGAGCTTACCAAGACCTTATTATATACTAATGAACATATTAAACCAATTACCAAAGAAAACCAAGCTTGAAAAAAGTTAAAACACAAAATGTGCTTTAAGGAGTCTTAAAGCACATTTTTGAAAAATTGTCTTGTAAATGAGTTTTGAATGGCTAAATGTCCATCATTACTCTTTAATTAACATGTGTACTATATAGTATCACATTTGGAAGTCTATATCAATGGGAAATCAAAAATTTCACATCTATGTGCCTTGTTTTAGTGAATAGTAACTAAAATAAGCTAGTTTGTAACATATGTTTGTATAAGTAATTAAATTGATCAACAAAGACTAAAATACCCTTAGTAACATAAAGGGGGCCGGTTTTTGTAGTAATGAATCACCACACATGTAAGTTTATTAAGTGAACAAATGATGACTAATGGTTACTATTTACTTTAAGATATAAATATCTTCTAAAAGCAAAAACATATTCATTCTCTCATTTCCCTCCTCATTCACACGTCTTCAACCTCTCTTCTATCTTCTTCTTGCTCTCATTCACGGTTTGCTACAGCAACACCAACACCACCATCATTTTCCATCTTTGACCACTTGTATCTCCTAGCTCATTTTGCCAAATCAAATTCTAAGACCACCATTCTCTTCCTCTCATCAAGCTCTTCAATTCTATCCTTTCAAAATCTCAAGAGCTCCATTTTGGTGCCAAGAAGATCTCCATTGGAGGAGCTTGAGCTCATCTTTTCACATATTATTGTTCTCCTTTGCTTCTAGGTAAGGAAACTCAAAGAAAAATAACACTTCCTCCTTCATGTTTTATGTTGTCCGAAAATCACCACTAATGGTGCCCTTACCTTGCCTTGTTCTAGCTTCATTTCAACCTTCATGGACTAGGTGGAGTCCTCTCTTGATATATATTCAAACTCTCTTCAAGTTCTAAGGTAAAACAATTATCTTAATGTTTTTAAAACAATGTATAATCTAGGGTTTACAATGAGATGAAGCATAAAGCTTGTATACTCATTTTATCATTTGTATAATGTTTAGAAGTTGACAAACAATCAAAAGCCTTGCCGATTTAGTCAAGGAAACAAGAAAGAGTTGTGAGGAAAGAGGTAAATGTGCTAACCTAATGTGGTTTAAAGTCTTAGGAGAAATGAGCTTATATTGCTTGTTAAAATGATCTAAGGAGCCAATGGTGAATGACTTAGTAAAATGTTCTCAAAGGCTTAGTAAAAGGTATATGTGTTGTTGGGTGTATTTGCAGGTCAAAGGCAAATATAATGTGGGAAATTCAGTGTTTATGATTTATGCATCTTAAGGGCCTAAGAGCCATGTTATTTAAGGGCCTAAGTGCCATGCAATTTAAATTATGCACTATATTGTGATGTAGTGCTAAATGAGTGAAGTTTTGTGTATAAGAATGTGTTTGATGGATTTTAGTGTTCTTGGTTGTTTAATGGTGAAAACATTGTGTTTTGGTTTAGTAATGTTCTAGGAGAGTTCATGTCAAAATTTAGGTAATAAACAAGAAGTTCTAAGGGTTTAAATGAGTTTGGTAAGGTAGGAAATGTTTAGAATGGTTAAGTGTTCAACTAGTGGAAGAAACATGCATTAAGGTGTTTAAAGAGTGTAAAAGGGCTTAGGCAATGTTCTAGAGGATTTAGAATGCAAAAGATTGTATTTAGGACTTGTGTATTGTTGGTGAAAAAGGGATGAGGTGATTTGTTGCATGGGAAGCTATAAACTTGTAAAGATGTTCAGGAGTTGTTTAGGAAGAAAAGATGCTTGGGAGATGATGTTGTAGTGGTGAGGAAACATTATGGGCATAGTGGTTATCATAGGTATGAAACACCACTTAGAAACCTAAGGAGAAATATAATAAGTGTTAGGAATTTTGGTATGAAATGAGTAAGTGTTTAAGGAGATAGAAAATGAGTTTCATGGATGTTGTATGAGGGTGTAAGTGTACCAAATGATGTTAGAAAACATTAGGAGGCTTTAGAGAAGTTTGGTGAAGATTTGACAATGTTTGGGCAAGTTCTGGTGGTGTCCGACCCAGGGGTCCGAACAAGTTTGGGTCGGACAGCCTCAGTTAGACGCCAGTAAGGGTTCTGAACGGTCCGACCCAGAGGGCTTGGGTCGGACATGGGTCGGACGTGTGTGTGTCTAAGGCGGTAAATGCTCTGGAATGGTCCGACCCAGTCGTTGAGTCGGACATGGGTCGGAAAAGTAAAGTTTTTCAACCCGGAGTCACTGGAAGGGTCCGACCCAGTTGGTGGGTCGGACGGTGGGTCGGACAGACCAAAATTTAAAAAAAAAACAGTAAAGAATGTGGCAAATGTAGTTAACCCTAGGGGTATAATGTAGGTAATGAAGGATAAGTTTGGGCATTAAAACATGTCATATAATCATGTTAAACATTTAGTAAATTTGAAGTTAAGTAAATTAATTAACCGACGTTATTAATCATGTATAGGAGTGACCTAGGTGGAAATCAATCGAAGCAAGGACCAAGGTATGGTTTTCTTGCAGTCTGTTGCCTACCGGTTTACACCGGCTTGTGTGTTGTTTGTTTTTCTGTGTGTTTATGACGTTATAAGACTTAATCATGTAATGAGTTTACAGTTGTTCATATTATTGTGATGTTATGATGTGACTCATTTCCCTGGTGTGTGTCTAAACATGACTTACCACTTGTTGTGAATTGTTTGTTAAGTTCCACTGTTGAACTTCTAACAAGTGCTAACTGGGAAGTGAGGAATCCGGTTGTCCGGTCATGCATGTAAGTTTAAGAGTAGATATCTGAATCAGATTCGACTCTTATGTTGTTAAGATTGTTCTCCTTAATTTGGCGTTCGATCTCCCGCTAGCTTCCTCCAAAGCTTACCTATTTTGACTTATGATCGGTTTAGTGGGAACATGTGTTTGTGTGGTGTGTTCGGGTCACTATATCCGAACCATCTGTGACTTAAGTTACTCGTTCGAATAACAGAACGGTAATGAGTGTGTGTAACGAGCTTAACATGAGAGTGAACCATTCTCTAGGCTTCTTGTTTTTTAACCTTCTTGGTTTGTGATTGTGGAAAGAGTATCCACTGTGTATGTGATGTTGTGCTATGCAATAATGATGCTATGCCACATGTTATGTTATGTTATGTTAAAATGAATGCCATGTTATCATGACAATTAGTTGCGCGTATCCCGTAGCCGATGGGCTGCGCGTTAACCATACCAGCCAAGGGTTGCTGACCCCCTCGGGGGCTCCATATTTTTACTGCAGGATGAGGATCGAGGAAGCAGAGTGGTTGTAGGTTCTAGGCTGCAGATGTACTTTTGGGTTATTTTGGATGTTGAGCCCGGGATGCGCCTGTGCTCCCGTGGCATTATATTTTGATTCCGTTGATACTACTATGGTGGTATATTGGCAGTTTACAGTGAAGAATGTAATTAAATACTCGGTATTGTATATGATGTATTTATGGTTTTAGTTCTATGCTCGGGAGTCTGATCATCAGACCGGTACACTTGTATTTATTCTGCCTTGTTAACCACGTGGGTGGTTGACGGCGTTGTAGCACCGAAGCGTTTAGTTAATGTTTAGTTGTTTATTTCCGCTGCGATTTCAATTAGTTGTGAAGTACGATGTAGGGGTGTTACAAAAAGTGGTATCAGAGCGAAGTATCGCTCTGATGACTAGAATACCGAGCTTAGGAATACCGAGTTAGGAAACCTAACTACAGTTACCTAAGTGAGCAGTTATGGAAAGGTTAACCACTAACCCAGTGTGGAGATACCTTATTGTCGGGAAACGTTACAACCGTTGGAACCGATAAGTGTGTAAGCACAATGCTAATAATGTTCGTGTGAATTCAGATGTCAGGTAGACCACGAGGTCGAGGCCGCGGAGGCGGCATTGGAGACACTGGGAACCAGGGAGAGAACCCTACGGCACAAGCCATGGCCGAAGCTGTAGCGGCCGCCGTAGCCCAAATGGTCCCACAACTTGTAGCTGCGATTCAGCAGGGGCAACAGCCCGAAGTTCAACCACCACCGCCACCGCCACGAGAGACCAACTGGGTCAAGGCATTGGCAGACTTGAGACCCCCGTCGTTTCATGGGGAGACCGACCCACGTAAGCTGGAGGCGTACATCTCCGAGTTGGAGACCGCCTACGAGACCTTGGATGTGCCTGCTGGGGCCAAGGTCCGTCTTGCCGCTTACTACTTGAAGGGATCGGCACAAAGTTGGTGGAAGCTTGTGAGAGAGGACCGGATGGCGGATCCTCAGTTTGGTTGGAGGGAGTACACGGCTCTACTGCGAGCCAAATACTACCCTGTGCATGTTCAAGAGGCTAAGCGCCTGGAGCTGGATAGTCTGAGGCAGGGGGACAAGATGTCGGTTGATGAGTACTACACTGCATTCACCGGTCTTATCCACCTGTTACCGGACCTGGGATACTCGAACCGGGTGCTGGTAAACCGTTTCTACAACGGTCTCAGCCACCGTCTTCGCTATGGGATGGGGCCAGCTGAGTATACTACCTTGCAGGTAATTTGAATGAAGTGTGATGTGAATAAGTGTAATCCATAAGTGAGTATTAATGTGAGTTTGTGAGTATGTTTTGCGGGGCATGACTGACATCCTAAATCCAGGAGTGCTATCATGCTGCTGCTAAGGTCGAGATTACCGTCCGTCTGAGGGACGAGGAGAATGCGCACAAGCGCAAGGCCACGAGCGAGGGCCAGAGTCCGCAGGGGTACGGGGGAGGAAAGAAGAAGAAGAAGCCTTATCCCCAGCCCCAGAAGAGTCAGCACCAGGGTGACAAGGGCCAAGCCCAAACCACCACAGCTGAGGAGCCACTGAAGCTCACATATGCATACGCGGCGAAACCCCTACGCTCTTACCCACCTAAGGGTAATTATTTAATCATGTGTGACAAGTTGAAGTGTATGTTGTTAAGTTATGAAGTAAGTATTGATTGTGTACTGTGATAGCAGCTAGCACGGGTTCTGGACCGGAGCGCCACTACTACTGTAAGTGGTGTAACGGAGACCACCCCGGCAAGGACTGCAAGGAAACGACGTGCAGTGTCGTACTGCGAGAAGTGGGGTCACCGTGACTATGAGTGTTACCGGAACCCCAACAGCAGAGTCAACAAGCCAAGGGGCAGTGGAAGGGTAAGGCCACAGCGACTATCGATGGCCCGAAGACGGCTAACCAGCCACCCACAGATCAGAGGAGCACTGATTCCCAGAAGGGGAAGGGTCGGGACCTAGCAAGGCCACCCTGCATGTGGTGGACCGGTCTGAGGCGCCAGGGCCCTCTTCTAGACCAGGTACCGCCTATATTGTTGAATGAAATAAGTGATTGCATACCGCATTTCATGCATGTATGTGTTAGTGAGTCCAAGTGTATTATCATGTGAGTAAAGAGTTAAAGTATAGTGTGAAAGTCACCTAATTAGATAACTCTAAACTTAAAGGAACCTTCAATATATGTTATCCAATCCCACCCACACCAAACCCTGAAGAGACCACCATCAACATCACCGACTTTCCAATGGAGCAATGTCAGGTCATCCAACCAGGTATGATACTCTTAAATGGATACCTGACACCGGAAGCACAAATCCACATCATCAGACGATGCAATGAACTTGGAGCAAAACCTGGAGGTTTCTACACACCCGAATACCCGAGCGGATCAAGAATGAAATTGAAGATGATGTGCATGGGTAAGGACTGGAATCCTTACACCAAGACATATCAAGAAGTGCGAGCTGAAGATGGAGCAACTGTACCGATGATACCTGAGGAGTTCCTTGCGGTCGTTAATCCACCGGGGGATTGCTCAGCAAGTTGAAACGGATTCAATTCCAAGTGTTAAAGCAGATTTGTGTATTGTGAACTTCTACCAGAAAGGTGGACGGTTGGTTTACACCAAGATAAGGACGAGTCA